>CM075201.1:20248674-20848674 GCA_037577475.1 Chaunax sp. Z400
CAAGGCCTGTCCGTGACAAGCGTGTCGATAGCCTCTCTCGTATAGAGATCGCACAACAGCGCTGCCGCAAAGTTCCTTCTCTCTGACGCCTTTTGTTTGTTTACACCGAACACGTCAACGGTGGAACAACGGCACGCTGGTGTGTGATTGTAAATAGTGTGTCGGCGCTCCGTGAGCAAAGGAAGTGTGACGTTTAACACGGCAGCGTCAGGGTCTAGTGTGACGTCTTAACATGATGAAAGAATGGATTAACACGACTCAAATCCATTTACCTTCCCATGTCACATGACGGTTGATCTTGTCCTCTGATTGGCTGCTTTCTAAGTCTTCCGGTCTGGGTCGCGTGCGTACTACATCCTCAAAAGGTCACAGCCCCGTCCTGCCCCAAACAGACCCCGCTACGCCTTCATCGTGTTCACGCGGAACCTCAGGGTGGAATAAAGGCGCACCAGTCCCGCCTTGTAAAGGCTGTGTAAATGGGCTTAATGTGTATTTTGTGTAAAGTAGCTACATTAGTGAAATGCCCATGTTGTGCCATCAAAAGACAACACAGACGGAGGAAAATGAGACCGTGGTGAATTTGCCACAGCTTCCTGCTAGAGTTGTGTCTGCTATGACTTCCCCAGCCTGACCAGCTCATACATTTTGGCACTGAATCCATGTGTTAATGTCATTTTTTTTAAGCCAGAAACGGGAGCGGGAGGAATTCCCTTCTCAACAGGTTTCCTCACAAGGAGCTCGGCCATGCGTCAAATTGATTTCCTACCTTTGTTTTGCCCTTTTTTTTAGGGAAAGACACTGTCTGTCGGTCCACTGAGAGAACGCACTCAGACTATCCAGTGATGCAACACGCACACACACACAAACACCGAAGGGCACGCGATGAGAGCGTATGTTTCCATCGACCTTCAGTCCGTGATGGAGGAAGAAGACAAAAGACAAAATGATGATCATCCGTCCCATTATTGTGTCAGGGTTTCTGGATGGAAACGAGGCAAGGAAAAAGAGGTGGCCTTGAGGAAGCAAGGAGGGGCGATGCTCTCTCGAAAAAAATGGGAAGGGAGGGGTTGAGGGGGGAGGATAAAGGGAAGCAGAAGGAGGGGTGAAGAAGACTGGGAAAAAAAACAAAAAACAAGATTCTCTAATGACAGAAAGTTGTCTTCATTGACAGCCAGAATTTGATTTGTTTAGTTTTGTGACGTTACAGAGCCGATAAAGAATTTTTAAGTCCAAGTTTTGAGTTTGTACTTGTGTTATTGTGATAAAACAGGTTGTGTGAGCATTTTTGAAGGCCAAGCAAAAACTAGAGCAACTGCGATGTGCAGTGCACTGTGGTCGGTGTGTGTGTGGCAGTGTGTGTGGCAGTGTGTGGGCATGCGTAAAGGCGTAGGTGTTGCACATAGTACGGTGTATGTATGTGGGAAACACTGTATGCACACCGAGGACAGATGAAAGGGAAGAGGTGGGTGGGCAGGAAGTGAACAACAAAAGAAACACATCATCTGATTTATCAGATTGCTACAGATCGCTGTTGATCAAATGGACAGAAAAGGAGACAGTGATTGCAAAAGAGTCCCCGAGTTCGACAGACACAGTTTGATGAAGTGAGAGAGAAAACAATAAAGGAAGAGAAGATAACTGCAGTAGCGGAAGGGAGTTAGCAGTAAACAGTGAGAAGCGGTTACCAACTTTGTGCACCTGGTAAAACAAAACCACAGTAGAAACAGACTCTGGCACCTTAAGAATACCTTTAACTGTTTCACCACCGCTCTCAAGGAATACGAACACAGATCCAGGGCTGATCAAAAAAACCTGCTGTCAGTTTTTACTCTCAGCAATAGGAAGTGGATTTGGGCAGAAGTGGGCAGCAGAGTCACCACAGCTAAGACAATGGAGAATAAAGCATTTTCACTTTCTGTAATAGATTTTTATCCTTGCCTGCAGAATCTGTCAGACAAGTCTTTCAGTAGTATTTCCCATAAATTCATTCCTCACTGTCGTTTGAAATGTGTATGTGTAAATATATGCTTACATTTCTCTGTATTTGATTGAGAGGCAAATACTGTCAAACACTCCTTGAAATGCTGCATGTTTAAACTCCAGGGCCAAAAAGAGGTGCATGTGTTTGATGCTGTGAAACATACTTGCGTCACATGAATTAAAGGTTGAGATAGAGTTTTCAATTACACAGTTTCTGTTCCTTCCTCAGGGTTACTTGGCATTTGGGGAAAGTACAGTATGAAAATCAGTTCCCAACTGTGTGCTGAACATAATTTGAAACTATCGAAAACCTCAAAAAAGAAATCTATCAAAATTGATTTCTGAGCTAGAAGAAGGGGCGAAATCTGTTTGAAGAACCGTTAAAGAAATCATACAGGAAGTCAACAAATCTGTTCAAACTTTATTAATTTTCTGCTAATTAAACTGAAAAGTTCTCATTGTTATTTTCTGGTATACCTTCAGAAACTTATGAACATTAGTTCTTCTAATGTGAAGTCTTTTGACGTGAAATGACAAGTTGAATCAAAGACCTGTAGAGTTTAGTCAACTCTTTAAAAATAGGTTTCTTTCAGCATTGACTTCCCAGCATGCATTGAGAGTTAAAACTGACCTAAGGTGCAACGTTTTTATAGTTTGAAGACAATATACATGATGGAAACTGGCTGTGCCTTAAATACAAGACAAGTCATGGTTGTTTGTTGTTGTTTGTTTTCACAAAGTAGTATTGAATTAAAAATGTACCCTTTTACACTCCAAAATTGACTGGGACCAGTTTCCTATATTGTTTTTGTAGCAATGCTGGAACAAAATAGCTCCATTAGGAGCAGCTGCAGCTGATCTTTGTATGAAATGAAGAACTGGCTCTTTAACCTGAGGAACTCTTAACAGGAAATCAAATTTGTTTAAAGTTTGGTTAACTCACAAATGGCATCACAAAACCAGAACATTGAAGCCGTGTTTCCACTACGTGGTACCGATTCTACTCCACTCAAGCTTTGGCATCAGGTACTTTTCCAGCAGAGGATAGTACTGCCTCAGTGTAGCTGGTCGCCATAGCGACCCTGACGTCATCTTCAACATGACACACACCTCTCGTCATCCTCTCATCGGCTACCAAAGACAGTAACGTGCACTTCCTTGAGATCAGTATAGTAGCTTTTGCTGCTTGAAGAATGGCAGGCCTGGTTTTGTGCTGAGCATTGATGATGCAGTGATGATTCTCTCTGACCAACCAGTGGCCTGCAGTGTTTTCTCTTAGTACCTGCTCAGCTGCTTTGGAACCTCAATGAAGGGGGTACCAAAAAAAGTATCTTTTACCTAATGGAAAACCAAAACAATGGTGGATAAAGTTAAGGCACCATGAGGTGGAAACACAACTTTAAAAGACTTTGAACAAATAATTTAAATTAAGCTGAGTTATCTCTGTTATTAAAGGCAGTAGTTGAACTTTATTTAAGTTTAAATAGGCCAAAATAATTTACAATAATTTACATGTAAGTAACATTAAGTAAGTAAGTAACCTGAACAATTTTCGACTTGTTTAAACCTCTAGAGAAACTGAAGCAAAGTCATTGATGAAGAGACAAATGATGAATGTGATGCATACATTAAAACTGAATTGTTTTGATGAGAGTAGGCATCCATCATCCTCATCAAGCTGTGGATTTCGTACCGTAATTCTTGTAAAATAGGCCCCTTTGATTAGGCTTTTCTTTCTTTAATGCAAAGGGAATGAGAAACAGATAGAATTCATCGAGGATGCTTTTATGATCCCTTTGCCAAAGCTCCCTCCAGGCAGAAGCAGATTTACAGCAGGCACAGCCACAACCAGTCCGATGTCAGCACCCCAGAGGACTCATCTGCTCCCCCCCCCCACTGCCCTGTACAGCGAGGCAGCCATCACTCCTTCTTGACTCTCCTTCTGTCTCACATTTGTGTTTGCCCTTCATCTCTCCTTCCTCTCATCTTCCGCTCTCTTTTCTGTTTGCCTTTAAAAAATTGCACTTGCGGCTTTTAATGCTGCCAATTAAATGCAGCCATAACTCTGACACTGTCACAAACAAGCAGCGCAGCGTGAGTGCCATCCCAGCTCCAGTTGATCTCACAGCAGACTCGCATTAATCCGAGGCCAGTGGAACGCTGGTTTCAATTAAGCATCCATTAGCTAAGCATCACGTCAGCTGTATGCTGTTTTAATTAGAGGAAGCAAGGAAGATGACTGTTGATTTTATTTTTCTCCTTTTTTTTTTCTTTTATAAATTTGACCACAGGGAGAGAAAGTATGAAAAAGTCTCTGGAGCCTCCCTTATTGTTAGTTTATAGAGTTTATATATGATATGATTCCCCAGGAACCTGTATTAAATGATTATCAGCATCAGAAACACACAGAAGAATTAATAATAACTTGTATAATGATACTACATATTGTGTAAGAGGATAGAATCATTGGTTATAAATGATACAATGCAGACTAGTGTTTCCATTTTAAAACATTGTTAAAATGTTATTTGGCTTTTTGCCTCCACGGAGGAGGTTATGATGTCACCGTCATCTCTTTGTTTGTTTTTCTGTTACCAGGGTTACACAAAAGCCACAGATTTGGATGAAACTTGATGGGAGGGTGGGGCATATGACAGGGAAGAACCCATTAAATTTGGCGTGGATTTGGAAGTGACGGATCCATGGTTAATTTCTTTAACCTTGTGAGATAGAACTTTTTCACCAAACTTGTTTGTTTATTTATTCATTTATTTTGAGAGTGTAATAAAAAAAGAATAATGAAAAAAATAAATATAATAAATACAAAAAAATAAAAGATAAATTAATGTATCCTAATTCATAAATCCCTGTTCCAAATCAATGTGCAACCCAGTAGAATATTTGAATATAAGGAAGTATTTACACCCCAGTACACTCACCACAACTCATCCTCACATGTACTGTATCTCTTAAAGATCTTCTCTTTTTTTTGTACATCTTTTTAAACAGATTTATGTTTGTATTTTGTTTGTTTCACAAATTGTACCCCACAGTTAAACACATACTCGAACAAAAGATAGGTTGGGATAATAGTTAGAATTTGATTTGATTAATAGACCCTAGGGTCTTGGAGTTTTTCCACTGAGTGCCCTCCTAGGTTTGTTGTGGTCTGGTGAATGGTGGAGAAATATACATGCTGTAAATAAATGAATCAAACTGAAGAAACAAGTATACATACACACTTAATAAGATTCCCGTCTTCCATTTCCCCATCCAAAAATCTTTTCTTCCTTCATTTCAGTTTCCTTATTTGCTTACCCAGGATTTAAGATTTGTTCATTTATTTCATAAAAATAAGTTTTGTACAAAATATTTTTATACCACTGCTAAAGAGGGCATGTAGGGTTACTAAAAACTAAAAATAAAGATGGACACAATTCAATGAAATTTATCACTTGCTTTTGTAGGAGCCCTAAATGTGTGCTTCTCATAATTGGTTCCTTCAAATTGCTTATTTCTTCTTTTTTTGCCACATTTGAACTCTTTCTATGTATTGATTTCTATGTAATACGGCTATTATTCTGCAATGATAGAGGTTATGGTCTATCCACATCAGCACAAATTGAGTTTTTCAGTAGCGGGGGCATCTCTGTCCTTCGACACACGTGTTTTTCTAACACTGTTTTACACGCAGAGTTCTGAATTTTGAAAAGAGAAGCTTGTATAAGATAATACACATTACATTTGGTTTTATTTAACCTCAAATGGTTGCTTTGTTTCCCCAGATTAATCTGCAGCTTTTATCACTTTTATCACCAGAGCGTTTCATAAAATCTCATAAAATATGATTACAATCATATTGTGAGCGACGTCAGTCGAGCTTAAGAATATGTTTAAATGTCAGAAAAGCGAGACTTCGATTTTATATTTGCAATACAAAAATTGGACTGAGGGCAAAATATTTACCCTGCTTTGACAATAAGGGTCTAATGTGAAGAAGTGCAGCTCTCTCTCATTCTCTCTCTGTGTATGTGTGTATAAATACATCACATCTCCCTGTGTGTTTCTTTGTGTACGGTTAGGTGAGGTTAAGCCTGTTGTGGTTCACCATGGAAAATAAAGGTCTCGACTCTCGTTGTCACCTGAACAGACACACACACACACATATATACACACAAAGTTTTCCTCCCAAACCTCTGCTGCTCTTGTGCTGGTGGAAAATTTTTAAAGATTAACTTGTTCAACTGCAGCTACTTTTTTTTTTCTTCTTCTCCCTTTTTCCTGCTTTAAATGGAGAAGTTACTGTCTGCAAAGAGAAATTACAGGTCTGGCTTGTACAGTACCAGCAATAAAAAAAAAGCCATTTTTAAAAGGGTAACATCAATCTGCAACCAGCATCCTGCAACTTTATGTGAGGATTTTGCATAAATGATTGCAATTGTAGTTTTATGATAATTTTGCTCTTGTTAGGGAAGCATCAGCTCCTCTGCAGACTTATCAACCACGCAGGCAATAAAGGTGGATGAAACCCAAGACGCCTCAAATTAGCGCGTTCATCATCTGCAGGCATGGAAAGACGGCATGTTTAAGGTTATATTTCCCAGGTGAAAGAACAGATGAGCAACAGAGCAAATCAGACGTCTTGGGAATTCAAAAACAAGTGTTTTCTATGGATGAGATGCTTCGTCATCAGCCAGTCATGGAAAAAATCACAGATTGTGATTGATGAAATGATGGGTTGAAAAACTTGTTCATGTTTCACAGCAGAGTCGCATCTTGTAGCTCGAGGGAGGAGAGGAGAGGAGAGGAGAGGAGGTTAGGAGTCCAGGATGGGAGCAATGATCTCTGACTGAGCCACTATCAGGCTAAACAAATGAGGGAGAGAGAGAGAGAGAGAGAGAGAGAGATAGAGATAGAAAGATACTTTGAGACTAAGAAACAAATACAGATAGAGAGACAGAGATTAAGAAACCAAACAGGAAGTGGAGAAGTTTGAGAAAAGAGAGAGAGGGATAGAGAGCGCTTGTTTTATTGATTTTCTAGCACTTAACATAATTGAAATGAAATTTTTTTTTCTCTCTTTCTGTCTAAATAAAGTCACTTCGCTGGAATTCACAATGTTCAGTTGTCATTTGGACTATTTTGATCATGGGAAAAAAACTAATCATTTGTTGTGACCCAGAATGAAACAGTGAAGTTGCACATTGAGACGTGTTGATGGTCCTTGCAGAGGACCAGCAATATGGCCGCCAAAGGCTGCGTGATGTCACCTGAAAGCTCTCCGGTCTGCGAATAATTAGATTATCTAAAAATGGAACATGCATCATTGGTGTTGAGTGCTTTCTGTGCTGGATCTTGTGTAGAGATTATCGGCGCCATCGTTCAGCGGTATGAGGCCAGAGGCGGAGCGAGCCATAAAGGCTGCTGATGGTTAGCCACTTGGCTCCGGTGGAACCAGCACTGAGAGCCTAGAGGCCGGGAACAATTATGGCTTAGTTAGAGTAACAGAGCCGCGCCAGGCAGCTGCTGGTTGTTCTCCGAATATGCAGTGTGTGTGTGTGTGTGTGTGTGTGTGTGTGTGTGTGTGTGTGTGTGTGTGTGTGTGTGTGTGTGTGTGTGTGTGTGTGTGTGTGTGTGTGTGTGTGTGTGTGTGTGTGTGTGTGTGTGTGTGTGTGTGTGTGTGTGTGTGTGTGTGTGTGTGTGTGTGTGTGTGTGAGAGACTGAGCATGTGTTCAGGGGCGTCCAGAGGGAGCGGAGCTCTCACATGCAGCCACATTAAATCACAAATCATGACTAAACAATTCATCCAACCACAGACACAAACATTAGACGTGCTTATAGATGAGTTAGATCAATAAGAATGATCGATGGGTAGAAGAATGTGGGGATGAGAGTAGGATGGATGGATGGATTACAGGAACACTGAACATTTTCTAATGGAGACCCTTGGAAAGTAGATATTTAGGTCGTTTTTTGGAAGAACTTCTCCGACCAAGACATTGAGTTCCATCGATTGTTGCACAGTATGCAGTCTGAATCAATTAGAAGACAATTTACACCATGAAATCCAAGTCTATATTTGTTTAGGGCTGTAACTAACGATTACTTTCAATATCGATTAATCTACTGACAGTCCAGAACTGAATATGGAAAAATAACAAAATATACAGTTTAGTTCTATACAGAAGATATCCATGTTGAAAAAGTTTAAAAATGCCTTTTATAATTAATCACTTATGAAAATTGTTGCTCAGTTGCTTGTCAATTAATTCTTTCTGCCCTATACGTTTGTTTTTGTCAGTGTTTCATTATCATCGCAAGTCAGAAGGACTAGAAGTCTGTAGGTTTTCATCGCGTACTGCAATGACTGGAAACCAGTGGCGCATATAGAGAAATAGTCACATCATGATTAATTTATATTTATATTTATATCCAAAATGCATTAGCATGGTTCTGAGCATGGTTAAAAGTGATGGAGTTAGGTATGACAGATGGAGATATTGAGACAGACAATACAAAGCAGCACATGACACCAAACCCTTTCCACATGAATATGTCATATTGCTGTCTGAAATTATCCAGGTATCGTATCCGTCAGAAATTCATGCATCATCGCAGAGTGCAGTGCTTTGTCCTGTGAGCGCTTGCTGCTTTTGTTCCTACCACAGCTGTGGAGGAAGCTTTACAGAGATCTTTACGGAAAATCGCAGGAGCGTCTGACACAGAAAATTGTCTGCAGCCTCGGTTCCCACATGACGCCCACAGGGAAAGTTGTCTGAGGATATACACTTCAAGGTGCATCGTGTGAACTCTATGAGGGGCACAAGAGGAAGGCTAAAGGAGTGAGCACGTGACAAAGGGTCTTTTTAAAGCAGATGTCCCTAAGTAGAGCCAGACACTTTATTTTGGGTGATAATTACACTCTGTGGGCAAGTCACCATGTTATTAGAACACATGATCGATAGCAGAATATCAACCCCTCTGTTAGCCAACCGGGTAGTTTGGCCTGCGCTCTCAAAACCACAATCCTGGCTGCTCTGTGGGACTCATCCACACACACACACACACACACACACACATGCAGAGACACACAACCTAATTTTCATATAAAATCATGGGTGCACACATTCCTAAATAGACATATAAATAGATGAACACACACATACACGGTGCAGCAGAGGGAACGTTGTGCCCCAGAGTTGGTGAGTGGTGACAGGCGGCCTTCCTCTGATGCTGCTGCACAGCAAGGCCCCCTGGGCCTGAGCATGGGGCTCTGTGGTGGGCCGGACCAGCTCGGCTCTCAAAGGGTTTTGGACAAAATCCACATGTGGTCAGCTCGCTGGTAGCGCCCTCGCTTCACTCTCCCAACGAACACACATGACTTCAGCTGAGTTGTGCCGTGCTGAAATCTTCAATGTGAACAAAAAGTCATTTCTCTTTGTCCTTACAGCCTTTTTCCTGTTTCACAGACGGGTTAGATTGATGCAGAAATGTGTCCACTTTACCTTTTTGACATATATTTCTTACCTAGAAGTTGTTATCGTGGTGTAGTCTGTGGAAGCTTTGCAGCTGCATCATAGATTTAGTGTCAGAGCCTGTCATCATGTCAGATATCTACTGATAATGTGACAAAACAATGTTTAAATAACATCATTAATGACATCATCAACATACCTGGAGTAACTTTGTGTTGTTTCGGATTGGACATTCGTCGGCCTATGAAAATGTACCTTGTGCTTCGATTACAATTGTAATTTAGGTATCAGCTTGCAAAATTTGCGGGTTTTTTTTCTTTCTCTGAAATAGCCGAATACCACATTTACCCTGAGATTACAGGCAAAGTGATCTAAATAAAAAGAAAGCAGAGAGACGTGCACATGAAAGTCTGCCGACCCGCTAACACATGCTACTGTCTGGCTTTTGTCATCAGTAGGAAAGGATACAGTCGGCACTTGGTCAAATAATTCTGCTCTCCTCATGGGTATTTGTAACTCCAGTTCCAATTTGCAGCGTTAGAAACGTTACACCTTGTAGGACACTAATTATTGTGCTTTTCATGATGTGCATTGAAGCTCCAGACACTGGCATGTAAATAGTTTTCCATCCATCTCTGAGCAGTGCTCAAACATTGCTGAATTGATTTGAAAGAAAGACTCTTGTTCTTCTGTTTTCCAGCATGTCAGTGAAGTCAAAGGTGACAAATGTTTAAGGGTTTTCAGGTTTACCTTCAAACTCATGCTAATTTTGGTGTAAAAATTACAATAAGGCAAATAGATTTAAAAAAGGACAAGGATGATGCAAAAAGTAAAAAATAAAAAATCTAATGATATCTACCCAGAGGGCTCCAGCCACCCCAGGACCAGTCTGTCCAGTAGGACAAGCCACGGTCTGCACAGTTGAATCTGGGGAGGAGTGCATCTCTTCTCGACACCTCTTTGAGTTCCTGGAGATAAAAGCAGCCGGCGCAACATCAAATCAATAGCCCATCAATGGGAACATCTCCTGAAGATTAAAGAGAAACCCGTTCAGAGACAGAGAGGGAAGGGACCAGACCTGGCCAATGCAAAGAGATTTAATTGATGTGAAGAAGGGCGATGGATGAAAAGGTGAAGACTGACGACGTTTTAATGGGATGGCCTGTGTAAAAAGGATCCTTTTCTTTGTGTCCGTCCATTAGTAGGAGTCCATTTTATCTCAATATTTATCAATTCTAACATCTTAATCATTTATCCGCCTTTTTAAACATCCATCCTGTATTTACGTGTACCTGTGTTCATTAGTGTTTATGTTCTGCCTTCATTATCCTGTTTGTCTGCTTTTCAAACTTCATGGTCATTTTGATCCACTAAATGACATCGAGGTGCAGGTTTTCCTGAACAACGTTTACCCGTCACCCATTCATTGATTTTTCCTGCATTTCATCGACCAAATGATTTAGAAATGATAGAATAACCTGCAGATTAATCATTAATGAAACATAAATCGCAGCCTTCATCTGTATCAGCAAAATTATGCCGCAGTTTTTCAAATGATGGATATTTTAGTTTGGCCTTTGTGATGTTTTTTCTCATTTACAGTAATATTATGAGCCTACGTTCTGTTTTGAGGAGCTTTTCTCAAGTTTTGATTGATTATTGAGTTCACTTACAGTCTGAAAAGAAAAGTCAGTCTGCACCATGATCTTGACAAACTAACTAAACTAAAACAATCTGCTCACCACCCTCGGCTCTGACATTGATCAGTTTTTCTCTGCTCTTCTTAGCTTCTAACAGAAAACACCAGAAACTTCTGTCTAGAAGTGAAACCTGATCAAACTCCTTCCATCCCTCCAGAACAACTTGTCACAACCATCAGCAACCCCTCCATAAAAAGTACATCGAAATGAGAGAAGTGTGTGTGTGTGCGTGTCTGTGTGTGTGTGAATGAGGGAATGTACAAGGCTTCTAAAAATATTCTCTCATAGCGAGGAGACCACAGGACACGGCCTGCGCTGAGCCGGTCTGTGTGGTTATGGGCCGGGGTTTTGTACGCTCTCTATCTGAAGCCACATCAGAGCCTTGGACCCTGGGTAATGTGATCTGGATGGGCAGAGGAGGGTTCTCCCTTGGATTTTAGAGGAGCCACCACTGAAGTGCAGTGGAGGGACGGGTGGCCAATGATGTAAGGCAACACTTGGTAACAAACACTTAGGGCTGTGGGTATGGAGCCTTCTTGATGGGGCTGTTGTGTGTGTGAGACACTGTTGCCTCCCTCCTCTTTATTCCTATCTTACTTATCATTGGTTCTGTTCTACTTTGTCTTTCGTAATCTCTTCTGCTTTTCTGGCTTGTCTCGTATGTATGCGACTACCTTTTTTTCCCCCAGCGAGCCCCAGGCGCAGTGCCAGGGTTCCACTTATGGGTGGGCCAAAGTCATTTTGGCTGGGCCTTTCAATTAGAAAAGGTAATACTGTTTGTCTTCCTTTGACAGTTTCCAACTAGTCTCGTAAGCAGAAATGACTGATGTAATTCTGTTGACGGCCATAAGTGTGTCTGACACTTTTTATTATGCACCCCTCAAAGGGGCCATATAGGGTTACCCTTGCCCATCCGTGCGTATTGGGGAACAGTATATCCACATCTCCTCAAAAAGTACTGGCCAGCAGTCAGTGACATTTCACCTTTGCTGTGCAGGAGCCCTAAAGGTGTGCATCTCATAATTGGTCTCTTGAATTAGCTTATTTTCCACATTTTTAGGCACAATTGAACCTTTTCGTATCAGTTTGCTCACATTCAGGGCAGTGCAGACATCTGTGTCCTTGGACACAAATATTCTAGTTAAATCTTAATGTGAACACTGTCAATGCAGAGATATCTTATTATTTACCTGTGCCAGTTTGTAATTATTACAAGCAGCATATATTTCGATCAGGAGAGAAAAGATAGATACTTTATTGATCCCGGGGGGAAATTTAGGTGTCTAGTAGCATCACACTCAATACAGAATGTAAATCGCGAAAAGAAAAGAAAGAATAAATAAATCAGCATGCAAAACAAAAAATGCAGAGTTGTGGGTACGGTGCAATGCAATACAATACAATATTGTGCATGAATCATTGACGATTGTGCAAATAATTGTGCAAGGGGCTAATGTAGCCTGTAGCTGTCGTTTCTGTCAGGCGAGCAGTAAAGTGAGGTGAATGAAGTAAAGACAATTGTTTGTTGCAGAAGATGATATGTGATATTTAGTCTGTCAGAAATTGGAGTCCCGACTCTGGTGGTGGTGGCTGATGACTCTGCTTAGACTAATGAGGCTGATGAAATGATGGAGTTGGTGAATCTGTGAAGATTGGGTGGCGATGGGGAGGTCAAGGTTGTGCACACAACAGCAGCATGAATGAGCTAGATGTACAGGGAGAATCATATTTAAAAAGACAGCAGCAAGGTGATTGGTTAACAATGAAGGTGTGTCACCGTGCCATTGGATAGAGGTGACCAGCTGATGTCTCAAGTGACGGCCCCAGGCAATGACGGCAGGACATTAAAAGTGAGCATGCCTGGGATGTATACTGCTCAAATTGTTAGAAAATGAAACAAAGTGTGATGTGTAAATTGTTTTGGTGTGGATTGTGTAAACCAGAGATTGACCACTGGGTGAGCTACATTGACTTTTAACAAGAGAGAGAGAGCGGTGTACTGTCTGTCAGTGCTTTAAAACCACTGAGAGGACAGCCTGAAGATTAGTCTGAATGTATGAGAAAAATGCTTTTTAAAAAGAAGATGACTTTCCTTTTCTTTACCTCAGGATTTTTATGTTTTTGCTCAAGGACACTAATGCAGCTGCATAACCGTAACTGACTGCAGGCCTTATCCAACGTACAGAAAAGCATCATATCTCCAGCGAGACCGAGCCAAACCACTTGTGGTAACAACCAGATGAGAGCTGGGAGGAAAGCTAAAGCTGTTTTTCCAGGTGTTTGGATGAAACTCCACTAGAGTAGTTTTCAAGTCTATCTTATGGTTGAAACTTTTCACTTATGGTGAATGTAATGTTCAATTTTAAAAAAAAACAGAAATTTAAAAAAAGGACTACACACAACTTACAGAAGCAATAAAGTGCTTGCCTGTAAAAATTCCTCTGGTTTAACTATGAAATGAGTTTCTTTCAGGAAAAAGTTTCATTCAGGCTCATTAACGACACAATCCTTGTACTGTTTTTAACACATTTGACCTAAGTTGTGTTTGGTTTTTATAGTGCGAGGTTCACATTCGAATGCCTTGAGGAGACTGTTGTAGTAAAATGTACTGAGTGACAGTAATGTTGAAATGATGAGTAATTCTGTTTGGATCATGTGAAAAGTGAGGAATAAAACATGCCATTTATCATACAGACACATTATACAGTCTCTCGCTTTAACCCACAGAGTTCAGATAGGTGACCTTGGATGGCAGGCTGTCAGCTATCTGCTATGAGTAGCTAAGCTATCAGCTGGACACCTGTGGCAGAGCAGATAAAGTGCAGCCTTCAGGAAGTGTGTCCACGTAGAGAGTCCCTGTAAGCTGTTGACATGTACTTTTATTCCCAGTCTTGTGTTTGTGGGGATGTATTTTAGGTAAGGGAGGGGTATGAGAGGATTGGAACATATAAAAATAGGAGCCCTTTGTGTTGAATTTAGCCGCCTCCCGAGGGTCAGCTCTCTTTTATTCTATGCCTCGTGATGAAGAGCACAATAAAATCTTAACACCTCAGACTCTGAAAGACGCAAGTGATTTTTCCTTGAAGAATTTAGTCCAGACCTTTTTTTTTGATCCAACAATGCATCATTTACTCAATGAATCAACAATTGTTTGGTCTACGAAGCACCACAAAACGGATTAAAATCCACGTGAATGTTGGCGAAAGAGTTTGCAGATGTCAAGGCAGCATCATGAACAGTCATAAACCCCGTAATATTCCATTTTTATAATGTAAGATGAGGACAAATAGCCATTTATCTGATTTCAGAAGCTGGAACACTTCAATATTTGTCACTCTTGCTTGGAAAAAAAGACTAAGCGATGCTTTGATATAGTTGTAAAGAGTTAGTTCACAGCTGGAATGTGCCGGTTACATACAAGTCAAAACTTGTCACATAAAATTAAATCTATCTATATGATGAATAAATATGAAAAGTCGAGTTTGTATCTACAGTCTGGAGTCAGGGTCCCGTCTTCTGGATCAGTGTTCGGCCTGCTGTTGGAGGAGAGGGTGTTGCCATGATTACAGCCTTATCTGTTTCCTCACTGCTGCGTAGTGTGCAGGGGGGGGGGGTCCAGCCCAGCAGGTGGGCCACGAGAAGTAGAGAGGAAGAAAGGTACAGTAGAAAGAGAGAGGAGAGCAAGGGGCTGCTGGGAGGTGTGACTACTGCACATCCAGAGAAATCGCTCCAAGCCGCTGGGGTTAAAGGAATTAATCAGACAGAATAAATTAGGACATGAAAGGGGAGAGGGGGAGACAGCAACATCCACCCCTCCATTTTTACTCCTCCATCCATACATCTATCCATCTATTCTTCTCTCTGTCTACTCATGTATCTCCCCATCCATCCAGCCATCTCTCACTCTCTCTCTGCATCCTCTGTTGTTTTCAGTTTAAGGCTGAAACAACGAGTCTGTCGGGTGCAAATTAATCAGCAACAATCATCAATTTCATGATTGGTGATCAATCGTTTTGTAAAAGTCACCGGTTCCAGCTTCAGTTCTGTTTTCAGTATGTGAATATTTAGCTTTTTGTTCCTTTTTCTATGATAATAAATTAAATATCTTGGGGTTTTTTGACTGCTTGTTGAATAAAATTTTTTTTTTAAAAAGCAACATGAAGCCATCGTTCTTTCATCTCTTTCTTTTCTATCTCCTTTTAGCAGTGATCCTTTGCTCTCGTCAACTTTAATTCAAGTGTGCTTGATTAGCAGATGAAATACTTTTCACAAAGCTACACATAGCACTGATTTAGCGCGCAGTCTTGACAGCTGACATGAAAAACATTGGACTCAGAAATTTATTAGTCAGTCAATTTTACATAATGAAAGACTCGACTGTTCAGCGCTGACCTCGAATCTCTAAAACCTCTCAAGGATTTCAGGAAAATTCTGTTTTTCACCAGAGTTTTCACCATAAAACAATTGCTCTAAGTTAAACTTTTCTTTGCTGCCATGGAAGGATCCTTTGAAGAACTGTTGCAGAGTTCAGAAAGTCACTCTTTGTGAAGAGTGAATGAAAAATAGATGAAAAAGTTGGTGAAGTGTGGGTCAAGAACTGTCAATGCCATTGAAAAAGTGAACAAACACCAGAAAAACACTGCAGTTATTGTCATGAGTTTTGGTCGTCAGCCAGTTTGAAGCTTTATAAGGGTCAAAGGTCGCCTCTAAAGCCCTTTGCATGAAGACCCTTGAAAGTGTTGGGCATCAGCCCTCAGTGTGGACGTTGGACATCAGTCACGATAAATACCTGCTTCTGAGAGGCGTTTGCTGCAACAACCGTAATCTTTGGTAAAGATCATTCTTAAAATAGTGGAGACAATGAAAGGACTGAGCTGATTGGACAGTGGCCTCAGGGCTCTGGTGTGTTCCTGATATCTTCTGATGACTCACCGCTCTCCCACTGTGTCTGCGGGTTTGTGTGTCTTCTGGCTGGGGGTTTTCCTCCTCCTTGTCTTGTCTCGTATTGTATTGTCGGCGGAATAAATAAAATAATTGCCTTTCTTTCATTTGAAGAGACATATGTTAAATAGAGCTGAAACAAAGATGAGTCAAATGCAATATGATGTAAATGACGTGCATCCGTTTTGATAGTTACCTGCTCACAAAAAAGACTAAAATGATTTGTTGCATTTCTCTGTTTTATGTTAGTTTTTTTTTTTGTTCAGACAAATCAAGACTTTTGAAGATTTCATGTTCAGCTCTTGAAATTGTGATAATGATTTCTGAATTTTTTTAAATTTCATGCTTGAACTTACTATTCAAAAACATTTTTTTGGACAGTTTAATCAATAACAAAACAAAAGTGTTCTATGTAGTCCTAATAGGACAGAAACTATGATGTTGTCACGATACCAGAACTTTAACCTTTGATACAATACTAGTATTTTCTTCTTTTAAATGCCCGATACCTCTTTTGATACCACAGTCAAAGAAATCTCATGAAGGCACATGAAAAAAAAGAGAGGATAACTTCTTTTTTTGCCCCTGCCATTGGGGGCATATAGACTTACCCTGGTCTGTCCCTCGGTGTGTGTACATAACAGGTTTGATAGGACGTCTGGTCCATCCACATCTCCTCAAACACCGATGTACACAATTCAGTTAAATGTAAAATCCTGCACATGCTTGTGTAGATAAAGTCACTGAATTTACACCTTTACAAGTGTGAATATCTTTGCAGCCTTGAGTTGGAAATCAGATTTTTCCTAATAGCTTCTGGACATTAGATGCTTAAAATGTGGACAATTTCAAAGTGTTGTTATTTTTAACTACCCTACGTTATTATTAAGGTCATTACTATCCTATATATCTCTGTGTGTATATCCCTGTACTATATTAATCCTCTGGTTTTAGAAACTCGACGTTTGCAGTCAGCTCCAGAGGAGGAGGGATATGAGTGATGCTGAAAATGAAGGCATCATAAATAAAGCGTTTGTCATGTTTGTTAATCTGTTCAAGTGTTGAAGGAATGGACTGTGGCTCTGTCGTTGCAGCCGCGCGTCATGTAGAGTGAGAGGTTTCACATGACAGGCGGGGTTTTTTTTTAGTGTCCTTGCAAACTGATATTAAAGTTTGCAACTTTAATAACAGCTTTATTTTCATAGGATGTGAAAACGTAATTTATAAAAGTGATGCAACATGGAACTCATTGGAAAGTAGAGACTTGCTAATATTTTTCCTTCCCTGGTTTATTTTTCAAAGTTCTCAAATTAAGTGCAAATTTGTGCAAGAAAGAAAACATCTTGCATTTCCAAATGTAGATTTCTTTAAATATTTATAGTGCCTGTGTATTTGTGTGTGTGCACTAAGAAAAAAAAATTTAAAAAAAGGCGTATCCAGAGAATATTTCTGTTTGGGTTTGAGGATGTGAAGGCCATTCAGCACACTCTGCCCCCCAGGTATTTCTGCTGCGTGGCCGTCAATGCTTCCATAACACACAAACGCCCAGGGATGAGATTATTGTGATACAAACATCAAAGCAGCAGATCAGACAGAAAGCACCGTGCACGAGGAGTGAACCAGTGACCCGGAGGGCACAAAGCATGTAAGCTGATTGAGTTGTCTGCTTCCCCAAAACTTGACTCAGTTGGCATACATGTAGAGCCAGCCACGCCCTGAACGCTACAAACACACAAAACGCATGAGAGTCACATGCACTGGAAGAAGTGTGTAAAGTCAAATAAAAATAAAGAGACTGTATATATATATATATAGTATGTATGTATATATAGTAGTATAGTGTGTATCCTTTGTCTCTTGGGTTCTGCAGGGTAAAAACTTTCACCATGACCTGTGTGATTCTGTTATTGTTGTATCCGGTGGCCATATTTGAGTAATAAATAGATACTGGCATACAGGAAACGCATCACTGTCGGGGGGGGTTTCCTGACGTGCGGCGGTATTTCCCATTTTGGCACATGATCTGGTATTTAGGCTGAGTTGGTGAGTGAAAGCTGTAGTCTGCACAGGAAAGGTTTCACAATGAGTGAGCGACAGACGCACTCAGTCACCTCAGGGAGGGACGACACCTCATAACCTACAGATGGGATCATAATCACACCGGGGCGAAAAACAAATACGTCTGAGGCCTGGGATATCTGTCTCCATACAGTATAGGACAGTCGGTGGAGGAGATGCACCAAAAGGTCCCTGAACCACAGCCACCAGGTAATTCATGTCAGACATGTGTGGACGTCTTCACACAGGAAACGATTCCAGCTGGCTTGTCTGAGAATAAATGCAAACACTGGTGTGTTTTTTTAAGCCCTCTGTGACTTTTCAACAGTGCTGTTATCAAACCTGGTGAGCATCTCATAGTTGTTGTTTTTTTTTCTTTCTGTTTGCTTATTTTACCAATTCTTAGGCACGTTTAGGTGATTTTCATGTCTCTTTGGATCACACTCGCCTATGACAGGGAGGTATGGACTATCCACATCAGCACAAATTGGGTTTCTTCACTGGCAGGGGCTTCTGTGTCCTCGCACACAAATTTAGATTTGATTTTGCACACAGTCACGTCTGCCTTCTGTAGCCGGCTGCAGCAGGGTGTCGTCTCTCATAAAGAGCCCAGAGGTGAAATGTGAAATATGAAAAATCAATCTCACTCCTGCATCTTTTGTGCGTTTATTACTGCCGCTTCTCAGTTTCCCAGTTTATAACTTTTAAAGGATAGTATTATCTTATACATACAAACTACATATGCATTAAAACAATTTAGTAACTATACGAATGTTCTCAAATAAAAACATTTAAATCAGAAAGGATAGAAAAGAGAGTGGAGGTGGGAAAAAAAAATAAAGTCAGTAAAACAAACTTCTTCAAACTGTCAGGAACAAAATGTTGGTGTTGGAATGTGAATCCACTATTTATTTATTATGGAATAGATGACTTAGAAATCAGTTTATTGCTGAAACTTCAACTAATCCCCCATTTAAACACATGACACATGACCTCAGTGTCTTTACTGGTCAAATTAGAAGAAATAAAGGGAAAAGTGGTGGTTAAATAAAGTTAAGTGTCCTGTCATCTTTCCTATCTTGAGCCAAAAAAAAATATATATATATGGTTTTCCATATAAAAAGAAATTGCTTCCAGGTTTATCCAGCTGCAGCCGCAGCACGAATGTGGAGGAAGCTGAACTTTCAGATAGGGATCGTGGGCTGGTTGGACCACAGGCAAGACCAGAAACTACATCATGGTGTTCATAAATATTGCATCTGCAGGTTATAAATGTGCCTATACTTATGAAGATGATAAAAATATGACTCTCCATAGTCTGCACTCATCTAATTCTACTCACATGCTGGACATTTTTTCATATGTTGTCTCGGATCTTAAATAGACTATTGTTTTGTAAGATGTTGTCATGTTTTCTTGTGTGGACCCCAGGAAGAGTAGTTTTTACCTTTGATGGTGACTAATGGGGATCCAAATAAATAAATATAATTTTCTTTTTTAATAATAAAATAAGTAAATATTACTAACATAACTTATCAGCATTTATGTTGAGTCAGGCTATAACACCATTTCTAGTTCTCATCAACCATCCTCATGGTTTCTTGATAGTTGCTAAAAGAATTATGTGTTTTCTAATTATTTTGTGTACCTCAGCCACTTTTTGTTTGCATTAATTATTGATTAGATACAGTCATACATTGTTGAGGCTCAGACGCATAGACTAGGTTATCACTAGTTGCTAAAACTACTACCTTTACTAACATTCTCAGTTTAGTTCTGATCTGCCACGGTCTGTTGAAACCTCGTGTGATTGGGCGCTTTTGGAGGAGGCGTGGTTTGTAGCTTATTATTATTATTCTAGGCTGCAGCTGGACCCTGCAAATCTTTACATGCTATCCTTCCGGAACCACATTTGGATTCAAGTTTGTATCTGGCTGGAAAAATAATGACACACGCGCACACACACACACACACACACACACATATGAAGCATTTGTGCCTGTTAGTTACAAACAGTGGTTACTGATTCATCATGGCTATGGCCCAGATGTTCCAGTGGTGTGTGGCAGCAGTGGACGGCGGTGTGTTTGTGAGTGTATTTGCATGCACAGCATTGGGCGTGTCCTTGCATACATGCATCCATGCATTCATATGAGTGTGTGTGAGTGTGTAATTGGGGAGTGGGCGGGCTTGTTGGGGCAGGGGGGGGGAGGGGGTGTTCGGCCCTTTTTTAAACATAGCTGTGTTGTTATGGTTGCCGTAGCTTTGATGTTGCCCAAACCTCCAACTAAGAGGCTCTCATTTTGGGCTCCTGACTCTGGAGAAGGGAATGACTTCCAGATTGGAAGCCCTGCTTACTACTCCGGGCTGACTGCCGGGGTGGGAAGGGTTGTGGGGGGTCAGGGCGGACAGGGCAGGTCACTGGTTTTACTGGGGACAACAGTGGAAGGTGGAGGACTCTGACACCACAGGGTTTGTGTTAATTCCCATTCGTTTCCCAGTTGGGAAAAGATTGTGGTTTTTAAATAAATATCACAAACATGAATGCGTCCTGCCTCTCATGTCTGCTAGGACTTCTTTATTTCTGTATTTTACCAAGACCACAGCCTTTCCCTAAACGTAACCAAGTGCTTTAGTTGATCTAAACCCAACGATAAAAACTTTTCCATAGGATCATTTTCTATTGGCGGTGAACAATTTGCAGATGTGTTCTTTGTAAACGTTTATAAACGGTGTCAGTATAAGAAAACCCAATCCAGGCAGCGTTACATTTCATAGGACATAGATCTCCAAACACAAATTAGTTGTATATGAATGTTATGTTTCAAAGTAAAAAAATTGAGTCTCTTGTGTTTCTTAACTGAACTTTAGAGGTGCAGCAGTGGAGGAGAAAATTAGACTGTTTCATTTCACAACAGCTGAAAGCAAAAAGCATAAGTTTTTGTTTTTTTTAAAGATTCTTCCTCAGAAAATCAGAAACATTTTCCTTTTAGAATGATATTAATCATATTATATTACTTATTATCCCCCACCATGAACCAGGTGAGGAGGGGGATATAGGAATGAGATCCGTGTCCGTCTCTCCGTCACGGTTCGTTTCTGGAGCGTAACTCAAAAAACTGTTTAATATTTATTCACTAAACTTTTATGTACACATCCCTCATGTACTGGAGTGGTGCATTTTAATATTTTGGAAATTTTAGGCATTTTGTATATTTTTCTTGTTTTAATTTTGAAAACTTTTTCTCAGATTTGCAACGAACAGGAATTGCAATTAACAGGGACAACTCAAATAACGTTTGTCTAACTCTTGGATGAAATTCGACTGTGGGGGGGGAACCTGAGTACAAACCCGTCTCCAAAAAAGTTGGGACGCTGCGTAAAACGTAAATAAGAACAGTATGCAATGATTTGCAAAGCACTGAAACCCCATCAAATTGTAAACGAGGATATAATTTTCAAAAAACAATGAAATTTCTCATTTTCAACATTTGATATGTTGTCTTTTTGCATTTTCAACTAAATATGGGGTTTCAATGTTTAACACTATTTATATTTTACACAGTGTCCCAACTTTTTTTGGAAATGGGGTTGTATTTGTTGTATTATAGTGTTATGGGGCTGTTTCAGAATTGGTCTACCAAATGTGATGCAGCTCAGATGTTTACCTCCAATCCACGTTTTCATGTCTCATGCATTAAGATTCCTCTTGGGATTCAAAAAAATCCAATCAAGTTGAATCTAATTCCAAAACAATATAAGTCTAAATTTCCATGATCAGAAGTTCCATGAGATTCTCACATCTCATGTTCTCTTTCTCGTATTTTTCTGCAGCTTTTGTCTCGATTTCTCTCATTTTCTCTTTTGCACTCTTTCTCTGGATGTGAAAGGCTGAGTGTGAAGCTCTGACCTCTCAGATGAAACATCATTGTATTCAGAGCAATGCATTTGTGTCTATTAAAAGCAGAGAAAAAAAATCCTTGGCTTTTGACATGCACTGATTTGACAGAGAACATTATGTGAAATAATCATTGCTGAAATAGCTTTTGAATCCATGCCGTGCCTCAGTGGAGTGACTCCAGACTGCATCAGCTGTCAGGCACAGTTTCAGCTTTCAAAATGCATCTTTTTGGTACATGCTTAGACCTGTCATATCTCACCTGTTTGCTGGATCTTTTTTTGTTGTTGTTGTTGTTGTTTTTATGTGGCTGCAAACATAGCATACAGGTACTTATTAGAAAACAATCCCAATAGAATTAGAATGGAAATGAAAATGCTTCGTTTCAGATTTTTTTCTGTCTGAGTCTATTTTTATTATAGATGAATTATCAGAAAGAGGAAACTTTTCATGATGACCCTCTTTAGAATTTGTGAACATGCAACTCTATAATAGTCTTTAGGACTTATAAGTGTCGTTTTTAGAGTTTACCACTAAAATAAAAGGATGTGAAGAATATGAATAACTTTAAAACAAAGTTCAAACTGTTAACATTTTTTAAAAAACAGTCTCAGATTGGCACAAGAGATCCCAATTATCCCCTTAGAATAGCCACTTTTTCCTTTATTTCTCAATGGGGACATTTGTTGTGAGGGTTATTCACAAATCCCAGAACTGGAATGTTATTTTTGAATGGTTGTTTTCACTTCTCTTTGAAAGACTGTTTATTAAGTGCAATATCGATTTATATGAATGATGACAAAACATGACGCCGCCATCCTCAGATCTCTTTTTGAGAAAGCTCTTTCCTGCGACGCATTTTTTGATCGAAGCCACTTGAAAGGATTGCAGAGAGCAAGGTGAATCCACCATTTATTCCCAGCCAATGGGAATGATTGATTTATTTATTTTATTTTATTTCATTTATTTATTTATTTACTTTCCACCACACCAGGGCAAGATGCCTGTGAAAGAAAGAGAGTGAAATGTGAGATTAAAGACATTAGACTCAAAAGCTCTCTGGAAGGAGGGAACAAAAGAGAGGACGCTTTAATTTCCGCTTCAAATATAAAACGAGACGGAGGTACTTAGTGGGTCGTCTGAAAACTAAAGAATAAATTAGAGGTGTTCCATCAGCATGAGGTCCTCTAAATGAAGGGGTGTGTGTGTGTTTCTTTGCATTCATGTGTATGTGAAATGCATACGTACGAGTGTTTGAGTGTGTGTGTGTGTGTGTGTGTGTGTGTGTGTGTGTGTGTGTGTGTGTGTGTGTGTGTGTGTGTGTGTGTGTGTGTGTGTGTGTGTGTGTGCGCGCGTCAGGGTCAAGGTGGAGGGCC
This sequence comes from Chaunax sp. Z400, assembly GCA_037577475.1. Classification (NCBI taxonomy): domain Eukaryota; kingdom Metazoa; phylum Chordata; class Actinopteri; order Lophiiformes; family Chaunacidae; genus Chaunax; species Chaunax sp. Z400. Next base: position 20,272,103 of record CM075201.1, read on the forward strand.
GTCATTACAAAGTGATATCTGAGATCCCATTAACTCCTGTATTCAGCAGCAGATTTCTGTTCAAATAGAGTGAGGATAAAAGGCAGCGACAATATGCTGAAAAATCAAAGGCCTTTCAAAGTGAAATTAAACTACAGAGGCTACGTTTAGCGTTTCCGGATGCACACAAGAGAGGTGTTGATGTCTAATTGGAATTTTTAAAGTAATCGCATCTTTGAAGCAATTATATCTTTGATGTAATCAACAGACGGACAGTTTGTTATTCAGTGCCGCTGCAGTTGCTGTTTGACAGTGAGGTTTTTTTGGGTGTTTTTTTTTTTTTTTCATGTGTATGGATGCTTCTTATGAAATGATGTGGCATACAGTCATCAGAATATCCATCCGTCCATTTCTAGATCTTTCTATTCTATATCAAAACATACACACTAGCTTCACCAAACTTTGCACATACCATAATAAGCAGTTGTGCCTTATGATATTTTGAACTTTAAAAAAAAAAAAATTGTTCCCATGGAAACATGATTTTAAGTTGAGTCTGAACTGTGGTCATCGTAACACACATATCAACCATAGTGTGTCGTGGGACCTTTTGAACTTTATAATCGTTTGTTTATTTTTTGTTGTTTCCATGACAACATGTTGTTATGGGTGACTCTGAAGGTTTTCGCAAACTGTACATTCTAGCTTTACCAGCCTTTACACATAACTTAACCATGTTAAGTATTTGTACCCACTGACGTTCTGATTTTCCTACAATTCTTTCCGTGTGTTTTCCATGAACAGCTGGTTTCAAGGTGACTCTGAAGGTTGGTCATCTTCTCCATTGAAAACAATATGGGCTCACTAATGGAATGGGGGATATGTCATCTGTTGATACCGTTGTTGTACACAAGTACCGATACGAACCAACAACTGTTTCTGGACCTTTACATTGTGGCCTTTCTATCGACAAATAATTTTCACACTTAATGCTTCTGATCCAAATGGATTCTAAGTGGAGGCCTGACAAAGTGTTGCATTCATTTGTGTCTCATAAAACACTTGTAAATACATTTAAATTGTTGGTTGTTTTCATCCTTGCTAGCTCGAAGTCGTCCTCTTCATTGCCTTTGTTGGAGCTTTGCTACATTTCCTTGTGTTTTACCACCAACAACTGGTAATTATGAAAATAGCATGAAACCAGTATTACTCACCAGCTCTTCCTTTCTGCCCTAATTTGAATGTTTCTCGTGTCCCTGCACTCATCAAATGATGCAATGTTAAACCACGTGGAGGGTTGTGTGTTGTCCTTCAGAGTGGTGCCCATACCCCTCAGGCTCATATGTTTGATTTGCACACGGATGTCCCCTTTTCCCAGGTGGTACACTTGGCCAGTCGTAGCAGAAATGATGTCATATTGTTAATTTCAGAAGTTTAAAACTTCTGTCAAAGAGACTGTCTGAATCTTTTCACCAGCTCAGACTGTCCTAACAACACCTCTGAGTGTTGTTAAGTGTCCTATTAAAGGAATAAATGAATAAATAAATAAAGGTTAAGTTGGTCGTAATCAAAAACCCTGTATTTACTGCATTTACTTTATTTACTGTATTTACTGTATTCACTGTTGTACTATGAGTGTATTCACTCACAATTTATGTCAGCCTGCTAGGGTGGGTAAATTGTAAATTAAAGGGTGAATAAAACTTTACCCTCCATTGTGCGTGCGTGCATGCGTGTGTGTGTGTGCACCTGAGCGCGTGTGTTTTTGTTTGAAAGATGCTGTAGAGTTATTCAGAGTGTGTGTGTGTGTGTGTGTGTGTGTGTGTGTGTGTGTGTGTGTGTGTGTGTGTGTGTGTGTGTGTGTGTGTGTGTGTGTGTGTGTGTGTGCCACACATGCATGCACACACTTGTCTGTCTGAGCTAAGGTAATTATGTGTAAGTTGTGTGAGTGTTTGTGTGTGGTGGGGTGAAGAGGGGGGATTTTTTTTAAATACAGAGGGCTTGATAATTATGGGTTAAATGAGTGCTCTCAGTCAGCCTCCCTGAGTGTGTGTAAAAAAAGGAAGGAGCAGCTAAAGCCACTTCAAGGCCGGCTAATTACCCCGAGGAAGAGAGGAAACATAAATGGACGATTTTGCAGCTATAATGTTACAGTAAAATGGCTACACCGACCTCAGCACGTGAAATGGAGCCACAGCTACTTCTGAAGGCTCCTCGCTGCCCTGCGCAGATGTCTGCGTGTGTTTGCATCCATATGTGCCGAATCTGTCGGGACGTAGAATTTGTGTGTGCTTGTGTCTGCACATGCCTTATAGGCGAGTGTGATTTGTGTGCAAAAATTCACACTTGTGCATATTCTGTTCATTGTTTTCTCAGTGCACAGTGAGGCGTTTCATGTCACGTGAAAACTCACTTAGATACTCTTAACAAATCGAGGCTCGGCCAGACTTTGATGTCTTCTAACGCAGAATTTGGGGGATATTGTTGGGATATTCCCCACAAAATGTCATTGCAAGTGGTGGAAATGAAATATTGCATCCTTTCCTTTTCCCAGCGCAGAGCTATGCAACTGCATGTTAGCGGAAATTGGCTGAAAAACGTTTGGTTTGTGTTTTTTTCAAGTGTGGCGTTTTATGAGCAGCTCTCTGGAAACAACCAAATAAGAGCCAGTTACCTCCCCTGTTAGATGGCCGTTGTTACGTCGCTGTTTCCGCCTCCCTCCGCTGCAGGCTCAAGGCGGAACAACAAGGACCCCCATTACGCCTTTGTAACATTTATACATAACAGTCAGGTGCATTTAATAAGTGTCAGTTTTATTTATATAGCACCAAATCACTTATATCAAGGGACTTTCCAAGAAGAGCAGGTCTAGACCGACTCTTTATTCTACAGAGACCCAACAATCCCTCATGAGCAAGAACATGGAGACAGTGGTGAGGAGAAGCTGCCTTTTAACAGGCAGAAACCTCGAGCAGATCCAGGACTCAAGGTGGGCCGGAGCCTCTGCTTTGACCGGTTGGGAGACGGATGGAAGAAAAGTCTATATAATCTGATGCCGCTGAGTTTTTAAGAGTCAGGGACAGTTCGTCTTATTTGTCATGTAAGGCGTTAAATGATGAGATCAATAAAGTTGTCCTTGTATATCTTTAATTCAATCAGGTGACATCCTCATTGAGATTAAAAATCTATTTTCCAAGAGAGCGGCACAAAAATTGTTAGAGCAATAAAACAACTTTCACACACTACAAATTAAAAAATACAATACAATGAAAATCAAGGACGAACTGAGAACAAGTTCAAACATGATTCCAGTACAATTTTAAAAGTAATCACATTGACCAAGAGTACTATTTTCTCAATCCTTTAAAATAAACTTAAATTCCCTCAAAGTAATGAGTTCTGACAGCTTCAGGTCCTTCTGTGAATTATTCCAGGAAGGAGGTGTTTTTTTTCCTAACATCATCTGTCAAATATTTTGAGAGCAGTGTTTTTTTTTAAGTTTATTATTTTGGTTTCTACGCATGTATTTACAAAGATATAAGGGTAACAGGCCAAGGAGAGATTTATAAATACATACCAACCCATGTGAAAGTCTGCAGACGTACAGAGATGGACACTTAGCAGCAGCATTACAGAGTACAGTGGTGTACGTGATTTCCACTGCCAGTGATGAAATGTACAGCACAATGGTACACAGTGATCAACGTCTTTAGGTACTGTTCAGGTGCATTCATAACGAGCAGATCACTGGAATCCAAAAATGTTTCCACACCGTGGTTTCATGGTAACACTTGTGCAAAGCGATGCAGGACAGTCAGCACACTGATGAAGAATCAGTGTCTCAAATTAAACTATGGCGAGGCATTGGTGCCATGTCCAAGTTAACTTATTACCAGTTTAAATTAGATCAACTTTACAGAAATGAAACAGGATGGCTCACTTCAACCAAAGTCCAACTCAAAAACACGTTTTAATGAATATTTCTGTTTATAGCATGTTCAGTATTTTTTTCCTTTTTTTTTAATAATAACTAGACCAATAAAAATTCGCTTTTTCATGAACTGAAGTAGTAAACGAGGGAATGTTTTCCATTAACTTCCATCCCACGTGACTCGAACGCACCATTATCCACAAGACATCAGTTTGTGATGATGGAAAACGGAAAAATAAGTGGGATTTGGAGACATTACAGGAGGAATGACTCCTGTGCCTGTTTTCATGGGTAAATAATGGTGTTACGTTAAGCCCTACTTAGCATAGTATTTAATAAAGTGTTGCCATGACAGCGTGTCTTTGTTCTCTTCCTGTGAGGTGGCCAACAAGCCACTCTGTCTAAATCTTTGCATATTCTTTCCTTCTTCATCTCTTGAGTGCTTCTTCGGGTTATTATATATGCAGAACACCTTATTTAAACCTCAGCACCACCTCCACCCTGCTCCCGCACCACCTTCCCCCTCAGCCTGAAAACCTCCCACCCTTCGGCTCTCCAGTACAGAGGCGATGCGTTTTGTTTTCATGTCTCTCAACATTAAAAGCGGTTTAGCAGTTTGATCTTAGCAGCTGCGTAGCATACACATCAGGGTGCTTCAGTGTGTGTGTGTGTGTGTGTGTTTGGCCAGTGGTAGACTTGAAGATTTTGATGGATAGGAATGAAGCTGTGTGTGTGTTTGTGCGCATGTGTTAATGTGGAGTGTAGCGTGTGGAAGCTCTGACTTTAAGTGATAAGGTATTCACTTTGTAACTCAGCAGGAGGCCCAGCGAGGAGCACCAGATCTGCTCCTCTGTAGTGCTGATGTTACACACTTCACAAACACACAGAGCCTCTTCAAACCTGGTATTAACGTCCGTCCGGGGATGATCTAATCACCTGGCGTTATAACGCATCACCGTATGCATCTAGAACAGTAGTGATCAGCTCTCGCTTTCCAGCTCAAGATGCAAATAAACGCATACACCGCTGGGAAAAACCTTCTTCTTTTCTTTTTTTAAACAAAGCAGGAGACAACTTAATGGATAACATTTGACTAATTTAAAAAGGAAGGCCCAAATAATCCACAGTTTGTCTTAGACAGCTTTTCATATTGTTAACAATGAATTTGCTCAACGATTCACAAATCTAAGCAGTTTTTAGGGGAGTCTGGGGACTTCTGGGGGATTTCATTCCTTTAAATGAAATGTCTTCTTTCATGTAAATGGTGAATCGGTTGAAACAGTGTGTTCAAACGGCTGCTAAATGTTGGCAGATAAAGACAGACTTTAGACACGGGGTAGACAGACTGGTACAGTGATGCTGTTTGCAAAGAAAGAAACAACAAAATGTGATGCATTTATTGCCAAATTTACAAGAAGGCGTTCCTGTAGCTGAGTTGCTGATTTGTTTCTCCTATCTCAACAACTCTCAAAATTGCATGTTTTTTTAATTTGTTTTTTTGCATGAAGTCTGGGGACTTTGCAGTTCATAGTTATGGATGAAATGGGAAAAGCGGAGCAGGAAGACCGGAAATCATTGGGGGCAGTTTAGCCATAATTCAAGCAAGACACAACAAATGTCTTTGGACATAATGAAGAAGTGAAAAAGTGAGAGAGAAAAAACCTCTGTCCACCTGTTGCATTGTATTAACGGCCTCATAGACCACCACTGTGTTCATCACTACCCACGTTCAGACAGGCATTGTGCAACCTACAGCAACCTTCAGTGTGTTCTAACTGGACCAGCCCAAGGCGTCACAACGCCACCTCGGTGTGCGCGTTCACAGTTACGCCAGCGTTCCGCAACGCGACTTACGATGCGACAGCGCACATAATGACAGGCCTGGAATGAAAACACTGCCTGAATGGGGCTACTGCGTCTGCATTTGCTGCGTTTTATTGAACAGGCACGTTCACAACCTCCTCCACTGTCACCGTTTTTGTTGGTCTGATGTTGTGACGGTCTTATTTGTCACAATGTTTATATTTTTGGCGTTATTATACCGTTTTTAATGAACAGACATATTGTTTACTGGAATGACTTTTGACATTTTTTTTTACAGAAACATTACAATTTTATGGAAGAAGGCATCCTGTGCAACAGCATAGTGTGTGGTGTTTAAGGCTAAATCTGCAGTTTGGTGAGAGGCCCTACGCAGAAAGTAAGAAATACATATTTATCTATGTATTTAGAGCTGTCCACTTTGATTGGATCGCTCAGGACAGATGTTAATACCAGGCCCAAACTGAGCCACAGACGCACACAAACAAATACCCTCTAGTTTAAAAACATGTGTAGCGTAACCAGTCTGCCTGGTTAGCTGGTTGCAAACCGCTGTGACATGCCGTATGTCAGGCCGCATGCTGTGAGCATTAGCAATAAGTGGATTTCACGTAAGTTATTGAAAGCCATTTGTTAACAGAAACATGAAAGCAGGCACTTTCTCACGCAGCCTCACTTGATCATCAAAGGCTTATCGATCAAATGGGCCTGAAAACCAAAGGGAGCAGCGTACAGCCCATCTGTTTGTTGCAAACCATGTTTTAAATTTCCAGTCTTTTTATACGTGTGTGTGCGTGTGCGTGTGCGTGTGTGTGTGTGTGTGTGTGTGTGTGTGTGTGCGTGTGTGTGTGTGTGCGTGCGTGTGTGCGTGTGTGTGTGCGTGTGTGCGTGTGTGTGTGTGTGTGTGCGTGTGTGCGTGTGCGTGTGTGTGTGCGTGTGTGTGTGCGCTCGTGCGCATTTTAGTTGGATTTTTGTGTCGGAGGGGAATTCCAAATGTACACACGTGTAGATAAATGCAGAGAACATCCAGAGAGTATGACACTGGCATCCTGTGTCGGTGATTCAATAAAAAGAAGTGATTTTCCAAATCTTTTCCATGTTTGTGTCTGTTAGAATACGAAATCATCTTTAAGCAAATAAAGGAAAAGGAAACCTCCAGTCCTTCTCTTTGATCGTATTCAGCGGTCTTTAACTGACTGACTTATCGTGGATCTTGAAATGCAGTTATCAATTATTAGTAATTAATAGTCATAGTTGCTGCAGTTGCTTGTTCATACTGCAATAGAGGCTATGCACATATTGTCACAGAAGGTGGTTCTTACTGAGTGTCCCGAGTGGTGCTGAGTTACCGTTCAGTGTGAACTCAAAGCACAGAAAGCACATTTAAAATGGGAAAAAATGGAATCCAGTCAGTGAAACATGGACCTGCAGCTGAAATCCTCAAAGACCTTCTCTCATTTGTCACGAAGCTGTTTGCAGGTCACACTGATAATACAAATGTAGATCAATTGCATCATTCAAATCAGATCATTCTGAATGGTGACCCGTCCCTCGGTCCCTCCCTCCCAACCCTCCCATCCATCCCCGTGTATCACCTTAATTCCAGTTCTTCGCAAGAGTCATTGTCCATTGGGGTGTTTGTGGATATCGTAAGAAGTCCATGCAATACAACTCAGTATTTGGCAATTTAAAAAATGGAGTGTCAAAAAAATAAAAGAGAGAAGAAGAAGAAGAGTTTGGAAAGATCATTTACAATAAAATAAAAAGTCAATAAAATAAAAAGTAAAAAAGAGAAGAAAAAAAATTGAAATGGGGGGAGGGGCATCACACCACATCACAGTATTCATAATAATATTAGACAAGGATATATGAAGGGGTGGGGAGGCCTCCACTCTAACTCTGGTAACACTGGTACTTGGACTGTACTGATTTAGTGGAGCTGTAGGCTCTCATAGTTCTCTAAAAAGGGAGGCCATATCTCCCTTTAAGGGTATATCTCATTTCTCATCATGCATCTTTACTCATAACTGCGAACATCAACGCTGCTGCACGCAAACATGTCTCTCCAAGTTGTAATGGAATAGTATTCATACAAACCTGACCATATACAGAATATCCATTGTTCTCCTTGTCACTTTACTTTCACCAACAAATCCCACCCTGGAGTACTGCTGGAAGCTTCATGTGCCTTCGGGCTTTGTTTTGTGTATTTCCCCAGCATTGAAATCAGATCCATATAAATATCAAGAAACCTGATTCCTCGCCACACTGGTTCTTTGATTCGTTGTAAGGATCGCTGTCGCGTCCAACTGCCTTTAAATTTAAGAAGATAATAGTTTGTTTTTCAACCAGTTTGGTCGTTTCCCCACCAAAGCCTGCAGAATGTTTTTACCACCCAGTCAGAATGAAGGGGCGTGTCCCAGTGAGAAAGCACATACCCTCTATATGTGATTGTAAGGTGCAGAGAAAGGTCTGTTGACCTTAAAACAACTTGTTTCTCATAAAATTGTCTAGCTGCTCGTGTTTGTTGACTCCACTCATATCAGAGCTCCTGCAACACAGTTCTGTCCATTTGAAATCTTTGGAAATTCCTATAAAATTCCTATTATCTATATTGATGTTACATCGCTGTGTCTCGCCAACAGTCCAACAAAGTGTCGGTGGTGCAGCAGTCTCATGGGATGCACCCGCTGACGTCCCTCCTGCCCTACAGCAACGAGCACTTCAGCCCGAGTCCTCCACACCTGCCCACAGACATGAGCCAGAAGACAGGTGACAACACACACAAACACACACAGGCTTGTCTACACACACACACACACACACACACACACAGGCTTGTCTACACACACACACACACACACACACACACACAGGCTTGTCTACACACACACACACACACACACACACACACACACACACACACACACACACACACATATACAGGCTTGTCCACCTCAGTATACAAAATAAAAGAATGTTTCTCAGAAATGTTCTTGTCAAAATACTGAATTATACACACTTGAAGGGACACACACACACACACACACACACACACACACACACACAGACATATAATGGAACAAAAGTAATATGTTTCCTCTTTTTTTTCTTTTTCTTTTTTGCATGCACACGCACACAAACGCTTTACATTCATGTGTTTTAGCCCACCTCCCTCCTCTCTCCTAACACATGGACACACACACACACACACACACACATACACACACACACACACACACACACACACACACACACACACACACACACACACACACAGGCACGCACACAGTGAGTGAAGAGGCAGTCCCGGCTCCGTCAGCCTGTGGCGGTTTCTTGGCTGTTCTGAAGTGGCCTGGTCCTCTGAAGGGACCGCCAGCCACACACACAAAGATGGAAACAATTAGAGTGACAATCGCACAAGCCATCGCTGCAACACACACACAAGGTTCTCCTTAGCAAGCGATGTGCATACAAACACAGCGCTCTGTTTGAAGGTCGCAAAAAAACACACCCCAGCATTTAAACACTGGAGGAGTTTTGCCTTTCAGACATTGGTAAGGGGTGCCAGTGTTGATTGGTCCATCCGTCTATGTGTTTCTCACTTCAATCTAAACTACTGACCACAGTACTGCTGCGTATACTGAGCGCATTCATCATCCACTGGGATCTCCTCTGATTTTACACATCAAAGTCCGTTTTTTTTTAGGAGCACTCACTGCTGCGTATGTGGAATAGGTTCCAGAGGGAGCCGCACAAAATCTAATAAATCGGTTGTTCACGTCTCAAGACTACAAGTTTAAATATGAAAAAAATATATGTTTGAGTGTGGAGTGAGAAACGAGTGACCTCACCAGACCTCTGTAGCCCAGCCCTCATCTCTGCTCGAGGCTAGTGGCTCGATGCTACTATAAGTGACAAATGAGTTTCAAGCCTGTCTCCATAAAATAACAGCTAGTTAAATGCTGAAGTAAATTTATTGGTAAAATATGCATTGAGCTGGCTTCCCTGATACCTACAGCTAGTGTTTGCTATAGTTTTGGGCCATAATTGACACAATCTGCGTCCCCGATTTTCTTTTGACTGAACCTCCAATAAACCAGCAGCAGATGATCGCAGTGATCTTGTAGGCAAATAGCGAACAAGGAATATAATTAGCAATATAGCTTGGTCTTAGCCCCTTGAGAGCTTTGTATATGAGGAGAAGCACCTTTAAATCAATTCTGGATGCAACGGGAAGCTAAAGCTGGACTAGTGCTCTTTAAATCAAGTCGCCTTGAAATAAAGGCAAATCAGTTTTTATCATATCTTAGATGTATGAATCGTCAAACATGAAATAGTGATGTTTAATCCAGGGAGTTAAATGCACCTGATTATTAAAGAGCATGTCTCTTTTTGTGTTTGGGCCAACTAACAGGATTTCAGTTTTGTCCTCATTTAACTTTAAGAAATTATTACTCATCCAATTAATTATTTCCAGAAGACAGGTGGTAATGGAATCTATAGCTGCAGCATCATTTGGTTCAGCAGAGATGTACAGCTGTGTGTCATCTGCATAACTATGAAAACAAACATTGTGCTCTGGAATGATGTCACAAAGTGGCTGCATGTATAGTGAGAATAGTAGTGGACCGAGACAGCTGCCTTGTGCAACCCCACAACGGATGTCATGTTTCTCAGACAGGTGATCTCCTCCGGTGATGTAAACTTTCTCCCCTCGATGTTTGAACCAGTTTAACAAAAGAGGGTAGAGGGTTAAATCAAAGAGGACCAGAACCGAGACCTTATTCTCATCAGAATTTAGTCTGAGGTCACTGATTATTTAAATAAGAACAGTTTCAGTGCTGTGGTGGTTTTTAAAGTCTGACTGAAATACCTTCAGGGTGTTATTTTCTTTTAGAAAGGAGTTAATTTTGACTGAAACAATCTAGGTTGGGTTTCTTAAGGACGGGTTTCAACAGCTGTTTTTAAGGCACCAATGACAGTCTGGCAAAGCTCAACAAATGTAATGCAGGTGAATTTCCCCATGCTCACACCTTTTTCACAGGGTTTGTCGAGATAATCCTGGTAATCACTGAAATCTCTCAAGAATATGGTATGGTGAAATTGTAAGAGTGTCTGGGTTTCTGTCAAGAACTGATGCGTAATAAGATGAGGTTTCTACATTTGAACGAGACAAGTGAAGGATTTTGACAGTGATGACAATGAAGTAAGTGAGCACTTTGAGAGAAAGGGAGAAAACAGTAATAGAGAGAGGACAAAAACTGAAACATCAGATGAACAAAAGTCTTTTCCAAGCTTAGATTAGATATTAGAGTCTGACCTCAAGCAATCTTGTGTCTGCTGTGTCTGGAAATCCCCTTTATCCTACAAAAACACTCCTGTCTGGTCTAGACTCTGTGTGTGTGTGTGTGTGTGTGTGTGTGTGTGTGTGTGTGTGTGTGTGTGTGTGTGTGTGTGTGTGTGTGTGTGTGTGTGTGTGTGTGTGTGTGTGTGTGTGTGTGTGTGTGTGTGAGATACGAGCATCGTGACTCAGCCTTTAATGACAGACTGAGCCACCTGCTTCTAACCCCTTACATACGCACACACTCAGCCAACACCTGGCTGCTGCACAGAACCTCTCTCACATCATCCCAGCTGAGTTCTGGCTACATTCCCACTCAGGAGCATTACAGTGCAAACACACACACACACACACACCACCACCTTACCTCACTCCTAAGATCATTCGTCAGCTCGTCACAGGAAGGGGTGACCTCATCAGTGATGTCATTTGTCAGTACAGTTCTCAAATTGCTCTCCTGCATCACTGAGCTCAACCTTGATCAATTAAGGTAAATACGTGTTGACAGGCAGGCTTAAAGCTGATGCATGGAGAGCTGAGAACTAGCTACAAATATTTACTCCTAGGACTGGATGACTGCAGCAGCATGACTACAAATACAGCACATTTAAATATGTTTTTAACATGTAAAAACACTGTAGAACTGGAACACCTAGAAATGTTTTATCACGGGTGTTAGCAGGTTTACATCACCAGAGTCGGTCACTGTTAAAATGAAGCAATGTCTACCGGTGACGTCTCATCAAACAGTTGTGATCAGTTCAGCTAAAGTGGGATTTTTTATTTTTTTTTATTTCTGAGAATGTAAAAGGATCACAAGAAAAGAGACCAGATCTGACGAAAGTGAGGAAAAAAACCTCTAGGATTGTCGTCTCTGTTTTGGATGCTGCTGGTCAACATAGAGCAGTATATCAGTTTGATGCAGTCACACAGAACACACCATGGAACAGGGAGTTTCCAAACATAATAATGGAGGTACAGACTCAGTCACTCCTAAACCCCCCCTGCTTTATATCATCACCCTATGATACTGCAAGGAGACTTAAAATAAGAGACAATGACAGGGATGCAGTGATGTCAGCCTCCATGGTAACCCATCTTTTAGTCATGTCATTGTAACATAGCCTGTTTATTCTGTTGTTTTTTGATCTTGCGCAGAAACACCAGTTAGATCGCAGCAAAGTAAAAGCTCTGTCTGACATCACTAGTATCTGATAGCAGAGTGGGAAAAGCTGAATAGAGATTTTTTTTGTTTGTTATCAGAACAGTATTTTTAGATGATTAAATGATGCTTGAACTTAATAGACGGAGGTATTTTAATTTCACTTTTAAATGTTCCTGCTTTTACTTTTTCTCACCTCATCTCTCTCATTTGTATTGAATGATGGCATTACCAAAATGTTTACCAAACACTGTACCTTATATTTTATACACACTATATATATTTGACCTTTGTGTAATTATCTTATATTTACCAGACTAAGTTGATTTTAGTTAAATTAAATTTGCTTTGCAATCATTAGCTGGGTTTACATGGACCTCTCGGTAAAACGTGCGAAACACACGTCACTTCCATCACTTCTGCGCACGTCACACAGCTGTTCTGATTAAATGTGGTGGAGCATGTAAACATGGAGCATTATATATTTGTTTGATTGTCAACAAATCCATAAAAAGAGTCAAATCAATGTTGGATTCCTTTTTGCCACAGAGCTCTACTTTTGTCCCAAACCTTTATTCACTTAGTCACACTGTCACAGTGACATATTCCCTCATTACCATGACTACACACTGTAGTTTGCCTGCCAAAGTGAATACTCACCAAATGTTTAAGTGTGGTTTTAAAAAAAAGGCCTTTTTATTCCTATTTGAGTCATGTTTGCTAAAAACTACAATGCCCAGCTGTATCTTATTAAACTATGTTTTTATGACACATTCTTTAAATTTACATCTTCAGTAGGAATCAACTGACATCTTGCATTGAAAGCCAGACAAATGGGATTTATTATAGAATAATGATAATATCTTACGATTCAGTTTTATGTGCTCTTTTATTCCTACTTTTGTGAGTGTAGGCAAAAATGTCAAACTTCACTTTTCAGTTATTTTATGTCTAAGCCTATCATTCCTTCTGTCCATAGCTCTTGCAATTACAAACATGTTAAATGAACTACCCTCGCAAGTAATTATAGGCCTTTTAATTATTCCAGAATTTACAGAATTTACTTTGCAGATGATACTCTCTTTCATATTATTGTCATCTCAGCATGTTTCACTTAAATAAAATTAAGTTGTTCGACAAGTAGAAACAAAGCGCAAAGCATGAAATGCATTTACAACAATTAAACAATAAGTTAAATGAGTACAAATCTAACATCATAGATTATTTACATGATAACTTTAACTGCTATCTTTTGCTTTTAGATTATTGATTTAATTTACGGTTTGAGACGTTCTGCTTGAAAGTAAGAGGAAAAGGGAAAATATGTTGGAAATGAATATGATGAATAATTAGACAACCAAAAAAAAGAGTCATAGTAGACTTTCTTTTTTTTTTTTTTTTAGTCTTGGCTTTTTTTAGCTGTAGTTTTACATAGTAAAAAATTTACTTTGAGTAAAACTGTTCCTGTACTTGAGTGAAATTTGTCAGCCCTCATCTCTTTACCTTACTGTACACACTACAAAGTTTCTTCTGGTCTTGGGCTCTTTTATGTACACCACACAGGCTGGTTGTCAACTCATTTAAAGGCTCGAATGCTGCAGCACTTACACTCTCAGTGGTTATAACCACTGCAGCGCATCATCAGTTCAGGAATACTATTTCAGCTCCTCTACTCTCGGTTCATGCACACGTTCTGATACAGAGCTCAGGCAGGGCCGGGTTGACTCAAATGGTTTCCTTTTTAAGTGTTTCCGAAGACATGCAGACCGTGCGATAGTTGATGTAGTTGTTATTAGTCGGCCACTTTAAAAGGGGCATTCCAAAGAAAACTGCCCCATTACTGCTGTTTATTTTTCCCCTCAGGTTTCCCAACAGCAAACGGGACTGATGCCAACCAGCATCGTGTTCCCATCACATTCAGATGTATCAGTCAAAATAAAACTTGTGCACATTGCTCTACCTGGAGTTCATGTTTTTCCCCATTCTGTATTTCTGCTTAATGTTTCCTTTGAATATAGTCTGATCAAAATAACTGTTAAAAAAAATTGATTTATTGCCTCAAAGTAAGTAATTCCCATTCAGAAGTTGTCTGGTGGAGGCTATGGGAGCGAAGTTCCACTGATGGCGTGTCTGTAAAGTTATTGGTTCCAATTAATCGAATCCAATGCAAACCATAGAGGTTCTTCAACTATGAGTCACACCATGTCTACGGGGAAATAAGTGGCTCCTTACGCTGTAGAACAGCCCTGCTCTTAGTTAATTAGCTGATATAATGCTTTAGCACAGTCAAAACTGCCCAAAAGTTTTCTTGTTATTTATGTGTGTTTGTTTGTTAGTTTGTTTGTTTGTTTGTTTCAGCATCTGGCTGCATCAGCACAGTCCTGTCATGGAAATAAATGAGGAGCCTGTGTTTTCATCATGCAGTGCTGTTGTCAGTCTGAACACAGCCTGAGAGTAAACCCTGTGTTTGCAATGAATAGAATTCCCCCTGATGAAGACCTCTACATGTTGGGTCTGGATCTGTGTCTGAGTTTGGTGCAAGCTGCTGAGAAACCGTCATGATGTAACTTTGACATATGCAGACCTGTGATAGGATGATGTAACAGATCAGAGAGCCAAAGTTCCCTTAACCTTTGGTATTCCTCTGTTTGTGGAGCAACATAATGTATAAGTCACTTAGAATAACCATTAATATCTCATTGTAGATAAATTTGACTTGTGCAACTATCCAGTAAAAGGTGGGAATGAATGAGAGACAACAAATAAGCCATGGACAAATTCTGGAAAGTTGTAATGAAGAAGGAGAAGCCTGGGGAGGAAAAGAAAAGAGATGCTGGAGGTAAATTAGAGGTGAAAGAGAGGACAAAAACGAGGAGTAGATGAGCAGAAATGTGAAGGGATTGCAAAGAGAGGATGAAGGAGGAGAGAAGAAGGGATGAAGGGTGTGGTGGGACAGACGCAGGGAGGCGTGGAAGGATCGGAGTGGTGAGACAGATCGACTGACTCAGTCACATTCCTGCCGTCCAGATTTATAGTGGCTCGGGGTCCTGAAACAGGCCCAGAGCCGCGGCCAAATTACAGTCATCTAGAGCATTCCTCTGCTGCAAACACAGGTTAGCAGCCGGGCCACGCTAAATGCTAGGTGCTGTCTGTTGACAAATGACTTCCTTTGAAGGGAACAAAGAGGGAGACGGAGGGAGACGGCATATTTACTGTGTGAGGGCAGAGAGTCGAGCTGTCTGTGTTTCTTTTGTTGCAAAACATTTTTGCTCAGAGTCGAGATGAAGTTTGTCCGATGGTTTGTTTGTGTGCATGTTTGTGTCCGCGTGTGTTTTCAACATGTGGGAATCCTCACCACAGCTAGTAACTGGTGGAGAATAACCCAGTGAAGCAAACTGGAGACATCAGCTCCCAGTGGAGGGTCCCACACACACACACACACACAGTATCATTACACTGACAGGATGGCAACAGACGTGTGACACCTTTGTGTTTAATTCTAGGTTCCCAGACTATTAATAGCACAAATAGCCCATTACTGGGTGCCGCTGAACTCACCTGTGTGTGTGTGTGTGTGTGTGTGTGTATGTGTGTGTTTAAAGGACAAAAAACACAGAGGAATTACAATATTTATTCATTGTGTGTTCTTGTTACAGCTTTAACTACCAAATTAAAGAGAGAAAAGAGTAATTACACTGATGTGTGTGCATGTGTGTGTGTGTGTGCGTGCGTGTGTGTGCGCGTGCGTGCATGTGTGTGTGCATGTGTGTGTGTGTGTGCGTGCGTGTGTGTGCGCGTGCGTGCGTGTGTGTGTGCGCGTGCGTGCGTGTGTGTGTGCGCGTGCGTGCGTGTGTGTGTGTGTGTGTGTGTGTGTGTCCCCTCCAGGCGTTCACAGGCACCAGTCCCAGGACCTCTCGGGGTACTACTCCCTCCCTCCAGGCGGCGTCGGCCAAATCACTCCCTCAATGGGCTGGTGAGTCTCTCTCTGACACACAGACACACACGCACACATCTGTACAGACTGTGACTCACTCAGCCCTTTGTGTACTCGTGATGACCTTGTTAGAACTCACAATCCATCCCTAACATGAAGGAATCGACCAGGTCTGTGCTCCATAATGATAACTCACACAGAGCTGATGTTAGTGGATTAATCGATACGTTGATCATAGAAAATAATCCTACATCCTTTATTCAACAGAAACGCCAACGTTAACTCGCTCCAGTCCTTTAATGTAAAGATTTTTCTCTTTTTTGTTCAGTCTTTTATGACACTGAGCTGAATAAATATATACATGATAAATATATAATAGTTTGTCATTTTATTGGCAAAACATTTTACTGATCAATCAAAAATGATCTGCAGTTTAATCAGTAAAGCTAACAGACTTTGCACCTTTAACCTTTAACCTCTGAACCTCAAACATTCATTTTCCTAAAAAAAGACAGTTTACCTTCCTGACCACCATCATCACCATCATCATAATGTCACACCATCACACACTCTGACCCAGGTCAGTGTTACATACATCACTGTCAGAGGAGCTAACCCAAGGGCCCGTTGGCATGGAAACCACCTACTTCCATCCTCTGTATTTTCTCAGGAATGTGGACCAACGTCAGCAAAAGTAGTGTAAAAGTACAAACTTGTTAACTTATTTACACAAACTCCATTTCTAACAGAGGAACAGAGTCTATATCTATGTAGTCGCAAGAAAGACCTCCGGTTATCTAAAATCTAGTTATCAGCAAAGAGATTACATGTGGTTTAGAAGTCCGTATTCAAGAAGAAATCATTTTATAAAGTGAAAGTGAAAAGGAGACAGCAGTGAGCACAATTCATGCAATGTCCTGGTTTTGCTTTTGACAGAACGTTCGTATCCAATAATGCAACCTGCAGTATTTCTAAAGATATAGAGGAATCTGGGAAATGAGGCAGATAGATGCAAACATACCTAAGTCACATCTTAAAGGACTGGCTTTTATTTAAAGGTGCCCCGTCATTTGTATTTGTCTCCCTTTCAGGTTATTTTTTTCTGGCTTTTTCAGCCTTTATTTTTCAGATAGGGCAGCTGAAGAGACGACAGGAAATGTGCAAGAGAGTGAAGGGGAAGACGCACCCCGTCATTTGCCCTTTTTAGGTTTTATCGTTTCACTTTTTTTCTTTTTTACCGGCTGTTCTTGGTGGCACTGGTTTGTTTGTTTGTGTGTCTGTTAGCAGGATTACTCAGAGGAGTTATGAATGGATTTTGATGACGTTGTTTGGAGAGGGAGGGTATAAAGAACGATCCATTAGAATTTAGTGGTGATCCAGATCGTTACGGGCTCGCAGTGCTCTGTTGATTTGCTGCCTGCTCATGGTGTTAGTCAGTGAGATGAGTGAAGAAGAGCTGCACCTACTGTTCTCCAACCAGCAGAGGGCACCAAGCCCCTGTGGAGGCGAGCTCCATTACAGATTTGTTTAGAAAAGGAAGATGTGCCAGGGGGAGATTGAAGTGTGACCACAAATTGCATTAAGAAGTGAGCTTCTCAGGGGAAACTGAGCTGCTTGGTGGAGGTTTGTGCTGTTTGAGTGCTGACTGGGATTTTTTTTTTTTTTTTTGGTTTTTATTGTTACAAATTCTTAAGTCTTGTTAAGTGTTATTAATGTTGTCTATTTTTGGTTTTTACATGTTTGTCTGTTCTTTTTTTTCTTCTATACGAAGCACTTTTGGCTGAATGTCTTTATGAAAGGTGCTTTACAAATAAATAAAGTTGATTTTAGTACCAAAATCCCTGTAATTAAATATCAGAATTAGCATGCTTTCATCCAGTACATTATGAGGCGGCTGCAGCATCAGTATAGTGCAGGACGGGACGTTTGCACCGGCCACATCTGTTCCTTATTCAGTTGTTTTATTTAGAGTTTCCATCATTTCTGAGTCGATTGTGCGCTTGCGACGTCATGCTGGTTGATTGTGAACTTATAATGTCAGACTTCCATTGATTTATGGATCAACGCAAATCCATTTATTACAACCTACGGTATCTGTGCTTGTCAAAATCCCCTGGAGGAACAGTTAAAGGCTTACATCAAATGTCATGGAGATTTGGAATGGAAGCTTAAACTTTGTGTGTGCATTCGCTGACATGTGTGTCTGCTTTTCATGTTTCTTTAGCCCGAGCTGTGTGTCCCCAGACATTTCCGAAGTCTGTGATTTAAAGACGTTTTATCTTTTTCAGACACTTGACTATGGATTTACACAAATATTATTCCCAGCTAATCTTTATCCCAGATTATCTGTTTGTTTTGGCCCTTGTAATGTGAGTCTCTGTTGAAGCAGGACAAGGGAGTGCAGAGAATGAGAGCTTAAATGTCAAACTGTTCCTGTTGTTTTTACCATTAGCCTGGTCGCTCCTCCTGTCCCTCCATGGCCACCTCAGGATGCCCCCCTGGGCTTGCTGGCTGGTGGGTGAGTTGCCTTGGACCAGGAGGAGGTCAGGATTTATTTGAGATGGGTTTTGTTGTTTGTAAGGATGCAGCTTTGCAGTGGCGACTGCTGTGGTGGGATCATGAGTCTCCCAACATGTTTAATTATTGAATACAGTGTGGAACAAGAGATGAAGGGGGAGTTATGAAGCCTCTCACACTTCTATCAATCAGAGCAGACTTCAGACTGCAGCACAACCGAGGAACGATGGCCTGTAAAGGTAGTATTATGCTTGGAGCAGGTTCCTACATGTTCATGGACTCTCGATCTCTGCAGAAAGACAGTCATAGTGTTGCACACAAGAACAGGGACAGAAATGGTTGTGTAACAAAAAAGAGCTAGACAGAGGTTCAAGATGGGGACTTCTTTCACAGCACGATTAACCAATGACGTCGTAAAGGTGTAAAGGAGGGGTTTCAGAAACGGTTCAATCCTCCAACCAGCAGTTCTGATGCTGCAGCTTTAAGTGACACTTGCGGTGAAAAGCTGCATTTTTACAGTTTGGCAATTACAACAGACAAATTCTCGCACAATGGTAACACATCACCGTGCAAATCACTATAGTATGAGACCTCAAGAACAACATGACAAGCCTTTGTTGCAGAGATATCTCGTTCCTCCATCATTGAGCAGCTGAAATTGCAACACTGGGAGATTTAAGATGTGCCTAAAAATTTCCAGTGATGGAGAGAAGGTAAAAAAAAAAGAAAGCAAAAATTTCCACAAATTCAAATTTGTAAAGGCAGTAAAAAATGTACTTATTTGTCCTTAAATTATATAATCCAAGAGCCAGAGAGCACTCAGAGGTTTAATCAAGGTGTCAGAACAAGCGGTCAGTGTTAGAGATGAAACAGCCGTCCTCTGTTCTGTTCTAACTCTCTACCTTTGCCTAAATCCATCAGTTTGCATGGATGAAATTACTTAGTTCTCACTTAGAGTCAAAGTGTAACTAAGACGATGCTCACAGCTCTGAGCGGCACAACAGAGCATGGGGCCTAGTTTTTCATTTCATTCCCAGCATACCTCTGCCCAGTCATGCCTGTCACATGGGGGGGGTATTGTTCTGTTGACCGTGGCGTCATCGCCACTCTCTTTCAATGGGTGTGAGTTTTATGATTGTGCCAAGGAGGACTGATGTTTGCTGAGGACCAAAAATATATCACATTGATTTATTGATTGATTCTGGTGTGTTGCGTTATAAAAAGCCGACCGTGCCTTTAGTTTGTGTTTATCTGAAGAACACCTGACCTGTGCTCAGTGGTCACAGGATGACAGCATGGACGGTGCTGCAGGAGCCGAGCCCAGTGATCTCTGGATCAGCTGGACGCCTCTGCTGCTGGGCTTTAACTGTATGAGTAGAGCTTCCTTCTGGAGCAACAGATTGGATACATAGGGAAAGTAGAAGATGAAATGAGTGGAAGGGTGTGTGTGATGATAATGATAATAGTGAAGGTGGTTTAGCTGTGTGCACGTGCATGTGTTGAAACATAAGGACGAATAAGGATGAATCAGTTAAGTAGGGGGTGGTTGTACTGGCTCTCAGGAGGTAGATGTGGGGTTTTATACATATCAAAGGCTTCTGCTTACATCCCGTCCCCACTCTCGACCTCCTGTGGTGTGTGAGTGTGTGTGTTTCTGCTCCCAATAAGCCAACTATTGACACACAGCTGATGCAGAGTCTCCATGGGGGATCGCCATGCATCACAAGAGGTTCTTCAACAGATACACGTACAGATGTAGAGAAAAATCAAAAGAAGCATTAAACCATGACATTTCATATTATTGACAAATGCGATTTTTTTTTTTTTTTCAAATTTGCTGGAGCTTGAGTTTATTTTATGTAGTCTGTTGTTTGCACATTACAAAATATATATTAAAACACATTACTCCTAAACAGAAGAATACTAGAAGGGCACTCAACAGAGCGCACACCCAACAGTCCTTTTTAATTAAATTATAGCTTAATCCAAATTCCAACAAGACATGTTTCCATCAAAAAGATGCCCTCAGGGTTCTTTTAAAGTAAGTGTGTGTGTGTGTGTGTGGGGGGGGGGGGGGGGGGGGGGGATCATGGATCTACCACTTTTTGTGGATCTACTCCAACATTTAAAAGTTCTGCTTGTGGCACATGCCACAAAGTTTCATGAAAATCCATCAGGTAGTTTATGTAGTTTAGATTAATAAAAATGCTGAAAAAAATCCTCCCAGTGTTAAAGGAATGACAGAAATCCATGAATCCGTCCCTTTATATAAGGATCAACTCCAAATTTTGATGATTTCTTCCCTGGCACATGGGCATGTAATTTACGAACACAGTCGAAAACAAATTCCTATTTCTTAATATCAAAGAAAGCGATGAAAGATTCCTGGATCTGCACCTTTCCGATCCACAAAATGTAACGAGTTCTTTCCTGTCATAACATGAAGATCCTGTGTAATCCTGCTGACAGTCAGGCAGACAAACAAACAAACAAACAACCGATGCCAGCAAAAACATTAGCTCCTTGGTGGAGGTAACAACGCAGGAGAGTCAGGAACCTGAAGGCTTGTCATCCTTAACCTCAAAGAAAGACAAAGAAATAAAGAAATGTAAAGAGAGTTATTATTAGTTCTCATTCCAGCTTATTCTCATCATTACAACTGAGAAGAAACCTATGTTAGTGTAATGTCGCCCACTGATCACTAAAAGGCTCCACCTGTTCCCATCTCTCCCCTCTGCTGTGGTGTGGCAGGCAGAGCCAGCCGGTCTATCCTGCCCTGTCCCCCTGTGGATTCAGGCAGCCCTACTCCTCCAACCTCTCCAGCGCCCCCACCTACTCCAGGTATCGTAGCTGGCTGCTCAGAGCGAGCCGACCCCAGCCAAAAAAGTAAAAGCAAAAACAAAACACCGCTCTGCATCATCGACGCCTGTTTATAGCACGTTGAAAATGGGTGAACGGGGGGGATTCCGTTCGCCTCTCGTGGCAAAACTCCTGCTCCGCTGCTGAGTCGACGTTCATTGGGCAGCTGCTGTAAACGTGCTGTAAACAGGATGAGTCTCGCCAAAACCAAGCCAAGTTGAGGCGAACTGAGCCAAGCCACGCTAGCCGCTGCTGCAGCCTTCTTCACCTTCAGTACCATCACATACTGACAGCTTTTTCCTTGCTTATGGCACACTTTTATCCCCTCTTTTTCTCATGTGCTGCTGACCCACAATCCTGACTACTGGAAGCACATTTTTACAAAAGCAGCAGGCATTTTTTTTTTTTTAGTTTTTCAAGGTGCAGGAAGATGAAAAATTCCAGTGTGAACCCTGTGACCCCTGCAGCGAGTTCCAGAGAGCTACAGCGTCTTCATACCAGACATGTGTTTTGATTTTGTGTATTTGCTTGAGCTGTGACTAATTCGACACATTTGATGCCGAACCAGTTAAAGATCTCAGTACACTGCTTACAACAGACATGCTTTCTCGCTGCAGTTCACCCTGTTGTTACTTACAGCAGCCTAAAGTCAATCCTGCTCTCATATTGTCTGTTTTAGCCCTGACTCAGGCCACATAGGTGGGTGTTTAAAATCTAAAATGAGAAAATGGTCTTGGTTATTTGATGTCACATCTTAAACAAGTTGCAATGCACTTGCAAATGTATGTATGTGCATTGACTTTAATTTCTGTTGCTAATACCCGCATGTGTTGAGTGCTCTAATTCCCACCTATGAGCTGCAGGCTAAAACAAACAATCGATATTTTTTTAGGTTATTATTTGTCAAACACACTCATGCTTGTTGCTGCTTGGTCGTCATTCAGGCTCTAATTTAATCATCATAGTCGATAAAGGCGCTGAAACAAATGTGGATTTATCTTCAGACATCTATTGTTCTTTTATCTGTGAAATTAAATTCTTTTAAAGAGACTTATTTTATGTTTAAATTAATAAAGACGGATGGTGAAAGTATTCATTGTCAAGGAAGCGCACTCAGCCTCTCATTCAGTAATGCTAGGACGCCCTCTAGTGGTGAGAAATGCTTGCATCTCTGCAGAATGAATACAAAATCAATCATTTTATGTGCAGGGCTCAATATAAACAGCAGCAAGCACCCTTATGTTTTTTTATTTGTGTCAGTCAATCATTCTGTTCACAACAATCCTTTGTTCAGTCGGTTATATAACTAAAAGAAGCTTAAATTACAGCCACTGTGAACACTTTCAAATGATCAACCCAGAGGCTTTACATGCTTTCAGGCTCATTGCTCGCTCATGCTTTGACGCCCGCCGTCCTCTCTGACCCCCCCCCCCCCAACAATGCATTTCTCTGAACTGACCGTCTCTTTACTCCTCCGTCCTTTTTCCTCCTCCTCTTGTTTCTGTCCACCTCTACCAGGTTCCCTCACTCTCTGATGCTGGGCCCATCAGGCATGCATCCCACAGGGATCCCCCACCCAGCTATAGTGCCCCCTACAGGCAAACAGGAGCACGAACAGTATGACAGGGGCATGTATTTGTAAGTATTTTATTCTCAGCCTCACATCAACCTCATCGTTGTTCATTACATCCTCCTTTTTTTTAATCCTCCTTGAACTTTTCAGTTGGGCTTTTGTTTCTCTATCCATATTTTCTCACATTTCTTCGCCTATTTTAATCACCCCCCACCCTCGTCCTCCTCTTCCTCCCACTGTCCTCGTCCCCTCCCCCTTTAGGAAACCGCAGGAGGTCAAACGGGAGAAGGAGCCCAAGAAACCGGTGATCAAGAAACCCCTGAACGCCTTCATGCTCTACATGAAGGAGATGAGGGCGAAGGTCATTGCCGAGTGCACATTAAAGGAGAGCGCCGCCATCAACCAGATTCTTGGACGAAGGGTGAGGGATGCACACACACACACACACTCAGCAACCAAACACACACACACACACACACACACACACACACACACACACACACACACTCAGCAACCAAACACACACACACACACACACACACACACACACACACTCAGTAACCAAACACACGCACTCATCTAAATGCAGACTAATCCCATCTCCAGGTCAGTCTATAATTTCACACTTGAGGAACATGAGAGGACTGTGGTAACGTGAACTCTGTTCCCCTCACATACTGGTTCTACTGGGATTATAACATCAACTGGTAGTGCTGGGATTCTGTAGATAATGAGTGATGTTGCAGAACTCTACAGTCCTGATGCAGATCCTACTGTATCTGAAGGACTGTGAGGACTCTTTGCCAACACAAGTTTAAATGTTTTAAATGAACATTTGCTTTATGACTGCTTACAATCTGCACTGCTAATTGTGTGTCTTATAGGGCTAGAAACTAAAAAACCCAATATAGATCTATTTCTTTATCCAAATAGTTTCTGTTCCCTTGTTTAAACGTACACTTACGTTATTATTACCACTGCCTAGGTCTGAGTTAATCTTGCTAGAAGAGTGTTGGCATGTAGGAAGGAAGAATCCATTAAACTTTGGAGTGACTCTGGATGAAATGGCGGATTAAGGAATTTTTTTTTTCCGCTTTTTTGAATTTCTAAGATGAGCTTTGTGTTAATGACACATAAATTACCTGACAGATTACCATGAAACTGGGTGGAAGGGTGAGGTACCTGGAGTGAATTCAAATAAAGAGGGAGACCTATGACTTTTTTCACTTCCTGTAGCATTTTTAGATGTAGACGTGTTTTCACCATTTTTATCAACTATGCATAAACTACTAGACAAGTTTTCATGAAACTTTGTGGAAGAGTTACAGAAGGAACCACTGAACTCTGGAGTAGATCTGGATGAAGGAGAGGGATGTTTTTTTTCTTACTTTTTTTTAACATTGTGAGAACACTGAGGGCAGCCATTTTGGCAGTGGACATGTCTTGTTGGAATTTGGATTATAGTTTAATTTAATTAAAGGGGACTGTTGGACTATGGCGGAGATATGTGCTCTACTGAGTGCCCTTCTAGTTAGTGTCATCACATTTCTCATTGCAAAGGTAAAAAAAAAAAGATTTGCTTTGTGTTCCTGTCCATAATTTTAAAAAAAATTTAAAATCTTTTTTTGCATGATTACTTTTTTTATGTAATTCACCAAAATAAGTTTCACATCCACATCAAAATACTAACAGTTTCTGTCTTTGTGTGTGTCTGTGTGTGTGTGTGTGTGTGTCTCTCTCTCTCTCTCTCTCTCTCTCTCCATTCCCAGTGGCATGCACTGACCCGAGAGGAACAGGCCAAGTACTATGAGTTGGCTCGGAAAGAGAGACAACTCCACATGCAGCTCTACCCGACCTGGTCTGCCAGGGACAACTATGTAAGGACGTCTCTCTCTTCTTCCTCCATACTGACTAGAAAATAGGCTCCTTTACAACTTTTCTGAGCTGAATTAAAAGCTGTTCTGAAAGATACACAACCACAGGAATGTCAAAGTTTTATGTCGAGGAGGCACTCGTGCTTTGTTAATGAAAAGTCCTGATTATTGGGGGCTGAAAAGGGACGAGAGTAGAATGGTTTAATAACTTCATACAGTGTACTGTTTTACATGTTATTACTTTACTTATTAATTATTACTTACAATGCAGATTTGTAACCATATTGTAAAGAAATTTGATTATAAACATAATCACTTGTACTTGAAAGATTAATGGATGTTATAAGTATAAGTAAAATAAAGTATTTAGGTATACTTACTAATGGTGTGTTACTCCAAATGTGAATACTCACTTGTTTGCATGAATGTCACTGCAGGATCATTTCAGTTTATTCATGCCACTCACATGAGTCATGCAAATAGCAACACACCATACATCATATTACTTTTCTGACCCTTGTTAAGGGACATTATACTAATAGATGATTTTGATTTTGTAAATTACAATTTCAGATATTTTTTCATTTAGAGAAATAAACAGCAATAAAAATGTCCTTTAAAATGAGAGTGATAAAGAAATGAGAGCTATTTATACCTGATCAGTTATATATTGAGCGGTATTTATCAGTTGTGACACACCTCACCAAATGCTGAGTTAAAGCTGCATTTGAGAAAAGTATAAATGGCAAAATGTGTGAAAAGTGAAAAATATGTGATGAAAGTAACACCAGGAAGAGTCCAAACACTCTCTCCTCTCTCTTTCTGTTAAAAAAAGAAAAAGAAAAACAGGATCAATTCATTAAACCAGGTCTTAAGCAGGTTTCATCTTATTGTTTTCACCTCAGAGCTGAAGAAACGTCCTTTCTGACTCGTGTCTCAACAACCTGCATGATTATTGGCTACCAAACCTGTCAATCAGAAGTCATAAAAAATGAAATTATTATACAGGTCTCCCAGAGTATAGGAGGAAGTCAAACCTGTGTGGTGCATGTGTTTTAGTGTAATGTTTTGGGTTGTGCTGTATCTGGGCTGCTATGTGCCTCTGACTTGTCAGTTTGCTGTTGAACTCTTGCAGGAGGCGGGCCTTAGCGGGGTCGCAGGGGAAAAGAGTAAAGCTGATTGGGTAGGGACACGTCTTATGGTGGATTTATGCCTCTGTGGTGGGGAAAAAATGAGTATGTGAAGAGCTGCATGAAAGGGGTTGTGGGTATGCATGTGCCTTCCAAAAACTTACACACATCAGCCTCACAAACAACACGCAAGTAACAGCAGCTGCAAATGCACATGTGATTGGTCAGTTTCAAAGATATTTCAACCAAGCCTGCTTGATGCCATGGTCATGACTACTAGTAGTGAAACTGTAAAGCTCACACAGAGGTATAAATCAACCCATTTTGCTCAACTAACAGAGAGCAGGGCCGCATGGCTGGCCTCGCTGCTTTAGATCAGTTTTAATGCGCATCCCTTTCAAATCCAGCGCCTTCATTTTTGTTCTTATAGCCAGACAGCAACGACACATGTTAACCTTTTGACCCTTCAGTATAATCCTGTAACATGTGAATACTCTCACCAGAAATAAATGAGGAAATAATCAGGTGGATTAAAGGCTTTGGTTCTAACAGAAGCAGCTGATAACTTGTTTTCACTTCTCTCTACTGTAATGGCTTCTTTTTTTTTTCCTCTACACCTGACTGAGCTGAACACTGTAGACAGGCAGACACATAAAACTTATAGTGACACTTAACGCGTTCGTAACATCTGAGTGCTTCATGTCACAAACATATTCATTCAGTTCCATTCTTTATTTGGTTTTCACTCATTTTTAGGCCCTGTCAAAGGGGGCGTATAGGGTTCCCCTTGTATATAACAGGGACCAGTCCATCCACCTCTCCTCCTCACAAACTGCTGCATATTTCACACATGCTTTGCCCTAAAGGTTTTGGTTATTTTAACATTTTTAGCCACATTTGAATTTAGTTTGCTCACATTCACCTGTGATAGAAGTTATGGTCTGTCCACATTAGCACAAATTGAGTTTTTCCAGTAGTGTTGGGGGGGGGCCTCTGAGTCCTCGGAGACAAATGTTGTAGTTAACGCCGTGGCTGACGAAGGGGCTCAAGTTTAGGCCAGTTTAATGAGCAGATATTCCAACCCTAATTGTCATGACGATGGTTTAATTTCACTTCTTAATAAATGTTTTAAACATGTAATAAACCAGAGCTCTAGAAAACACAATAGCCACTTTCAGACAGGCATTGCGCAACAGCGGCAAAAACGAATTCCCTTCTCTGTGACCCCTTCGGTGCGTTCAAACTGGACCAACCCAAGGCGTCACAAGTTATGCCGTCGTTCCGCAACGTTAAGAGGACGGAACAGCGAGCATAAATGCTGATATATTTCACTATCTCCCCAGTTTAGCTGTCATTTTCTGTGCTTGTTCTTCAAATAACGGACTTCCTGTTGCCACCACATCGTTATATCGTTGCACACCTGAGCATATTACTACAACGTCAACCCCGTTACTTACTGACAAGGGCTTGTTTTTATATTATGTCACTATCTGGGCATTGAGCAGGTAACTTAACTTGGATCTGCTCGAGGTTTCTGCCTGTTAAAAGCAGCTTTTCCTCACCACTGTCTCCATGTTGTTGCTGGTGAGGGATTGTTGGGTCTCTGTAGAATAAAGAGTCGGTCTAGACCTGCTCTTTTTGGAACGTGCCTTGATATAACTTCTGTTGTGATTTGGCACGATATAAATAAAATTTACTTGACTTGACTTAAAATGAAAACTTCATCAAAACTCCATGAGTGTAAACAAAAACAGACATTGTATATCTGTGTGTAAGTATGGCACAGAGCAACGGCGTCTGATAAGCTTCCATGTATAGAATAGAAATGCTTCTTTAACCCTCCTGTTGTGTTCGTTTCCTA
Organism: Chaunax sp. Z400; assembly: GCA_037577475.1. Taxonomy (NCBI): domain Eukaryota; kingdom Metazoa; phylum Chordata; class Actinopteri; order Lophiiformes; family Chaunacidae; genus Chaunax; species Chaunax sp. Z400. The sequence goes on from CM075201.1 coordinate 20,300,088, forward strand.
TAGTTTGGTGTTCCTGGTCAAAAATGTCCGCTCCATTCTAGCTGATTTTAAATCCATAATAATACATATATTATGACCTACTGTTGTGTTTTATCTTTTTATCAACTCAAGTTCTTGTGAACAAGTTTTGAACTTCCATCTGCTATTTATGGCCTGCAGGCCTCATTGACCTGAACTCATATTGTTTGGTCATCATGCTGCCACAGAATGAACGTAAGCAAGGCCTCAAAAAAGCTTTATATACCAGCGCTGAGAGAAAGTTGTTTATATCATTGAAACAATGTTGAGGCAATAACCAACAGGTGGTTCCCATGGGGCAAAAGTTCTATTGGGGATAGGTTCCCGTGGGGGTTGCTATGGAAGCCAAAAAGGGGCGTTTCTATTCTATTCCCATTTTTGACTGGGAACACCAAGGGTGTACACAAGTTCAATAAAACACCCAAAGTTTAATGAAAATTCTCAAAATGAATTTTGTGTGTTCAGATGCCATGTGTGAACAAAGTCATGAAACCTTATGACAAACACATGAAATTAACTAAATTGTTTTAGGGAGAAAACTTGTAAATCAATCACATTTGACCCGAACACGACAGAAGGGTTACTTGCGGCGTTTTATAAGCATTCATGGCTTCTTGGCTCTGCTTAAAAATGCAATAGAAAATATTCCAAAAAACCCCATCAATCGTCATCGCCATCACCATCACCATCATCATCACCCTCCACACTCTGCTCTCCTTCTGAGGTATAAAAGTCAATGGACCTACAAGCAATGAGGAAAGCAAAGTTCCACATATCACCCCGCAGAGCATTTCTCCTCCAAGTCCTAAAAAAGCCTACGTATAGAATATGCACATGCTTGTAAACACACGCACACGCACACACACACAGACACACACGTACGCCCACGGACATGAAGCTTCAGAAAGCTGCAGTTGCAGAGATGTTTTTGTTGTAACCACACAGACAATGCATTGAGTCGTAGGCGGCAGATCTCTGTACCCACATCCTTCATCTCACCAAAATATGAGGCCTCCCTTCACCATCACTGGGTCTGTGTGAACAGCTCTGATGTTCACCTCAACAGTCGCATATCATACTCAGCCAAGAGGCAATAAATGCAAATATGAAGACAAGATTTTCGCACTGATCTTACTAATCTTAAAAAGCTTTTTAGAGGAGATTTTTGGAGTGTCTCAAATCTGCTTTTGATCCATTACTCTCTGGTGACGACACATCAGGTGCTGCATGAACTGAATGTACAGTGACGTTAGAGATGCAACTGTTTGTTTTTCTTAAATTTCTTGCTTTTTTCTCACTATTTTGACCATTAAAGATGTTTTTTCTGACCTGATTGCTGGTTGCTGCTTTCAGTTGTTCCTATGGTGCATATTTCTGTTGATAAAGGGACAACATTTCATCATGAACATGTTGGTACCACTCTCAAAGTGGGATTGCACTGGCAGGGTAATAAATAAACCCATTAAGCTAACTGGAAAAGCAAAGAGGAATCCAGTATAGGGGCCACATCAGACAAAAAAGTAACTCATTGAATTTGTTTTCCTCCCATAGGGCAAAAAGAAGAGGAGAAAAAGGGAGAAGCTGCAGGACTCCAATGCAGGTAACCTGTCTTAAAATGTCTCCCCTCTCTCTTGTGACTCAGATACCGTGATGTGTCAGTGTAAGGAAACAAATGGCCGGTGTTAAAGTCGATCGAGCTTGAACATGCGTTGGCGCTGAATAGCTCAACATCTCGGTGTCTTTGAGGCAGCAGGATGTGTCTGTAACGTCAAACCAGCCACCCACTCAGCTTTCCACGTAACCTGAACTATAAACACTGTACACAAACGTCTGTCTGCATCTTAGCTGTTAACGTTTCAAATGCCATGGCATTTCCCCTTTTTCCTTCCTATTCTATTAAAAACATACACAGAAGTCCTCCACATGTCCCTAGTAGATAGATCAATGGCTGTATGTCAGTGCTCGTGCTAACATTAGGGTCATAATGAGCAGCAGCAGCTTGAATCAAAGGGGACAAATAAACTTGTTGCAGATCCAAAGCTTAATGCTCCAAAATCTGTGTCTACATTTATTTCCTCTCCTAAACTGAAGCTAAAACTTAATGCTCACTAAGTAAAATTTGATTCTCAACTCAATGTGATTCAATATTTTTCTCTATCGGTCCCGACTTCAGTCTCAGATGGAGACTAGTGAAGTGTTTTTGTGGATTTCTGGATTCTGACCAGAGACTGAAAACCTTTTAAAACCCTGTACTAATAGTGTTACAGCACGGCTTCCCTCTCCAAGTCTTTTTAACTGCCTGATTCCAGGACGTCTGACTGTTTTTTAACTAATTGTGTTTGTGTGTGTGTGTGTGCGTGTGTGTGTGTGTGTGTGTGCGTGTGCGTGTGTGTGTGCGTGTGCGTGTGTTGGGTGGATATCATGGTGCTATAACCTGCTACTAACAGTTTGACTTGATGGCTCCGTCTAAATGAACATCCCTGTTGGTGCTTTCTCCTGCCCTGACAAGCTCTCGTGTCTCTTCTTCCTCTCCTCTGTCTCTCCTCATCCTCTAACCCTTTTTTCTCCTGTGCTCCTCTCTATTTTTGCTTTTCCTCCTCCTCATTTTGTGCATGCCGTGCATTGCGCTCAGACCCGGGCTCTCCTAAGAAATGCCGGGCTCGCTTCGGCCTCAACCAACAAACGGACTGGTGCGGTCCTTGCAGGTGGGTACCAAGCCTCCACCCCCACCTCCACCCACTCTAGAGCACCGCGCTGCTGTCGTCCAGCAAAATGTTCATCTCTCATCCCTTTTAACCATCTCTCCCCTGTGATTGGCTCCCAGTTATTCAAACATTTCTCAAAGGCGGAGCTAAGCTAGAGGCGCTAACCATCTCCTCAATCCGATCAATTCACAAGACTTTATAGTTTTGTTTTAGTCGTCTCTTTCTCTTCGACCTTTTCATTAGTCACATGTTAAAGATTAACTCTCAAGACAAGCTCTGCCTCCAAAAAATGTTTGGATAATCAACCTGAGATCTGCATGCAGTCTGTCACCCATTTTCTGCTCTGAAAGTTAAATCATTATGACCATAAATATGTATTTATATATAGCAATAAAAGAAAAGCGATACAGACAAAAAAAGTGTTAAAACATCCCAAGTAATCGTTCTCCTCCAGCATTAAGGCTCCACCTTATGATATTTAATGTAGGGAATGCTGTTCCAGGGTCAGTTCACCTGTCAGAACCTTTCCCTTGACTTTTGGTGAGGCATCAACCCAGACTTTCTCATTTTTCATCGTTATTTTCCTGTGATGTCTCACCTCAAAGGTCAGAGGTGGTTTGGGTTGTGCCCTGCTGTGACCGTACCATATAAACTCACTAAAGTTAATGTGGTTAAAGGGGAATACCGCTCATTATAAGGCTGCCAGAGAGTGTTTGCAGGGTAGTTTGCTGGAGCTCGGATCAAAAATGTACCTACATGTCAAAAAGACACATTTGTTTATTTCAGTTCATTTTTTATCCTTTTTATTACAGAATGTAAATCAGAAATGTACAAAAATTTGTCCTTTTAATTTGTTCCTGGCAATTCCCTCCTAGCAGATTTACAAACTCACATGAGTTCGTGCTGTAAAAAGGCCCCAAAGTCAAACCTTCTCTCTGGGGAAAAACATTAAATTTTGTTATTTCAACTTGTAAATTCAGGCCAAGGTTAGAGGTCTGCTTGGACTAAAGAACAACCAACATGAAGCCATTGGATTGTGCGGCTTGTTTGGTTGCATCCTAGACATCATCAGCTGTAATTCATACCAACACCTGTGATGTAAAGTCTCAAATAGTTCAGGTTCAGTTTGTAGTAAAAGTTTTATTCTCGTTCAGAAGCAAAGTTTGCCAAATGAAATTCAATAGATCATGTAACCAAACGCGTTTCTGTCTCCATCTTAATTATGAACTAAAGCTGAGGATGTTCCTGAGTCAGCTAAAATAACATTTTAAAATACTTGATTACAAAACTAATAGGACTGGTTTTAATATTAATTCAATAATCAAGTGTGATGACAATAGAGATTTATGTGTCTTTCAGAGCTGTGCATCCAAACGTCATTTATTCAAGTGGGTTTTTTTTCTTGCCTTTTTCTAAGATTTGAAGCAGTCTTCATTCGGTTTCTCTGCTATGAAGCAGAGCAAATAATCAGAAACATGGTAACAGCACCATATAAATAATCAGAAACATGGTAACAGCACCATATAAATAATCAGAAACATGGTAACAGCACCGTATAATAATCAGACACTTAGTAACAGCACCGTATAAATAATCAGAAACATGGTAACAGCACCGTATAAATAATCAGAAACATGGTAACAGCACCGTATAAATAATCAGAAACATGGTAACAGCACCGTATAATAATCAGACACTTAGTAACAGCACCATATAAATAATCAGAAACATAGTAACAGCACCTTATAATAATCAGACACTTGGTAACAGCACCATATAAATAATCAGAAACAAGCCTGTCACGCTGTCAGGCTGCAGGATTTACAGTAGATGAGAGCTAGAGTCAGGAATCTGTGTGGTTGTACAGAAAAAGCTTCTCCTACCACAGCCCCGCGTCTTCCCCACCATCACGTCATGGAAATCTAAGTCTGTGTTTCAGTTTGAGAAAACAAAGGAGGGTGAATGTGGTGAAAGCAAATCCTTATCATCACAACTCAACACACACACACTGCCTGCAGCTTTGCATCATGTTCTCATGCCCCATCTGCTTTCAACTTTCTCCATTCATGCGATGTGGTAAGAGGCGCCTTGTGATGGTGAACTCTGACATTTAGAAATCACTTTCTATCACACTCTTCCTCTCTGCCTCCTCTCTCTCTCTGAATACGGCCTTAGCACCTTTCCTTGTGGTTAAACATGGTGACTCATATCATATTCTGGTAATGATCATGGATCCTGTTACTGCTTTGATGCTGCGCTCAGCTGTACACAAGTCTGCTTTCAGCTCTAACACCTCACAGCATGTCACTACTATCTGCAGTGTGTTTCGTGCAAGAAAGTGGAACTCCTGACTGTCAAATGCAGTTTGTGTGCAATAAATGCTAAATTTGTGACGTCTATAATGTTAAGAAGACGCCGATATTTGTGTCAGAGTTTATTAGTGATACTAAAAAAATGAATTAATTATCAATTTAAGTGGCATTCCCTGCTCTCAAATAATTAAATGTTTTTAATATACTGTAATGGTTTTATTAACCAACACAATAAAAATTCCTCTCTTTAGAGTTCAAAGGTTTGTGACATGTGACAAAAGGTGTGTCACATGTCACGCTCAGAAATGAACATCACATCTCATTTGTGACAAAAGTCTGAAAAACACGACCTGTGGAGTTCATGAAAATGTTTATCCATCCGAGGGCAGCATCTCAACAAAAAACATAGAGTTGGGTCTCAGTTCAGGGACACATCCTTCAGAGGTTGTAGCTGGAGAGTGAATGTGTCACAGCTGTGCAATAAGATGTCCCATTTCAAAGGCTCCTTCATATGTGGCCTAAAAATACACCCTTCTTTTTCGGCATAATTGGACAGAGGTGTTGATGGGTGGAGCTTTGGACAGAGGTGTTGATGGGTGGAGCTGTGGACAGAGGTGTTGATGGGTGGAGCTTTGGACAGAGGTGTTGATGGGTGGAGCTTTGGACAGAGGTGTTGATGGGTGGAGCTTTGGACAGAGGTGTTGATGGGTGGAGCTGTGGACAGAGCCAGGCTATCTGATATCTGATGTCTCTAGTTCCATAACACAGATCCAGCAGACATGGGAATTAGATTCATTTTCTCATCCAATTCTCAGCAAAAAAAACAAAACAAGTAACAATATTTCCCAAAATTACTAACTATTCATTCAAATCCATCTTTAATATTTTAGCTTAGATTAACAGCAATATTTAAAGTATTTTTTTTATTTTATTAAAAAAATAAAATTAAAAAAATTAAAATTATTTATTTTATAAAGAAATCAAAGTAATAGAGAAATTCACTGATTTGTTCTCAAAGATGGTTCTTTTATTTATTGAAAACTTTCAGAAATGTACTAAATTTATTGAACTAAATCCTGTTGTTCATTCTGATCATTTGTCTCCCTGTTCATTGACATCATGCATCTCCACTGACGCCTGCTGACATTTACCATCCACACTTTATTCACAGATAACTCTCTCTGACTGTCCCTAGGAGGAAAAAGAAGTGCATTCGCTACCTTCAAGGAGGAGGCTGCCCCAGCCCAACTTCTTCAGATATAAGTGCTATAGACTCTCCCCCCTCCCCATCCTCCGCCCGCCACCATCTGTACCAGCACCAGCGCCCTCCCTCCCCGGGTTGCTCCCCGCCGCCCACCTCCCCATCAACTCTCCTTCACTTGTCTCCGCCATCACACACACGCTCACACACACGCTTACCCCTGCAACAGTCTGCCGGCAAACGCTGCGACCCCCGACAGCCCCCACCCAAACACGCCCACACACACCTGGAACTGTCCAGCAAGCAGGCGCACAGCACAGCGGCGGCGCTGTCAGCCGCCAAGGCGGCTGGACTTTCTCTCAAAGTGCTAACAGAGACTCAGTGAGGGCTTCAGTCTGCTCACATCCCGGGCCCAGTTCACCTCAGCTTCCTCCAGAGCCATGAGATCATCTTCCTCACATTCATCTTTACCGTGTGGTCCTTTAATACAGTACCGTGTGATGATTAAAGGGGAGCCATCCTTATGTTCCTGGTAACAAGCCAGCAGCCGCCCTTGTTAGACTGACCCAGAGTCAAATATCAGCTGTGTCTCAGTTCTGAGGCTGAATCGTTTTAAATGTGCGTTTGTAGGCAGAATATGTCATCAACAGGTCAGAGAGAGTCTCCCTCAATAATGATCAATAATGATTTTTTAACCAGGCAATTCTTGTCAACCTGAACATTTGGAAATATCACATAACTAAGCCGTTAGAGAAAATGAATGAATGAATGAATAAATCACATTTGGCAGCCATTAGTTAACTGTAACCAGCCTGGACATCAGTTTCATATTTACCATTAACCTTGTCCCAGTTTGATATTTTGTGATACTTATCAAATATTGTTTTAGAAGCTGATGAGGAACATGTGAATACAGCAGAGTCTGTGTCTGCCTCTGAAGCATCCACCTCCTGAGCCATATCTGGGACCCTCCAGCTGTAGTAATGAGGCTCTCTGGCTCCATCTGCTGCAGATTCATCCAATTCATGATTTGCCTTGAGGGCAACTCTAATCCTTTTTGAAATACTTATTCTGTTTTTTAACTCCATGACAATCACTAACTAAATGTACTGTAAATGAGCTCTTTGCTATCTGAACAACATCAACACAGACCTAAAACTGAGGAAGAGATCAGTTCTGAGACAATCTGCTTCACCACTGTCATTCAGACTAAACCTGAGGGGAGCACAGACCAGCAACCAACCAGTTTAACCAGTATAACCTCAGGTCTAGAGAAGAACGGATGGATTTTTTAGCTTCCATTAACTGCTCAACTTCAGCTAGAGATATTTTTACAGCTACCTGTGCAGCCCTAAAGGAAAAAACAGAATTATAGTGTCCCAAACTTCAAGTTCCATTATTTCTTTGAAGCACTTTCAGACTCAGTCTCTCGTCTAAACGTTACATTCGTGTTCCGTTTCCTATTTTTGTATGGATATCATGTGACTTTTAAGGTCAGATGTTCTGCTGGTGGGGAACCCAGATGGTTTTTTTAAGTCTCCTGGCTGTTTTCCTTTGACCAAACATTTTGCAGCTCTGTAATCTGAGACCAAATGGGTACTTTATTATATTGCATTGTGTTGTAAAGTTTTATAAATGTTGGAATTCCTTATAATTAAACTTTTATATGTTTTTATGTAAAAAAAAAAAAAGTGAAATGACAAAAAAGTTTCTACATTTCTTATAGCGATATTTTATTTGTCCTCTCGTGCATATTCTCAGTCAAGTGTTACTGCAGCAGCGTTCCAATGGTATCTTGTGTTTTCAGTCTGTGCATGTTCCAACTTAATGTAATAAAAATGATTTATTCTGCTTCAAACTCAGCAGCTGTAGACAACTGGAGGCTGAGCTTTTCCTCCAGCAGAGGGCGCTCTTCTATAGAAATGCTTGTTTTATTTTGAGCATGTTCACAGCAGTAGTGGCAACACTTTGAAGATATCCTGCATATTTTTTTTTTTACTCCTCAGATGTATTACTTGTTTTGTTTGATGTATTAAAGTGTTTTGCATATGTTGTCTATGTTTATTGTGGGTAAGACAAGGACATTTCAAGAATAATTATTTCAGTGCAGCAAATAATTTTTAAAATAAATCAAATTGTCCCAAAGGTCTCCTCTGTATCAGGTGCTTTAAAACAAGTGACAGACAACAGCCTCTTTATGTGTTTTATTTACTCCTTCAATATGTTTTATCATCCCAAAAGCCAGCATCAGAGCTAATCTGACAAGTTTCCAATTCAATACAACATGAATTAGGAATGAATTACCCAATGCTCCATGACAACGCACAAGTACCTTGAATCCAAAATACATTATGCAAAAAACCTCTTTCCACCTCTGACTTGACTTTTCCTCGAAGCAGCCCGTCTTCTCTCTGTGTGGTTTGACAAAGTATATGCATTTACAGAGCATAAATAATATTCACCCTTTCATTTCCATTGTCAAAAAGCTAGTTTATTCAGTTAACCTAAAAGAAAAACATGTCCAGTAAAAAAAAGACAACCATTGCGCTCAATAATAGGTCAAATAAGAAAGGACCATTCTCTAATCTGTAGGGGAACGAAGCATGAAACCAGAACTACTTTTATGCAAATACACAATATGTGTGGAAACAGAAAGGAGCTTCCCTATTTAAATTAATGACAACACACAGGCAAGTTAAAATGATCTTAATAATTGGTATACAGAAATTGGGGGAAGGGGAGGGAGGTGGTTATAATATACTAAATGTAAATATTGACAAGTATGAACAACACCAGTGCAACCAATCAGCGGGGAGGATTCCAATTCAGAGTGGTAGTGTTGGCAGGATCTTCCCCATTACTTCTCTTCACACCATTGGTTCTCTTTGCGTACCTGTGGAAGACAGGAGGAAGATCTCAATTGTTCTCTTAAAGCGTTCCGAAGTGATCCATTTATTCCTCGTAGCTTACATAAGACTTTTTAGTTTTATGACAGAATACTGATGGCTGGATTAGCTACCTGGGCTTCCTCCTCCTCTGTGAAATCGTTTTTGATGTTGAACGTCTTCCTGATCTCCTCTGGGGTTTTGCCTTTGATCATGTTGGCCACCGTCTTGCAGGTGACGTCTAGCAGGCCCTTGATGTCCAGATAGTTGGCGGCCTGAAAACAGGAGGAGGAGCAGAGGGGTGGCAGTGAGAAGACACATGTAAAGACCAGCTGACAACCTAGCATTTCAATGAAAATGATAGTTTTCCAATGCTTGACGCTACTGGTGATTTTGACTGATGCCGTTTTTCCAAAAGTCAAGGTTTAATACTGATGAGATTCATTTGTCGGTATACAGCACAAGATTGTATGAAGAAACTTGAGTTATATTTCCCTGTGCTACACATAAAAAAACAAATATTATACAAAGTAATGGAATAAATAATCATATCAAAATATACGTTGCAAAGGTGATGTGTGGAGGATGAGTTCAGGAGTTTCAGTCTGACAAAAGCTGCTCTATAGTCTGGTGATACGGCAGCAGATACCTCTGTTTCTTTATTAAGACAACAGCAGGGTGAGCAGACTGTGGCTGAGGCGGGTGTTGTCTTGTACGATCCTTTGGGCTCTGTGCAGACACCTCAGCAACATCACAGATGTTTGGGTACCAATGACTGATGTGGGCGTTTTAATCAAGATGTGTGATGTGCTACTGATTGGCCAAATTCTTCAACTGTTCACCTCAGCTCCACTGATTTAGAAAATGATGCGTCTTTCCCTCCTTTCTTCTAAAATCAGCAGATAGCTACTTGGTTGTTTTTTTGGTGCTAATTGTGTACCACTCCACAAGCCGCCCGACATGAACTCGTCACTAAATTCCACCCCTCGCTGCTACCTTAAACAAAACCAGCAGGACCTACAGGTAGCAGCGGTAGTTACAAGTCGTGCTTCGCAAAAACTGATGTTTTCTCTCCTAGTAATGGTCCACCAGCCAGTCTAGTAATTACATGATGAGATTCAATCACAAAGCTGGCAGAGTCACAGTAACAAATGTTTCATCACAGAGGTACTGCAAATTTGAACACTTTGTTGAGCTATGAACTATTTTACATGGCTACACCTCGATGGAACACATCAATAATATTGGCATTCCAAATTTATGTAAATCTACATTTGATTTCACACACACAACATAAGTATTTGGAGGGAAGCGTTTTAATGTATGCTGCTTGACCCTCATCGCTCTCACGCCGTGCCATGGATCAGACTTGTGCTTTCGCGGCTGTAGAAGCACCACTGGACTGGATTCTTTTCCTTGATAATGACCTTGTGATAAACAGCAGAGTGCAGACAGATGCAGACACCAAAGGCAGCCTCTCTGTTTGAGCCACTACCTCAAATACAACACGGGTGTCATTCATAAACTTTTACAGCAGACAATGAATGAGGTGTAATGACTATCAAAGTTCCAGCAGACTCTGTTTCCAGTCTGTTGGAAAATCTGATAGCAGCCGATTGTGGCTGCTGAGCTCCGACTACCAGCTGGCTGTTTGAGCTACACCGATGCTCTGTTCTGTGTCCCTTTACCTCTGGAGTCCTGCCCAGTGCTACCTCGGCTGTCTTGCGCAGTCCTCTGCTGCATTTAAATATGCTGGGCGGGAGGGGGCTAGCAGAGTCCTGGTGTGCGGTTACACTTTTAATTCCAGGTGAAACCGCAAAGGCCTGTGGATCAGATATCATCATCCTGATAGGGATCATATTCATTTCAAGTGTTAATGGGTCCTAATATCCAGTAAGGCTAGTTTGAGTAAAGGATTCATGAAGCTGAAGGCTTATCAGATGACAAACAGGACAGCAGTTTAGGTTAGGAAGAGAAGGATTTTACAACTCTGCAACTCTTTCTACATCTAAATGAGGCAACATCTTAAAGCCATCGGCTTAAAAACCAGGCTGAAAAATCAGTAACCAATGCACTAATTCCACTCCTACTGTGTTCCTGTTCACTCACATCCTGTAATACCAGTCAAACCTTGCATTCACCACTTGGTGGTCACTAACAAAGCTTTGCATTAATTTTCATATGGCTCAAGGGCTACAGAGCTACATCATCATCTCTGCCTCTTCAGCATCCTATCGCTTTGTGCATGTAAACACATTCAAACAGCCAGGGGGGGGATTCAACTCATGTGACGGACTTGTGTTTCACTTCCTGGAAGCCCACAGCATGTCCAGTACCTATTTCACAATCACTTCGGTTACCTTTCAGATACTCTGCCTTGTTTACACACTCACTCCCTGCAGTCCCATTTCACTCCCACTGGTTTTCCACCTTAAAACAGTCTTGTTAAAATCCTACCTCTTCTGCAGCAGTTGCCCAAACCACCAATCTGCCAGCGGTTGCTAAACAACTTTTGTATCACTGTTAACCAAATGAAAACGCTCAGTACTCTGCCACAAGAGTGAATGAAATGCACCACAGGAGGAGTGTGTTATAAAAGAAATACATGCATTCAACTTTACAAATAGGAGGAAAAAAGAGAAACTAAAGGAGAAATGAATATCTGCAAATTCAACTTTGTATGAAGGTTTTTCAAAGTAAATAGCTTCAGAAATCATATTACAGAATACCACAAATTTGAATCAGCGCACCAGAGAGACAGATGAATTCTGCTATAACCAGATATTAATTTGATCTCCCTGGTTAAACATTATGGCAGGTTGAAATGTACAGAATGATCCATTTGAAACATTTGGAGCAATTTGGTCAATAATTACTATGTTTTCTATTATGATGACATTGTAACTGAGAATCAATGATGGTGAATCTTGTATTTATAATAAAATCGTTAAGATTTGTCTTACCGCATAGAAGTGCTGGACTACTTGAATTAAAAACATGGATAAATTTAAATCCATCGGGTACATAAAAGAAAAAAATCAGAATATTGGATATATGGTAAAAATTCTATTTTGGGGTTTAGGCTTTATTGCCAAACTAAACCCAATTAATCAACTGACAGAATTAAGGTGAACAAATCATTTGAATATGTAAACCACCAAAAACTAAAACCACAGGTTAGGAAACGCTATTCTCGTGGGTGTGTGTCTTAATATTGTACCACAAAATAAATCAACATTGGGAGGACTCTCCTTCCATCTAGACAAAAGACCTGGGTCATACCAATGTTACTTATATTACACATTTGCAATTTAATGTCTAACGGTATTTACCAGAATGAGTTCAAACAAGGTGCCTTGGTCCACTTTGAGGAACTCCTGGTCCCATACAGGAATGTCATCTGTCCTCTTCTCCTTGTTCTCATCGTCCTCAGGAGGTGGGGGGTCATCTTTGTGATGGGTGCACCACTGAATCACCTGTGGGAAACCAACACAAACACCATTTTAACCAAGGAAACACTTTATGGTGGTCACAACCAGTTGAATATGTATAGCATCCATTAACTGGAGTACAAGGGGTTTTAACACCACAATGAAAATGTTGTTCTTGTATCACTGTGTGCCTTGTTTCCCCCACGATGCGTGTCTCATGATACACCAGTTTATTTCTAAAAATTGAGGTAGACTATTTGAAAAATTACAAAAACCATTCTATAAAGAGAGCAACTCAACAGTACTGCAAACTGCATTCTTCCAAATGAGGAAGAATCAACATCTCACAGCTCTAAACAGTTCCAATAAAAACTGATTAAAGTTTTAAGGAGTATTTGACTCAATGTTATGCTGAAGCAACACCCTAATTTCAAACCAGAGTCACCTGAAGATGCCTGTGAATGACTGAGCCTTTGTAGGACGCCCCTGTCATAAGCCACTTTCAGACAAGCATTGCGCAACAGCGTCAAAACGAATTCCCTTCTCTGTGAACCCTTCGGTGCGTTCAGACAGGACCAGCCCAAGGCGTCACACCACCACCTTGCTGTGTGCATTCACGGTTATGTCAGTGTTTCGCAACGTGACGCACAACACAACAGCAAACATAAAAGCTGATATATTTCACTATCTCCCCAGTTTAGCAGTCATTTCCTGTGCTTGTTCTTAAAATAACAGACTTCCTGTTGCTACCACATCGTTAAATCCCCCGGGGTAGGTCGCACACCTGGACATATTATTACAACGTCACACCCATTCCACTGCACCGGGCATTTCATTCAGACAGACGCCTGATTCTGCGCTGTTACTCCCACCCGAGGCATCACAGAGGTGGAACAAACTGATACCCCATTATGCCTTCATTGCATTAAGACAGACGTCGCGGCAGAATAAAGGCGCAACAGGCCTGGAATGAAAACGCTGTTTGAATGGGGTTATACTCAGTAATGAGACTATCACCTGTTACCAATGAACCTGTTAACCTGTGGAATGGTCCAATCAGGTGTTTTTGAGTATTCCTCAACGTTTGCAGTCTTTTGCTGCCCCTGTGTGATATTTTCTGCATGCCCTGTACCTTCTTCAGGATGGCAGCGTTCACATTAGGGAGAGGAACTGGGTCATCATCTCCTTCATCATCCATTCCCAAATCTGCCAAACAAACAATGAATGACAGGCATCAGTCTATTATAGTTGGGAAAAATATATAATGGCTAACACTTTAAATAATACATAGCACCAAAATCTGTGCAAAGGAAAACGTATCACACAAAGCCAAACGTGAAGTGACACAAACTCTTAAGTTATGTTTAGAGAGTTTATACCTTCCAACATTGTCTTGATGGTGACCGACTGTTTGGCTATCTCAACATCCACCTCAAAGATTTCCCCATCAGAGCTCTGTAATTTTATTGTGGGCATTGTCTGTGGAATAGAACAAATAAATGACAATTGTATCACAAGGTAGACTCACTTTGGCATTCCGCTGTCAATTCATTGATAACGCTACAGCTAGCTCAGCTAATACTAACAGGCTAAACGACGATGATAATGCTAACCATGGAACAGTTAGCTTGCTTGATATTGGGTTCATTTATTATTGGTGAAAAACTTTATGTTCGTGTCAAAACCATCCTAGAATCCCTGCATTTTATGTTCCCAAAATAAAAAACAAGCGTAAGTAAGCTGGTAAACTAAGCTGACCAGGTTGCTAGCATTACCATGCACAATGCTAGCATCTTAGCTTAACGTTAGCGCCTTGCGATGTCAATGAGGCCTATAGAATAAAGGCTATTCAAAGATGTAAACAAAAATAAAAACCTGAATGTGAACAAAATGTAGATAAAGACACATTTAGATTTGCTAAACTACGTACCGTATATGTTTTTAATCAGATCCAGAGGTGAAATTCCTCTGTAGTCAGCGGCAGAGTGTGACAGACGCGGAGGTTACCGACAGCAGCTGGAAATCTCTGGATCAACCTGGTGAGCCTGCCGCCTGTTGGAGGCTGACGACACGAGCTCTTTGTCGGAAACTGGATTTTAAAAAAGGGGCGGCCGCCTAAAGGTTGAATTTCATGTTTAACGAGTTCCGATTCTTTTCATGTCAATATATGACACACAAATTTTCAATGTAATTCTGGTTAGGAATAAAATTATGTTTGTCATGGGAGGATTATTATCGCTATATGGTGTGTGTATGTGTTTTTTCTTTAATGGGAGCAATGTGTGTTTATAACGTTTCAGCTACATTGGTTTGCTTTAATTGATTATAGCGAACGAAAAATTAATAAATAGAAATTAGAGTAAATTGCAAGTGTATTTAGTATTATAAAATGACTCTTACAAGTTACCATGGAGTGGCGCTTTCTCCTCATCACAGATCCTTTGGAGCTTCTTCTATGGTGCATTCAAGTGTTCCTCTAAAGGTTTATTATGTTCCTAGTTTTGAGTAAAGAAATGCCACTTTTCACCACTAAATCTTATGAAGTCACTACTGCTTTTTTTTTTTTTATAAATAATGAATAATGAAGAGGGCTATTGTTGTGGCTGTTATTTCGTAAGACATGCTGATTTGACATACTGTAATATATATTACTAGCTCCGCCAAGGAGGTTATGTTTTCACTCGTCTCCGTACGTTTGTTGGTCAACTGGATTATACGAAAACTCCAGAACGAATCTTGAACCAGAAAGAGCCCAGTTAATGTAGATGTGGATCCGGATTTGTAATTTTGTTGTTTAGGACCCCCTTGAAAATTACATGATACATCTCAAGGGGTTTTCCTAATAAAGAATTTCCTCTCATTAGGTAGGTAGGGCGGTTTTTGCAGTTTTCTTTAGTTTCTCAGAGAACAAGGCATGGATCTTAAAGAGAAAAAATTTTGGTGCAGATCCACATAAAAATCCAGATCCACCACATTTAAATGTTTGGCTATTACAAATCCAGTAACCTTAAATCATGGTTACAGGACTATGAGTTTGATTTTTAATAAGGCTTGATTGAATTAAAGGGGATGTTGGGCCATTGTGGAGGTATGTGCTCTACTGAGTGCCATTTTAGACTAAATGTATGTATGGAAACACTAAACAACAGGGAAACAGCAACATTATCTGAGCTTGAATAAAATGTTAAATTCTACTAGGCTCCAAGCCAACATCTGTGTTAGTACCTTTCAGCCTTTCAGTCATAATTACTATACTTAGTGCTTAAAAGCAACTGCTCCAAGGTCAATACTTAGGATTCCTATTCATATAATTAAAAGTTAACAGTACAAAAAGGACCAAAACACTTCTGCATTGGATGCACAGCAGATATTTTTGACTTGTCACACCAGGGGAAACACAGGTGAACAGTAATGATGGCTCAGTTCCAATTAATGTCCTCGTGAATCATTACACACAATAGAAACGCCTCCTCCAATATAGCCATGATTAATGACACGCTGAAATGTCTGCTTTAGAACAAGTCGATTAGGTGTCAAAAATATAAAATATCAGAAAGTACATTTATTTATTAACCAAGATATCCTGATTAGTGATGTAGCAGAAAGACTGTTTAGTTACCATCACAATAACACTCTCCAAGAGGAAGGAAGGCCAACAATGAGTACCTTCTAAAAAAAATACACCTCCTGAACTAATTCCTCAACGGTAGAGGTGCCAGCCAACCCGTGGCCTACCTACTCACAGGTTGGCCAAATTGACCGACATCGAGTTGGTTCAGTTCAGTATCATAACAAGAAAAGAAAGACATTACAGTCGCATTAAGGAGCCTCCTTCATCTTTATTATTCAAATGGTTTGGTTAATACAGATTCTGTGGTTCACTGGGAGTCAGTGAGTTCATGTGGATGAACATTCCATAATCTATCATATATACCAAGCTGGGTGACTACATAAGAAGAGTTTTCCTTAGAAGTTACACAGGACAAAGAAATTTAGTGTAACACCTGCCTGATGGGGGCTTTATTTGTAATTTTTAAAAAAAAGAAAAACAAACATCTGTAATGTGAAATAATTTCTTCTGTTGATAAATGTTACATGTCTTTAGATTTACAAAAGTGCAAACAGATCATGTTAATATCTTCTAAACATAAGTAAGCCATGGCATGTGGGGGTTCAAACAGTTGCATTCAAAGGAGCGAATCTTTGTCTTGGACCTTGGTGCCATCATCCCAGCAGCACAGGAGGGAAATTTAAACATCAATTTTGTTTTACATAGTGGGGGAGAGTTTCAATACGAGTCCTCACAAATTAATATTGTAATGATTATGGCTCCCACCTTTTGGTCCGTCCAGAGACACACAGACACTTTTTCACTAAATGCTTAAGTAGGTCTTTGTGTGGAAAATAATGCAAACTGTTGTGTAGCCCGCCCCCCAGTCACCCACTCTCCCCTTCCTCATTCATTTTATTACTGGTTGAAGGTCATTCATCATGGCAATACTGGACCTGACTGTACAAGGGTCAAAGGTCAGAGTTTACAGGAAGTAATCTGGCGTGCGGCGAGTGACGTGAGGCTCCCCTCTGCGAGGCGCAGGATCAAACTGCAAGCTGGTTAGAAGAAATTAAAAAAAGAGAAAAAACATTTGTTGAGCTATACTTTTGAAGTCATACATATTGTCATTCGTATATTTTTATGACTATCCATCAGTGCCTCATGCTGTAAACAGCCCAGGATGGTGACTGTGACAAGCAAGTACCAAGAAGTACAAAGTCCCTCTAAATTGATACTGATATTTATGTATCACATAAGCGATCACCTCACTTGCTTTTGCCTACTTTAGATTACGGCCAACAAAACACTTGGCAATCAATCCCTCAAGTGCTACCAGGGATTATGGCTTCTGAACAACTTTAAATTTTTTATTACAAACATAAAGAAATATAAATAAATTGACTTAATTATCATCATCACTTTTTTGACAAGCGGCCATGATAAGCAAAAATGTCATCCTTGGAGGTGTCAGAGATCAGGAATTAAGGGACCCCGTTAATTCCTTACAACAGACACTTTGTGATTGATAAAAACATGGTAACATTTATATTAAATATTTTTCACATTTACATGTATGTACAAGTATGTGGCTACATTTAAGGTATTAAACTAAAAAAAAAAGTTCCAAAGCTTTAGCTTTTATGTATCCACAGAACTAAATGTTTTGTCATACTTACAATGAGTATTTGAGAGTGTCGTCTAATTCCATGATAGCTGCCTGGTTGCCACAGCGGTAGCAGTAGTTGGGAGCACTAAATATTGTCACCACATTCCTCTCATGGCACCAGTTGTAACCCTGAGGGAAGCAGATGCATTATTCATCAGAAACATTCAATTCTGGAGAGAGTACTAAGCATGATACAAACCTAGTATGTTTTGTGAAGAGTGACAGCTGGTTATTGTTTGTCCTACTTTTGTCTTTGGCAGCGGTTGTTTCAGAGAAATGTTGGCTTCAAGACATTTTTGTCTTGAAGCCAACCTCTGAAGGGGGTCATTCTTAACTGTAGCTGAGACATCTATGTACTTTAACTCCCACCGTCCTGAACTACACTAACATTCACGTTTGTCTGGCAACATTACAAACTTACATGGTGACTTCTGGAGTCAGCCACCCTGTTCAATTGATTCAATTAATGCAAATCCAGTTTCCTGTCTCAAATTCTATCATCCTCAGCAGCAGATGTACAGTAACTTTGCACACATACTGTTCTCAGCCACATACCTCCATAACCAGCTGGTGGGCACGGGATACCAGTGTGAGGCGGTTGGCATGGTTGAAAGTCTCAGAGATGTCCTGACCGAAGGTGTAGCCGGCTCCCCGAGGGGAGATGCCCCAGCCGCCGCGGTCGTCAGGGTCTGACCACAACAAGTCACACATGGGACCCTGAGGAAGAGAAGCACATCAGCAAAGAAATACAGACACAGTCCTTATTAATAACATGAACAGCCACCATAATGTTTAGCTGCAAATATACTGAATTAATAAAAAGAATTCTCATCACATTGCCTCCTTTTTGCTTCATAGGTACTGTTCAGGATCAAGTTACTTTTACTGTCTGACATTTGCTGACAACATCCTGTGGTTTTGTATTCGATTCATTACTTTAGCTGTATGAAACGTTGCTTTAGAAAATTACAGACATTTAAGAATCATCTTTACCTCATGTGGCACTTCCTGTAAACGGTCCAGTGCTCTGATGTGATCCAAAGTATCTATGGAAGGTGACAGGCCTCCATGAAGGCAGAAAATCTGGAGGGACGGAAGGAGAAATAAGTATTCAGTATTAGTAAATAAATTAACTTCTCTCTGACCGTCAACCTATGGCGGCTTTTATTCTACAATGTAACAAAAATTCTGTCACAACAAAGATTTGTTCAGTAGTTATGATATCTATTAAACCAACTGATGTGTACTCTCACCTGAGAGTCTACCAAGGCAGTAAGGGGGAGATAATCAAAGAGGTCTGTGAAGTACTTCCAAACGTTGGCGTTACCATATTTCCTTAAGCACTCATCATAGAAGCCGTACACTTGTGTGATCTGTCTGCTCTCGTGGTTCCCTCTGAGAATTGTGATGCGCTCACGGTAACGTACCTGAAATAAGCAGAAAACAGAGTTTTATGTTAAGTTTTTCATAAAAATACATTTTTTTATTTCAGTCTTGGAAAAAGTCAAACGTGTAAGGACGTTTTAAGTTAGTCTTTACCTTAAGTGCTACTAGTAAACTGACGGTTTCTACGGAGTAGTACCCTCTGTCTACGTAGTCTCCCATGAACAAATAGTTTGTGTCTGGAGACTTCCCTCCGATCTTGAACAGCTCCATGAGGTCATGAAACTGTCCATGTACATCGCCGCACACCGTCACCGGACATCTCACTTCCTGGACATTTGACTCCTTTGTCAGGATCTCCTTTGCCTAGAGAAAAAAAAAAATCACACATTTCACTGTGGTTAATCAAGTGTTCGATTAAATATACTAGGTAAAGTGAAAAACACAACACAGCACATGAGATAACTAGAATTACTGCCTTGTCGTTGAATGCCTCAATCCGCCACTTAAGTTGTAGTTTACCTGCATGTCTGTCCAGACTCATAATATATCATATATCTAGTAAAGACTTTGAAAGAAAGAAAGAAAGAAAATGTATTCAGTGTGGTTCTTGGCCAAATGGCAGTTATCAATATAAAGAACATGTATGACGACTAATTTCCGGTAAGAAACATGCCGTCTTTACAGAGGAGTAGAGAGGTGATACTGGCAAATGGTTCAATGACAAGTTATGATTGTTATCTCTATCATTTTTACTATCTGTCCAAAATAGCCTATACATTCTTAGGGTATGGTTGCTTTTTGAGGTTACAGTGACCTTGGCCTCTGTGACCATCAAAATCTAACGAGTTCATCTTTGAGTCCAAGTGGATGTTTGTGCCAAGTTTGAAGAAATTCCCTCAATGCCTTCCTGAGATATCACTTTCACTAGAATGGGATGGACAGTAGGACAGTATTACTATCAGTGGGATGAACGGACAGATGAACATTCCCAAAACATAATGCCTCCAACCTTGAGTATTGATTGATGGAGCAGAGATCCACTGGGGTTTAAAAGGTCTCAGTCAAATTCCAACAGTATGGGGTGCAGATAGTGCAGTGGTTTAAGCGCACACCCAATGTACAGAGGCTGCAGTCCTCCCACGGTGGCTGTGGGCTCGATTCCCGCTGACGGCCCTTTGCCGCATGTCTATCCCTCACTCTCTCTCCCCATTTCCCCTCAGATATCTTCAGCTTTCCTATCCCATTAAAGGCAAAAATGCCTGAAAAATAACTTGACTAACTAAACTAAATAACTAAAAACTACATAACTAAACTAAAACATAACCAAAACATTCCAACAGTATATAAATTGTGTGCCACATTACTTTGTTTCGCTCATTGAAATGCAGAGAACAATCCGTAACCACATGTTCTATACAGTGTAATTTTCTGTCACTTTGTTCTCCATCTTTAATTCAGGAACAGACTATTTCCTGCCAACCTCTGTGCACAATTTCCACTTGAGCCTCCAGTAAATGAAGATGCTACACAGTGATTACAACAGCAACATCACCACCATAATCTCTCCAAGGAAATAAGGCCCCATCCTCTCTGTGTGTGTGTGTGTGCCTGTGTGTGTGTGTGTAGTAGTAGTAGTTTGCTGTGTGCCTGCCTTGCAGTAATTTGAAAAACAGCTCTGGTTACAGAGGAAAAATGTTGCTTTATTAGGATGAAATACTTCTCCTCAGATTATTGCATTAGGAGGACTCAGTTAAAGCTATGAGGACTATGGCAACACAACAGTCATAGCCATATGTAGACCTGTCAAAAACATTTCCTTGGACATTGTCCATTCTACCCACACTTCATCATGGCAGAGTCTAAAGCTTGCTGCAGCAGCATATTACTCTCTCACTGTGTTGCCAACAGCTAGTGTTTTCAGAAGAAACACTGGGTTACTGTTGACTATCGATTCAAGGCAAACAAATGACAGTCACACAGATGACATTATACGCAGAAGAGTCACTGGAGTTTCTGTTGCGATTCAGACAATACAGGAAACAAAGTTAATATGGCATTATTGAAAGAATCACCTCTGTGCCTCGTGACATATTCTCCTTATTTTACATATGGAGTTGTATAGTAATAACTGAAGTGAGTACTGCAGGTAACAGTGTTAATCTTGTTCACCAAGCCTTTACCAGTACTTGCCCCATTAAAACAAAAGAAAAAATAGTGGGAAAGCTTCAGACAGCACCAACGTGAAATATGAAGACCCACAACAAGCCCTGCTCTTGGAGTCAGTCCATCTTAGCAGGGCTGATTCAGGGCTTGTCTAACAATCTGAGATACATGGGAGAGATGGAGCAAAAAAGATGGACAATAGGAGCCATCTGCTCAGTCAAAGGCAGCTGGATAATAGAAAGGAGGACAAGATGAAAAAACAGACTTTTTATACACCGACCAGAGAAAAGGTCACTGGTGACTGTTGATAGGCTTGAGAGCAGCGGTTGTGTCCTGTGTGTTGCATAAGATCATCACATGATAGACTCTTTGTAAGCTACATGGTTGATAGTTGGTTTTGGGCAAACACTTGGCTTCTCCACACAAAATACCTGGTGTGGCACATTTTTATAGAATAATCATGAGTACTCAAGTACTCCAGGGCTTGAGTTGTACATTAGTATTCGTCCAACACACAGAAAATGGGGACTGAGGATGTGCCTGTTGCTTTGAGGAAGGAGGAGGCTTCCGTGTGCTGATGGCGTTTGCAGTGCCAGAGTACAATCTATTTCTGTAGGGAGCAAGCGTGGAGAAAATGTAACTTATGACGAAAGCATGGTTGTTAATTAGGAGGTTCAGAATGGAAAGTTGACCACCATCACGGGTATCAGTTCAGAATGTGTAGGACAAGCCAGGAGAGTTCAATACTTTAGTCTGAACAAAAGAGATCTTTTCTAGAATTGTTAAATCGAAGGCTGATCTACTATTTTAAGTGCAGACAAGGTAGCTATTAGGATGCTACTGACAGTCATGTTCAAGACTGTCGCTATCACTGACCCCGTCACCTACCTCCATTTTCACTTGTGTGTTGTTCATTTCAGAAAGTATTCTTATGTTTTTTGTGAATATTCGAGTACTCAATAGTAATTCAATGCAAAAAAAATGCCCATTCCTAATTTTGAACAGCCATCTTTTCATATAGTTCCTTTTAAACAACAAATGCTATCAGAGAGATGACCCTGACAGTTCGCTGAAGTCGGCCTGTTACTCAAACAGATGGGACAGAGAGAGACAGATCCAGAGAGCAGGACGGGACTGCAGCACTGCACAGTGCTGACCTACATTACACACACCCCAAACGCCCATACCACCATACAGCAGGAGGACTTTCAATGTCTGAGCAGTAGATGACAGATTAACCACGACTTTTAGCTCTAGAGCAATTAAGTAGCTGAACTTGAGAAAATATTCTATATGTCATTGCCAGTATTAAAGTGGAACAGCAATATATCTTCATCCACCATTAATCCTAATTACTTTGAGTGAGATGACGGTAAAATAAACAAGCATGCATTTAAATGGCCCCGGTCAGTCTGTGATCATCTTTATATTTTTTCTTTTTTCATTTCACTGTTCTAAACTTTCTGTTTTGATTATAAATAGTTTCAGTTTTATCAAGTCAAACTCCTATCATATCAGTAGGAAATGAAAGTAAAATGGTAATTTCCTGAAAAAATATTTTTGAAAATATGGCGAAAAGTTACATAAAAATAAACAACCCAACCTGACAGAATTACTAAAGTTAAGTAAACATTCTGTGACTGAATATATTTTTTGGCATTATTTCTGAAATGATGGATTATGACGTCACCTAGAAGGATTAAGTTCTATCTTATGAAATATTACATATAAGTGTATGATGTATTATCACAGCTTGTGTCGGGGGTTTGGCAATCCAACTGTGAACCAAAAGGATGGCAGCAGACGTTACATAAGCATCTCACCCAAAGTACTGACCAAACCTGTAAAAACGCCACAGAGAGGCTGTGGGAAGGGAACCTTGGCGAGGTCAGACGCCACACATTAAACTGCTTAGGCAGCTGAGTGGTCAGAAGTGAAGTCAGCATTTTCCCCAACCATTGCACTCTAATCCCATTAAAGTGAGCTAAACAGGGTCAAAGATTCTCTTAGAGGCAATTTGAAGACGAGGCAAAAACACAACCATAAATGATGACCTCACTCAAGACAATTACGGTAGTTAAGGTTAAGCATCTTCCTGACATCAGCATTATAACCAGTGTGAAAATAAGCACCGGCAGCACCAAATGATGGCAGGTTGTGTCTGTTAGCTTCTCTACTATGACAGCAATCTGAGGCTACCTGTAAAATGATTGTTGCTTCTTGTATTCTAGCTGAGGCACATGTTATGCAAATTAAATGTACTCTGATCATGTTTTCCTGTTATGTGGCTACATTTACATAAGGTTACAAGAACTTAAGAATCGTATCTGATCCTGCTTATAAGATTGAAAATTGACATGTTAGTGAAACTTGGGTTGTACAGTCTTTAAACTGGCATGTTTGAAGTCCCCAGCTATGACCAAAAAAATCCATGGGGGTGGGACGTTCAACACAACAGCAATGTGTCAAACAACCTGCACTTTACCAGTGCAAGTTTCAGATATGGTGAACAGTAGGTTGTGACATATTAAGCATTCATACACCAGTTATTAATAATGTAAACAAACAGCCCACCTCCATGGGTCTTGCTGGAAGTTGTGAGACACTTGGACGATGATAGCCCATGTAACTGGATGGTTGTGTCTGGGATTTTTTTTATGCAGCCATGTTACTGTGAGAATAAGCATGCAGCAAACCCAAGTGTCCAAAGAGGGAATGTTGGTTTGTAACACAGACGGTAGCGCCTATGGGCTAGGATTACCCTTTGGCCTTGAGAACCCCGGACAGCTTGCCACGGGTTCCTCCTTCTCTCACAGACACCCATCTCTAAAAGGGTCCCACAGTCATAAAGTAACAACCAGAAACACTTAAACTAGCACCAATATCACGAGCCGGAGAAGCATCTGTGTCTGTGCACACCACCATATGGAGCACTACGTGAAATCAAAGCAGTTTAAAACCATCTGACCATCTGTTTGTCATGATTTTAATAGTTTTAGAGTAATTTCAATATGCCCTTTTTAATAAACCGACATGTTGTTTGCTGGCATTACTTCGATATTTTTACAGGGAAAAAAATTCATTTTAAGGAAGACTGCATATTGTGTAATATTATATTCCTGTATGGCATTTAAGGCTAAATCTGCATTTTGGACGCATGCCCAAAACATCGGGGTGCAGCGCCCCTGTTACCCAGTTTAGAAAAACCACAAATGATGATTAAACACATAAAGCTCATTAGCATCACCTTATCTATAACTTCACAGCACATTTCATTGCTTCACACCCCCACACATCCCAAAACAAAGGGCTGCTCTGAGTCACAATAAACAGTGCAATCCTGAGTCACACACTCTGATCCCTTCAGCAGCAATGGCTTTGGTTCTGTTTATGATTCAACAGAAAAATCAATCATATCCTCTGCTATTTTTAAACAGGAAGGTGCATTCTGCTGAATACACTAACAAAGGAGGATGGATAAATGGACGGATGAATGGATGGATGGATAGATGAGTGGACATATTTATTTCCTTCTTCTCAACTACTTTTATAACATCTTTACTGCATGCAGGAACAATGGAGAACAACAGGAAAGAAAAACACTGCATTGTTTTTATTTTACATGTTCCTTGTTGAGTGTGTTTTTCTGCAGATTCTGCTCACAGGAATTACAAATCAATTATATTGTTCAGATTTCTAAGACAGGCAAATGCAGCGAAATGTCAAAGCTTATCAGCAGGGGGAAAAGACAGTGAAGTCAACATAAAAACAGAGATTTTCCTATAGACTAGAGGTCAACCAACACTGGATGGTTTAATGCCGATCCATCCCTACGTAGTACAAACCTAGAACTGTAAGAGCAGACACAAATCTGGCACAGTATTTACCACTACTCTGGCCTATAGAGTCAGTCTTTTTTTAGATCTTGACCCATATAGATAAGAAACAGGGTTGGATAATGCATTTTTAACCATATCAGAGTTCAGAAAAAAAGAAATGCCGAGATTAACAACCCAAAATAGCATGCCATTAACTTTCAACACACATCGCTCCAAACATGGTAGTAGGCCTACTTTTCAGGTCCTTCAAGAGCTGAGAGGGATAGAGCTGCAATAAAGCACCTAAAATAGATTTGGCAAATGGCATTAAAAAGAAAACATCTGTCCAAATTGAGCCTCTTTTATCGGGTTTAAGCTCAAGAGCATTTAGTTCATTTAGTTCTTTAATTTAAAGAAAAACAGGATAAGAGCATGGTATAATAGAGCAACAACATATTGCACTTTGGTTCAGGGGTGTAGGACTTTCTGGAGGACATTAATCTTCTACATATGGCATGTTTAGGCAAAGCATCAACAATTTAGTTTGAATAAATTACTGCAAAACATTTTGATGATTAAAAAAACATGTTGAAAAGAGTTACATTTTTGCCAAAATATCTAGAGCAGGAAATTAGGAGGTTGTCTAAGCATAAAGTATGTTAGGGATAGATTGGTGTTAAACTCAGATTAGAGAATTCAGCAGATTGCACTGGCCAGTTATCAGGCAGGAGCCGACCAAAAACATGCATGGTACTGAAAACAAAGCACAAGCTGCAAGTCGATTATGTAAGATCAAGTTACTGGCTCAGCAACAACCAGTAGCTAGAAGGTCACAGACATGCTAAGCTGACAACACCTCTGTGGCTACAAAAATGTCAACGCCAGAGGAAAAATCAAGTCATCAAATGAGCAGCATTATGACTGGCCAGTTGCTTGATTTAGCCTCTATGTTTCCCTGTTTATGTGTCACATGAAACAATGCCCACCAACTGTCCTAAAACACGGAGTAAACCCGAAACAATAGCAGAGGATTACGAAGGTTCAAAGGTTACCATTCCCATGTGTCTTTGACCGATTACGTCATGTACTGTCTTGTTAAAGGTTGAACATTGATTACTTTATTGCCTACTAAAAAAGTCAGTCAGCCATATTGACACAGAGACAAACTAGAAAGCACTCAAAGAGCATACCTCTGCCAAAGGCATCATCACAAAAACCTGAACAATCTGAAAATAGTTTCCAAGCTATATCAAAACTAAATCCTGTAACCATTATGTAAGGAGTTTATCAATAGCACACACTATGGCGATGTCGCTACGATGACGTTGCTTTACTCAGATCTACATCATGCCAAATTAAATATTACCACCTGACTCCTTGACCCTGGAAACTTCTTACTAGCATAATTATTATAATTTGGAAATGTGTGTTTATCATCAGCAGTTTATGAGTCATCAACAAAAACAGGGTTTTCTATAATGGCAGATCCAGATCTATTATTTGTCTAGATATAGCTTCTTAGTTTGACCAATACATGAAGTCCATTTGAATGACTGCATTATCTCAGGTACATACTGGTGGCAGTGCCATGTCTCTACCCCTCTCTGTCCATACTGTAACCTGATGCATATTGCCCTCCCTTAAAATATATATTTTAATGTCCCAGGTCCAGATTACGATTCAGATTTGGATCAAATAAGTGCATAGTGGTGGCACATCATAAATTACCGATACCTGGGTATTTTGATTTTGATTAGTCCATTACTATTTTTATGATAATGGTAAAATATTACTAGACCCGAGCTCACAATACTCAAGAAAGTGAACAAGTGATCCAGAATCTGCACCTGGATCCACTTCAAAATTTTATCAACTCTTTCTTGGCCAAGGATCCACCCCTACATTAAACTTTCCTCAAAATCTGATGACAAATTGTCATGGTATCTTGCGAACACATAAACATTAGTGATCACATAAGAAGAAGCTAGATGATGTACAGGGTTGGAGGCTTAATGCAACCTTCTTGACTACCTCTAAGAAATCATGTGGCACATATGGATAGAGGATGAAAACCCTCTTTAGCTCAGTTCACCCATATTTATAACTGCACAGTCATCAACCATTCAATTTAATGCGCATTACATTAAGATAAGACAGGTATTGAAACATAGGTGCTTGTTTGATGTACTTCTCCTCTTCTACCACGTACCTGCTTGTTTACAGAAAACAATAGCTGTAACGTACACTTTTCAAAATTTGAGTGGACTTTCACTACTAAAGCTAGCTAGCTAACAGAGATGCTACAGGTCACACTGACAGCCTGAGTAAGGGGCTGTAAATGTGGAATGTGACGTTAATTCACAGTATGGTTGACCCGTCATAGCTAGCAAACCCACAGTCACGTCAACATCAGCCGACAACATAAGGCTGTAATTCATATTTCAAGACGTTTCTGACAGACAACGACTCAAATGTCCAAAGAGAACACGACTACCACTCGAAATGATAGTCAAATATACGCATGGCGCAGTGAAATGTACACTATAGACGCCATTTTAAGAATGTCTGGAAGGCGTCGGTGAGGAGAGAGAAGGAGACTTCGTCGGGTTTGGAAGGAGGAAGCTTTTAAACATCTCACCTTTTCACATAGTGTTTTCACCTGTCCCTCTGTCAGCTGCTTGCATTCGTTGAGCTGCTCGATCCACTGGTCAAGTTCTTTCGTAAACGCCTTTTCGTCCATTTTTGTGTGTTCGGGGAAGTTCGTTTGCCAACACGTTAGCAGATTTCGGTTCGGAGGCGACTTTCTCTGATGTTCTTGCCTCTTCCAGAGCTTATAAAACGTACACAGAAGGTGCTAATTGCCCTCTAACTAAAAGACATATGAAGCTACCAGGTCGCTATGATTTGACTGATTTGAACCTGAAGGGAGGGTGGGGGAGACATCAGGCAATGATCCACCCTACAAGTTTGTTTGTGTTGAGCTCAGCAGTCACGCGCCCCTTTTCCGGTTGTGATCTTCAAAATAAAAGCGATGCTGTTGACAAATTCCTGTTATGAGTAGCCGCTTCACTGTTGTGATGTCACCATGATGACGTCACTTTACTTGGATCTGCCTCATGCCAAATGAAGTAAAACCACCTAATTCGTTCGTTGACCCTGGAACCTACTTCCAGAATTTGTATGAGCTATCAAACAAAAATATGATTTTCTATAATTGCAAAACTGTTTTTTTGCATGGATGTAATTTGCTGTCAAAGACACATGAAATTGAATGGCTCTGAATCTGCATTATCTCAGGTATATATTGGTGGTAGAACCATGTCCTTTACCCCTCTCTCTTTCTGTACTGTGACCCATTACATATTTCCCCCCTCTAAATATGTATTTCAATCTCTGAGATCCAGATTATGATCCATATATGAATTCATGCATAGTGGTGGAACATCATGAGCTGTCCACACCTGGCTATTTTTATTTTAATTGGTCAAAAAATTATTTTTGATTTTGGCAAAAAAAAATCTGCCCAAATCTGGCAATATTGAAGACAGGGATAAAGTGATCCAGAAGGCACATCCGTTCCTGCATCCACCTAAAAATTTAATCAACTCATTTTCAAGAGCCACCAGTACACAAAATTTCATTAAAAATCCTTTGGCAGCTTTTTGACATATCAAACAAACAACACTGGTAATAAGAAGGTAATAAGAAACACCTTCTTCAGAATGGATAAATGTTTGCATATTAAACCACGAAACTCTTCCAGACTGAAAGCAGTGGTGCTTAAAAAAAATTCTCTCCTTTTCTGTCACCTGGTTTCCGCTCTCTCTCTCTCTGATTGATTGTGTCTAGCTTGACGCACCGGCAGAGCGCCGCCCGACACAAATAGCAACCGGGGACCAATGACGGCCCTCTACCATTGGTTCAGAGCGCTGCTTCCTCTGAAGCTTGATTGGTTCACCGTTTATAGGAGAAGTTACCAACACACCCAGAGAGAATACATCATCGCTGCCTCATGTTGTGTACTTTATGGTGTGGCAATGATGTCAGTGTTTTACATGCAGCCAACACAGGCTAGGAAAATAAACAGTTCTTCTAGAACGTTCTATTCAATAACCACTTTGTTTATCATCTTTTCACCTATGGTTTAGTCACTGATCCCATTCAGATTGTAGTCCTGTAAAGCAAAGGGATATCAATTCCTCATCAATCAATAGAAGTCATGATAAAAAATTTAAAAAAATAAGTAGGTCAAACCCAGTGCGGTGCTACCAACAAGTGTTTATCCAAAGATACAGCTCTTTCTTCTATACCATAGACCTCCAATGTTGTCAAAATGACTAAAGGAACATATTAACACTGGGTGATATGTGTCATCTTCACAACTAACATGGGCATTGTAATTTATTCCCCCTAAATCCAACACAATTTCCTGCTCCCATAAAACATGTATTAATTGCTCCTATAAAAAATAGTTCCCTTATTGTACCATTTAGTCCTGTTTGTCAAACATTTACTTAAGATTACAGGCCAACTGTTTTAAGACTATTCGTGACCCATTTTATAGATTTAGATCTTCAGTAGGAACAGAAGACACAAAATGTTTGAATATGCTTTTTAATATGATGACCCCTCAACAGCCAACAGCTGACTCATTTTGGTCTTATGATGAACAAAGGTGTCCTCATTGGAAATATATGATATTGTTCCTCACATGTTAAGTCTCTCATCTTTTTCTTCAGATGAAATCTGCATGTTTCTGCCTTTTCTGCCAGCAACCCTTCTGCCATAAGTCAGATCAACTTGAATTTAGATGGAAGTTTGCACAAGATGTTTCTAGACCTATATTTTTTATGTTGTTTTGACATCATCACAACAGCCTTTGTTTAGGAGACAATCCTCCTGGTGAAGCATGATGAAATGTTTAATAGAGCTCTGGAGAAAGACCTCAGATTGTGATTTTTTTTTTTGAATCAAACTCCTTTTTCTGGCACAATAATTTCATGTTGTTTTGACTCCAAAATGCAAATATAAATGTCTGATGTTGGATTGTCACAGGTACAGTATGTTCTTTAAGAAAATACAGTGTCTTAGCTCAGTAAGATGCGATTAAAATATGCCTGTCCACGGCCTATAGTTTCCACATCAGGACTGCACCAGAGCAGTTAATATTTATGACCATTGATAATGATCCATTTAAAATCACAAGACACAAATGCACATCTGTAATCTGAATCAGTTCTGAATAGGAGGATGACATTCACAGCTACTTGTAAAAACATTGTTTCAACTTTTTGACTTGAACAAATTTCATCTGAAAAATCTGGCTGTGCTCCGCTGATGAAAGTCTTAAGTTTGATATTGTGGGAAATATGTTTTTTTGTTTCCTGGGTGAGAGATAAATGACTATGGTAAATATGTAGATGAATATGTATATATATATAGCCTATATATACAGCCTATATACTGTATACAGCCTATATATACAGCCTCCTGCTCTGTGGAGGCTAATAAAAACTCAAATACACAAAGTGTACAATGCTGATTTCATATGCTCCCTTAGTTACTGATTGTTAATCAGCTTCTTCATCATGTGCTGAGGTTTATGCCTTTCCAGCCTTAAAGGAACACCACACAGGATTCACTGGTTGCTGTTGGTAAACACACAATATCATTCTCATATCGTTAGATATGAACACTTGTTTTGATGAGCCACCAACCCCAAACCATCAGCATTTGATGACCTGGGAATGAATCTTTCTCCAGAATGGCTGACGCTCAGGAACAATACAGGCTCTGCAAATCCACACCCTTTTTACAACGTAGACAGAGATGGTGCAATAGCACCTCAACAAAGACCCTTCTCTACACCACCTTTATTCATTTTCACTGAACAAACCAACAGTGGCATAACCATTTTTCAGGGCAAAATAAAGCCACACTTTTGAGTGCTGCTTGCTGTGGTCCATATCGGAGCCTGGCTGGAAGCATGAATCAGAGTGCTTCAGTTTCTCTAGTGGGCAGAATGGGTACTTACGTGTGTGTGTGTGTGTGTGTGTGTGTGTGTGTGTGTGTGTGTGTGTGTGTGTGTGAGTGTGTGAAAGCTTGATACAAACTTAGGTATTCTAATCAATCCTTACCACACAAAGACACCGCATATCAAACAAAAGCTGCGATCAAAGTCTGAATCTGCCTTTCAGAGCTGCCTGCCGACGCAATGAGACACAAACAAGCATCACCTCAATTAATAATCAGTCCTTCAAAAAACATGTTTGGTTCATTTGAAAACACAATGAAACACCAAGAAAGATGAAAACGGTTGATAAATAAAACAGAAGGGAGGGCTTTGTTTCACTGCTCCACTGCCGTCACACAACCCAAGACCGAAGCTGGAACATTACTTTTAAAGTGACAGAATATTGATATCTGCTTGTGATATACATTACAAGCATGAAGCAGGAGGTAAAGAAGTTAAAACAACCTCAGAAAAGTGTTAAAACCACAACGTTCTTGCAGATTACAGACATCATATTTGACATTGATTATTATTCTTCAGGGCCTTTTAAATAAAAAGGCATACATACCTTCCTACATCTCTCCTCTAAAAGATCTAAAAATCAGATCTATTTTCTTCCTGCAGCAATCACAAACATCCACAGAAGATGTGCGTTTTGTGATGATATATCTCAATAAGTTCTTTATCAAAAACATAATGAAATATAAGATGTGTCTTATATTGCAGAACCAGATGCTGCTGCACCATCTAATCCTCCACACTGAGCTCTATCCACAGACTGGTCTGCACCAGCTCCAAGAAGTAAAAACCTAACCAGTATCTCCCAGTGGATCATGATAATCCATTTCAGACAGGAATTTCAGACCATTTTTTAACCTCCACCCCCCTCAGTCATGTTTATTTAATAAATCTGGATCACACATTTCATTCACCACAGCCTGACTCCGATACATCTCTTTAACAGTGACCTTAGAGCCTGTTTTAAACAATGATAAGCAGGATCGTTTTTTTTCCACATTAACATTTCATCGATCATTTTGTAAGCGAGCTCGTCCAGGCTATCTGATTGTTGTGGACTCCGGCACACCCTAGCAGCTCAGTCACCCTTCTCATATGACTGGCCTGCTTTTTCTACGTTTGTCTATTCATACATTTTTCTAAGCTGAGATGTTGTTGCAGAACAAATAAAGGAGTCACATCTCTTGTGACAGTTTATGTTGTGCATCTCGGATCTGAATTAAATTTGAGGATGCATGGGAAAGCATTGAGATTCTTTCCTATTCGGCCATTAGGTTGTTTTTTGCTCACTTTTATTCCATATTTGATTTCTTCCTCTGTTTATGCTGATCTAAACTTGTGTTATCCTCTATTTATGTGTGTGAATGGCTTACATTAAACAATAAAATATCATCTATGATTTTGCTTGATGCAAACAAAACATAATCATAAGAAAAGATATTTTCAATAGATCTATTAAACAGTTGGTCAGCTTTCATCTTTTAGATGTACCCACTCTACATGTGCTCAATGAAGACAATGTGTCCCAAAGGTATTTTTCTAGGTAACGGAGTAATGGCATGTTGACCAGCATTACACAACGAGGCAGGGCAACACAATACAGGAGCTTAAACCAAAGTTACTCAACTCTCAGCTGTGCTGTGACAGGATGGAGCCTCTGTGAGCTCTAGTACTATCACAGATATAACAGGATACATGATTCTTTTATCACCACCAATCAAAGCTATGATTTATCAGAGGGCCTTAGTGTTTGTTGTTTCTGCTATTCGGGTACCTGCTGCTTGCGTTCAGCGTCTAAATTTAAACTCTCTGTGTGCGCCAAGGTGGTTTATATAAAAGCCCTTTTAATTCCAGCCGAGCAGATGCAGACCGCATGTTTGATGCTTATGCTAAGCCATCTGGATAAAATGGCTGCACCCTTTTGTAAACATCTCTCGCAGATATGTGTTTGTCTGTGATGTGGCAGAGGAAAAGATCATGATGAATGGGTTGTCTAGTGTTTGTGACGTCAGGGAAGAGGAGGAAAACAGACTGATGGAAAGGGCGGGACAGAAAAAATGAAAAAAACAAAAACAAAATCAGACAAAAGCTTATCAGATACATAACTTTACATCAGTGGTGCATTGTGAAGTCATGTGATGATTACCCTCTGGATTACTGTGAGTAGCTCCAAATGAGAGAGAGACAGAGAATGCAACAGACTGACACATGCAGATAAACAGAGGAAGATTCTTAGATACATATAAATACATAGATTTATCAAAAGTTAATGTTTATGATCACTTTTAGGAACATCTGTTGTTGCATAAGTATAAATAACAGGCATTGATTCAGAAAAAGCTAGGTTAAATATTCACATAATAGCAGGGTAGGCTGACATATTGACCTACATTTTCCATGATCATAAAATCTTGTCTTCAGTCTTTCTAGTTTCATGTTTCCTCCACGTGATTCCTTTTTTTTTTTTACATGTCAGACTAAAGATAGAGATGCAGATATTTTTTTTTAAAAGAGTGGGAGTGACAACCTCTACCTCTCTCTTTCTCTTTCCACCAATTAGCATCAGGAATCTGTCTCCAGGATCTCTGAAACCATGACAACAGCAGGTTCCTGTTCAATCCGATATCTTGAGCGCCATCTGGTGTTGTTAAAGAAGAAGTTCAGGCTCCTCCTCCTGGACAACCTTAGGAAAGTATGAATGGTATCTCCACCATAATTAATGAAACACAGTCAGGATTCTTAAAAGGAAGGTCAATCCATAATAACATTAGTAAGATTACAATGTAAATGTAATGACGAGGAAGCACATTGTTTTCAATTACGGTGTGAAAAATATTTATTTATGTATTTGTTTGTTTGGTTGTTTGTTTGTTTGAAAGCATCTCTATATGTATATATGACCCCTCTTGATTTCGGGGTTCTGTAGGGTGGAAAAGAAGGTTTGGAGATGGTTTGAAACATACTCTATCATCCATCTGTATGACTGATGTTTACATTACAAAATAAAAACTGGCAGTCATGACAACATTAGTATAAAATGAGCAAGATAAATGGTTGTGTTTACTAAAGGGAGCAAATTGGTTCAATCTGCAACCTGTCCTGGACTGATGAGGAGATTGGATGGAGGGATCATGAGATCAAGTCTAACTTAGCACAAGTTAACGTGATAAAACGTGGTTCTACATGGGAGACTCTAACCCCTAAACAGAGACAAAAGAGTCCAACTCTGGACAAGGTGAACAAACACTCAGTTTATTTTGTCAAACTACTATTTCCCCAGGGACAACGAGCTCTCATGCACATGAACTGGCTACTCAGGGGTAGATTATTGGGACTTTTCAGATCCATGTCCATGGTCTGAGAGCTGGAACTGTGAAAGCATCACTTCAGCGCTGATGACAAACAGACCACAGGTCTCCTGAGCTGAGTGCTCTCTCTCAGGCTGAACTCACATTAAATACACTTTAAACCTTTTCTGCCTGAGCTCAAAATGTTTCCCCTGTCCCTGTCGACACATTTCCATCCACTGTTATTGTTTGTTCTATGTGTACAAGTGGTGATTTCAGCACATCAGAAGCTGCAATAAATATGTTCGGTTTCACCAGCGAGGTGCTTTCAGTGTTTTTTTATGGTACATCTTCAAAGTTTGGTCTCATAATATCCTGTCTTATTTTTGCCTTTGCTCTGATTTGTTCATTTCAGTTTCACCTTGTACCCATGCTTTGTTCAGAGTGATCGATAGGAGAATGAAACCATCACATAATTTGGTGGTGAGTCAGACAAACACTCCCATGTTACATGATGAAAACAATGATTTATTAACATTTTATCTGACACTCTGACACTGATATTCTGTCACCACCCAGGGTTGGGCACAAATCCAAATTCAACTGACTGCTACAAAATGCTTTGTTATTGCATCAGTACTGACTAATGAATACAGCACATAATAATGGACAGTGGTACATTTGCATTTGGTTTTGTGCATGTTCAAATCCCCACATATCCCCTAATTGTAGAGACCATGGTCACAGAGACAATGTTAACATGCTACTGCAGCAGCTGTGCTGTTTACCATGTCCACCATAGTGTATTAGTTCATGTGTTAGCACGGTAAACAGTGTTTGTTCATTAGAAACGTACAGCTGAGGCTGATGGGAAAGTACAAACACCTGATGTGCTGATCGGACGCTAAAGGGTCCATCACTGGAGTCTCCATTACATTCAGACTGGAGTCTCCCAGTAGTTTCCAGAAGGTTTCTGTGGAGACCAATGGATCATTAATGGATCAAGACTAATGATTGAGGTAAAAAGGCCGGAGTGGCCTCTCCATATAGAGATCATGATGAAGGAAAAGGGAGGGAGACATAGGTACAGTAAATTTCAACAAACATGTGAATGCTGAAGGACAATGCCTACAAATGTTTTTTGACTGAAGACTGAACCTGTTCAGTTTTAAGACATGATGTAACAATTCACTGCATTAAGACAAAGCAGGGCTACCATATACATGTAAACTGAGTTTAAAATCCATAGAACATTTCAGGTATCAGTAATAGCTTCCATGATGTTGATCAAACGGGGCCACACGCCTTATTCAGGAAGATGAATATATATTTCACCAGTCATTACTTGTTTGACGTTGGCTCTATAACTTTGAGCAAAGACATGGTTGAATAGGTTTTCCAAA
The DNA here is from genome assembly GCA_037577475.1 of Chaunax sp. Z400. Taxonomy (NCBI): domain Eukaryota; kingdom Metazoa; phylum Chordata; class Actinopteri; order Lophiiformes; family Chaunacidae; genus Chaunax; species Chaunax sp. Z400. The sequence continues at coordinate 20,335,947 of CM075201.1, forward strand.
TTATGGCATTGTTTATATCTATCTATCTATCTATCTATCTATCTATTTACAGGTGGGGAAATTTGGCCCCAGCTGCAGTGCCAGATTGTCAACATTGATATCCAGTAGGGAGTTACAAAATCAGAATCCTTGATAGTTACACTATCCTGATGGCATCTTGGCTTGTGGGAGACTTTGTGGGAGACTTGTGGGTGACGGTGGAGGCGGTTGTGTGGGGGGGCAGCCGAAGGATGAGGGCCTGTTTGTTGTTGGTTACTTCATCTGGATTCATTGAGGTCTTCAGGAGGTGCCCAACCTTCACTGAGTGTTTCAACCTTTATCCTCAATGCTCTTTGGTTGGCAGGCTCGGCAGCGGTGGCCAGGTCACTGCCCCTCTCATCCGACTCCGCAGGCTGCAATGGCCGCCGCTTAACATTACATTACTTACTGTTATGTACATCAAATAATTTCAAATTTTTCTGTTTTAGTCTCAGGGACTGTGGCTCCGAGGTAGAGCGGTTGTCCACTGATCAGAGGGCTGGTGGTTCGTTCCTGGCCCCTGCAGATACACATCAATGTGTCCTTGGGGAAGATACTGAAACTCAACTTCAAACATTTGATAGTTCAGACACTATCATAACTTTCAACTTTGTGTTGTATACAGTATGTTGGTACATTATAAGAGAGAGAAATAAATAGAAACACAATGTAGTGCATTAGTGGGAGGAAGCAATGCACCGATTGTCTGTCCTCTCTATTAAAAGTACCTGAGCTCAGCAGTGAAACTCTTTTTCTGCCTATGTTGGCTGGATCCAGGCCTTTGTTCGGCCTCTGACAGAGAGACAGACAAACAGATATGGGGTCCCCTCTTTTTCTCCATGAGGCAGCCAGACAGCAAATTACAAAATACATTATTACTACTTCGCGGACAGCAGGCCTAAATGTTGAACATATTATTTCCTCCCTGAGTAAACACCATGTCACTGATTCCCAGCTGATAAAATCAAGTCTTCTGGTGGTGATGAAATCCCATAAATAACCCTCTTCCGAGTCCCTCGATACAGTAGCAGCCCTCATGATGTAAATGTGTTTTGCATTACATAAAGATCATGCTTTTCATTTATTGCTCTTTGGGGAGCCAAAAAAGAAACTCTGCGGCCAGGCCCTTGTGTCTGTGAGTGACCTACATTCTCACAATAGTGAAATGCAAACAGAGCGGATGGTCTATTGATAGCTGCAATCTGGACTGCCACAGGGAAACTGTCTAGAGAGTGATTAAGATAGATGAAATAGACAGTGATGTTTACTGAGGCTTTTAGTGGGATTTCGCTGAAGTCCTGCAGTGGGACTGAGTTGCAGTACTGAGATGTGTCATCATGTGATCCTGTGATCCTGACAGTGAAGTAATGTAAAGGTCTGCTGCAGATTTAGAAGATATTAGCATGCATACTTACAGTAGGTGTGTCGTACCAATGATCCCATAAGACAGTGTAATCACGTTGTTTACATCATTTTAGAAAGTTGTATTCCCTCATAATTTGGCTTCTGCATCATATTCATTCAAATTTAAACTTAAAAAATGACAGAACAAATTAGGATGGTAACTAAACAGTATTTTCATCAGCTAATCTGCAGGTTATTTCATCAATCAAGAATTCTGGCAGTGTTATGTGAGAAAATTGAAAACATCCATTATGGATAATATCAACACATGTCTTGTTCTGGCAGACTGACAGTCCAAAACCCAAAGATACTGAATTTATGAACATATAAGGAAACAAAAAGCACAGAATTCTCATGACTGAGAGGCTTGAATTGAAGAATGTTTGCCAGTTTTGCTTCGATAATGACTAAAATGATTTGTCAATCATCAAAACATTTCCATCCATCCATTAGCTATACGCCCTCATCAATTGGATTGCAGGGGGCTAGAGTTGATGGAGCTGATGGAGCTGATGGAGCTGATGGAGTTGATACTGGGCCAGACGATTATTTCATCTGACAATTTATTACAACTTTTTGTTTCATCTACACATGTAACTGTAAATCCTTGTAAACTTACATAGTCTGTTTAGTCTGTAATCAGTGTAGATATTCTGACTTCAATTCAATTCCTCAACATGTAATAACTGATTTATGTATTTTACCGATCAGACAAGTAAAGTAACATAACTATAATGAAAGAACAAGAGATTCAAACGGGAAACAGAACACACAATTAAAAAAAAACTCTGATAATTCTGACACAATAAGAATAAAAAGCAAAAAAGCACAAAAAAACGACCTCACAGCATTGGCAGAAAAATGTTTTTCTTCGTTTCTCTCTGACTGCAGGCATAATCCCACTAACAGTGTTGTGTTTACATGGAGCATGTTGTATTTGCAGTACAGACCTAATCATAGATAACCGTGTGAGTGTGACAGCCAGGACGGTTAGTGTTCTCTCGGGCTATTTTTAATTTCATGGACCACTGCTGTGCCAACACACACACAGACACACAGGTTTGTGAAATCATAGGCCTGTAGACGCCAAAACAATAAGAAATCATCTGAAGCATTATGAGTTCAAGCCTGACAACCTTACACTGCTGCTGTGCCTATGGGATGCCATCATCAGGATTGTATGTGTGCCCAGTTTCTGGAGGAGGAGGAGGATGTCATAGCTCTGGAATGACCAGCAATGAGCCCCGACCTAAACCTCATTGATAACCTGTGGGATTGATTGAATGAACATCCTCCACAGACTCAGCAGCAGGTCTGACTGAAGAGTCCCACAGGATGACAGAATGACATCATCAGGAGGTTGTACCAGTCCAAGAGGAGGATGACTACTTCTGTAATGCTGAAGGGGGACACACTGATTATTGATGGTGTAAAATGTTGTGTACTCCAGTTGGGTCACCTGAGAAGTTTTTGGTGCTTCTGTTTTTGGTGTTGTTTTAGTTCAGTCTCTTTGTTATAGTTAATAAGGAGCAAAATACAGGTTGATAATTTCATACACAAACTACCCGTTTAAATTTGCAGATAAATACAGTGGTACATTATTAAATCTCTTGTGGGTATTTAAAGACACCTTACAGCTATATAATGACCATATATTAAAGACTTGACTATCATTAAATGTCTTTATGGGATGATGACAGACTGCGGGTTACCCCTGCTTTAAGCAGCTGGGATGAAACAAAGGAGATAAATGTTGCTCCTCACACAAACGGACATGCAATTGGATTTGATTTTAGAGACGTAATCTTTAACATTTTTACATCGACATCGCCTCCAACACATGAGGGGCTGTACCTCTGTTGACCAGCGCTGAGAGCTGTTCGTCTGACGTCACCAGAAATAGCTAGCTAGCCAGTTGTTTTGTGAGAAGAAAAGGGCTACAAGCGGAAGAAACACCAGATTTGGGTTCGGACAGTATTCGGATTGTGGTGCGGGTTTAGTTTTTTTTAACATTGAATAATGTCGACCCCGGCAAGGAGACGGCTTATGAGAGATTTTAAAAGGTACCACAACGTTTTGGCAGCCATCTCTTCTGTTTGTGTGTGTAGCTTTTAGCGCTAGACGATGAAGCTCTAGCTAGCCAGCTTAGCTTAGCGTTAGCCGTGCAGAGAATACTGTATCCAAAGCCTGTCCGGAGTTATTATGAAATAAAATCGTTACTTCATATGGTTTATCTTTGCACATTTCATCGATAGTATTGACAATTTACCTATTGTTTTTCGTTGATATCTGGTCACGGTACTTTGGTTTTATGGAGTGTCTTCTATCCTGAGAATAACGTTGATTTTTCCCATTCTCCTTGCTAGCTAGTTTGTTTGTTTGTGTAATTGCAATGTTGGCTATCAGATGTTACCTGAGATGGATTAAATGTGGCTGGACAAAAGACATGAACTAACCCTGTGTGTAGCCTTAACTGACCCTGATTAGAAGCTGAATGTGCCTAGATTTATCCTAATTTTCCTCACCGTCTGTAATCTTTAGGATTTTATTTTCCTGCTTTCAGGGAAGCTGAAATGTCACCACCCAGTAAACATGATTGTTTCAATCCCCTCTGGTAGCAACGTGGCTCACAACTCTGTGTGTGTTTGGCTGTGTTCCATCTTAGTAGTTAGGATGGTTAGATATGTGCCAGAAGATTTAATACTTTTCATTATATTCAAAACGAACATGTTATAATACCATCAATATTCTTCTTGCATACGTGATTATATCATCAAGCTCATGTTTTGAAGTCAATAAGTTTTCTGGGAGAGTCACCTGGCAAGGAGCTGCTTTCTAATATACCTGCTATCCCCAATCTGTTGCCTCGCTCCATATGGCATCCTACAGTGTTTGTGTGTCATTCACACACCTGTCAGTGGAAAATAAGATTGTAAGCTATTCTACTAAGAACAGCCAAGGCAGATAAGGTATCACCGTAACCCTACTCTGTTGTGCATGTCCTCCGGTAGTAAACTGTAACACTGAGGCAAGGGAAACGCAGTAGTTCTTTTCTGGATCAGCCTGTGTCCACACCAAAGCTGGCTGATTCAATTCAGCCTTTCACAATATTGCTTAACCTTTCTTGTTTCTGCATGTCAAATCAGTTGTTGGAACAGTGACAGGTTTCTGACAAATTGCAGCTGTTTTTTTTGTTGTTGCACTGGGCCATATTTTCAATGAAATGTTCAGCCCTGCAGTGGGCTGCCATTACATTATGGCGCCCAGTGAGCAAATTGGGGTCCAGTATCTTTGCTCAAGGATACTTCGACTTGTAGACTTGGAGGGGCTGGGGATTGAACCACTGACCTTTCGTTCCGTGAGCCACAATTCTACCTCCTGAGCCACAGCCACCCCAAATTAAATAGGCCAATTTTTTTCTTGATTGCATGTGTTGTCTAGTTTTGCAAAGTCCAACATGATGTCATCAGTTTTGTTTTTTTCCCAAATTATCAGTCCAAATCTCAAAGATACTCTTTTTTTCCCTTTTTTCAAGGAACCATAACAATGCAAATTCTCACGTTGGAGAAGCCAGTGAAAGAATGGTCCATAGTTTTTTTTCCTTCCATTGATTAATCAACCAATAGTTTTAGCTCTTTTACAGAATTAACCATCACGCAGTACCCTTCTAACCCACATTACCCCAAAGACTGAGAAGAATAAAAATTCATTCATTCATTTTCTGTAATCGCTTATCCTGTGTATGGTCGCGGAGGGGCTGGAGCCTATCCCAGCTGACTCTGGGCAGGAGGCGGGGTACACCGTGGACAAGTCACCAATTCATCACAGGGAAACACATAGAAAGACAAACAACCATTCACACTCACATTCATACAACCCATGCAGACACGGGGAGAACATGCAAACTCCACACAGAAAAGTCCCAGGCCCACAGTGGGATTCGGTGAGGCACCAGCACTACCCACTGCGCCACCATGCCGTCTGAAGAATAAACTTATTTCCTAATACTGATGGCTCAAGATTACCCACTACCTCCCCTAATCTGCTACCTGCAGACTGGTCTGCAATCCCCAGCTTTCAAGTAGAGCAAACTTTCTTGTCCTGTAGGGAAGAGCATCTCTCCACCATCAGAGAGCTTAGGCAGGTCACATTAAATGAGGTTAATTGCAGTGGGTGTCTCTGCAGCAAGGGACATGGATCTGCACTCACATACAGACACACAATTAGTCTGCCTTGTTTTATAAGATCCCATGCTAGCGGTGTGATTGTAGGCCTGTAGTTTGTGATGATTCCAGTATTGCTTTAGTTGAGTGTTCATTGTGAAGCTTATGTTAACCGATATGTGACAGCAACAGCTGATCCTGCCTGTAAATGTGAGTGTAGTCCATGCTGCAGTCAGTGGATTACCTCATAATTATCGTACAGTCAAGGTGTTAATTGAAATCCCCACACTGTCCCTCCTTTCTGTATTTGCCCCTCCCCTCTCTTCTTCGTCCGGTTTCCATCCCCGTTGAATTTTTCATCTTTTAATGTCCTTTGTGTCTCTTCTTCCTCCATACCTTTCCGTTGGATTTGTTTTGTTCTAATCATCTCTTCTTTTCCCTCCCTGCTTCATGCTGCCTTTCTTTTTGTCCATGTCTCCCTCCTCGTGGTTTTTCTATTATCATGTCTCTCTTGTTTCACTCAGACTTCAAGAAGATCCTCCCACTGGTGTGAGTGGAGCACCATCAGAGAACAACATCATGCTTTGGAACGCTGTTATTTTTGGGTGAGTCATCCTCTAAATCCAACTCCGCCCTGCTGTCTTTACTGTGCCGCTGTGATTGTGATGCACAACGGCCCCCAACCCACCCACCCACCCCTTTTTCACTATTTAAATATGTCTGATTGCAGCAGTGATTGTGGCACAGAACAATCTGGAGAACCAGCATGTAGAGACGGTTGTTTGATGCAGGAACCAACTGGGAGACGCTGTTGGGGCTGGGGTTGATGGGTCAAGTCAGGGGAGGAAGACGGGAAAAAAATATTGATTCAAACTAAGTGAGACTTCTGGTTTCACAAACCTTACTAGTAGTATAAGTTCAAAAGGCAAAGCAAAACTTATATCAAGCATGAAGCACACACAATCCTGTAAGGAATACAAGAAAGTAGGCCGAATTGAAAACCTAAGAAACAACAAAGTGCCACCAAAACAAATCAGAGCAACAGCCTTGAGTTGAAAACAGGAAATAGACTTAATAAGAGTTCCTCACAAAGTCAAAAGTGAAGCTGATAGAAATGTAAAACATAGAGGCAGCTGACAGACTCAATACAAGGAGCTGAGTAAATAAATCCTGGTGTGTGTGCACAGCAATTACTTAAAGGGTGTATGGTAATTATGCTTGTCTACAAGCCTATGGTTTTTCTACAAGACCTTACTGGTAGCAGTGGGGATGTTTTGAATTTGGAGCTAATTTTGTGGCTCTCTCTCTGCCTCCTGCAGGCCTGTGGGAACACCGTTTGAAGATGGTAAGTTCCTCATTTTCATTCATCTTGTCCATAAAGTCCCAGTGGGAGAACATTTAGTTCCAAGCTCTGGATGTGATTGAACTTTATTCAACACTCTTATTAAAGCGTTGCATCATTTAATCCATTTCTTACAGCCTTCAGGAAAGTGTCGTAGAAGCGTGACATGGTGTTAGTGAGTTACACTCCCGAGCAACTCGGAAATATCCCCACCCTGTAGATGTTTTTTCAGAAAACCTCCATAGAGATAAAATGAAATGGGGATTTCTTGGGGAGTTTAAAATGTGGAAAGGGATTTAAATGATCTAAATTTAAGGCCTTGAAGGGCTTTTAAAATAGTTTGGCCTTTTTGTGATAAGTCACTCGCACTAGATGAACTCATGGTGCTCTTTGAAATGCTTGTGGACAGAAACATTTTCTGAGGTTAGGACTCTAACACTCACGCAAACACTCTCTTTTTGATGAAACAGTGATGATTGGTTTAAAGAGCTGCATTTCAACTCTAAGGCGATTTAAATGTGATGTAATTTATATTGGCTGGACATAGTAGGAATTATAAGTCTTTATACACAACCTACTCATTTTAATGCAGTTAGGTGATATAGTTTAAAACATCATTACAGCTATAAGGACATTTCCTTATATTAATACACAATAATATGGCAAATGTATTCACATGCAACAGTCAGTTGTGTTTAAAGGGATACCTTCTAATGTTATCTGTTACTTAAGCTGCTGTTCAGACCTTCAGCAGGTGGGGCTGCAGGGGGGGGGCGAGAGACGTTTATGCCTTGCATGGTTGCCTCTCCCAGCAGTGTATGAATGTGTGTGTGTGACCGGGTGAATGCTGACACATGCCGTAAAGCACTTTGAATGACTGGACAGACTTTAAACACGCTGTATTAATTCAGTCCATTTAGCATATACTTTGACACAGGATTTTGCAAAAGCGTCAAGGCAGCAGTTGTCTGTCTGTGGTGTGATGAACAGTAGAATTACTTTGTTCATGTGTCAAAGTAATCCACCAGGAATGTGCACTTGCATCCATGCAGCACCTTATCTGATGATGTCACACTGTAGCTAAATTTGAACCTCATTGTCTTTTTTTTTTGTTTTGTTTTATTGTGTAAAATATCAGGAAGACATTTGACACAATTGAAATAAGGTAAAGACGGATGTCTTTACATTTGGTGATGTTTAGCTAAGCTAAAGGACCAGCTGTTGTATTTATTTAATTTTCCATTGTATGAAATTACAGACATGCAACATTTGTCAAGCTTTATGTTTGAGTATCTGAAATTTATTCGATGTTTTATGTTGGTAACAATCCTGCGGTTCTTCTGAATAATGCATGAAGTACAGCAGACATGTACACTTTCATGCACACACACACACACACACACACACACACACTTTTTCTTTGCTTGTAATTATGACTTGGGTCAGGCAGGAAAAGTGCTGACTCAGGGTTTCATGTTTTCTCTAGTTAGTCATCTGCCACCTTTATTCTCCTCCTAACCTGCAGAGTCGACATCTCTGCCTCAGTGAAGGATGAGCTTCTCTCTCTCTAGATGAGCTGGCTGTATTTTTAGGAAAATAATTGTTTTTCTTCACTTTGTCTGACCCCCTCCATCTCTCACATTTGTATTCTCCTCACAAAATTGCTTGTGCATGCTCTCACACACTCTCTCTCTCTTCTTCTGTCATTCGCTTTGTCTCTCACCCTCTCTCCCTCTCTCTCTCTATGCAGGAACATTTAAGCTTCTGATAGAGTTTTCAGAGGAGTATCCAAACAAGCCTCCCACAGTTCGGTTTGTCTCCAGAATGTTTCACCCTAATGGTAAGTTGTACAGCTGTGTGAACACACACCTTTCACTGATGCACTTGAAAATAGACACTAATGTCTGCTTTGACTGTTTTCATAACCAAAATCCACAGTTTGCAACCGCATGCAGTGTTTCCCCCAGAAATCTTTTTAGGCCCAGTGGACAGAGCTGATAGAGACTATGTGCATGCACCAAATGTTTGGTGATTTATTTCCATGTTAAACACTTCAAACAAAGTGATCACAAGGAGAGGATGACTCAATACCCTGCGTTTATTACACACTACCACACTTCACTGCACTGGAAGAAGTTACAGCAAATAAAAGAAATTCTTTGGTTCACTAAGGTCACTTAGAAAATTAGTAGTTCAAAACTTTGTAAAAATAATAAAAAATATCATTACCATTCTAATCATACTACTGATCATGAACACATCGTAACTTCAAGTTGTAACGTATTGACAGTGAAAACGAGAGCCAAATACAGCAGCATCACAGTTACACGAGGAAATATTAAATATCATAAACGTACGATTATCTTACAGAAACCTGGGAGAAGAATCAATGAAGGTAAAATGCAGCATTTCTCCGGTCCAGTCCATCATTACATCACACTGCAGTATTCATTCAAATAGTCCGGGGTTTGTTTACTAGTTGGTGACGGAGGTAGTCAGAGAGACGGATCTCTGAGTGGAGGTGGACTCGCCTTTCAGAACAGAACAGAGGCTCCAAAATGTAAATGATTTTTTTTTTTTTTATAATTATTTGATCTTATATGCCATGTAAAAAAAAAAAAATGTTTTGGTCCATTGTTGGCCTTGCAGGGGGGTCTTGTTAACCTGGCGGGGGTCTTGTTGGCCTGGTGGGGGGTCTTGTTGGCCTGGCGGCCCACCAGGCCTGTACAATGGTAGGGGAAACACTGCGTATGTATAAAGTACAAACTGTTTGGACATTAGATGAAACCCTTTCTGCGCAGTTTGTGCTTTCATTATATCAAGCCTTTAGTTCTCTTTTCCTCATTCAAGCAGTTTCCTTCCATTCATCACCTTTCCCAGTTCAGCATTGAAGTTTAGTGTGTTGAATCAGTGAGGCTGACAGTAGACCCTATAGGAAGTGGATTTGTTGTGTATTCGTGCAGCCGGCATGTTCCGTTTGGTTTCAATTGCAGTTCTGATTTCATACGAGGTCTTGGAGCTGCATGTTTGTGTGCTGTATTTGCTGATTCCACCAGATCATATGCTCCTGGGGACTTCCCTCGTTTTCCTCAGTGCTTTAGTCGACCACAGAGCCGTAGTGTGATTTAGCTTAAAGATCCCCTCCACACATTTATTAAGGTACACATACAAATTCTCTAATGTGCGTCTGACATGGTTTCTGCAGAATAAAGTCTAATTATCACATTAATATCCTCAAAATGGCACCAATTCCTTCTCCCTCATTGATATGCCATTATTGATTTCACTAGTTAAACTGCTAGAGGATGTCTCCTCCTTCACTGTAAAGGCCATTCTCATTCTATGTGCACTGGTAGTTTCTACGTCACACCTGTGTATGATGAATATTGGACAAGGATTGGCTTCCATACTACTTGTGATGTCATAGATTATGCTCTTAGCCCCGCCTCTTAAAAATCAGATTTTTAATGATCACAGAACATTTTGCAGCTTTAACAGTGAATGTGAAAATGTCTTGTTGTGAGACTCTGCAGATACATAATGCTGCACAGTGATCGTAACGGTCTCCTGCCTTTGGTTCCAGATATGCTGCACATTCAGTCTTCATGAGACGTGGAGACACTTCTCTTTATGACACCGGTGCAGAGACGTGATGTGGCCTGATGCTTGAATGTGTTGTCTCTTTATTTACCAGTTTATGCAGACGGCAGTATATGTTTAGACATCCTTCAGAACCGCTGGAGCCCCACATACGACGTGTCGTCCATACTCACCTCCATCCAGGTTGGTTGGTTTAACGGGTTCACATGGGCCATTTTAACATTTATCACTGTTATCATTTAAGAATTGTTGAATGTTTTACTTGCACTGCATTTCAATTCCTTTAATCTATGAATGCACTGGCCTGATTGAAGTGCATAGGATATTGTCAAATGATCATTTCAAAACCTATTATACTGTACAGAAAAAAAAATCTAATTATTTTTCAGTTTTACTTCATTTCTGTGTAAATTTGCGGCAGGAAAATATTTTCTGATCCCAAGGGAGGGAAAAACATTAGCGATCAGAATAAAAATGAAATGATATTACTGAGTAGATATGTATTGCACTGCACTGTATCTGAATATCCAACCCCATTCAAGGGAATCTGTCCTGGTTATTTAATGCCAGTAAGAATCAGTACATGTGGACATTAGTACATGTGGACTTCTTCATCACTGTTGTCAAACTTTCCGCAGTCATTGTTGGACGAGCCAAACCCCAACAGCCCAGCCAACAGTCAGGCCGCACAGCTCTATCAGGAAAACAAGAGGGAGTACGAGAAGAGGGTGACGGCCATCGTGGAGCAAAGCTGGGTGGATGTCTGAGCTCCTCTCGCTCTCTGATCCTTCCTCTCCATCGCCCTCTCTTCATCATCATCCCAGTACTTCTGTCATTTTTACCTCATCAAGAAAAAACAGCGACTATATCAGAAGAACTCAAGTGCCACCCTGAAAAAGAGGAAGAATGAGACAACCAAACCAGAATGGACATTAACTTGCTTGCCAATACATTTGAAGAAAACCAGGGAGGGTAAAATCATTCTTATATTTGTGTTTCTTGTTTTTAATTTGACTTTTTTATTGCATGATGTGAAATAAGTTATTGCTAACAGAATTTGTAATATATCTTTGTTGTTAGGTTGGATTGATGTTGTTGGTGTTTGAGTTTTACAGATTTTTTTTTTTTCCCCATTTGGACTTTTATCTTTTCTCTATCATGTCTGCTGGTGTGCACACAACTTAACTATCTGGGAAGGGCAGGTTGATCACAGAATCAGAATAATAACCATGAAAGCAGATTTTAGAGTCTGTATCATCATTATTGTTTTTCAAGTCAACCGCTGATAAAGAACAATTCCTGTTCAATTATACATCTGTTATTTTAAGAGACACTGTAGTGTTGGGCTCACAGGCTGCAACACTGATGAGTTATGACTCCCTGACGAGGCAGCTACGAGCTTTTATTGAAGTGTTACAAAAAGATTTATACAAAAACCAGGAAAGGTTATTAAAGACAACTAAAACTAGGTGGGGTAAAAAGCATTTTAGTTGACTGAAATAAAAATATAAGAGTTAAAACACACTGAAAAATACAGGTCAGCTGAGGGACGTCTTCACTGTCCATTGTGAATTGTATGAAACTGATAAAAAAAAAAAAGAATTATTTTCACAACGGTTCATTCATGGCTATATGGGGACAGAAGTAAGTACAAACGTGAAGATTTAAGACAGCTAAAATCAGTGAAGTTGGTCATTTAAGACAGAACATGTGGTTAAATCCACCTAAGATATGCACTTCTACATCACATCCTCTCCTGCTAATCTTCTATACTGCTCCTTTATCAGCCGTTAAACTTCATAAATCAGAAAATATGATAAATGCAAAACTGTTTAAAAGTTGGGAGTGGTTTCCTCTTTGTTGCCCATGTCGTATGAGTGTGAATGAAGTGTCAGGGGTTTTCATTGTTCTCTTAAAATGACAGATCCGACATATAAATGAACACAAGCAGAGGATAAAAGAAGTCCAGTGCATATACAGTCTATATCTAAATGGATTGACTTCTGCAGAGAAGACATCCGCATGCAGTTTGAACTGTTTCAACAGTGACATCAGCTCTTTTCCTTAAGTTGCTTTCATGCCTGCATTTGTCTATTCTTTTATTTGTATGTGATACCCATTTAAAAGACCTCTTGAGTTCAGATTCATGACTTAACCCTGCCCAACTCCAGCTAAATAATCCATGGAAGACGGTCATCATAAAACTAGAGTTTCTCTTTTCTGAGACAGTATGGTCATATTGTGGCTAGTGACTTATTTCACCTATTAAGCAGAAGGGATATGTTAGCAAATTTTGTGAATTAAAAGAAAAAAAATGTATACTTATAACAATATGCTGTATAAACATAATAAAACACATTTTTCAGACTTTGAGAGGTTTTTTAAAAAAACTTTTGGTTTGTTCTTGCTGTGTTGAATTTGACTTGCTTAAAACATCCTTATTTGTCTTTAGTTTTTCTACAGTAGCCTTCATTGTTACATTCACCACCTACTATGGTGGAAAAATTGGAATTGAGTAATTCCATGCAAGAGTCCTTCATGTCAACAATTGTTCACCTCTACATGTGATTTGTTATGATGAGTAATGTTAATGTTCCTTCTTTATGGGATTCATTATCACAATACTGGTTCAAGCAGTACAGTCCAGTCCCAAAGTCATAACCTGTAGAAATGAGAGGGATTATAATTTTGTCTCTGTTCATAACTTGGCTTTGTGCTTCCAAGGGTTATATTGTCCTTTTAAAGGAAAATCTGCCTACAGTTTGACATTACAAATGACTTAGCATGCAACAACTCTAAAAAGAGTAAATGACAGGAAATATTTTGCTCCACTTTTGTATCTGCCAACAATCAGACGGCTGATTCCATGTTATAGAGCTTTGAGGTGGTGCAGCTACATTCACTTCTATCTCTTTGAAGCTGATATCCCTGTTTTACTTTCACTTCCATGATTAGTCTTCATATCAGTATTAAGAAAAAGAAAATTCCATGAGAGGAAAATACATGTCATTTATTGCGCTTCAGGTAGGGATAAGATCCAGTGTTGTCTTTCATCTGGATTCACATTTTTAAAAAACTAGTAAAACATTGAGTACAAAAAAAAATCAACCAACAGTGTAAAAATGGATGAGCAGTGAAGCTCCAACACTGACAAAAACAATCTGTTTCCACTGAACAATGACATGCTAAACCTTTTGAGGTTTACATTCATCACATCCGTAATTAATAGTGCAGGATTGTAAAACCATGTGAAATGTGGCCCAAATTGTTACAAGCAGAGCCTGTATGTAGGCAAAAGTTGAGTCCCATCAGTCTTCATCCGACACAGCCAGGAGGGATGATGCCACTGAACCGGTCATCGACCCTGAGGAAGAAGAGAATAAGTATATGAATTTCCTGTCTGTTATCCTCTGTGTGTGTGTGTGTGTCCACAGACATACCTGCTGCTTCTTCATAATCTCATCTCTGGTCTTGAAGACAGGTGCGTCCTCCACCTCAACGCCTTCAGCCATTTTCTTCACTTTTTCCAGGAGCTCCGTGCTATACCTGCCGTCAGTGAAGAGAAATGTTTGTCAGATTGTGATTGGCATTTCTGATGTTTCATCGGTCGCTCTTTGTCCAAGCATTGTAGGCATTATCCACAAAGTAAGCAAAAGTCTAACTGCCCCTATCCTGCAATGAAGTTTTGTTTAAATAAATGCTGGACTCAGATGATGATCCGGATCACCACTAAAATCTAATGGATTGTTCTTTGGGCCATTCCCTACCTCTCCAAAAAAATGTCATTAGATAATTTGTTTTTTAGTAATCCTGCTAATAGACAGAGAGACAAACAGAAACAATTACCTCCTTGGCAGAGGTAGGAATATTTGTCCTCGTTATGCATTTAGAAAAAGGAAGGGAAAAAAATCAAATTGCAATATGCATTTTATGGACCATTAATTAAACCCTTGAATATCAGCCCTGGCCTCACAGATCCAATCTCAACGGGGCTATGAAAAAGAAACCTCAACTAACAGGCATCTGATGCTTCCAGGGGACAAAGACAACTGGTTTCATATCACGATGCAGCTCTGCCACAGACAGCCAAGATTTGAAAGGTGTTAACTCATCATCAGCTTTTTGATTTGAGAGAGACTAAAAATACAACAGTAACCCTAAAAGGAAATTTGCCGTTTCAAAACATAGGGGGCAGCAGGGGGTTATGATGATTTCATACTTCTAGACTTCTGCAACAGGACAACAAACGACAATGACTTAAGAGGTAGTATCAAATAAGAGATTCATCTTTTAAATGAGGCTGCGCTTCATTTGCGACCTTCCCTGACTATATTTACGGTAAAAAATTTAAAAAGGCTCCACTTGAGTCAACGGCGCTTCAACATTATTTCAACATGTTAGGTTGACGACGTTTCATCTCCTCCAGCTCAGGACATAAACGACACAAACACGCCGCGTTTCCGTACCGACAGCCCATAAAGACGTTGTTAGCCCAGACCATGGACAGAGAGAGCAGGTGGTCCAGCTGTTGGTGCTGGAAGTCGTTTATATTCCGTAGAAGGAACTCCCTCCTGGCCTGCCAGTGTTTTTCACTCTCCCAGTAACCTCGATACGTTTCTACGCGGTTGGCCAGAGCTCTATTTTGTTGGATAAAATCCTCCACGTCCAGGGAAGACATCTTGCTCTTCTCCGGCCGAATCAACGAGGGTAACTTCCTGTCTGTGATGCGGGTACCGGAAACAGTTTTTCATGTTGACGTGTTTTAAACAGCGCCACGCAGCGGTCGAGAGGAGAACTACAACTTACCTGAAACATCCTCTACGCAGAGGGCAACAGAGGCAAGACCAAGCAGAGAGGAGCTGCGTGAAAGAACCGTGTTATTGGCTGACAGGTTTCTGGTACCGCTGTGACATGTATCTCTAATGGGTCCGTTTGATTTACTCACCTCAAAATGGATATAAGGAAATATTTTGTCTGGCAAAAGAAAATAATTCTCAAGCTGTTCAAATACCAACCTTTGAGCAACAGCTTGAACCAGGTAAACAAGGTATGTAAATGTCTGTATGACTTCCAAGTTAAGTGAACATGTAAGCAGATCATAAATTACAGCTAGGGTAATGTTACTTTGCATTGTGCTGTAGTCAGCTAAACTATTAGCAATTAGCTATAGCTAGTCATATCAAATAAACACATTTGCATAAAATCAACATTTTATATGTTTTTAGCCTTTTCCGGTACTTTCGAAGGGAGGTCTTTGGAAAATGCTGACTTTCTTCTTGGCAACAGCCTCGCGAAGTGATGGAGGAAGAGTCAAGACACAGCACCAAGTGATGGAGGGAGAGTCAAGACACAGCACCAAGTGATGGAGGGAGAGTCAAGACACAGCACCAAGTGATGGAGGGAGAGTCAAGACACAGCACCAAGTGATGGAGGGGGAGTCAAGAAACCAAGTGATGGAGGGAGAGTCAAGACACAGCACCAAGTGATGGAGGGAGAGTCAAGACACAGCACCAAGTGATGGAGGGAGAGTCAAGACACAGCACCAAGTGATGGAGGGAGAGTCAAGACACAGCACTAAGTGATGGAGGGAGAGTCAAGACACAGCACCAAGTGATGGAGGGAGAGTCAAGACACAGCACCAAGTGATGGAGGGAGAGTCAAGACACAGCACCAAGTGATGGAGGGGGAGTCAAGAAACCAAGTGATGGAGGGAGAGTCAAGACACAGCA
The DNA here is from genome assembly GCA_037577475.1 of Chaunax sp. Z400. NCBI lineage: Eukaryota > Metazoa > Chordata > Actinopteri > Lophiiformes > Chaunacidae > Chaunax > Chaunax sp. Z400. The sequence goes on from CM075201.1 coordinate 20,352,203, forward strand.
CTAAGTGATGGAGGGGGAGTCAAGAAACCAAGTGATGGCGGGAGAGTCAAGACACAGCACCAAGTGATGGAGGGAGAGTCAAGACACAGCACCAAGTGATGGAGGGAGAGTCAAGACAGAGAACTAAGTGATGGAAGGAGAGAGACAGCAGCTTTTTGGAAATTGTTTGAGAGAGAAGACAGGAGCAGATGTTGGAGAGGTGAGCAGTACGACACTACACTAAATGAACCTTATCTGAAGTGTGTGTGTGTGTGTGTTTATGAGCTTTTTCCTGAAAATTTTTCCAGGGGAGGACCCCCCCCCCCCCTAACACCCCCCCCCCCCCTACAGGGGATTCAAATACTCTTCCCTGTTGTATGAACATAATATGTTTTTATTTTATTAAACTCTCCTTTTAAATTATACCCCCCTTCTTTTTCACAGAACATTTTTTGTAAATTAACTGGAAGTAATCCCAAAGCAAAGGAAATAAGAAAACTCTATGATGAAGTTAGACTATAACCATGCATCTCTGTTATTTTAAGAATAACAGATTTGGAAAAAGTAATTTCTTTTTAAATTTCCCTCTCTGATATTCACACATGTATCAGCTTCATCCTGTTTGCAATGGAGCTCTGAACAATGTAACTTTTGTGTGTACCTAAAAAAAAACAGTATTTTTCTTAGACACATGTTGTAACCAAGCGCTCAGTCATCGAAAGACGTTTCTGTGAGAGACGTGGCCCATGAAATGGTCTCTCTTCAAACATTTTCTCACCCCATGAGTCAGTCCTAGAAAGACAAGAAGAGTTAAGACACACATAAATACACACTTTAACGTCCTCTCAGATTCCCACAGAAAAACCACCAGTGGCACTACGGAGTATGTTATATTCTGGGCAGCTTCCAAGTCATACAAGTTGCCACTTTATTGAGTGAACTAACCCATTAAGTTTATGGCCTGGCTCTCCCCCTCTCACTCGGCCTGAAATATACACTGATGCTGAAATAATACACTGCGTTCCAGCCGGCTCTGGCAGACAGCCGTTCTTGATGAGTCAGCTAATGCATGCTTACTTAGGAGAAAACTATAATTGGGAGACACACAGACAGGTAGCCCTTTCAGCCGGAGTCCTGGGGGAGTGCCAGCGCAGAAGGCTTAACCCGAACTGTTAAGTGTCTGTGGATGTGAAGGTTACTGAGGAGAATGGGACAGGCATAAGAGAAGGGTGGAGATCATTAGCAACCTGTTCAGAGGTGATGATGAGATGTGTGTAAATCTCAGTCAAACATTCAGTGAGTTCCTTTAAAGGCTGACTCAGACTGTTAAACAGTTTCCATCCAATGTCATGCAATAAATGAGGGATAGCTCAGGTTTCTAGTAATCCACCATTTTCTAACAAATGATCTTAATCTCAGTCTTATTTGATTTTTCTTTGTGTGCATTGTGAAGGTACTGTATGTCTAATGATGGGCAAGCTTTGCTCAGATCAGAGACATCATACAGATGATGATTGGATGTAGGAATTAAGCCACATTTCCACTGTGTATTACCCTGTCTCTCGACTCGACTCGTCTTGGTATCGGCGTCTTTTCTTCAGGTCGTTTTCCATTACGGGATGGTACATCCTCAGGGTAGATGGACGCGGCGTGAAACTGCTGTGGCGTAGTCCTCAAAACGACACACACCTCTCATCCACCTCTTGTGATCCTCTCATCATCTATTGACCAATCAGTGTTCTGTAACATTTCATGTGACCTTTTAGTACCTGCTCAACCCGCTTGTGCTTGAGGACATTTTTGTTTGATTTTCTTCCCCCTTGGGTTAGCTGTTAACTGCAACTGGCTGCTTTTAAATCCTCTGGTTGTATGTGGAACATGTACTGTAATCCCTCATCAAAACATCACACCTGTGTCCTGCCATAAAGCCTCACTGTCTCGCTCCATTTATATATGGATGTGGATTTGGCGCTATTACTACCTCTGCTGCTGGCTCAGAGGTGGAACAACAACAAGCCTCCATTGTAAGGTTTACTTACGATAAAAGATCTGATTTCATACACCATAGTGGGAAGAGAATCTCTGAAACTTGTTGGAAATGCTTTACAGTTTAGAGCAGGGCTATCACAATGAGGTCACGTGGGACATTGCATTGACTTAAGCCCCCGATAGAGGAGGGATGATTTAGAAATTTGGGCTTGTGACCCAAGTGATAAATGTGTTTCATCAGTCAGCTGGAGCAGCAGGGCCTGTCAGCTGTTTAAGGCCCTGAATCCTGACCCATCCTTTAAAGAATTTGGATAAATACCATCTATTGGTCTAACTGTAGTCGACATGGATATCGGGGCCATGATACAAAGCATTAATCTCCTCAGTCAGTCGCATTCTTTCAGTACACCGACTCCATTGTCACACCACCACACTATAGATGAATGCTGTCATCTCTGCATTCACATATGGATCATATTTGTGGTTATGAAAATGAAATACAGCCTATGTCATGGAAAAAACGGAGTAATGTTGGCTGACGCTGTGCATGTGTGTATGTGTGTGCGTGTGTGTGTTGTTCGTGGTGATGGTGGTGGTGGGAGTATGGAAAGCCGTTTGAGCACACGACAATGTCCTCTCCTAGTTCGCGACTTGGCAGAACTAGTTGAATAACAATTCCTACTAGTTGCTCTTTTGCCACTACTAGTGGCACTTTTTTCCAACTAGTTAAGGAGTAGGCCTTACTAGTAAAGCCTGGTGCTGTACTAGTAACGCCAAAGTCCGAACTAGTACGCTTTTTGGCGCACTAGTCGATGACTGGACCCAACTAGTAAACCACTGTGCCTTACTAGTTAACTTTACTTAAAAGTTCTACTAGTAGTAGAACATTTAAGCCCTACTAGATAACTAGTTTTTTTAAGTAACCATGATATTTTTATTCATTAGGACGAATGCTATGCTATATAACGGTCTTATTTGTAGCACAGTGGAATACAGAGAACGATTCCGATTTTAAGCCCCTGATGGGCGAATATTCCAAAGTAAACAAAGGGCCATTTTCAAATTCGGTGATGTCACGTGCTTCCCCAAGGGCTTTTCCAGATTTCTAGGCCCCACAAGGCCCCACACACATGCGCGGAAGTTTCAAATCTGCGATCAAATGGAGAATATGTAACCCGGGTGTGCTGCAGGCCACTACATAAGACGCAAAGTCCTTCAGCCTCACGTACTGTGGTCTGTCAGTGAGGTAGTTGATGGTCCATGCAGTCAGGTTTGCGGTCAACTCCTGCCCCTTCCAGCTTCCCTCTCAGCAGTGATGGCTGGATGGTGTTGAAAGCACTGGAGAAGTCCAAAAACATGACCCTCACAGTGCTTCTAGGATTGTGCAGCAGGTATATAACTGCGTCATCCACTCCGATGCCTGGCTGATAAGCAAACTGAAGTAAGTGGATCATGATATAGTTAACTTCAAACAAGCTTTACTTATTTAATACAATACAAATCAAGAAATTGTGCATCTCATCAGACAGTGACTTGAATTAGCTCACATCAAAAACAACCATGGATGGGGTCACAGGCTAGTTTCCACAGGGGACACTACTAACCTGAGTTATGTGGGGGAGTAGAAGGAGAGGAGGGAGGGAGGTGCTGCTGCTCTTGCATTTGAATGTGTGCCAGAGAAATCCCTCTTCTGTGTCCTTCACTGCCTCATTTCACTTTGTGCAAAACAGCATCACTCCTGCTTTTTTCTCCCTCTCTCGCCCTCTCACTCAACTCTCTGAGAGACACCTGATACAGGTGAAATGAGCATCTGTGCACTGACCATCCTTGCCTTTTGTGTGAGTGGTTTTGTGCACATGCATTTGCAGTTTTGTGAGCTTGATACAGGCAGAATCGTCCCATTTGTTCATCAGAATGACCTTAATTTTAGCGTGCCTGTCTGTCTACTGACTAGACATTTCAGATACAAATAAACCTGAGTGAAAATGAATTACAGCAGTTGAGATGATCTGCTGTCTGTCTCTGCAGGGATGCAGAGTTAAAAGCTGCCCATACTCAATGAGTCATGGGAGTTTTCATGGGGGAATGAGACAGATTTGTTTATGGAAAGTATAATGCGCTCTCCAAATGTCAGTCTGTGGAGAAAATAGAAGTATGCAGTCCTGCTTGATAAGATGCAGAGGACAGTGATTTAGAGACAGCGGGTGGGAGTGGATCATTGATCAGACACCCTCCACCTCTTTAAATATAGATTTTAGAGAAAATGTGAAGGAAGGTAATTTACCTGCCAACAGTCCCCCTGTGAGCAGATCTGCCACAGGTGAAGAGATATTTCCACCTACAGTAAAGCAGGACTACAGGCCCTTACAAAATAGAATAAACAGACGGATAGATTGAGATTGAAGTTGATCATGTACTATTAATATTATTTAAATGATTTTGGATTCTAATGTAATTTCTACCAAACAGAGGACTCCAGTCAGAGGTCAGTCACAGGAAAAGAGCCCAGTTTAAGGTGCTTCCCTCTGGTTCACCTTAAACCATAATTTTAGGGAATTTTAAAACATAACTCATCTTTGAATGCTGATATAATGTAAACTCAAAGCCACCAGTCATTTTTTGGTTCTATGAGAAATCCTTTTCTCTATTTCAAAATTAGTTGTACATCTACATGATCAGAGTCTGAAAACACAATTTTTTAGAGGAAAAAGCCACAATGCCTTTGCAGAACTGATCCCAAATAACCACTCCCTTGTTAAAGTAACCCACCCATGTAAAAACACACAAAGACTGGGGAGAAAATGACATCTGCAAGAATGCCACGGGTGGAGCAACAAGACCAGGATCGTGGTGGCAGTCGCCAGGGCGGTGAATGGAGGAACAACGACAGACCGCACCCTGGTTGACCACATGTAACGACCCAGAATCAGTATTGACATATCAGCCTGCTGCACGTCAGAAACAGGTTCTGGCTGGTCACCACGACAGCAGCAGATAATAATAGGCCTGTGCATGACAAAACAATACTAAAGTAATTTTCTGAAGCATGATGGACTTCAAGCATGATGACCTTACACCAGTGCTGCGCTGATGGGACACCATTGCCGGGCCTATATGTGCCCAGTTTCTGGAGGAGAGTGACAGCACAGCTCTGGACTGGCCAGCGATGAGCCCCAACCTAAACCTCATTGGCAACCTGTGGGACTGATTGAATGCACATCCTCCACAGACTCAGCAGCAGGTCTGACTGAAGAGTGGGCTGCCATCCCACAGGATGACATCATCAGTAGGTTGTACCAGTCCATGAGGAGGAGGATTACTGCAGTAATCAATGGTGAAAGGGGGACACACTGATTAGTGACGGTAATATTTTGTACACTCCAGCTGGGTCACCTGAGAAATGTGTGGAGCTTGTGTTTGTTGTTGTTATTTTTGTTATCTAGCCTATCTTTGTTTTTTGTTTCTGAATAAATCAAGATAATGATTAAAAGTTAATAAAGAACAAAATACGGGTTTATATTTTTCATATGACTCTAACTACCAAGACACATCTACAGATCAACACATTATTGCGTTTTTTTAATCTCTTAAATACATTGAATGATTGAAGCCTCCACGTGTCAGTAAATCTTTTTTAAGAGAAACATCTGTTAACCTGGTGGCTGTTTTCTACATGATAATCACTTATTAGAGATCATCCACTGGATACAGCTTTTTATGCCCCATTTCCACACTCTGTCACTATAGTGAGCCTCACTGACAGAGAGCTGGCAGGTGAATGTTCAGTCCCCGTCCTCTCCTCTCCGAGGCGCAGTAATCTAGCATTTCTCAGAGTAGGAAGTGCTGTTTGCGGTAACAGTGAATTGAAAGTACGCCATAAATATGGCGCCAAAAGAGTTTTCAAGCTGATGATAAGAGCTGATTTTTCTCTGTGTTGTCTTTTTTTTTTCTGGAGGTGGGGGAGAGGCTGCAAGACAAGACCCGCCTGTGCATTTGTGCAGAGCCGTGCGCGCGTACACCGGGTAAGAGGAGTGGAAGCAGGCACCAAGTGAAGACGAGGAGAACTGGATGTTTTATTTTTGAAGGAGGAGGGGGGGGTGGGGGGTTGCGAAACTGGCAACTGCGATCTTTTCTGACTCATCATTTGGAAATAAAGCATCCTTTTCTTTTTTACTCCTCCTCCTCTTGCTTCTCCGTCCCCTCCTCCCGTGCCGCTGGCACTGGGGAGGAAAACACAGCCGGAATTTTGACACCACGTTTGAGCTGCTTTTGCAAAATGCGACATGCTTTCCTGTGAGCGGTATGTTGTGCGCACTTCGCAGCCTGCTAAACCATGACCAGCAGCTGGACCGCAGACGGCACCACCGTGTTTGTTGTTGTTGACTTATAAAGGTTACAACTCAGCCTTGCCGCCACTTTTGGATTTTATTTCGGATTTGTACCCGGTCTTTGCAGAGCTGACGCGCTGTCAACACGCAGCGTGAGGGGAAGGGAAGGGAAGGGAGGGGAAGGGACAGTCCTGTCACCCAACGTGGATCCTGTGTCGAGGCTGTTTAGCAGCACTGCTAGCATCCAACCAGGGCACCGAGAGGGCAAACTGAACTTAAACCCTGTGCTGTAAAACTACATGTGCCTGGCTCCCAATGATTTCCTAATATCAGGGGTATCACGCACCGTCCAGGACTGAGGACGTATCTGCACCCGAAGCTGACTGCAATCAAGGTAAAAAAAATTAAAAAAAAATCATTAATATACGGATGAATATGGGAGTAATCTAAAAGTGGGAGTGTTTGCAGGACCGGTGAAGTCTGCTGCTGCAAGTGCTACATCAGAGCTAGGCTAGCAGCAGGGCAGTACGCACTTTTTTGCTGCGGGCTTGTCAGTCACTATCAGCGGCAGGGGCGCACACGCTTGTTAGTCTGAGCGATGCATTTGGGTCAAGGAGGAGGAGGAACGTGTTTTGTGTGTCGCAGGAAAGACAAATAACGCGTTCGAGAGCAGAGCCGTGCACACGTTAACCGGGTAAACTTGGCCATGTTGTGCTGCAAACGTAGCGTGAACGCGCCCCGGTGGGGACGTGTGCGAGCGGGTACTTTGAGAGTGTCCGAGTGGGGTTGTTTTTGCAATTGCAACAAATGGGGTCATTCGCAGCAGTGCAACAAGGCATGCGGGTTGTGAGGTTTAGTCACACAGGGGAGGGGGGGGATACTGGGTGAAGTTGTGTGATGACTGGGTTCTGTGGAGATCAGCAGGTCCTGATGAACCAAACGTTCCCAGCTCCCGGAGGACACGCAGGTCCCTTCACTCCTCGGTAAGAAGGGGGGAAAGGGAATCGGGGAGCAGTACTGGTTTTTAGGAAGGCTGATCACGCAACCAGACACATGCATAGTCAAGGAATTAGAGCAACTCTCCTCCTGCTGCTGCTCTCTGCTGTGCAGACCTAGCAGGGTTTAGCAGAGGGGGGAGTGGCTGTTGTTTACCTCCTTCAAGTCAGAGCCTCTCTCTGTATCCCTGGTTTGGATGAGTGTGGCTGCTGCATCCTCACCTGAAGAAGAACGGCAACAGAACACAGGCTTGACATGTGGATTGTGATGCTGAGACTCGGATATGAGCAGGATTAATGGGGTTTACGTGTGGCATTTACCACTAGTGTGATTTTAATCCAAGAGTTCTTCATAATCGCCTGCAGTACCTATGAAAATATTATATCTGCCCGTTAGTGTTGATCATTAATGAATGGAACGACTCATCCTGATTTCTTTTTCATTTTTTGATGGCACATGTGCAGCTTTAGGGTGTCTGGGGACTTAAATGGTTAAATGGTCCGAGTTATGGCTGGAGTCCCCCCCATCCTCCTACCATCTCATCATCATCATCATCACACAGGCTCGAATTGTGCACCTGTGTGCCTCTTAGATATATTTAAGCATAGATGCTCATAACATGGCCCTCAAACTCCACTCAAACACACTCAGAACTCATGATGAGTCATGATGTGTGGGGGCATAACAACTTTATCCCCCTCTCTGTATTTCATATCTTGTTCTCCCCCCTCCGTCCTCTCCTTTGAGACTGGTTGTTTACAAGGGAAGCGAACAGGGACAAGGGATGTTTTCATTTTTCGGACAGTCCGGCCAATAATCCATATTTCAAGCCCTCCGTCTTCGTGCATCCTATCATCTCATCCTTTTTTAAGCTTCTTTTCCTCCTACTGGTCCATCCATCCATCCATCAATCCCATCAGGATTTTTTTTTGTTGCTATCTCTCGTCCTCTGACTCAGGAGGACAGCCATAAAAGAACGTATGTGTGCCCATTTGGATCGACACTCTCTCCCTTCTGCATGTCATGTGAAACTCCAGCATGCAGACCTTTTATGCATCACATGTGTACATATACACACGTGTGGAGTCGCATGTGTGTATTTGTGTCTGCTGCGTTAAGCCCTGAGCTCTGATTGGCCAGGAAAGGGGGTAAGGACCTCCACGTGGTGTGTTGCATCGCATTAGCAGCTACGTAGTGAGGAGCAGGAGGAGGAGGAGGAGGACGAGGAGAGGGGTGTTCATGAATGGACTGCTGACGTCATGCAAACTGTACCGCCAATCTCCCTTACATATGCACATGCGTGCCCCCCTGTCCACATGTGCATATACATGTTCTTACACATGTTGCAAAACAAGGCTGCAGAGATGTGCGCGTGTGCGTGTGATTCAGAAAAATGTGTCAGATAAGAAGGATGGGAACCAATTGAGTTGAAGTGTGTGTGTGTGTGTGTGTGTGCGTGTGTGTGCGTGTGTGCGCGCGCAGTTGCCTGCAGGCGGTTTGGCTAGCTGTCATCCAGCTCTGCTTACTAACTAAGTAACTTGTGGTTGGTGTGTAGTTCATGTGCTGTGATTCAGGGAGAACAGCCTGCTAATGGATTTCTAATATCAATACTGATTAATCCAAATTTCCTTCGTTATCATTTCTGCTTGTTTTTTTTAAGATGTCAGTAAAGATGCAGAATGAACAATAAATATATAAAAAATATTTATTTGAATTCATCAGTAGAGGAGAGTCGTCGATCAGGACAGCGAAATGCATAAAAGGTGCTCATGCTCTGCTATAATGAAACGAGTGCACATATAAATTCCGTCAATTCCATAAATGAAATATTTTGTGCCTTTCGTTTTGGTTGGGCAGGAGGATGGTTGGGGGGGCGGCTTTATTTTGTTTTGAGTTGGTGCACTGCTCTTCTTTTGTCTTTTTCTTTTACGTGTTTAGCAACATGAAACCAACCATGTGGTGATTGAAGGCTGTAGGCATGTTAGCATGCATTAGCCCGTGTGTGTTTGCTCCCAATGGATGACCCAGCTGTGGCCTCATTAATGGGTTCTTGAGTCGTGTGTGTGTGTGTGTGTGTGTGTGTGTATGGGTGTGTGTGTTTGTGTGTGTGTGTGTGTATGGGTGTGTGTGTTTGTGTGTGCGTGCTAACCTGCTGATCAGTGTGCAGCAGATGACATCAGTCTCCTTCCTTTAATTTTTTCCCCCCCATAGCCACTGTCAGCCTTGTTAGTTGGGATAATTACAACCTCCACACACCTGCATACATCACTAGTGATGAGGTAAAATGGTACATACTGTACACGTCAAAGACAGAAGGTTTGCATGAGTAAATGGAATGTGCCTCATTAGCCTCAGCATTGCTCTCTGACTGAATAAGAGCAATGAACATTTTATTGCTCCAGATGTTTTTCAGATAATATTGATGATCTATTTTTGTTCATCGTTTACTGTCAAGTCTCTGTTGTTACCACAAAGTTGAGAGCGAGATCATTGGAGTACGTAACATCTCGCCAAGCTTGTTTTGTTTTTTCTCCCTTTAGGGTTGTTCTGATACCAATACCAGTATGCCGATACTGCCTAAAATGTGGTATGGAGTCTATACACTGATCCAGACACATGTCATTTATTTATTAGGAACGGGTCTCTGCTGCTTCCCAACAGTCTCACATACACCTGTAAGCTACTCAACAGATCCTTCAGGCGTGTCCTTAACAGGCTCAGTTGGACTTTATACCAAATATTTATTTAACTAATTGACATATCCTGCATGACGAGGCACACTCCTTTCTTGGTGTGACTCACATATTATATAACTAAATATGAATATTTTCTGTGCGCAGATGTAATGACAAATTGTTTACGGACTGCAGGCAGATAAATTCTCAATATAACAATTGATTTTTCTTACTTTAAACACGCACAGACACCTGTTGTTTATATGTATGTCATAGTTTGTCATTAAACTCTGTATTACTTCAGCATTTTTCACTGTACTCTTAAATGTGTTTGGGATTTAGGAGCACATGTTCTCCTTGAGTAAGGTGTGTGGCTCCTGGGGGGAAAAGTAAGGCTCTTCCATGTAGTGTTCCCAAGATGGGAAAACTTAAGTAAAGTAGAAAAACACCCGATAGGATGATTTCTTGTCCATTGTGATGATCTGCTCAAGAAGTCAAAACTCTCTGGAGTCTGGGGCTTTGTCAGTGGCCTCAGGCTTTGCAACATAAAAAGAATACACATGTACATATGTAAAAAAAACTTAAACATAGACTTAATGATGTACAGTCAACACTAATCATCATAAATAATCACCCAGGAGCTACGTTCTCCTCTTCTCATCCTAAATGACAGACTATTCTCTCTGTCTGCCAACGACCTCCGACTCTTCTTTAGGGAAAAACGAGTCTGAAGGCTGTAAGCGCAGTGATGGACAGGCTGACAGATGCAGCAGGAGCTGATGGGAGGCATTTCAGGAGGTGGTGTGTGTGTGTGTGTGTATGTTTGTGGAAAGAGAGGGCCAGTAAACAACAAACAGTATGTCAGACCCTCCTTTACTGTTTGAACACCCGGTGATCCAAGATGGAAATAAGCCTCTGATTCGCTGTGTCATCGTTGAAGATTTGAGATGCATTCGTTGTGTATTTAATAAAATGTGTGAAGATTCCTAAAAGACGACAGGAGAGCTGAGATCAGAGACAGTGAAGGGGTATGCATTTGACTTTTCCTGTCTCAAAAATCTCTCTTCAACTCTTGAGACCTTAGAGACGAGGTTTACAAATGGACATCGAAAGGGAGGCTTTCGAAAGGAAAGGAGATGGGATGCGAGAGGGTGAGGAGATGAGGGATGGAGGGAGGAGTACGGCAACAAATGAGAAGACGGGGAAGGTGAAGCCAGCAGGGACTGAAGGTTGAGAGAGCAGGATGAAAGACGACAGGAGGGGAGGTGCAGGTAGATAAACAGGGAGGTGGTTGTCAGGGTCGCTGGGAGTGAAGGGCAGAGTGTTCAACCTCCATCTCCTCTTCATCCCTTCTTCACTCCCACCCAGGAGCTAATGAACTCCTGATGGCAGTGGAGCAATGGATCAATGCTCCACCTCACTGTTTCTCTCTCTCGCCTCTCCTCCCTCCTCCCACCTGTCCTCCCCTTTTTGCTCTCTCTCCTCCTGGCTTTTTTGGCAGGGCCCCAGCCTCACTGGCTCCGACTCACCTCCTTCATTGTTTGTCAGCAGATTTCAGGAGACAGAGAGGGAGGGAATTATTTGGACATCAGCCTCCTTCCTTCTTTTTTTTTCCCTCTTCTTTTTATTCATTTCGTCTCTCTCTCTCTCTCTTTCTGTTTTCTGCTTTCTCATTCCTGCTCCCAGATGCAGTGGGAGCAGCAGGAGCAGTGGCAGCATCAATAAATATTGTGTTAATGTTCTGGTGCTGGAGCCAGCAAGGTGATAAAGGAAATCTATTTGATTTCTGTGGCTCGTTTGTTTGGCTCGATGCCTCTTTGGTCGGTGTGTGTTCATGTTGTGTACCAGTATACAGTATTTGTGTGTGCATGACGCCCTTAATTCATTTGATTTCCTCTCTTTGACTGAAAAGGTTCTGAAACTGAAACCAGAGATGTGAAACTAACGTCCATGGTTCCCGCGTCATGGACAGGCATGTGTGGGTCATAAATTTGAGGGGACGAGTTTTACCGTTAGCTTGTGAGGTTAGCACAGTTTGTCAGTGTGGTATTGCTGCTCCTCTGTATGGCAACATAATTAGCCGCATTTCCATCTCTAAACATCTACCAGCCGGGTACACAATACATTCTATTATTCTATTTCTTTTAGTACTGCTATCGTCCCTGTTTTTATGCATATTAATCATACTTTTATTATTATACATTTGCATGAATTGTCTTGTCTTTTTTATGTGAAGCACTTTGTTGTAATGTAATTTCTTTGTTGTAAAACACTTTGAGTTGCATTTCTTATTTATATAAAGTTTATTATCATCCAACCCCCTCCCCCCCAAAAAAAAATAAAGCAGCAGTGGGAAAACATAGAAATGTAGATGTTTCATTTGGAAATAATCTGTAATGTCTTTCAGTTTCCCAAAAAGCACCAAGATCGGTTATTGGAATCATTAGCTTTCCTCATTTAATCCATGCTACAGTTAGCAGGGAGCATTTGTTCTTTATTCCTGTGTAAGTTAAAAACATTTTACACTTCACTCAGGGTAAGCAGTGCTCCCCTGAGAGTAATACTCAAACTAATTCACTTTACGAAGACAACAGTCCTCTGTGTTTGACATGAGGAGCGAGCTTTGTTCTATGCAGTGAATCCCCACTGAGTGCTCACTGGGGCGGACCACAGAGGAGAGAGGGCTGATGGGAATGGTGACGGTGATATCAGCATCACAGAGTGACTCATGACTGCTGTTAAGTTGCCCTGAAGGTCATGAGCACAACATAAAAGACGCTGGCTGAGAAGTTGAACACAGCTGTATTACTGTATTTTTTTTTTTCCTCTGTGCACTTCAGGTTGATGTCTCTGTAAGAGCTCTCGCTGCGTCAGTGATGTCCGTCCGGCGCACAGCCACTCATGTTAACAGATGTACTCAGTCAAGGGTCTGATAGTGATCGGCTCTCTTCTGCTTTCTTTAAAACATACTGAATTGTTGCTTCCCATTTCAGGGCCGATTAAACTCTATTATGTTATATTGGCATTTCAAGCAAAAGTAGAAGAAAAAAAAATCGACTACTATTCGAAAGCAGTTACAGACACTCTTGAACGAAGCATTCTGGGAAAATATTTGTGAACTAAAGTCTGACCTTGAGTCTTCAGTCAGAGGGATAGAAAGTCAAGCATAATGAGAATGAGTTATTCATGGTTTAGTCAATGTTGACAACGTTTAATTACTTAACTGTGGTGGCTGAATATTGCACGTTGAGCAGACTAGACATAACCTCAGTTTATATTTCTTTAGCATTTTTTTTTGTGTGCCTGTGTTGGTATTTAGGATCTTGTTGGTACTTGACATCTTCTGGACTGGTTTACTCTGGTGGACTGTCTTATCATTAACATATTCTCCAGTAATTTGTTTTGTTTTTTATTTTTTAGATCGTGGTCTTTTTTTCTTGGTTATTGCTTTCTCTAAATGATGTGCCCTGCAAAGCTACAATTATAGCACATCTTTCAGCTGGTGATTTAATAAAGCCAGCGTTGGAGCCTCCACCAGCTCATTTTGAAAGCATGTAAATCGAGTTTGTTTTGGAGCTGCTGTTGGTTGTTGTGGTTGGATACAATTTCCATTGCACCTCTTTTTTTTCAGCATAATAAAAAATGTATATAGAGCCGAATTACATTTGTAAACAGATCTGTTTTGAGTTGTCCTGATATATGACACATTTTCAAGTGGTAAATACTCCCGTTGGGTTTTCTTGGCCGTCTGTGATTCTGTGTAGTGTACAGTAATTCATTTAGTTTGGGAAGTGGGCGGTGGTAATGGGATGGATGAGGAGGAGGGGGTTCTACTGAAAAAGAACAGCTCAGAGCTGCTCATTGTAATAAAAAAAAAGAACGTGAACTAGTTAATTTGAACAATGTTCATTGAACTTTGAACTAGTTCGTCTGAAGTGTGAACTTGCTCAACACTGCCTGTCTGTAAACACAGCAAACCATATTGAGGTTGTGACCCTCTATCGTACAATAAGTTGATTCGTACATTATCATGACAGACCTACAACCAGTGATTGCCTGACATTTCTTTATTTTGGTTTATTCATTGTTTGGTCTCTCAGTGATAAATAAAGAATTATTTTCTGATGATATCATGGCAGTTATGTACTAGGGATGACTGAGAGGTGATGCTGAGGCATGTATGCACAACCATGCTCTGACCAAATGATGATACTTTTTGAATTATATCCACATGCTTATCTACATGCTTGCATGCACATCATAGAGAGACAGACTGTGGGCCTTGGCGGCGGTATGCCGCGCTCCGAGTACACTTTTAGTCCGCATTTTGACGTCAGATGAACTGCAATGGAAAATCATCTTTGCACATTTTCAATGAAAGCTCTACATAGTAGTCTATTTATAACCTGTGAGTAGGTTGCTGTCTGTCTTTCACACCTGTTAGCATGGCCCTGATGAGGATGTTTGATGTGCGTGAATGTGTTGTTTGTTCTTTCTTTCTTGGCAAGCTCGTGCATCTTTTCTGTGTTTGCATGTCTGTGTTTTTGTGTGCATGTACTTTTGATGCTGAGGTAAATTCTGGATACCCAACTTCACACATTTGTGCACACAAACATTTGAAGACGCACACACACACACACACACACCCACCCTCTGACATTTTCATTCTTTCATCTCATTCATAATAGTTGCCCTATTTCCCCCATCTCTGTTTCTCTCCCTCTGTCTGTTTCTCTCATCATTCTTTCTCTCTGTTCTCTTTCTTCCTCTGTTTTCTCTCCCTGGTGTCTCAACCTCACTTTATAAATCTTTCTGATTCTTTCCTTCGGTGCTTTTTCCCTCCATACCTGTCAAACTGTCGGTGTGAATGTCTCTTTTTGGCTTACCTTCTCTCCAGCGGCTCAGTCCAAAAATAGCTCTGCGGTGTGTGTGGAGGAGACTGGAGGGAAGAGAGTGAAAATAGAACTGGACGTGTATGTGCATGTCTGTTTTGGTCTTCCCTGCATGCCTCCAAGCTGTTGCTGCACACACAGCATTAGCACTGTAAAGGCCAGTGGTGTTTAATGCAGACACATCCCCGCTTATACAGCCAATAATTTCCCCCTCATGAAGATTTATTGAGTGTCTGTCGGATGAGAACAAACAGGGAGGAAGAAAAGAAGCAAGGGGGATGACAGGCGAGAGGGAGAGTGAGACCAAGGGTGATTGAGGGAGAGACGGATAAAAAATGGACAGATGACTAGCAGTAGAGGAGTTTTTAAGATAGAGCGATAGACCTATGATGATGATAAGGAAGGCAGTGTGATTTTTTGATGGTGGAAGGATGAGTGATCGGAAGAAAAGAAAGAACAGAAGAAAGTAGTGCTATTTTTTGTTTGCCATGCACATCTGTTAAATCAACACACATAAACAAAAACCAGAGGGACACACATGGGCACACCAGAATTTCTGTCATCTGGTAATTCTCATTTTTCACAGAGAAAATCTGTTGAAGTTTGACGTATTTCATGCAGTCATAATGTCGGATGAAAATAATTCCCATGTCATCACACCAAACCTGAAGCGTCCAACCAAAGCGTATCCACATGATTTAAGAATATTTAACTTGAGCAGAAAAGCAGCTCGCGTCACAGGGCTTTCCAGAGGGAGGACCGAGCGGAACGAGGCTGCTGCACAGCTACTGAGACACGGGGGAACCCTGGAGGAGAGAGCTGGGGGCAGAGCTGGGCCCTCTGGAGGAAGGAGGAACAAACACCTGTAGGAACGCCTGAGGGAGAACTCAAGAGTTTCCTCTTCTACGCGTTTGGGATTAAAATGTAGAGTTTTCCTTACTTCTCAACCTGTCTGCAGCAACAGGGTGTAGCCTACTGTGATTAGTCCCCCTCTGCTGATTGGAGGGAAGTGTTCATGAATATACAGTGACGACATGGAAAAAAAGGGGAAATAACCGCAGTCTCTGGTGAGTGATGAGTTTAGTCAGAGACTGAACTGAAAACAAACACAGAGACACCGACCTTGGTGCCAGCCATTGTTCACTAGCTCATGGCTAATGTATACTAAAGTGTTCTGGATGTTGATCTCCTGTTTGGGTGTGTGATACTTACCAAAAAAAAAAAAATCTAAAATCTTGTTAATTCTGGCCATCTTTTCTGTTGCTTTTCTTGTCATAAGACACTTTTATTTATTTATTTTTTTACCAGAGTTTGTTTGTTTTTGTGCTGGTACCTCGGCTGCTTTAAGCCTGTCATGAACAGCTGACTCCTGAAACCTTTCATATTCTTCTGAGTGGTGGTTTGTCGGGAGATGGGTAAACAAGTTGCTCATGGAGCTGTCCTTAAAGGTAACCAATCTTCTGGGCGACATCCATCTTCTCAAACCCAAACCACTGCCGTGCAATGGAGGATAATCCACGTCTCGCAGTTAAGTCAAGTCTGATGGAAAGATAATCATAATAACGTAAGCTTCCACACTTCATTTAAACAACCGTGAAGATATCGTAGATGATGCATATCGCACCCTTAATCCCACGGTCAAACTCGTGAGCATTTGCATGACATTTGCTTTGCTTTCTGTGTGAACACAACTGTAATTTGAATTGTATTAAAGGAGGAAGATAGCTGATTGTTGAATCTCATGCCCAGGTTGTCTGTTACTGATTGAATTGGGTCGGTGATGAACGGCGTCCGCAGTCTCCATTAGTTAAAAAAAACAGAGATAATATTTGACTGGAATTTCTCCAGTTTGTCCGAGACACTAAAGTCTTTGTGGACCGGCAATAAAAGAAACTCTGGGCACCCATAAAACCACACCTAATAAATGCACTGTTCACATATCTTAACACACACACACACACACAGAGGCAGCACTGCCTCAGAGAGAAGGTTTGTTATGAAGCAATTTATATGCAAGGATTCTTTATCAAACTGACTGACCTCTCGATCCTCAAGGAGATCTGAGCACCAACCAGGTTTGTGTGTGTGTGTGTGTGTGTGTGTGTGTGTTTGTGTGTTTCACTTCCACAGATTGTAGTTGTTAATGCTTGTCAGTTCACTGTGTATGTATGCAAACCACAGGGCATATTTATCATCCGCACTATGGATATCCTTTTAAAATGCCCATTGTGCTTAATACAAAAAAACACAAACATGTTATCTTCATCTCTGTCTGTCTGTGTGTGTGTGTGTGTGTGTGTATGTGTGTGTGCGTGTGTGCGTGTGTGTGTGTGTGTGTGTCCAGATGTTCTGGCATCCACTTAACGTCCTGAACCCCAGACTGCATACTCATTCCGAGAGAGTAGCGTGTGTATATACAGATATGTGTGGATGTGTGTGTTTTTTGCCTGCATGTTGCCCGCTGAGCCTCTGCAGCTCTAGTCTCTTAATAATAGATTACCATCATGGCAACCGTTGCAGTGCGCTGACCTTAAGTGCTGCAAACTGCTGAAAAAGACATCGAACCACCTCCGTGTTTCTGCTGAAGTTAATGCACCGTCATCCTCAGGGCTGACTGAGAGAGAGGACAGACAGACAGTCCAGACAACCAATCAGAGGGACGACATTCCTGCAGACAGGCAAACAGATGGCATGCTAATGGGTAGACGGGCAGAAAGGCAAAGAGTCAAGCAGTCAGAAAGACAGATGGCAAGCTTATAGGCACCCAGATGGACGGACAGAATGACGAATGGGACGTAGCCCGAGACAGATCTGGAATCTTCGGAATCTTTAGGGTTTTGGATTGTTGGACATTTAATGGATCAAGCAATGACTGGATTAACCGGAAAATAATGTAGTGACGAATCAACGAGGAAAATAATTTTCTGTTGCAGCCTTATCTGCTATACACTAGGTATGTGTAGAGATTACACTAGGCTGGCATAAGTTGCTATAAAAGTGACAAATTTATCAGAAAATCTAAAGACTTAATGAGATGCCACACAGGTTATACAGTGTGATTGACAGAAGCAATTTGACTGAGGTGTAATACATTTCAACACGTTCATTCTTGCCTTAGGTAGACCGTATGATGCTTTTAACACCGTTCTATAGCCGAGCAGCACTTTATTATAACACTCTATTTCCCATTTTCATTTGCAGTGTCATCTGCTCATTTGGTGAAGTTTCAATGGTTGCCTAACAACCTGACGTGATAAACCTGCTCCTTATCCTGCAGTATACTGTCAAGTTCTCATCATATCGCTCTGCAGAATGAATACGTGTGGTTTGTACATTAGTTCACATCATCTCTGTAAGATACTGAACCCCAATTTGCTCCCACCACTGCTGCTTAAGGATGGGTCAAATGCAGAGAAAGACTGGTGACTGGTTTGTTGTTATTCCCATGACTGGTTTAAAGCAAATTAAGGCGTATAAACACCAGGCAAGTCAACATTTTTTGGGGTTTTTTGCCACCGAGTGAGATAACAGGTTTTTTTGTTGTCTGGATTGTGTTAATGTACCATTTAATCACATCACAGTTGACTTGGATTTTCAGTACAAATTCCCTTCAGCTTGACTGTCACGGTTCTCACTTGGCCAATTAAAGAAAACGAAAAAGAGTTAATGTTCCAGAGTGTGAATAAGCTGCTATAAACATACTGGGAGTGTGAGTACACCCTGAAACAGACACGTTGTCAAGTGTACAATATTCATCTTCGAGCAGTAACAGCTGCTTTCATTCACCGGCATCCAAACTGAGTCTCTGTGCTGAAGCTAACTTCAGTAGCACGGTGTTGTGCTGTGGCTCCTGTGAACTTTTCAAATAGCTGCCATATTATTTCTTTGCTACCTGCAGAGCCACAGATAGGACTGTTTTCTCTGGCCTTATCTGCTGCTCATTTCAGACAACGGTCCCCTTTAAACGCTCAGTCAGACACCGTGCTCTCGGCAGCCAATTAATTAGCTCCCCAGGCATGGTAGCTTTCCCAGCATGCATCAGTCAATTTTGCCACTGTTTGTCTAATTGTAAATGTTTTGGGCTGACACTAAACCATGCACAGAAAATGGGGCTCACACCAGCTGATAGCAGTGCAATGAGAGCTGGAGGTGGCTAAACAGAACCTGTGTAGTCTGAGTCACGGTTAAATTCAATTTTTGCTTTTATTTTCATTTATTTTCTCCTCCGTGTCGTGATATATAAATTTAAATGTTCCACATTGGCATTGATAGATGTGTTATTTCTTTTTCTGTGATTGAAACGATGATGGTGGAGATACACACACGTGAAATATGTTTTTTATTTGGGGTCCAGGATGGTGAAAATGTAGGTGCTGGTGGTTTGTTTCGCCTTGTTTGGTGATCCAGGTCATGCGTTGTTCTCCTTGACGGTGTGTCCACCAGCTGGAGAAACATTTAGCCTCTTGTGGCTTTGCTAATGGTGATCAACAATGTCATTATCTTACATAGATAGCATGCTAACAGCTACATTCCTAGAAATGATAGATTGTTAGACAGACTGGTACAGCAGCAGGATTACACAAAAACTACCTGAAGGATTTTTGTGAAACTTGAGCCCCATTTCCACTGTAGTATGGAAGAACCTATTATATTTTGACATGTATCTGAGTAAAACAGCAGATTCAAGATTTTTTTTTAAAACTTTATTTGAACATTCATGATAAGGCTTTTTTTTTTTGACTGCTACGCCTTTAGTGCGTGATGGATTACCTTGAAACTGGGTGGAAAGTTTGTGCCATTGAAGAAACCGTCAAACTTTGTAGCGAATCAGAAGGAACCAGTGAATTTTGGAATCGTTCTGGCTGCAGTGGTAGATCCGTGATTTCATTTTTCACTTTCTCTAACATCGTGAGAACCCTGAAGGCAGCATTCTGATGGCACACATAGTCCTGTTGGAACTTGGATTAGGGTTTATTTAATTAAAGGGACTGTTGGGCCTTGGCGGCGGCGGCATGCGCTCCACTGACTGCCCTTCTACTCACCTTTGGATCAATCACTCCAAATTTTGCAGATTCAGTCTGTAACGATGCTGTTGGCCATTCCCTCCGTGTGTGTGTGTGTGTGTGTGTGTGTGAGTGTGTACACTGTGTATAGTCTTGGCTGCCATTCATTTCCCCTTGGCTAATGTGAGCTATGGATAAAAAAAGAGGCCGCAACCAAGTCTCATAGCCCTTAAAAGTAATGGAGCTTGGCCACAGGGCAGCGGAGAGCATGCCAGTTGCTACAGTATGCATGCATGCGTGTGTGTGTGTGTGTGTGTGTGTGTGTGTGTGTGTTTGAACGTGCTTTTATGTTTGCCTATGTATGTACTAAGTGTATATGTGTGCATGCTTGAGTCTTATTATTTTTATACCCAGGCAGGACGATGTGTCTCCATGAGGGCGTCTGCCTTACTGCGTGTTTGTACGTCACAGAGAACAGTACCACACATGACGTTTGACAAATGTGCACCACAGGTTCCCCTATTAAATCTACATATTGACAAGGAAAAACTGATTTTGTTGAAATTATTTCACCCTTCAATTATTCATATTCACAGCATTAGCATACAATTGAAAGTAAATAGCTCATTAGCAGTGTTAAATTGTAGAGCGTGGTGATTACAACAGGATGTGAGGAGCTTAGAGTTAAAGGTGGGTCATGTTTTTAGTGTGTTTCCACTCTGTGGTTATTTCTATATTGTATACCTTATTGTTTCAGAGGAGATGAGCAGAGCTCCCTGCTTTTTCCACGTGTTCCTTCGTGTTTTGTATCCTGACTGCATGCCACCTCTCATCTCTCTGTCCTCTTCCATCTTTTAGGATATGACTCTTTTATTCCTTCTCTTTTTTTTTTCCTTCCCATATTGATCTCTTTATCTCTGGTTCCTCCCCCCTCCTCTCTGCTCCTTTATAAACTTTATTTCTTCTTTCTTTTTATTGCCAGGGAGCCTGTTTTTTTTTGTTATTTGTCAGAAATGTTCAGCCAAACCCAAACCATATTATTTCACAATATACTTGTATTTCTCTGTTTGATAGTGTTTTCTCTCGCACACAACATGGTTTCATTCACTCCGACAGCTGGTTACCTCCAGCTATTGTTGCTTCAGCTCTCATAGAGTACAGATTTACACAGTGCTGGTACAGTTTGGTGTCGTAACACAACAAACCCTAAGAGTACGATAGGGCAGCATGCTATATAAACACAGGGCTGCAGTGTTATACAGCCATAAAATGTCAATGTGATTTGGGCTGAAATTAATTGATTAATTGTTTGGTATGTAAAATATTGGGGGGGGGGGAGCAAAAATGTATCATATCTTCAATTTTCTTTCTTTCTCCAACCAGTCATGACATAAACAGGAAAAATCACAGAGAAGAAGTTTGGATTGAAATGAATCATTGATAAATGTGTGATTGATGATATTACTATAATAGTCATTGTTGTTATTCTTTTACAGCTGACTGACTCCTGCAGACTCTCTCTGTTTGTCTCTCTTCCCTCTGTCTCTTCTTTTGCTGTCGTGTTTAGGAAGTAACTCGGTGCAGACACTGAGTCTGGTTCACTGGACTGATTGAGATGAAGTTGTACATTTGAGAGTCCTTTTTTTCTCCTTCACCCAACCCATCTCTCCAGAGAACAAGTAATATCTCATTCTACACTCTGAGCTCGGGTTCACTGGATTGAGACAGGGTTGTGTGTACTATACGGAGGAAAGAGAGCCAGAGAGACGTGCAGCTGAGCATGGGAGTCAGAACGGATGGGAAAAGAGGCCGTGGACGTCGAATAAGTGAGACAGAATGATGGAGAGATGGAGAAAATTAACTTGGAGACTTTTTTGGCAGCTGCAGAAATCTCAAGTTGCAGATCCCGCTCCAGAAATGAAGGGATGTGACATTTCCAATTACCATCAGGTCTTTCACTTTAACGGGTCAGCGGTTCCCTCCTTAATACGAACGTTTAGAAATGCTGGGCTGCCACCAGAACAAGAGGTTAAAGATTCTGTCCTGTCAGCTTACGGTCACAGGTTCAGCCTTCATGACAGCTGCATGTAACGGAGACACTAAACCCCTGATTTAGCCATTAAAGATACCAGCAGCCACTGAATAAATGAAATGTTACAAGAACCAACTAGTTAGCTTCACCATTCATTCTTTCCAGCCAGTGTGATTGGTGATGAAGGCTGCATGAGTGTCGAAAAAGATTTTTTAAATTTACTATTATTGATAGTTTCCCACTGCGGTCAATACAGGTAGGGAAGTGGCCGTCCAGTTATCGCTTCAGAGAAGGCATAAACAAGTAAGGTGTTAAACTTCTGCTAGGAAGTAGTGCTTTATCATAACAGTCGTACCCAACACAGATATACAACTACAAGAGCCCAACTCAAAATGAGTCTCCAACTGCTGCTGTAACCAAGAAACAAAATTATAGGGAGAATCACTCTGAATGTTCTTCGCACAACAGGGAATTCATTTCTGGATTTTTGCATTTAAGCAACGGCTGGTTAGCATTGTCTGCAAACCACACGAAGACCAACTGTCAGTAGCTAGCCACAAACTCACTGATATGTCAGTTTGATGTCAGCCATCTGCTGAATGCAAACCTGTTGTGCAAGACTTTAAAGTCCCAGCAGCAGCTAAGTATCTGAGCACAGAGAGCAGATGGAGAATGATGCACTAGAGTAATTATTATTGACCAAAGTGGTGAAAACGAACGCTCAGAATGCAAAAACTAAATGCATTTATTTTTTTCATACAGTTTCAAAGCACCTTAGTTATTGAGATGTTTCATGCAAAAATATATTTGTCACTTGATGATCTGCCAATCAGAGATTTTAAGACCTGCTAAAGTTGTTTGCCAAATCTACTTCGACTGCCGTTAATAAACCTGAGTAGCCTTCCCATGTAAAGTGTATATGTGGGGAAACTATCAGATGTTTACTTGTTTATGTTTACAGGGAGAATGTGAGCAGGAGGCACACAGCTCCAAGAATAGAAAATGAAGATGTGGTGGGCACTGTTGATATTATGGCAGGCTGCCACTAATAAATGAATGTATGGGACAGCCTGGAGTTTCTTAGCCAAGCTGGGAGCACTGCAGCTGGGAAAGGTTGATGATAAGGAAGAGGATGGGGGGAGAAAAGTTTTACCCTTGGAGCTACAGTGGGACGATCATAGCTAAGACTGCTAGCAGATCTTCTCAGTATTCACAAACTAATCCATTCATTTTTAAAATGCTTGCAGCTCTTGATAAATGCCTTTTTTTTAATAAATCTGATCTACCCAATAACAGGCTGTAGGGTTCTTGTCAATGTTTACGTTTTCCTGGGTGGCCAGTAAAAAAAACTGACGGGGCTGCTTTAAAAAAATAAATAAATAAATTAGTACCCTGAGTGTGGGATGCCCGGAGAGTTTAATAGGCGAAGGGAAACCCTCAATTGTGCAGACATGAAGTCAGACAAGCATAGCCGGAGGAAGCGGATGATGTACTGTACTTAACTACTCTCCTCAAAGGCAGGAAGACGAGGTTAGAGCCAGACAGATGGGAAGAGGTGGAACGATGGAGAGAGAAGTGAGAGAGGCTGTGGAAGTCAATAATGTACTTAACCTTCCTCCTCAGACTCCACAGTGTCCCTGCTATTGTAAGGCAGATGAGGAGGGGTGAGCGAGGAGGAAGAGGGATGGAGTAAGGCGGCAGGACGTGGAATGGAAATAGAGGCAGCGAAGAAGCACCGTGTTTTTGTGTCAGCATAAATGTCAGAGTGGTTAAGTGTGTGTCAGGCAGGCGGCGGAGGCTGGGGTACAGGAAGAACCCCATGTAAGGGGGACTAGCCCAGTTTTATGGCCCCATAAATCTCTGTTCCCCACGCTGAAGACTGTGACCCGCCTCCTTCTCTTTTGGCTCTCCTGCCTCAGTCTAGCAGCACGCCAAAACTGCTGCTGCGTTCTTGTGCTTCATTTCTCCTTCTTTCAGACTGTCTTGACCCATGCCCTCCTTTTTCTTCTTGGTGCCACTCTAGATATTCCCTTCCTTTGACTCTCCAGTAACCAGGGCATCTGTATGCTCCCTTTTTCTTCTCAATGTATTCCTTGGTATAGGGACACTTTTCTAATAAAACCCTGAGTTGGTGATAGTAAGATTTAATTCATCTTGAATCATAATATGAGACCATATTAACAAGCCATCAGATGTTTCTTCCCACCTCTGGCCATGTTTTCGCGGTCATGTTCTTGTGTTGTTACCTAGAAATGCTGATTCTTCTTTAGCGGGACTTCGCTCACATTTACACATTAACACATGACGACAAAAGCCACACATTAAAAGACAAGTGAACACAAGATGTCTCAATATGGTGTTGATCCATGACGAGCCAGAACAGTGCCAGTTCTCCTTGACACACTGCAGATCCATTGAGACTGAACACCTGTCAGAAGTCTCCTGTGGGTGGAGGTCTGATGATTGTCAAGGTTGTAGCATATGATTCTCATTATTTTCCCTCTAATCAAACCCTTGAGCCTTTGTGTTAATCGCGGTTGGTTTTGACTGACCAAAAGATGAAAACTGGGTCAAATGCTTATTTGTAATAATAAGTGCGATTATTTGTGTCCTCATCTGTCTGCTTGATTCCTCCCAAAGAGTCTTTCTTACACTCTTGCTTTTAACATTTCAAATGTCAAGCATTAAAACCACCTGTTCCCTCTAGGGTGGGGCATCGTTTGGAGTTTAACGATTCTGATTCTGATTCTGATTCCGATTCTGATTCTTGACGCTTTTTGATTCTGGTTCTCTGAGGGGCAGGATCAAAACAGGCCACGTATGCTTATGTCATAAAAGAAAATGTGTTAAAAAAACAACAACTTTATACAAGCCATTCTTTAAAAGAATTGTAGCGGTTTTGCTCTCTTGCTACCTTGTGTGTCGGTTCATCAGTGGCGGCACCTTGATGATCGTTGGTAACAGTCTTTATTTATAACATAAACAAGTACAAGCATTGCGGCTTCTATACTTCAAAATACTTAGTCCAGATGCTTTCCAGCGTGAAGCCAGACGTGATGTGTCATATCCGCTAGGTCTCCTGTCTCACAGACAGTCTGCCTTTCCAGGCAGACACTAGCAGGCCCAGCCATCCAGGTCCAGCACGCTGTAATATGAGGGAGAGAGAGCAATTGGTTCAACACAAAACACCTGGGAACCACCCCCGAACCACCCCTACTTATTTCAGTATTTGCATTTGACACGGTTCACTTACTTGATTATGACGAGGTGCTGCAGGTTATTGGCTCAGGGTTGACTGAGGAGGAGGCTGAGGCAGGCGGGGGAGACGCGTCAAACACGGTACACTTGCTGATTTGTACACCGTGTAGCCGAAGGTGTTTAATCATGTTAGTTGTGCATCCTCCCTTGCACGAAATAAGTTTGGCATAGGTGTTGCACTGCACCGATTATTCAGGGCTAAATAAAGCCACACTTTTGAGCGCCGCTTACTGTGGTCCATGATGGAGCCCGTCTCAAAGTACCCATCCAACCTGTGAGACGGAAACTGTGCAAACTGTATGTCACCACCACGGAAACTGAAACTCAACTTGAGGGCGAGGGAAATTTATTTAGGAACCGATAAGCATAATCAAATTCAAAAATTGTTAACGATTCTGATGGAATCTGAGTTTTGGAACTGATTCCAATTTGGAACCCAATCCTAGTTTCCACAGTTGTGGTGCTCTCAAGTGTTTCCCCTAGAATGTTTTTAGTCCCAGTGGCATGAGCTGATAGAGACTAAGCGCTTGCACCAAATGTTTGGTTATTTATTTCCATGCAAATCACTTAAAACAAAGTGATCACAAGGAGAGGATGACTCCATAAACTGCATTTATTGCAGACTACCACACTTCACTGGAAGAAGTTACAGCAGATAAAAGAAACACATGGTAACCATACCAAGGTCCAAAAACTCAGCTTGATAGTGGGGTTTGGGGCATGCCCCGAATAATTAAGTGAAATAATTAAGTGAAATTCTATACACATTATTTATTTCATCTTTGTGTTTCATCTTTTGGATTTGAATTACGTGCCTCAAAACAGTACATGAACATAAGATGTGTTACAATACTCAGACAATGATAATATATTATGACTGCTATGTGCTTGGTTTGTGTTGTTTAATATCGAGCCTATAGGTTCCACTGTAATGACCAAAGAACGTAAATCTCTGTGGTAATTAGACCTACATCGTTTCAGTGTAATCAGCTCAGTTTGTGTTGAACAGCACAGGGACATCATGCTGATCCTGTCTTGGTCACAGTGGGCAGTACCTCCTCTTCCTCTCATCATCTCCATCACCTCCTCTCTTTCTCTCTGTCTCATCATGTCCTGTTTCACTTCCTGTACCAAACCTGAGCTATGACTGCTGCAGTCTTTTCATTTTAGTTGGCCTTTCACTGATGTTCCTCCTTTGCCTTTCCCTCTTTTTCCAGGACACGTTTTAGCCTTTCATATCTCCTTTATTTATTCTCTCTCTCTCTCTGTTTCTGTACAGAAAATCGAGTTAAACTTCCAGTGTCTTATCTGCTAAATACATTAAATGCGGTTAAATGTACTATAAGCAGATGCTGATGCTGCTCCCCCCCACTCTCCTCTCACATCTTCCTCTGTCCTCTCCAGCTGTATTTAGTAACACAGTTACAGTCTGTCGTAAAATGTAAGTAAGTGGTTTTTCGACTGTTGTTACTTATGAATCGAACAGATTACACTCGTCGTCAGTCATAGAAAATGGATTGCAATTTTGGCTTCATTTTAAGCATGCAGACCCATATAAACCTACGAAGCAAGACAACAGTTTTTGCTGTAATGTTGTCATCTTACTGCAGAAACACACGTTTCATTAGGATGGAGGCTCATTTATTTTAGATGAGAGAATCCATTTCAGTCGATCCTTTGTGGCAGAAACATTTTGTAGTATTGCTGGTACATGGGGGTGGGGGTTATGGAGGCTACAGCTGTTCCTCTGTCTGTTAGTGTGTGTTCTGATGGTGCTGTATCTCTTGGAATGGACTCTGGTCTGGGTGGATTGGGTCTTTACTGATTCTGCTAACTTTATTGTGACGGCAGCTGCCCTACACCGTGTCCAGGTCTCGGAGCAAATTTCCCACTAAACTTAGGTACCTATGGTATCAAGGTACCTTTTAAAGCTGAAAGATTTAATGCTTTCATTAGTTCTATATTGTCTAATTCTGATGTTCAATTGCTTTTGAAAACAATTTGAATGGTGCAGCAAGGTTGGGATGCTATGTAGAATGTAAATAATATCGGAATGTAAATGCAAATTAACTATTTTTACCAACAGTGGTTTTACGATGTAATTTGGAACCCATCCTTCATACAGTGGTGTGATTTACACAACGGTATTTTGTTTTTCGTTGCCCCTGTTCCAATGATATTCCTTGATATTGTTTTGATATATCAACTCCATGTTGTAAAGTAACTTCAGCTGTGAAAGGTTATTGTCTCTTACTTGGTTTCAGCTTTTCTCTCATTAAAACACCCAAAGTCAAAACAGGAGTTTTCACATTCTACCTTAAAAGAGTCACAACACGCCTACAAGATGGCGGCAGAAGCCTGAATACAGCGTCTACTGTAATCCATAGGGCTATATCTGTGATTGTGAAATATGAAGTAATAGGTAATGAAAATACAAACAAGTTGAAAACAGATTGATACACACAGATTGTGAGCCCCGTCTCCACAGTAGAATTAGAATACGAATTCCTAAGCTGACTTCTCTGGACATTTGCTACATCATCTCTTCATTGATGCATGATGCAAAACTATTAACTCTTCAGTAGAGTTACTCTTTGTGTTACAGTGGATAAGCAGTTCTGGGTAGGATCAAAATAAGGCATCAAAAGTTTGGATTTTTGCAGATGAGTATTTAACATTAAATACTCTAAATACTCATGTTTTACACAACATCACAACTTTTATGGAATCAGAGCTGTAGGTCAACGTCCATAAGCTTTAATTGTACATAGCTTTCCTTAAAATTTAGCAGTTTGGATCAAGGTGGGTTTCAGCACAAACCTCATTTTTACAATTTCCACTCTGATGATTTCAGATTTTAAAAGACATTGTAACAAGTAAACAAGCAAAGATGTTAAATCGAGAGTTCTCATCATGGAAGACTTTTTTCCTGTCTTTTATTTCAAAGATGCTAAAAAACATTCTTGGCTGTTGTTTAAAGCTACTCCTACTTTTAGTTTGTTGAGACTTGTTATTGCCATTATGGCACGAAGAACTAGTTACTGTATTAAAGCACATGCATTAAAGGTGTCATGCACAATAGCTCCCAGTGAATGCAGCATTAATGCTGGATGAATTCACATTCACATGAAGAAACAGAACAATGGTGTCATTGTGACGTTCCCAGAGAGTCCGAATGTGTAACGGTGACGGAGTCAGTTTATTCTGGCAGGCTGCCGACCCGAGGCGCTGACAGATTGGTGCCATCAGCGCATTATTTCATAAACACTTGTGTTTTCATGGCGAACATCTTCTCACTCGTCATTTCTCCCTCTCTCTCTTGCCCCCCTTCCACCCTCCCTCCCTCCCTCTCTGCCACCCCCCTGACAGATGGAGAGCGAAAAGAAGAGGAGAAAATATTCCACGAGCAGCAACGACTCCGACACCACTGACAGTAAGTGGGAGAGAAACACAGGGAAGGAGAAGGAGGGAGTGTGTGTGTGTGTGTGTGTGTGTGTGTGTGTGCGTGTGTGTGTGTGTGTGTGTGTGTGTGTGTGTGTGTGTCCCACACACATACACACATGTGTGTATGTGTGTGGGACAGAAAGAGGGGTAATAAGACACCTGAAGGTGTCAGAAAAGTGAGTGTCTGTATGTTGAGCTGCCTGAAACTCCAGCAGGATATTTCTCGTGTTCATTCTCCACATAGACTTTCTGCCTGTTTCACTGTCATCACTCCTCCACTTATGAAGACTTTCCCTTCTTAAGATGCAACAACAAGAGGAATCTGAATAGGTAGCCCAGGCAGCCAGTAAGTATGATTGAGTATGAGAGTGTTGAAAGTTATTCTGCCGGTGAAAAGGCATTTTAAAGATAGTGCTACCTATAAAAAGACTGGTGGGAAAGGAACATGAATTAACCCAGAAATTTAAATGAGAGAATTAGTGCACCCTTAAAGAATGTCACTGACTCAGTTATGTAAAAATACACTGATAAATAAAGATAATAATAAATAAATAATAAAGAAAATAATAAATATAATAAAATAAAGGCCTGCATCTTATTATAATGTGCATATTGATGGAAGTGATGACAGTGATCACAGTGGCTGCACCCAATCCAAACAGCACATCCATGGGTCAAATCAGGGGTCACCAAGTATCGACTCTTGGGTCAAATCCACTTCTGTCTGGACTGCGAAACCTTTTGACATAACGGCGGGAAAAAAAAGAAGTTATTTTCAACTTTTGCCATCAAAAGCGGATTTTCGTTTCAAATATTTTTATTGAAACATTAAACATTCGTATACATGGCATTCAGATACGCTTTTTCTTCGTTTTTAAAAAAAAAAATTTTTTTTAAACCAGACAAAGAAAGTGCCTACAAACTTCAAACAACGAACACTGCCGGTAGCTGAATTTCTTGCCAACCAAAACAAGGAGAAACAGTCCCGGCCTAACACACTGAACCATACGAAAATCAAATCAAAAATAAATAAATATAAATCAAATAATTACCACCCACCCCCGCCCTGGACCCCCCTCAGGAGTGCTGCCCAACATGCAAGATGGTCAGGTAATATAGAGGGTTTGGATTTTCAGTTTTTCAGATAGGAGATTAACGGATGCCAAATCTTCTGAAATTTCCCGAGTTCATTTTTAAGAATAAATCTAATTCTCTCTAGGTGCGGTGTTTCTGCCAACTCAGTTAACCAGAGTTTGATAGTGGGCACTTCCTACTTCTTCCAGAATAGTAGAAGCAGCTTCTTGGCAGTGAGAAGTCCATAAGATAACAGGCATTGCTGGGCTGACTGGAGTCTCCTTGACCCCTCTGACACTCCCAGGATAGTTAACACTGGGTCAGGTTCTATCCCCACCCCCAGTATCTCTGAGAGTAATCTCAATATCCCCAGCCAGAAATTCTGCAAATTGGGACATAAAGCATAGCTATGTAGTAAGGTTGCTTTAGTTGCTCCACATCTATCACGCTGTGTTTGAGTGTATATTGAGGAGGTGCAGATGTTCCTGTCTTAAACAGCTGATGAGAGGTGGACCAGAGGCGTGCGTCGTGTTGCAGTTGTGGAATAACGCATTAAACGCCATTATGAAGCAAAACACGGACACTTTGAAGCAACTTACCCCAAACGTGCCTCTGATAGTAGTCGTCAGGTATTGATTGATGCAATAAAATGTTCATGTCAGCACTGCACCAACGTGACGTGTAGACTCTTGCATTGCTAGATAATGCAACCAATAATAAACAGTTTTACTCAGGTGGAGTTGCACTAGGGTCAAATATATGATTCCAGTATAGCGAGATTAGATACATCAGTGAACTAGAAAATAAACTGTTCAGTCCTGCTGAAAGATAACAAAATTGTCCCATCGAACATAAATAAACAAAACAAAATGGCTTTCCTGAACTATCGAAGAATGTTTTCTTTATTTGAACTCAAAGATCTTTTTTTGTTGTTGTTCCTCAGAAACATCATAAAAAGTTTTTTTTTGTGGACAATTTTTTTAAAATCTTCTTCAGCTCATGCTGCATCTGTTGACTTGAGGCCATCAGGTTTCAAATTGAAGGATGCCCATGATAATTTTGGGTGACATGCACCAAGCGGGGCTTTAATTAACACACAGCCATGATGGTAGCCTCCAACTGCGCTGTAGCCCGTTTGGTTATCTGACCGCAGTGATGGAGTGGTGCAGCTGCCCCATGTGGGGTGTGTGGATGCACACACACACACACACACACACACACACACACACACACACACACACACACACACACACACACAGCCTCTTTTCACACGGAAATTACGCAACAGTGCCACAACCAAGTCCCTTCTCTACAACGGCTGTTTTTGTCGACGCTGAACAAGACGCTGGAGGAACAAGGCTGCTCCGGTGTGTGAATTGAAATAGCATGATCCTCGTTCCACTATCAAAGCAAGTGTGACGTTTAACCCAGTAGCATCGGCCTCTAGTGTGACGTCCAACATGTGCGTTGAGCAGTGCTTTTTTTTTTTAAAAGATGGATTAACATGACAACAAAAAAAACAATTTATTTTCCCTGTCACATGATGATTGATCTCGTCCTCTAACTGGATGACAAGGAGCTCCCAAAACGTTGTTCTCTCTTTAATTAGAAGACATTTTCAATTGATTGAAATGTAGGAGACGGCGTGATTAAAGAGACGAACCGTTATGTAACAGAGAAAGTAAATGATTGTTTTTCTCACGTTAGTCCACTGTTTATAAGGGGCTGCTCGACGCTTACATTATACGCCACGCTAGACGTATGCTGTGTCACACAATCACGTCTCTGTTGTTTGTTTGATGTAAATAACCGAAAGCCTCGCAGAGAAGGGTCTTCGTTGCGTTGCTGTTGTGCAATCTTTGTGTGAAAAAAGCTACTGTCTTCCTAGAATGGAACAACAACGACCCCCCCCATTCCATAATTCTCCACCTTATCTCTCTCACACACAGCACACATTGTGTCCCACCACAGTCTGTTAGGTGGTACAGTTTGACAGCAGCACTCAGAGCAGCCGAGTAGACGATTAACTGGAACGGGTGTCAATTCACGCCATATTTCTTGTTGTGCCTGTGTGTGTGTGTGTGTGTGTGTGTGTGTGTGTGTGTGTGTGTGTGTGTGTGTGTGTGTGTGTGTGTGTGTGTGTGTGTGTGTGTGTGTGTGTGTGTGTGTGTGTGTGTGTGATTATGAGTATGCAAAGTATGTACAATGTGCAACTTTGACAGAGTGAGACATCATTAGCAAAGTGTGTGTGATGTTGGGCAAAAGTGTGGGTGTATGTGACCACAAGCATGCATGTGCGGAAAATACATGGGTGTGTTAGCAGCTGTAAATATGGTACATGCTCATGTGTGAAGTGTG
Organism: Chaunax sp. Z400; assembly: GCA_037577475.1. Lineage (NCBI taxonomy): Eukaryota > Metazoa > Chordata > Actinopteri > Lophiiformes > Chaunacidae > Chaunax > Chaunax sp. Z400. The sequence goes on from CM075201.1 coordinate 20,384,231, forward strand.
TGTCTGTGTGTGTGTGGACAGAGGGAGGCAGTAATTTTGAAGACAAGCCTGACAGCAGCTCTGCCCTCGGTGCTGTTAGCTGTTCAGACGTCACAAGTAAAATTAGCACGGTGGCAGCACTGCTGGGGTGACAAGGGAAATATGTTGAGTAGGAGGCAACACATACACACACATACACATTCACATACACACACAAACACATACACAATCAGAATGTGCCATATTACACAACACTGGCAAAATTGTGTTTTACATTATGCCAGTGTGATGTCATTTAATTGGAAATGTGATGCAATTTTAAATGACAGCCTTCACGGTGCACAGATGAAAATGAGCTTGCAGCTGTATGAGACGTTGCATCAGTCTTGTGATTGAAAAACTGAATAAATGACATACACACACACACACACACTCACACTCATCTCCTCACATACATGGGAATGTGGGAAACACACACAGGCCTGCAGATTGAAGCAGTGGGCGGGAACTTTGCTCCAGTGTTTGGTTAATTGACATTAAGTTGTGTATTAATGAGGTTGTAAAGGATCACAGTGGACTGCTTAACAAGATGCTGTTTACACTGTCATTACTTATTAAACCTCTTCATAGATCATCATCAGTCTTCTTCAATTAAAGACCTGACTCAGAGTAGTGCTGCTGGCACAGGCGCTGGCTGGAAAAGTCATTGAAAAGTCGGCTGATTTATTTTCCTGCTTCTCTGCAGTGTTTAAATTGCCTCTTCCATCCGCTTAAATTGTAAAGGCCGTGAACTCTTATCATCTGCTCATTTAAGCTTTCTAGCTCTTTGCTCTGGACTGACTACCTGCTTCCGTGCCATTTCATAATGGCTGATGTCACTGTGTTTCATCATTACGTCAACATTCACCCTCGTGAATGCTGATTCTTGACAAATCAACCGCAGATTGAATTCATCAGATGTACCGCTCCGGATCAGTGAAAATTTAACAGACTTTTTTCAGCCACAGGCCTGAGAAAGGATGGCGAAAAAGTGTGTCAGTCTTTGATTGCACCAATCACGGTTGCCTTTTTGTATGGCTGCAGGTCAGGTGACGTCGTGGTCCAGGTCATCCAAGAATACGGGCACCAGCAGCACATGGGTCCGCCACCAGCACAAGAAACCATCAGAGGTAAGTCGGTTTGGTTCTTTCAGGCCTGTGCAGCACACACACAAATATTTTTTAATGAAACATAGTCTCTAGCTTTCCATTACAAGCACATAGTTTTACTCCATGTCACGGCTGTCGGTTATTTGTTGTGGCTCTCCTAAATTGTCATAAATGGTCAGATTCCAACAATGTGTCTGGATGCTGGGGTTTCTAAACACTGGCATAATCTGCAGCCTTTATGATCCAGTGTCTGATCTAAAACAGACGCATTAGAGAAGTCAGGAATGTATATACTGTTTTGGATGAGCTTACAAGACGGAGTTGATGCTGAGTATTTTTTTGTGCCGTGCTGAAAATGTGTAAGTCTACAAAAGCCTACACAAGAGACTAAATTAAGTTTCAAGTAAAGTTAAAAGGCAAAGTATGTGAACACAGAGCATTTATATCATCAGTACCACGTCTTACACCAGTGGTCCTACCTATAGATTTAAGATGGTGAAAGCACTGATCTTCTCTGCAATGTAAATAGAGCCATCTCCGTCACTGCAGCTAAATCAACCAGGATTGGTTGGCTAAAATACCAGGTTGGAACATCCATATGGTCATGATGAACGATCCCAAGGGATCTCAAATGATCACCCTGAGGACAAAACTGGCTCAGACCAGCTGGAAAATGGTGCATTATACAAGTTGTGGCGATGCTTTGCCTGCCACAATCTCACATTCCTCCCACTCTGTCAGTGAAGTGGGTTCACGTCTGTTTAAGAAGATCTTGTCTCTTGCTGTTTGGAGAGTTTCACTGCAGAAAATAACTATCTGCCATTTGGAATAAATTACATCTTCTGTTAAAAATGATCAGAGGTGATTTTTTTTTTTTTAAATAAAATGGAGATAACAGCTTCTGATGGCATTTCTAAAACAAATGTCCAATGAAGCACTTAAAACAAAAATGAAATGTTGCCATTTTATGGTCTTCTTCTCTTCCATGATTTCTCCCACGCTTTCTGAAAAAAAAAAACTTCTACGTTTAGAGAAGAAATGTTTTTTTTTGTAACCCTTTAGAGGAGAAGGAACAGAGAAAAGTGGCAGACATGCCCAGAACCACCCTGAAGTTCAAGTCATCAGCAGAGCATCTGTCATTCCTCTACATTTGAAGCTTCCTCCCCCTCAGCTCCATCCAGCTAACCACAGGCTGTTGGAAGGTCCTGTCAGCAATCAGTCTCTCAGTAATTACTACTGTAGCTCTCAGCTCTGACCTGGACCTCAGCTGAAGAGCCAGGGCCCACGTTCCCTTTCATAACGCTGCCTCCTCCCCCGCCTCGCTTCGGGGCACGCTGCTCTTTTGGAAGAGATGATATTTTGTCGTTATCTTTCCTCTTTTTGTAGGCAGCGCTGAGTGACAGGAAAGGTTGAACAAAGACAAGGGGGTGGGTAACATCTCACAAAGTGTTTCATGTGCATGTAACTGATGTTAGAGAAGCTTAACTTGTTGAGCATGAGATGTGTGCTGACATTTGTCTTGATGCTACTGGAGACATATTGACGGATCACACTGTCCTTGGTTCCTACAGTTTTGCTGCTTCTCGCACTTCTTGGGGGATTCGCTTGTTTTTGCCTCTCAGCTGGAGAAATGACTGACATCTCATTCAACTTTATCTTTGTAAATACACGAATGATCATAAATTCAAACATCAACTTGATTCGATATGACAGTTTTGTGTTTGATTCAAGTTTGTGTACAGAAAAACCAATTTATTGCACATGTTAAAGTGCAACTGATGATGTCATTTTAAATTGAATTGCTCGAGTTTGGTGGAAAAAGCTTGTCAGATGATGCTTATCAGTGCTATCAAGTTTTTGACTTCGCTCATGGTTTGCCGTACCTTTACCCATTCACACACATATCAGTCGATTCTGTCCATTAACACACTGGTTTCATTGAAGTCCATGGCATATGTTGTAGTTTCATACAAAGATCAACTGGAACTCATGCACAGGCTGTGTTTGTGTTTGATGATGTAAGCTGGACATCACAGGGACTTTATTAAAGTCAAAGAAATATCTTTAAAAAAGGGTGCTATTTATAGGTGGTGAAAAATCCTCATCAGAGCATCCCTGCTGGGAACATTGGTTCACCATGTGGACACGTTTATGGCATGATGCTCACCCTTGGTTAAGGGAGGTGAGGCAAATGGTAAACACTGTGGACTCTTAATGACAGCGTAGCCCTTTTTCTAAAAATGAGCTCTCGGTTTGAGCCTCTGAAAGCCTTTCACTCCAGCTTTGACTTCTCTTAGAAGTGGTCGAGTGAGTTTAACTTGGTGGAAGGAGGACACACGCACATGCTTCCTTTTTTTATTTCAGTTTAGAAGAAGGTAGAGATTGAGGGTTTCGAAAACTTTGTGGACAGATTAGCAGTTTTTTTTGTTGTTTTTTTGACACAGTACATACAGATGAGGCATATTTGGTCTTGCTGTTGATGGTAAGGGGCAACATTTGAACACATGAGGCCAAAAAAAAAAAAAAAAGACTTTATATGTGCTTTCATACACCTGGTATCGATTTAAAAATCCTCCTTTTAAATGAAATGCACTGCAGTTGAATGTAGCCGCGTTGGTACTGATTCACCACAGTGAGGAGACTCTCCAAAGCAGCTCTTGGCCCCCGTCTCGTCTGAGCTCCCCTTCTCCAGAAAAAATCCCCCTGCTGTCCCCCAGGGGATTGAGTGATACTTGTTAAAATACTGCACCATAGGCAGATGACACACATTAGTCAGAGGGTGCTTGACATACTGCATTGTGACCGAAACATGAATACACACACACACACACACACACACACACACACACACACACACACACACTTTTTTAACTCCGAGGCTATCATTTTCTTCATTATTGCTTGCTCTTGCAGACGTAACATCGCATTCAAATGACCACTGGAAAATTTCCTTGGGGTATTGACAAGCTCTATGAACCGCTTTAAACATCTTCTACTGTATGTTAAGTCTGAGGCAGCTGCATCCAGATGTGCACATGTTACAGCTTGATCACTGTCCAAGTGGTTACAGCCTTTATTGTGTTTAATGTGCCAACATTCCTTCCAGACATCACAAATTTTAGTCCTCTGAATACAGTTGGACATATATTAATGGTTAAGTAATCACGTGTGCAGATACAAGCATGCGTTTGTGTTTTTCTGTGTGTGTGTGTGTGTGTGTGTTTGTACTAGCAGACAAGCAGCTGCTGTAGCTCATTAGGGTCTGGTAGAAACAGCTGTGAAACTCCATGGCACCCAGATGCAAACACACACATATACATCTGCACACACATACACACTCACGTCAACCCAGCCTATAGTTGTTGCACTGCTCCTTTAGCTACCTACTGTAGCGAGAGAAGTGGGAAGTGTGGGTGTGAAAAGGGTGACTTAGGTTGATAAAGTGACAGAAATGATTGGTGCGAATGATGGATGCAAGGAAGAGGAGGAGCCATACAGTGAGGATATGTAGTGGTTGGGTGCGTTGATAAGAGTAGAGACTGACGAATGTATGATGATGATTAAATTAATATCAGGATTTCCCCCCCAAAAAGCTGTTCAGCCTGGTGCCGTGTATCGCTTGACTTTATGTAAACACTATTTCACTACTGGACACTAAATTACATGCAACTTAGATGCAGTTCAGCCTCAGTATTATGTGATTGTACCTAAAAGCAATTGCCACTAATGGCAGTTTTCTTCAGATTGAAGATACATCAAATCTGACACCTAACTGAATCAGCACAGTTTTAGCTACAATTTGATGTTAGCTGCCAGTCTTTAGCATTATTTTTTGTTATCATACAGCAGGGAATTTTGTTTGCCATTGTGTCTTCATGTTTCGGTCACAATGCAGTATGTCAACCACCCTCTGACTAATGTGTGTCGTCTGCCTATGGGTGCAGTATTTTACCAAGTATCACTCGATCCCCTGGGGGACAGCAGGGGGATTTTTCTGGAGAAGGGGAGCTCATTGTGCCTTATGTTTTAACAACACTCAGTAAGTGTTTGAAAGTGGAATTCTGTCCCATTTCTACTTGATATATGACTTCAACAGTCTTAGATCTCCGTTGTCGTATTTGGACAGGTCTGGACTGCAGAAGGGTCACAATCTTCTACCTGGACTCTTTTGCTGTGTCCCAAATCGCATACTTCCGTTAGTATACTCACATGCAGTATACTGCATGTGAGTATACTTACTTGTGAAGTGCGTGTATTTCAACAGTGTAGTGTTGTCTCAAATCGGATTCTGCTACCTTTAGCATTAATGGAGCCTTCACAGATGTGCAGGTCACCCATACCTGCACATCTGTGAATGGTCCTTTTTGTTTTAAGACCAGAGGTTTTTGTTTTGACGTCCATGATGTCTAAAAACTATGTGAAACATTGACTCGTCAGACCAGAGGACACTTTTCCACTTTGTGTCAGTTTCCCAGATGAACTCAGGCCCTGGTGGCGTTTGTGGAAGTCGTTGATATGGCTTGGTCTTCACATGGTTGAGTCTTCACTGTGCTTACTGACAACTGTTTTCCAAAGTGTGCCTGGGCCCTTATAATAATATACATCATAGAATGTTGGTATTTAATGCAGTTCTGCCTGAGGGATCGAAGGCCACGAGCATTCTGTTGCTTTACATTCAGATTTCTCCAGCTTCTCTCAATCTTTTGATGGAATTATAGACTGTAGATGGTGAAATCCTTAAATTCATTCAAATTTACTCTCTCAGGTTTTTGCAGAAGTGTTGAACCTCTCCCCATCTTTGCCTGTGAATGACTGAGCCTTTCTAGGATGCCCCTCGCATACTCAATTCAAAATCAATGAAATAGATGAGGTACAATTTTAGATATATTGTCTTTGTACTGTTTCCAATTGAGTAGAATGTCAAAGAGGATTAGGAAGTTGTCATATTCTGTCTCACTAATGTTTTACAGAGAGGGTTCCAACTTTTAATTCAACGATGTCAAACAAAGAGATCTTATGAAAATTGTTCGATGGTGAAAGAAAGCTTTTGTTTTTGGAGTCAGTGTCTTTGGCCTACAATATGCTTCTATCTCTGAGAGCTAATGTTTGTTGTTGACACATAAACAATGTTGGCCGGTGAACCTCTTGGGAAAATATACCCAATAATCAGATGGTGTGGGTTTTGTCTGGGAAGGGAAGTGAATATTTATGCTCCCATTAGCATTTGTTTGTTTTTGCATGTATCATTTGTCTTCCTCTTGTGTCTTTTTCCATTCAGCCATCACCAGCATCTGTGTGTATGTGTGCTTGTTTGTCTTTCTTTCTGTCATGCCTATATTTCCATTTCCAGTCAAATGTGACGGGTTCTTGGCGAGACATCAGAGGGCTGCATACTGTACCTGACTGTGATGAAATCTATCCATTGAGAAATTAAGATGGTAAGCAAGTATAGCATAAGAAATAAAGATAGTGTTTTGGACTTTCTGATAATTCACACGATAAAGATAGTAAAGGATAAAGTGAAAAAAAGCTACAAATTTACAGTGGGACAGAAGGCGTGACCAACAGATTATGATCCTGCAAAAAGCCTAAAATGAGATTCTCAGAGAAATAAAACGGAACAATGATTATTGCGCATAAACAAGTGTTTTACGTTTTGTCTTTTAATCTTTAGTATTTCATTGCTGTACAAAATTTTTAAAAAATGGTCATTCCAAAGTATTACCTGTGGAGGCCTGTCCAAGTGGCTAGTGACTAAAACCAATTGCATCTACAAAGTACATCTAGAAAAAGGTAAAATAATGTATAACCTTGAATGCAATCAGTCAGAATAGCATTACATAAATAGGAAGTTCAACCACAATTAATATGCCAGTCCTAATGTCTAACAATACACCACCATGCTGCAAAAGATAATACAATTCTCAATTTTATTTGTGGTCTGGATCCTTCTCACCCTCTCTACAAACAAACCCAGAGGAGTAAACCTGACATTTTACAGACTGATGAATTGCTGATTGCAGCAACTCAGCAGTTTAACACGCTGATGAGAGAAAATACCCACACTGACGTGCTTATATGAGGAATTATAAGTTTTCTCCCTGAGCCGATCTGTAGATTGATTTGTTAGAAGTTCGCTTTTGAAATCATGCTACGATCGCATGTCTGCCATAATAAAATCCAAAGGTCGATTTGTTTGCCTGTAGGGAAAGTAGTCCAAAACAACTGCTCTAAACAAGCCAGGAGTGAACACACCCTAATCAAAGTTACAAACTCATAGCATGATTCTACTACATTGCAGTGTTTGCCCTTTAGTGGCTGTGTTGATAGACACATTTTTATTACGCTAACACTACTGCTCTCCAGCTTTCTGTCATTCTTTTTTTTATTCCCACTGATAAATGACTGTTAAACAAAATCATCTATCAGACAATCAAAGTTTATTTGAAGTGATTTATCAGTTCCTCGGGTTCAAAGAGTGAAAGCTTCTTCCTGGACCTCCTCGCGCTTCACTAGCATTCAACAATGAAAATGTGCTGCACAGTACATGAAAAGTCATTCTTGTGATTGTATGAACTGTATTAGAAGCAGATGAAATGAATTGAGAGATTACAAGAAATTAAAAGTAGTGCAGTTGAAATGAATTAAACCACAATGACCATCTACAGTATCTGGCACTCCCTGATCAGATCTGTCACTTCTGTTCTTCTGTTCTCTTCCTGTTCTTGATGCTGTACTTTCGATAAGGCTGCTGAGCTCCAGATCAGGCAGCTACGGGCTGGCCTCCATTTAATCAACCTTGTTTTTCCATATTAGTCAATTCTGCTGCTATAAAACATGACAACCGACTCAAGTCTTAGAAGATGCAGACACGCATAGCTTCATTAATCATGTAGTTGTTTTGGCTGTTTTTCAGCCACATATCTCCAAAACTAGGTCACATCTCAGCCAGCCTTTGCTTGCCATTTTAGTTTGTCTGCCTAAGCTTATGAAAGATGATATTTGCATCAGAGTGTGTGTGTGTGTGTGTGTGTGTTTGTGTTTGTGTTTGTGTTTGTGTGAGTGTGTGAGGGGGTTCAGGGGTGAGGTGGATCATTATTGTAGTGCAAGTATTTGGAAAATATAATATGTGTGAGGAGAGTTGTGTGGGCAGTCTGTGGGCATCAGATTCATGAATGAGTAAAATGTACTGGGAAATTGGCAGGGTGACGTCCCAGCAGAGTGTGAATCTGCACGGCTTTAGTGTCGTCCTGCCTTCCTCCTTTTCACTGATCACCCATTCAATCATAACCCGACCCTGCACTGTATAAAAATATTTAGAACGTAACTCTAAACTCAGGTATAGTAGCACACTTTGCGGGTAACCAGTAAAGAGGTGCACATCCCAACTCGTTGACTTGTCTGTGTTTCCAGCTCTCCAGCATCATTGATATCTATGTATGTATTTACAGAGTTGTCTACACATTTACAGATAACACACACACACACGGACTGAGATACACCAGTCTCCACACACATGACCAAGTAGTTTTGCTTCAACAATGGCCGCATACTCCTGCCCCTTAAGTCTCCTTCACTCTTTCATGTCAGTGACCCTTTTTTTTAACCTTTATTTATTGAGGCAACCTTTCCTGAGCATGTGCTCTCTCTCTCTCTCTCTCTCTCTCTCTCTCTCTCTCTCTCTCTCTCTCTCTCTCTCTCTCTCTCTCTCTCTCTCTCTCTCGGGGAAACGTCTTATCTCATATTTAGGATTTTACACATATTGACACCCGATAACTACAAAGTACAGTGCAGTAGATTACACAGACTCCACTGAGCACATCCATTTAAACACTCCAGGGGGTTATATGACATTTGCAAGCCATTTGTTTTGTAAAAAGCTTGGTTATTTTTTTTTTCTGGATTGCTTTTCATAGCGGCTTCATATGCTCTCTATCTGTAATCGTTTGCTTAATATTCATTCAGTTACATGACTCAACATGTGCAAGCTATCCAGTACATTTACCCTCTGTGATAAATGGCCATTTAATAGCTTCTGTCAAGTGATTTGGAGGTTAAATGCCTCGTCCAAGGACATCCAGGGAGAAGTTTTCTCTGACCAGACCCCAGTCCAAGAAGCCTCTGGCTCGAGGCACATCTTACATAACCTCTAAACTTCTGCAGTCCTGAATACTGGTGTTTACATTTACATGTTATAATCTGCATGGATGAACATGGATGGGTTCTACCTATTTCTTAAGGATCCTTCCATCTCAGACTAATTTCTTTCAGTACGTGATCATGAAGATGAATGGAGGGCAGCTCCAGCTTGCTACAGGCCAAAAACCACATCTGTTCAAAATGAAGGAGAACAGTCAGTCATATCCTTATTGAAGTGGGAACAAAGCTTAATTGCATGACCTTTGAGTGAAGCTTTGGCAATCAGCCTGCCCTTGGCGTTGAGGGGAGCACCGTCGCTCCACGCATCATTCAGGCCAGGGGCTTGTGATGAGGAGCAGGCGTTCAGAGTAATCTCAAAAGGACTTGTTCGCTGTCTCGTCTTACACTAATGAGGAGCATAAATTGTAGGCTGAGTGCCTTTTCAGAGCTCGGCAGTACCAAGTTTGGCTAATAGCTGCGGATGTAACATTTCAGATCTGACAGGAGAGAGGACTATAGAAAGAGTGAGAGGAAATCCTTTTCATATCCCCCATCAAATCTTTTGTGTTCTTTAAAAAGTGTCAAGTAAGTCTGTAAAGGCTGTTGATGGGAGCCATTCAGTTTAGTGAGAGATAATGTTTCTGCATAATAACTGTGACTTCAGTGTTGCTTTTACGCCCTCAGCTGAAGTAAGTTGTATCAAGCTCACTCAAAGGTTTTTTAGGCTCTTTGCCCTGCATGGTGCCAGTTCTGCAGTGCACCAGGCACACAAAGTATTTTTGAATTACACCTCAGGACTTAAGTGTTAAAAAAAAAAAATCACAGCTGGTTTGTCAAAGAGTTTTGCATTAGCATATCCACATTTGTCATTTGAAAGTCTGTGCTGCAAATGTGATTTGGTTTTACATTCTCTATTTTGACATAATTCTTAGGCCATAATGCTTATTAAGTGTGATCGGCCACCAATCATTATCGGCTGATGTTCGTTTTAGTTTGATCCGTGGTCTCTCAGAGGAGCTGATCAGATAAACATGCAGACAGTTTCTAAAATGCCACCGTCTACTGCAGGGCTCTAACGGCGCCAGGAGACGACTGAAAATGTATTTGGGACAAACAGACTTGTAATTAGCACATGACAAACTGAATCGAGCGCAGAACATAACGGAGCATGTCTTCTCATGCTGTTACTATAGTTACGATCGCTGGCTGTGGCTCACTACTCAGCATGAGGCCTATAAAAAGTATGAAGATCCTGAAATGTTCCCGTGGTTCATCCATCCCTCCGTCCCAAAGTGCTTTCTGCAGGACCTTAGAAATGTGTTTATTGTTGTGCTGGTTACACCAAGGAAAAATATCTGCACCGAAATCAGTAGGATGAGAGTTACAGTAGATAAGTGTTTATCTGCAAGTGAGAAACTTAACTTCAGTAAGAGGGAGCTAACGGCTAACAAAGCTAAAAGCTTCCAGCTGAGCTAAACACAGGGCAGGACTGAGAGTTAATACATGTTGTGAAGTACTTCATCTGAGTACAGGAGGTGAAAATACTCTGAGTTTGGAGTTACATACACTAAATTTTACGTTTGTCACATATGAAAGTAACCAAACCATGCACAGAATCCCAAATACGATGTTGCTAAATCCTTTGTCCTATTTATTTTCTCTTATTCTGTTTTTTGTTGTTGTTTTTTTTTACACTTTATAGGCAACTTTCCATTAATTATTTTAAACCCTTATCTTCCAGTCGAGCAACATTTCCTCAACATTTAATAGTGTTTTTATTGTTCTAATAGCTAACATTTATAGATGATAATAAAGTAAGGCCATTTTTGGCCCTTTTCCAGCATTCAAACTTTTTTCCTTTTTCCTTCTGGCAGTGGATTAGTGCAGCATATTCTATATTCTATTCTATATTCTATATTTCTTCAGTTTTGATCTGATCTGTTAGAATCTAAAAATAACTAAGAACTCCTACATTAAAGGAATAATAAGAAAGGTAAGAGAGAAAGCAGCTGAGTAGCTGAGCTATGCTCCAGGCTTAATCTTAATCTAAAGGTACCGTTCCTCCTACATAGTTTTCCACACTATAAAAAAGAAGGAAATGAGGGAGCAAAAGAAATGGAGGAGAGAGATATGATCCAGAAAAAGCTTCTCCTGCAGGAACATCAGGAAAAGATGCTAGCCAGTTGAATTTGCACCGGTGTTTCTTTCTAGTCTCCCTTTTCCATTCTGTTGCAGTCCTTCTCCTCTTTTTTCTCATCCTCTGTCTTTCTTCTCTGTTCCCCTCATCTAGTGCATTTAAAGAGTCGTCCGACCTGTCACATCTTCCCCATGTGTTTTCCTCTCATTTCATCCTGTTTGTCTGTTAAATGCATATCTTCGCCTTTTCTTACACTTATCTGTGCTCCCTCTCTACTGGTCCATGTCCAGCTCAGTAAGAGAAGAAATAAATAGGAGTGAGGCAGCCATTTATCAGAGGCCTGTGGCTCTTTGATAATGTAAAACATGGGGCAACGTTGCAGCTTCAGTAGAAAACATGGAGAAGATGGTAAAAATACACTGTGGAGAATCACAAGTGTGTGTGTGTAATGATGAATTATTTCATCCCAATCCCTTAGCACAATTTTGTCCTTTTTTATACACCATTCAAGGAGTTTCATGTTAATTACCTTGAGCTAGATCCTAAATAACAGTAAACTATCAAGCTAATAATGATACCAATGTGATTCCAGATTCTCGTGGGCAGGTTTTCATGGTCAAAGATGGGTAAACTGGGTAAACTGGGCTGCCTTGGTGGAGGTTTTCACTCTCGAGTCCCGTCTACTTATGAATGTAATGGAACAGAGTACGATAGGGGGAGGTCTGAGGAAAGGTGTGCGTTTAGCACCCCAATGCCATTTGACGTTGATATTACAGTTTTTGGGTCATCCCTTTGCAGGAGATCAGATGTCTGTGTCCCCTTACACTCAACTATTACAATGCATATTTTGCGCCAAGATGATGTATCACACCAGACACGTGCATCTGTAATCCTTGTTATCCTTGGATGAAGGTCATAATTGTTTAAATTCATTACAGTCTGTTGGTGTTGAAGTCATTTTAAAGAGACAGTGCTTGTGCTTTGTTGAAATCCCTGAGTCACTGCACTAATGCTCAGTGCACAAGCTTTCTGCTCCTCTCTCATTCTGTCACTCTCTCATCAACCTCTTCCTCTCCTTTTCTACCTTTTCTCACTCTTAATCACCCACTCATCACTCACACACACACACACACACACACACACACACACACACACACACACACACACACACACACACACACACACACACACACACTCTCACACACACACACACACACACACACACACACACACACACACAAACACACATTCTTCCTGAGTCCTGTGGACCTTCCAAGCAGCCAATCATCAGAGCATCTCCCTATGCTATGATGTGGCTGCTAAAATTAGCCTCCTCTCTGTGAGTCGACATCTGCTGTGAAGCTCTGTGGAAAGCCAGGTAGCCATGATGCCCAGTAGGAAAGAAAACTCTCCTTATTCCTCTCCTCTCCTCTCCTCTCCTCTCTTTCCCTTTGCTACATTTCCTCTCCTCTCCTCTTTCCTTTCCTTTGCTACCTTTCCTGTCCTCTCCTCTTTCCTTTCCTTTGCTTCCTTTTATTTCCTTTCCTCTGTTTTCCTTTCCTTTAATGTCCTCTCCTCTCCTCTTTCCTCTCCTTTCTCTCATGCTGCTCTTATCGGTTTAAATCATTTTCTAAGTTGAGCCTGTCCGAGTCTGAGGTATGAGGTGTTACAACTGCTGTTGGTTCTCTGTCTGCCGTACCTTTGGATATTCAGAGTGACTATTACAAACCAAGGTTAAATCTGTTCCAGTGCCACAGCACTGAGGGAATGATACAGTATATTTCCAGATGTGTGCAGTCCTTCACCGCTCAGTCAGTAGAGTTCTTTAAATGAGCAAGTCTTAAGTATTTCCATCTTTTATTTCCCTGGAAAATTAATTTTAACAAATTTGTCTCAAAATGATATAATTCCTGTTATCTATTTTCTTATACTGGTCATTTCCAGCAGCAGTTTCCAGATGTTTTATCACCATAGCGCTCCTTCATAGTGTCTATAATTGCACCACTCTATCTGCTGTGCACATATGCTGATAAAAATTCAATTAGACATAAGAATTGAATAAATATTAAGCATTCTATTTGGTTGATTGCATTAATATACAGGAGAAAAATAAGCGTACTGTTTAGATTCCCAATGACAACACACACACACAGTTTATGCATAGATTCTGTTTTATATTTACTGCTTGAAGTGGGTTTTTTGTCTTTGCTGTCTGAGGGGATGTTTTGTCTCTGGATGTTTGCTCACTTTACCCTGCATCATTGCAGCATATGACAGTTTGTCTCTTCAGAGGAGACATCCCGGTGTGGGACAGCCAGTCTCTCGCTACTTTTTGTAGCCTGATTTCAGTTCTTTTGGTCAGCTTCCAGCATGTTTAGGGCTCAGATGTGTCACCATTCCTTTTAGCTCTATTAAGAGTGACAAATCTTTCCATCATTGCTCTGACAGTCATGGCAAGTGACTGCTGTGCTCAGGGAGAGCTTGCATGCTGGAACGTGTGCTGCATTGCGAACCAGCTGCTGTGAGCTGTCATGTCTTTGGCTGTGTATTTTGGCACAGTTGGTAATATGGTGAATTTCCTATGTTGAAAAATGTAATATTAACATTAAGCGTTTTGGGTGCTCAGTATTGTAGTTTACTTAATATGTTTTGTCTTTGCAGAAATTTACGCTATCAATGAATTGGAAGCCAATCTTACACAGTCTTGGATGAAAAAAAAACTTTAATCACCACTCAATAAATGAATCTATATTTTCCCTGGATTCTGATTTTTTTTTATTTATTTTTTTTTACAGCAGATCAGTTTAGAGTTGGATTAAACACCTTTGACTGTGGGTTAACACTTATCTCTAGTCATGTATGACCTGAAAACAAACTATGATCTACTTTTGAAGTACTTTTCTGCTGTAGTGATCACCTGTCTGGAGTTCATTCATGTTTTCCACAACCTTCCTATAATCCAGTTCACAATAACCGAATAAAGTTCAAGTCAAAAGTCTGCTGCCGGTTTCACTGCAGAGCCCCACAACCAAATCAAAACAGGAAGTAAGGATTGAAACAACCACGTGTGGATTCGCAGTTCAGTAACGACAACTATTTACAATACAAACCCTGAATTTCCCCCCCTTTTTTTTTTCCATTGTTCAGGTAGTCAGTCAGTCAGTAGTCAGTCAGTAGTCAGTCAGGTCGGTGGTGTCGGCCTGAGCTCCACTACAAACGACCACTCTGGGAAAACTCCAGCAGGTTATTCCTTCTCCTGATGAACTCCAGAGACAAGGCCTCATGTTATCAAGAGTCTGCTATAGTAACACAGACCTTTCAACGTGATCTGATGTCGAGGGTGAGATGGTCCATTTCCCCTCCACTGACCAACAGAAGCTGACAGCTCTGGCTCACAGCAGGAAACTTCCCTGAGGTTGGAGTGCGCGCTTCTTGGGGGTGTTGGGATTGGATTATTGGAAGATTATTGGAAACTCATTGTATATTCAGTACATTCAGGTTTCTTTGCACCTAATGGGGGATGCTGATAACTTTATCACCACTATTTTACACCTATAATTGCAGTAAAGAAGGTTTAGCAGTCTAGTTCTAACAGCAGGATGCAAAGTGAAAGCCAGAGCATCGTCTCTGTCTTTGTCTTCCCATCATTGCTCTCATCCCTTTCAAACACATGGACAGTGCTGATGCTGATTTCGTGCTTACCAATGAGTTCAACAGCGTTGTATTATGTCAGCTGGCCTTTAAAAGCCCTCACTGTCACTGCGCTTCAAGGAAACTGGCCCAGCAACAGTGTAATAACCAGGTTTATTATGTGGTTGAAAGGCTGGGTTGCTGTGCACCCTTGTGAGTGTGTAGACTTTATATTCACGCATGTGTCTTTGCGCTATTGGTGTCTTTATTTTTGTGTGATCATATAACATTTATGCATAAAAATATCCGTCTTCATAAGCGAGTTTCCCTCCCTTTTGGGCTGTGTCAGTACTTTATATCTGTGCGTATTTGTATCTCTGTTTATGCGAGTGTGTGTTTCTTTTTTTGCAGTCGATACATAGTTGTACTTTTTATTTGTGACTGTGTGTAATATTTTATAAATTGCAGTAGTGGAGGTTGCAGAAATGTGAGTATCTACAGCAGCACAGTAGTTACAGTGTGATTGCATTGGCATCAGTAACAACAGAAGTGGAAGTGTTGCCACCGTACAGTGGTATAAGTATTTGTGGCAGTAGGAGTAGATGTAGAAGAAGCAGCAGGGGCAATAATAACACTATTAGTGGTAAAAGAAGTATCTGTACTACTATAAGGAAAATAAGTAGTATCGGTATTTAGCAACATATATTATTTACTGAGATGTTCGACAGCAAATAACTTTGTGACTTTGTTTAGAATGATGATTTGTTTAGGATAAATACATTTTTATTATGCCACTGTTGTGTTCACTATTATTTTTTGACATCATGTACTGGCAACAGTTACTTCCTTTTGGTGGATTTTATTTAAGTTTGTCGTTGTCATTGCAGTGTTGTATGTAAAAAAGTTCTGTTGTTGTCTGACAAATGTTTTACCATTTTATCATTTTGTTTTAATATCCTGTAAATCCACATGGGTTCTTAACCTGTATGTAAGTGACACAGTTATTAAAATAAGTAACACAATGTGTTGCAATAATAGCGGTGTGGTCTAATGTCCTCTCAGAGGTCTCTTGGCTCTAAAATAATAATAGAGCAACAGTCCTTTTACAGGTATTCCCAACACAGTGCTCTGTATGTCTGTGTATTTGACTGTGATAATTCATGTCTGGTTAATGCCTGTCAGGCTGTCCTCTGTCCACAGTCTCCCCTCATGTTCAGATCTGGACTGGATTTAACAAGAGCCCGGTATACACAGTCCATAACTCAACGTAACATACTGACCTACTGACTGGGCAGAGCAGTGTGTGTGTGTGTGTGTGTGTGTGTGTGTGTGTGTGTGTGTGTGTGTGTGTGTGTGTGTGTGTGCGTGTGCGTGTGTGTGTGTGTGTGTGTTCGCACGTGCAACAGTTTTTGCATGTGTTTGCTGGTGTATTTTCCTGCTCTCACATTGATGTTGATCTTCAATTTTCTATGGAGCCTCATCCTTGCAGCTGAATCTCATCTATCCAGTTTCAGTGAGAGATCATCAATCACTCTGTGCATCCACTGCAGTGATCGGTAGCTTGTGATGTAAACCAAACCGATGACGGAACCAAAAAAAATTAAGCTCGAGTATTGAAATGCAAATTGGTGCGACGTTTGCAGCATGGCAGCCTGTCAGCTTTGGGGACCTACTGACCAGATCTCTGCAGAGTCCAGACCTCTGTCAGCTGTGTCTGGGGGCAAACTGATGGAGTTGATGGTCACTTGCAGCTCCTACTGGCCAGGATAAGAGGACTGGGGAGCAAGGTTGCAGTTTTTCTCTGTTTGCAATGGTATGAAAATTAAGGGTTTTCATAACATATACATTTACTTATCTACCGTATTGAATTGAAAAAGTATTTCAGGATTATTTATTTCTGGCTATTGTTTGGTTTTTATGTCTATGTGTTTTTATTTGTTTTATCTTGATCACCCGTTATTTGCCATATTTGTTTAGCACTTTGTGCAACGCTGTGTTGTATTTAAAATATGCTATATAAATAAATTGACTTAATTTGACTTATATGAAGATTCATGTCTGTCAGGACATAAAGTCAATTTCCATAGCCAGTTGTTTAACTGAAGAAAATTTCACATCCAATCATTGATTTGTTCAATGCACTTACTCAGATCTTGTATGGGATTATAGTCCCCGGGTGATGGTGATGGTTATGTAGATTTTGTATGTCATATGGTAACTATTTTTTCTATCATCTGAGCTAGTGGTAGCATGTAAATATTGAACAGAAGGGGCCCAAGAATTGAGCCTTGGGGAGCACCACACGTCATTTTTGTCCACACAGATGTGTAGTTACCTATAGACACAAAGTAGTCCCTGTCCTTTAAGTAAGATTTATGTAAGATGGTGGTGGAAATAGTGAGTATAGCTCTGTTAACATCTGCAATCATCTCTTGAATCAATTTTACGCTTCTCATTCCTTGGCCATGTATGTCTTGTTCCAGTAGTCCATCTCTCATCATCATGTCCAGGTCGCCCAACATTTGACGCGGACCTTGTTAATATGGGTGACATTCGGTGTGGCTTTATTTTTACAGAGGCTCCTTTTCAGATGTACACAAGCAGCAGATGAAGACTTTGTTTCTGTTGTGGAAATAATTGCAGGTGGATGAAATTAAGCTGTTGCCATAGAGCTAATCTCAACATGACATTTTCAAATAATTTGTTGTTCACCGTTTTGCAGGAGGAAAATATATATAGACAAACTTGAGCAATGCACAGAAACGTCTGTGGGCAGCTGAATACAGAGGATAAAGATGATGACATGAATTATTTGCAAGCCAAAGGGTTTTTTCTCTCTGTTTTGGAAATGCACCGTACCATTCTCTCATCTGATAGAGTTGTGCATGTACTCGTATTCCCATTTCTAAATAATAACTTATCAAATCTGGCAAGCTGAGTGGAAATTCCAAAATTCAATCACATGTCCTCAGAAAACTTATTGAGGATAGTCAATGTGGATAATCTTTCCAGCATGATTAGATGAGATAAATTTAAAAAACAGGACATTTTGAAGGATTGTGGGCTATTTTAATGGCTGCTTTAGGCTCATTGAACTCACTCTCTCCACCAAAATTCAACTCTCACAAACATAACTCTTTGTTAGTTGCCCCTTTATAACACAGCCAAATGCATTTCTTTGTGTTTGCATGAAATACAACCGACATTAATTGAGTAGAAGACAAAGAAGCTACTCAAATCTAATAAGCTTTTGCAGGACTCTATTGTCCCATTTTTCTACATGATGTTATTTCACACCCTGAACGCTGAGGGAAAATCTGCATTTTATATATTGTGTAAATTTTTCTTGACAGTTTGGCAACAGTAACTGCTCGTTTGCCCTCTTCCTGTTTGACTCTCCGCCTGTCTGCCTAGTCGTCTCATCTTTTTTTATAAAGCTCCTTTTCCATCTCTCTCTGCCTGTCATCCGTCACTGAGGCTTGGTAACTCCCAGCTGCCTATCACAAAAGGAGTAAAAGGACGAAGAGGGCGGAGGATGAGAGCCGGATGAAGATGTGCTAAAGAGAGAGAGAGAGAGGGAGGGAAAGAAACAAGGCAGAGCATAAAACTGCAGGAGCTTGTAATAGTGTTTCCTAGACATTAATTAGCTGCAGTCATTCCTCTACAAACACACAGTAGTAAAACTGATATAGATCTACTGAGATCCTCTCCTCCTTTTCCCCCCTTCCCTCATCTTCTTTCCCCAATCATCTCCTCTCTTATTTACTCTCTCGTCTCCTTTCTTTTTCTCCTTTTTCTCGCTCACCTTTTGTCCTCTATTTTTTCTGTTTTCCCCTCCTCTCCCTTTCCCTACTTCTTCTTCCTTTCATTTCATCCTCATTTTTCTACAGGCTTCCCCTCTCCTCACTTCCTATCTCCTCTCTTTAATTCTTCCTTTTACCTCTTGTCTTGTTATTTTTCTTACTTTTTCATTCCTCTTCTTTTTGCTAATTTCTCCTATTTTTCTCACACCCACTCATTTTCCCTCCTCATCCTTCCATTTCTTGTCCTCCTGTATCATCTTCCATATCATGTCCTTCTCTTTTCTCCTCTCCTTTTCATTTCATCCTTTTCCTCGCTCCCCCCTCTTTTCTCTCCCTTTTCCCTTTATCTTATCTCCTCTTTTCCCTTTCTGAGCCTCATCATGGCCTTAGGAGTCATATCCTATTGTTCTGTGATACAAGCCTGTCATTCATAATTCCATATAAGCATTTAATGGGCAGTAGGAATGCATGGATGGGACTTATATGTGTGGGTACTACAGTTTCTGTTAGGTTTCCTCTGTCCTGTCAAGTTTGTTACCACAGCTTTTAGTTTTGCTGCCTACATATTCCACTATAGTTACTGACATTAATGGAGCGAAGCCTGTGAGCTAGTTCAGGCAAACGACTCCAGCTGCACTGCTGTAAACAAACACACACACACGACATGCCTCATTGTCCTCAGTCGTCATCAAACACATCCTCCCAATTTGGTGGTCTATTTAAGCTGCAACAGTTTCCCCATCTCCCCGTCCGCCTGTCAATGCTTCTGCTGCCCTGTGTGCATATTGCTGCCTGCACTTTCATCCCCACCCCCACCCCAGCATCCACCTGTAGGCTCCGGCCAAGGAGTTCATGAAGTTTGCTCATCACTCCCCAATATCTAAATGTAAACATATCTGTGGGGAGTGACGAGTTCGGAGTCCTAGATGCCAAAACCAAACTTTGTCCTGCTGCTGTATAAATCAACATTTCAAAATCACGAGTTGTCTGACTGAATTGGTATTGGGATGATTATTCTTACAGGCAGATTGAATCAACCAAGAGCTGATTGACACGTCGCTAGTTCACATGTTCTTTAACTTTAAATGTCGGCCATAAATCATGATGAACTGCTTGTTCTGCCCGTTAGCAATGCTCAACTCTGAGTTAATCTGAAACTGTGTGTAGAGATCTATGTGTGGCCAGTTACATTCCTCTGGAGAGTAATGGAATTTGATCTAAAGCCTTATTATTGTTCTTATGTACTTTCTGCATAGAAGTTTTATCATGCTGTTTTATTACAGCCTTCCACATGTTTGAGTGCACATCTTTCCTCATCAATTACTAGATGTGATCAGATGGGTTTGTATTGCACATTGCTGCTCCTTTAAGATTTCCGTCTTGTGGTGTTTCTTCCCGCTGCCTGTTTAGCAACATGTGACAGTGATTGAACTGATTACTGCCTTTATCAGGAGAAGTTTGTTGTTTCTGACACAAGCCTGAAGAAGATCCACCAGATTGAAACGTTGCTTTTGTTACACGAGGGATTAAAGATTGTTTATGGGAGCTTTACAGTATGCAGACCTCTCTCTTTTTCGCACTCTGTTCTAGTTTTTTGTCTTGTTGGATGTGCGCACACTACTCTGCTTTTTTGCAGTTACTCTCCTCTGACATCAGGACTGAGTACCAATGGCTAAAACTGATCTGTGCATCACTGCTGTCTGTTAAATGCTTCTATGAAATTATGAATGATGGGCTTGATTGACAAAACAATAGGACATGACTCCATATGTTTTAGCATATGCATGTGCATGCACTTACAGGATGCACACAGACCCACAAACGCATGCACGACTGTGCACGCACACACACACACACACACACACACACACACACACACACACACACACACACCAGTCTCTTCCTCGTCCGTCCTTGTCTTTCATCTCTTTCATTTACATTAATTTCTCTCGTCCTTCTTTTTCTCTTCCTCTCATTCTCCTTGATTTATCCTCTTTTTCTCCACATCTTAACCTCCATCCTCTCTCTCCACTTAGATAAAGATCAATCTTCTCTTTCTCGTCTTGTTCCATCCCCTTGCATCGCTATCATCCTCCTCTCCTGTCCCCTCATCTCCTGCCATCAACACTCATTTCTTTTTTGCGGTCTAGTCTGAAAGATCAGCTGTTTTGAGAGTCAAGGCGAATACACAGCACAGTACTGCTTCTCTTGCTGCTTCTTACCTCTTTATACGTCTCTCTATTATTCTGTCTCTTCTTTCTAGATTGCAGAGTAGCAGTGTTTCTTCTCAACTCCTGTATAGATAGTATGCAAACGTTTGAAGTGTCACAAATACAACTGGCTATCAGATTTCAAAAGTTTTTGAGTAATGGCCAAAATTATTAAGTTTAGAAAACTGTCTGTAAGAAATATCTGAACCTCTACTTTGTGCAGAGATTCATAATTCTCAATCTATAATCCACAAATTCTAATGATTTTGATGAGAAAAAAATTTAGATTGAAATTTTTGGTTTTAAGGCAAACGTCTTGACATATTTGTTGCCCTCATAAAGTCAAAATGTAATAGATTCAATACTTCTTTATGACCGATTACCTGCAAAATCAATGACATTCCCGTCAACCTCAGCTTTACCTTGTATTTAATGCTAATGAGCAACTGTTAGCACACAAGCACAGCTATGTAAGATGGTAAACATTTCTCTATACCTGCTACACATCATTTTGCAATTTCATTGTTTGCATCTTAGCATGCCGATGTTAGCAATTAGCTCAAATTACTACCTTACCTCAAAGCTTGAATGGCTTATGGTTAACTTTTTCTTGATTTCTGCTCTTTAGGACAAGTTCAGACTCTTTTGTTCAAAAGTTCTACTACTCCTTGTCTTCAGATCACATTGAATAGTGACGTAAAGGCAGATGTCATATTTTCTTCAATGAAAACAAGGTTTTTGTACAGAAATATGTTTAAATGTCTGGCCTTGCTCAGGGACACCACAGTGGTGGTTGTGTGGGAAGGGCTGGTGGTGCTCTTTAACATTTCCCACCCAGATTTACCCTCCTGGTCCAGGGATTGAACCGGCAACCTTCTGGTCACAAGTGGTCTTCTTCATGGGAGAGATAATTAAAGGTTTATTTTGCTCAGAAGCTTTTTATGTTGTTAAAAGAGACTCAAGTTTCTGTACAAAGTTTTTCTACCATTGCATATTTTTCTTTTTGTTTATTACATACACCTTTATTTGCTAAAAGAATTTTATATACAGGTATTGGAATTTTTATGTAAAATCAAGAAAATGTATCTTTGTCTTCTTTCGTGTAACAGCTATTTCATTCCCCCATCCGGTTCTCCATCTCCCGTTTCTCTCTTATTGCCATCTTTTTCTGTCTCTCCCTCTCTTTTTATACACTTTTTCTACTTTGTGTCTCTTGTGTGAAAATAAAGAAGTAAAAAAAAAAAAAAAATCCACATTTGACTACTGAGTGAGAGGAGGAGGAGGGGTGGAGGGAGGGCAAATGGAGAGGTTAATGGAGAGATTGAGTGGGTAGCGAGGGAGAATGATTTAGGAAAAGAGCTAATAAAGCAGGGATAAGACGGCTTAAAGTAATGATAAAATGTAGAATAAATTCATGCAGTTGATTTTGCACCGCCATGTGTGTGTTTGTGTTTGTGTGTGTGTGTTGCTTATTTTCCTTTGTGGGTTTGTGTTTATTGTGTGTGTTCTTGTCTGATGTCCTTGACTACATGGCCGATTATATCATTGCTTTAAGTCCTGGTTAGAGCAGAGACTATGTGTGTATGTGTGTGTCTGTTTGTGTTGTGTTCACCTTCTGTGTGAGAATGATTGCGTCTGCTTGAAGACTCCCTTTGGTCCTCAGAACACTACATCACACACAAGTGCACCTTGTTTGTTTTTAAAAGAATCCTCATACACACACATTAATGGTTTGTGAGACAAATGCTAACTCAATACCATCATGTTACACATTAATGTAAAGTGTGTACAGCAGCTGGTGCAGAAATGAAAAAACAAAATCATTGATTTTAGGCCACAGCAAATTTATGGTCGACATGAACTAAGGCAGCCAATGTGAGCAGGACTTTTTTTTAAATCACTAATAATTTCACTGTGTTCACTTGTTCACTGTGCAGGTATTTCGTACCGACTTCATCACGGCCATGAAGCTGCCAGACTCGGCTCAGCTCGGCCCGGACGACTTCTACGTGCTCTCAGACCCATGGAGACAAGAGTGGGAGAAGGGGGTACAGGTCCCTGCCAGCCTGGAGGCCATACCAGAGCCTGTGGTCCGGTAGGAAACACACACCAAACACACACCACATCAATGAGAATACCACTGTAATTAATGTTGTCTTTTTGATAGTTTTTTTTACTGCCATTTCATCCTTTGGCTGCAGTGTTGCTCTAGCACACGTTGACATGTTTTCACCGTCTCAATATACTGGCAGACTTCCCGTCATCACAAAGATCCTGGAGCAGTTGTGAGCTTTGATTTCTTCCGTTAATGACTAATAGTTCTTTTGGAACATTGTCAATACACTTCTGACAAATTTAGATTGTGTAACAAAATCCATACAACATTGAAATTTAATTTACTAAAGTAGTTGTTTTTTTTAAAAATGTGACAAAATGAGTGCACAGACATTCCAAAAGGAATTTGTAAGTTTCACACATGGTGTTTATTTAGGAAAAGTTCAGGGAATGCTTGGAATTGATTGTAATAAAAAGTGTGGGAACCATGTTCATGCACACCTGTTGGCATTATATCTTTATTAGTGGGATTCATGCCTCCCACTGTATACAGACAAATGGACAAGGACCCTCAGCTTTCTACTGTCTAACTGAGAAGCAGGTTTGCATGTATGCACTGTTAATGAAACACACACAAAAACACACACCAGCAAGCTGGTAGGCAGATGTACAGTATGCAGGCATGCACTTGGAACCACTTATATTCACTGTCATACTGTATATTAGTCTGGCCCTGCTCTCCCCCCCCCCCCCCCCCCCCCCCCCCCCCCTCCTTGCCCCAGTAGGTTGTGGCGGCTCTAGAGTACTACTGCAGCTGCTTCACATACTCATGTGGTTTGTTGGCATAGTTGGAACTAATGAAAATGCTCAGACTGCCTGGTAATGCCTGTTAGACAGCCATGCCATACTGGGAGGCCACACACATGCACACATACAGTACGCACACACAAGCATGCATTTTCCATGGGAGAGAGATAATTTATCTAGTCATGTGAAATCAGATCAAATGTTTTTGTACCCATGAACATTTTTCTGCCTGCCTCAACCAGATGCAGCAGAAGAGTGAATGAAAAACCCTAAAGCAATGCATTTCTGCTGAACATGAGCTGAAAACTGTGATAAGTGTTTCTCTTTACTTTGTCAGAGTTAGAGCTCCTCTTATTTCTAACACTGAATGGACTTGCTGCTATTGTTTAATGTTATTTCAGCCAGTTTTGTAGTTCTTTTTTTCCAATTAGTTTAAGAACCAGAGTGTAAAAGCTGTGAGTTAAAAATACCTTAAATAAAGTCTTTGTGTCAGTCCATTTAAAAAATTATTATTATTACTATTAGTGGTAGTAGTTGTAGTAGTAGTACCACTTTAGTAGTTTTGTTGGGGTTGCAATCCCATTTACAGTACTAGTATTACAGTAATATTCTTTAATTATCTTAAGATACAGGATACATACTGTACATTCAAATACAGTTTACACACTAACTTTACAAAAACACAGTAATGATCAGTATATTTATATTTCATAATATACTGTAATTCTAAATTGCAGTAAGAAACTGTAAAAAAAAAAACGTTCTATTCAGGTGAAGCTGCTGCCACTTAATTACTGTAAATTTACATAACATTTTTTACAGTATTAGTACTGCATCGTCTAATGGTTTAACATCTCAGTCGAGACACACAGACACAGACAGACACACAGTCAAAACAGTATGGAGCCTGAAGGCTGGAGATATAGATGAGCAGATTGAGGGAGAGAGTATTCACAAAGATAGATAAGGGTAGATGATTGAATGGGGCCTTATGTATTATCTGATCTGTGATCAAATGATTCGGTGATATACAGTGACGCTGAAATGTAGTGATGATGGATAGATGGGAGATAGAGGAGAAGAGGGATGAGTGTAAGTGTGAGCAGCGGTTAGTTTGTCTTCTTTTTGTCATCTGGCATCTTGAAGCCACTCCTTTTCTCCTTCTGCCTCTTTCTTCTCCTCTCTCTGTCCTTCTGTTACATTTGTGCTGACATCACCAGTGATGTTTGACACCTATTTTGGTTTTACCTAAACAAGCTGCTGTGTTTGGGCAGAATTAGCAGCAGAGTTAGCATAACCGTATTCCCACATACAAACTGATGCCCTTACAGTATTGAATTTTTAAAAAAAAACTGTCTTCAAGCAAGAAATTAGCCAAAGTAGAAGAATGTATGTCAAAGATATGGCTTTCTTTCAGTCTATACATTAAGCATGAACCAGTTCCTCAGAACTAATTAATCTGCATCAAGCTGATATAAAGGTCAGCCTCTGATTTTGAAGTGCTATTAGAGATTGTGATCTTCATCCACCCCGGTTTGTCTTTCAGGCAGTGGGCTGACATCTTGTTGGTTGTTCATGAAAAGGTCATAGCAAAAAAAGTTGAAATAGATTTTTTTTTTTAAAGTAGTTTCAAAATTGCTACAATGAGCCCGGAGCAGCAGTCTTTTTTTTTTCTTTGTCGATGGGGGCCCAGAGCTGACTATAGGTAATGAGATTGTCACCCATTATGAGCCGCCTCACTGTAACTGTATAGTTCAGAAAAATTCTTAAGAAAATCTTTAAAATTAGGCCTGGGATGATATGCCAGTATTTCCCCTACCATTGTTACAGGCCTGGTGGGGCAATAAGATATGCCAAATATGGTCAAATATTAATTCACTCGAAAATTATCATTTGCGTTTTGGAGCCTCTGTGCTGGCCTGGACCGAAGAAATGCTGCATTTTCTCTTCATTGATTCTTCTCTGTAAGATATATTCAGTTTATGATATTTAATATTTTCTCGTGTAACAGCGATGCTGCTGTATTGGGTTCTCGTTTTCACTGTCAATTAGTGGTGCAATGGACCACGGTTGAGCCGTGTTAATTCACAAGTTTGGCATTTTTATATTCACTTACCTAACAGAAATGTAGATGAGAAAATCAATTGCTCTCTTGTATCTGTTCATATGAAGTTACAGCCAACAGCCAGTTAGCTTAGCTGAGCTCAAAGACTGGAAACGGGGGCCAGCAGCTCGCATGGCTCTGTCAAATGGTTAAAAAAAAAAAAAATTCTGCATACCCGCACCTCTTACTCACTGCAATCAATACATTATATCGAGTTTTTATGCCTTTAAGATTAAACGATGTGTCTTTGAATGCTCTGTGAACTTGATGCTGCTTTCATTCTGAATTTGGTTAATATTAATTAGATTGAGTATGAATGAAAAGTCTAAAGGTATGAATTAAGGTAGTTCCCTCTCCTATTGTCTCACTTTCTTTCATCTTTCTCCCATTTTCATAGTTAGTTTTCCTCTTATTCAAGTCTGTTTTTTTAAGTGTGTATGTTTTCATCTCTACATCTCTCTCTCTCTCTCTCTCTCTCTCTCTCTCTCTCTCTCTCTCTTCCCTCCTTCCATTTCCACCATCCCCTTTTATTTTTTTGCCATCGTTGAGCCCCAGGGGCAGACACATTGTTTTTTCTATATATTCTTTTTTTATGAATAATGACATCATCTTAAAAAATTGTTGCAGAGGAAAGGGGCTGCAGGCTCTGTCTGGCTTTGACAACAATTGTCTTCCACATTTATCTCTCTCTCTCTATGGCCTATATTTGGCTCCCACTGCATGATTTTCAGTAAAACGGTTGTGCAGAATGAAGAGGTCATTATGTTTGATGTTGGGGTTTTTTTTTTTTAATGCCTCGCTTTACCAGAAGTCTGCAGAGCGATGCAGGGAGCGGAGGAAGATGATGAGTCCAGCTCTCTTTCCTGCTGCCTTTCTTTCTGTCTTTTGCTTTGGATCTCCCAATCCTCTCTTTCCTCCCTGACTTTCCTCTTGCTTGTCACCCTGTTCTGCCATCTCTCCTCCCTGCTGTCTATTTTATCACCCATACCCCCTTTACCTCTTCTCTCTCTTACTCTTTCTCTCTCCCTCTCCAAGGTTTTGTCTGGGCTGAGTGGAAGTAATTAGCTGTTGTGTAATACTGGCTATGTGCAGACATTGAATGGGGCTTTGGCAGAGACTCGACAGCCTCTGTCCCCAATGACAACACCGAGCCAGAGAAGGAAATAATTACATATACGCATGAGAAGAGTTTTGCCTTTTCAGAAAATGGAAGACATGAGATAGCAGTTATTTTATATATTGCTTCAGTTTTTCCTCCTTGGCCTGGTGGACAAGTTGGTGAATGTGAACCCGTTGTTTGGGGTTTTGGCTGAACTCAGTGGATTTATGAACGGTGTGTAAAGATGTGACAGCGGGGAGAGTCACATACCAAAGTAGTTTATGTAGTCCTGGACTAAAAGATTGATTGTGCACATTGCAAAAGTGTGCTCTCAGCTCCATGGTTGGCAAACAAATATTTTACAAACTTGAAACATTTGAAGTTTTAGATTGATTGGTTGACAAACTTCAAGAATCCATGGCATCCACGGGATGTAAGGCTCAGTTGAGATTGCATGACAGTGTCGTACATCATCTTTTCCTCACTGATGGAATATCCTGAGGTCAGGTTTCCGACAGCTGTGATCACATGCAAAACCTGGGTCAGGCAGGCTTGGCTGCCATGTAAAACCTTTGGTCAACGAGCTTTAACCCTTGCCGAAGGTGATGGAAGGCATGCAGCAACAAGACCTTTAACGTGTGAGAAATGGTCTGTTTCTGATAAATCACAGCCCCAATATGGTTTACATACATATATAGTTCAGTTTATTACGTTTATTTATATCAGGGACCATGCACAAATACCATAGCCTCAAGGAGGAGATAAGATGCTTCGCACCAGATTTAGCTACCAGCTGATTTCCATCTGCAGTCCCTGAGCAGGTGAACAAGAACATACATGTACAAACAAACACTGTAACACATTACATAAGAGAAACATAGTACAAACTCTGAAAATGCATTTATGCATCGTGAAATGTAAAAACAAGTTGTCAAAATGTAAAAATGAATGCTGAGAAGACGGATTACTTAAAATTGATTTCTTAAAACCTCATGTGAGAAAATATGGAAGTCAGTGCAGATTTTCATACGGTGCAGATATAGAAAGGCCAGCCAATATAATTTGAATAGATACATTTCTATGGAAATAATACAATATGCAAAATCATGGGTTGGTATTAATTAAACAGGCAGGTTTTACAGAAGTACATCTGTTCTAGCACACATAGACACACACTGTTTGACACAAACGTACCCAGCGACCCACAAACACACTCTTCCACTGGGTAAGTCACATCCGTGTAGCGGTTGGGTCAGAAGGTTAATCATGTACCAATGACTCAGTGACCGTCACACAGAGAGAGATAGAAAGACAAATGTCTGGATAGCGAGGAGCAATGCAGGGAGTCTTAATGCCATCGATTACAAAGCTTCAGCTATGTTTAAAGATTTAAAGTGTTTCCAGTTATTGCTGGTTATGTTTCTTTTACCCACACTCATCTTATTGTGACTTTAATAAACTTTTTTTGTAACTGTTAGCACATTTCATTGAGATCATTGGACACAGCAAACCATAATTTAGCTTATTAATGTGTTATTTTTTTTGTCATTTAATAGTGTCAAAAGTACCAGAGGTATTATAAGTCCCTTGAAACACAGGCAGACACAAGTGGCTTTCCTGCTACTGGCTTGTATGAAGCTTCTCTCCAAATCCACCGTGAAAACTAAACACGGTATAACGAGAAAATATAGACCATGTTAGCGTAACATAAATTAACAATAGCATGTACGGAGCTAAAAACAACCCAAGGCTGCACAGACATTAACATTATTTAGATGTGTTGGTATGTGTTCAGGGACTTTTCTGAACATTGTGTAGGTTGATAATAGAAGAAAGAAATCCATTTTGTTTGCCTTAAAATCTTTGCCATGTTATTGAAAAAGTTATTGGAGTTTTGTATTTTTTGTATGGGGATTGCATCAAAGCGAGAACTTTTTAAGCCGTGTTCCTTCAGACATCGGAAGAATCTGTCACTGGAGAAATGATCTGAATTCTGTAACTAAAATTCTGTCTGCTGGAACAGTCAAGTCAAGAAAAAGTAAGATTTGTTTTTCCACCTGACTCTATTTGATGAGGGGATATAGCCAAGCTAAAGGTCATGACAGATGCACTGATACATAGACGTCAATGAAAGTAAAACCACGAAGAAAAGGCTGGTGGATAGAGGCCTAAAAAGCCCCATAGGGATTTTTAACTACCTGGCCCAGCTGCAGCACCGTCCACCCCAGTGCATTAGTAACTGTGTGTGTGTGAATGTCCCTTTTATGAGCATATTTCCTGAGTCTGTACCGTAGGTACACACATTTCATTTAAGTGTGTTTGATGTATCAGTATGCCGAAAACATCTGGAAATTCCCCCAAGAGATCCTCTGTTCGTTCCAAAACACCTCTTCATCTGAAAATGAGATTACTAAGAGCAGCAGCATCATCATCAGTCTCATCAGGCACTATACAGGGTCATTCAGTGCACATGGCCTAATGGCTTCCATACACACTACTGGTGTTTGTTCACAGCGCTCTGTATTTGTGACTAAATGTTTGACAGCCATATGTTAGATAGATGAATGAACCTGTTGATCTGGAAGTTCCTGCACACATGGATGACATGCAGACTGAATAGATGTGTGAGGGGATAGATTGATTTGATTAATGGAGGACTTTTGAAGACTGTCTGAATCAATGATTTACTGTCTGGCTATAGGATCCATACTCACTACGGCTGCTACAATTGCACCTTGCACCACGCTCACTGCACTTTAAACCTATTGGAGTTACACACAGATTGTCTTCATCCTGCTGCTGTGTGTCAAGTGTGCAGATTATCATTTCACATATTGAAAAATATATTTAAAACAAATTGACCTCTAGAGTCTGAGACAATATGAATGTATATTTGTTAAAGGTTTTCCTCTCTAGATGCACAAAGGAATTGTGAGCAGTAAGAACTCCATTAGGGCCTCAACGATTGATTCTATTCATTATCTAATTATTTTCACTAATAATTGAGTCATCATTTAATCTATTAAATGGCCAAAAAAAGCTCCTCCCAATTTCATAGAGACCAACATGACGTCCTCATGGCTTCTTTTTGTCCATCTAATAGTCATTATCATCATTATTAATTGTAATAACAAACCCTTTAAAGAAGCTGGATCCAGCGAATGGCAAGAAGTTTTCCTCTGATCTACTAATTGATTATTCTAATGATTACTCCAGTCTCCATCTTCTCATGGTCTTTAGTGTCATTTATTAGTTATATCTTGAATCCAACCAAGTTCGTTATGTGTTAACTTTCGCAACTTTCTCCTGTTCGAGGTGGTTTTTGGTTTCATGAAGTGAACATTTAAAACCTTTGGGATGTCTTTTCATTTCTTACTATGCTAATGCTAAGTACTGTAAGCACTGTACTTGAGTTCATGTTTAATATACTTTTTTTAAACATCATACTGTAC
Organism: Chaunax sp. Z400; assembly: GCA_037577475.1. Lineage (NCBI taxonomy): Eukaryota > Metazoa > Chordata > Actinopteri > Lophiiformes > Chaunacidae > Chaunax > Chaunax sp. Z400. The sequence goes on from CM075201.1 coordinate 20,414,794, forward strand.
ACTCCCATCTTCCTTCCGTGTACTGTGTAATAAACACTAAGTAGTTTACTCTTTAATAGATTCGGGACCTATTCGATCCAGTATTGGTATCAGGTTCCAGCTTTAACATTCTTCACTCATCCGATATTGAATTGATGTTATGCATCCATATACCGATCCAGTAGTCTGATGTTTTAATTTTGGCTCTAACACCAGCGGTCCTTTGGTAGACGTGGATACTAACCAGCAGGGCTCGACGTTAATGTCACTCTTTTTTACCCAGGGAAAGTAAACTCTGTGCTCAGGCAGAGGGAAGGCCTCATGCCGTCGTCAGATTGTGCAAGTGAAAAATCAATGCGATGTCTAATGTAACATTATCTGAAAACAAACAGCATGATGTATGGATGAAGCAGAGATTTTCCAGCTCTTCTGTCACCACCATCAAGCACTAAACATGACTGATGAGAAAAATGTGGACACTATAGAAGTATATGGGGTCCGTGGCGTCAGTGCAGTATTTGTAATACTACTAACATTAAATGACTCTTGAATACTACATATAAGAGACTTAGAAACTACCCATCATGCCGTTCAAAGTCCTGTGTATCCATTTTAGAAGCTTCATAATCCATTCCTGAGCTGCAGAGTCGTTTTGGAACATTATCTTTCCTCTAATACAGTATGTGTGTTTACTACATTATTTAGTGTTAGTTCTGATAAGAACTTACTGTTGACTTTTCTCTAGTACTACTTTGTTTAAAGCAAAATCCAGCTAATTTGAGAGCTAGTCTGTACAGTTTCCTTATTTTTACACCACCTTTGGCCTAACTCTTGTTTATGGAATTTCATTGCTTTCTCATTTGTAATCAATGCAATTTAATTTATTGTCCAATACTGTTTTTTTTTTTGTTTTTTTTTACAGTTTTACAATTGTTTGCAGTAAAGAAAAGGCCAATTCCTACCTTTAAACCTCTATTTGAAGGGGTTCACCTCACAGCATAGCCATGCTCCTGCACACACAACGAGGGCAGAAATCCATACGATAAAGACCCTCAGACTGATTGGATACACACACTTGACAACTTCATTAGTGCAACTTTGATGCCTTGTCATGCGAATGACAGCCAGAGATAACTGATGCCTTACTAACCAGTGGAGTGACTTGGATGGATGTCTTGGTGACCTGTTGATGGAATAAAATCCTACTTCACCCACATTGCTACAGTATGAAGGGTCAGCGGGTGTATTCCTGACCACAGGCTGATCTAGTTTCTTTTGGCTCCATAGGAGAGTGAACATGAGCACTGTATTTCTTAAAGTATGGGCTAAGGAGCCAAGTTGGGCCTTAGCATCTGTATCTGGTAACTAATAACATATTGCCATGATAAATAGCTTTTGATGTCTTTCCTGAGGGAAGGGGCTTAACAAACTTCCCACTGAGGCTGGAGGGAACCATTTCATCATTTCTGGATGAGTTCACGGAGTCATTAGGTACATCTTTCACCACAGCTAATGGAGAATAACTTTTGACTGAGCCATGGCTTGATGATTGAGTCACTGATGGTTGGAGGGACTGACCAGTTGGCTGGCTGACAGATTTATCGACAAATTGGATGAATGACTGAACGATTAAGTCTCTCTTTGACTGGCATATTGATAGAACCGCTTGCCACTTGGCTCACTTTTTCTTGTAGATAAGTAGGATGACTGTAATCTTCGCCATTATTCAAGCACACATTTTCTGCCTCATCACCACTGGACTGGGTCAGTGGGCCTGTCACCACGTTCCACACTCACTGCCTAACTGGCTGACCGACCGCAGCGACTGCTTGCCTGTGTGGCTTGTTTTTCGATTCTCTGGCAGAACTCCCTTTTCCCCGAAGGACTGACTGAATGAGTAAAGGGTCAATAGGTGGTTGAATGAAAATGCGATGAAAAATCTGTGGTCTTTCAGCTCCTTAGTGCTTGACGGGGTCAAAGGGATTCCGCCATTCTTCGCTAATAAGATATGCACATTATACGAGTGTGCAGAACAGTAAGTGCAAGCAGAGATGCATCCTTGCAAGGGAGCTTTTTCTGCTCCATGCTCCACCCTCTCTACATGGTAGCGAATGCACAACACAAATCGCTCGGTTGCAAAGTCTACCCTTGCTGTGAGGTTGACTTGTGAGACATTAGATGCGAGGATGAGCGGATGACGTCTCCCCCTTTGATTGGCCACTGTGGTTTGATGACAGTCTGCTTGCAGTAGCTATGCTGTGCGTTTGCATCATGTGGACGCTTTGTTTTGTATGTGGTTAAAGGTTTTGAGACAAATGGAATGCCAACATTCATCGCCATTGTTCAGCCAAATAGCAGAATGACTACTTGTCCTCCAGCGTTGACCACATTTTTCGGCCAGCTGCTTGTCTAGATACTAACTGACCTGCTGGCTTGCTGACTGGTTGGCTGACCTCATTGAAATGTCAGGGAAGTTAGAACTGGCAGGTTGACTGAATGACTGGTTGCCTGCCCAGCTGGCAGGCTGACTCTCTGACATCAGTGATTGAGTATGGGCCAGAACTGGGCTGGTTTTCTGCTTCCAGTGGGTGAGTCAGACTCCAGCTGAACCCAATCACCTCTGGAGGATTGTGGGTAAAGGCTGGGAACTGGGAAATTTAAACGTTTCACCTTTGAATAAGTTGATTTTTTTAACCTGCTGAGTTAAATGTATCGGCATGTGGCTAGTCCACATTCCTCAGTTGGCAGTTTTTTATGATATATAATAATATATTAATTAGATTTATATGATTAGAGCCTTGACTGAAATGTATCAAGTGTTTCCAGTGTTTACATGGAAAAAGAAGAGAACTGGTCTGAGCTGACAAAAGAATGCAGCGTTTCTTGAATTACATTAGGGAAAATTTGTTTTGTTTGCACACATTTGTGTGTATTAAATAAATTCCCCAGTTCACAACTCAGCATGAGAGGCTTGTGTGACTGGTGGTGTTTACTTCAGGGGACCCCCGGGCTCAGTGTGGGTTGATTTCTCTGTGTATATATGTGTGTGTGTGTGTGTGTTTATGCATGCATCATTGTTGTTCCCCACATGGATGCCATGTGAGTCAACCTGAGAGCTACAGTATGTGTGGGATTGTGTGTGTGTTAAGCATTTGTGGATGCACAGGTAATGTATGCAGGTTCTGTGTGTACCAGTGGGTAATAAATGTGAGTTATACCCCTGGTATTTCCTCATTAACACTTAAACATCTCATGAGGGAATATCATTCACCTCTTCTCTTGATCTGCTGCGCTGCAACACTTTCTCTTACCCTGACACACAAACACACATATTCCCATTATTTTTCCCTTCATTTCACCCTCTTTTTTTTCTCCTCCTTCCTTCAAAGGAGCAGTCAGCATCCTCCAGTCTCCTGCAGTGGTTCCTCTGTCGGTAGATCAAAACCCTTTGCCTTCTGCACTGTGGGTTGAACAACATCTGGACCGTGCTGGTCGCCTTTTTACCAATCTACCATCTGCCAGCCTCATTTGACTGGTGTGTGAAACAGAAAAAGATGCTTGATAGGTGGTGGAGTTCCCTTCCTTTTCTTCCTCTCTGGGCCTCATCGCCTTGGTCAAAGTCACTTCAGTAGGACTGGGCGGATCTCAGATGGCTGACTGTCACTGAACACTGAGCCCCCTGTCATTATAAGAATGTGATAATAAAGGAGGGTGGACACCACCCCTGATCGCGTGACAGACTCAACCAAACTGTCAAAAGTACCTGTTTTAAAGTCTCTAACTCAGAATAATGGATAAATAATCACAAAGGACATTTTGGGTTGATTTTACAATCTCCAAAATTACACTGCAGTTCAAGGCTGGATTACAACGTGGTACGATCAAACTTCAGCGCTCATTAGAACCCTATATTAATTAGTTCAATGTTGTTGACCTCCAGAGCCGAGCAAAATAACCTGCAGCTACAGCAATGTTAGTTTGCTTCTTTTAGGGTTTTCACTTTTAGGGTTTCTCCGAGGGCTAGAGTTTAGGGGTATGGTGACAGGTAAAATATTAATTAAATGACATATTTTCTCTGGACCTAGTCTGTCTCATGCTGCTACACCGGAATTTAGGACCAGAATCCGACTTTAACCCCTGGGTAGGATGCAGCAGCAGCAGGCACCTGTACCAGAACTTGTTGAATTGTTTTAAAGCAAACGACTCTGTAGCATTATGTCTTTTGAAATTAATTATATATATATTATAAGGACTCCTCACTAAGGCTGTGGTGGTATGGATTCTTTCTTACCGTGGTGAAAAAGTGGTAAATCACAGCAGGATGGTAATAATCCACTGCTGCCAAGAAAAATAACAAGAAGAATGATGCAGGTGTGAATAAAAATGGAACATATTTATTCTCCAATCAAATACACTTAAATTAATAATAAAAAAAATGTAAAAGTTCAATTTATATTATTGAGTCACTAACAGAAAGTAGGCTATAGCTTATAAGTGAGGAACAACAATAACAAAGTGCAACAGATGGAACTTACATATTAAGCAGCTGTCAGTGTGGGGTAACCTATGACTCCACACAGCAAGTGATGGAGTCTTTTTCAGTCTTCATGTTTCTTGTTCAGAAAACAGATTCACTTTATCTCATTTGAGGGAAAATCTCAACCGAGTGACATTACCAGCCATACTGAATAACGCTCCAACGGAGTGCTCGCAGCGCATATGGTCATGTTTTTAAGCAACCTTTGACTAAGAGAGAATCGAGCCTGATTGTCCTGCCATCGGACAAACAGATCTGAGTGTGAAACAAAGTCTTTCTCCTGCAGATACCTTGGAAGGTCAAAGTCTGCACAGTTCTCTTGTGGACCGGAGTGGTGTTCTGTTCTTTTCTTTTTCCAAGCAAGTCTTTGAGATTCATTTTTTTTTTTGGAGGAGGAGATGCTGCACTTGCTCCTCCATCTCCAGCTGTCGAGGTATTCAAGGCACCATCTCCATCAGCCGCACCATCGGGCACTGCCAGCATCTCCTCTGGGGCGCAGCTCACAGATACATTTCAGGAATCGCTGTTGGAGAGAAGTGCTTTCACTTGGCTGGAGGATGAATAATTCTGAAATGTGATCTTAGTTTAGACATACTGTATTCGTACCATCGATACCTTTCTCCGCACAATTGTGGCATACACCCTCATACAGGTCTTTTGTCGGCTGCCTCTTGTCGTCTGGCTCAAATCCGAAATGTGCCCAAATTGGCAACCTAACATTTGGTTTACTGACTAGGTTCTTGCTTTTATTGATTCAAATAATGTCGTCTGATGTCAAGTATATGGGCTTTACCATGTATTTGATATAAGCATGCACTTAGAACTGTATTTTATGCTTTTGTCTTTTATATCTGTGTTTTGTGTGTTTATCTATTCAATTAAAAGTTATCTGTAGATATCGAAAGTATTCAAGCCTAGAAATAATTCATAATAAAAACATATACTCACAGAAGAAATCCCAGACAGGCCTGTGTTTACTGGACTGTTCGTCCACCTACAGCAAAGCTGAAGTAACCTGCAACTGAAAAGATGGAACATAGGATGCAAGACTATCAATAACAATAACTAAACCATGGTAATTGTGTTTTTATTTCATAAAACACACCAGATGCACTCCTGTAGCTTTCATCAGCAAAACAAAACAAAATTAGCGGTGATGATGGTAATGAGCTCAACCCCGTGAAGGTGTCACATGACCGCAGTAGAATGCAATGAAGGGGGAATCTTTTTCATGGACCAGCTTTCGTGATAGCAATTTATTCTGAAATCATCAACCCACAAATACAGCCCTTGGTAATCAAAAATGTTTCTATGTAACAATTGATCGCTTAAATTAAAGATTTGGAAACATCCTGAAATTAATTTGACAGTTTTATCATTTTCATACCATTTTTATTTGAAAATCCACCCCTGGGTCCAATAGGTAACTACTGACAGAACTCTGTTTGTGTGTCTGTGTGTGAGAGAGAGAGAGTGTGAGATTAACAGTCCCTATTACATTAAAAAAAGTCCTCAGTCCTCATTCGGATAGAGGATTCCAAAACTAAACTGGAAAAGACGACCAAGACATAGAGGAAGGCCGAGTGGCCAGAACATTATGATGTTGATACACAGCATTGATGAACAAGCTGTGCACCTGAAGACTTCCCAGTGCTGATGTTGGTGCTTTCCTATAAATAGATTTTGATTATACCATACTTTGGTTCATTTTTTTTCCCCAACAGAGCTGCCTGTGAAACGACCATGTGCTTATGTGCCGGGCAGGTTTGGAAAGTATTTGTGGGATGAGTGTCAGGATGTCACTTCAAGTAGGCGCTTCAATAATGGCTGTGCAAGCAGGGAAACTGAGAAAAAAAATCAATTGATTGCATTTGACATCAACACTGATTTAATATCCACTTAAAACATTGCAAAGTTCATTATCCTTATTGTGATCAATGCAAGATGATTTTCACTTTGAACTTTTTTTACCACAGCTGGATAAAACATTTGATACAGTATTAAATAAAAGAAGACATCTTCACGTAGCTTTTTTTTTTGTCCCACCAAAGATCCAAAACCCAAAGACATTTAGTTTACAGTAAGACAAAGATAAAAGATAAAGCAGAAAATTGTTTCCTCAATATCCTCACTTATTTTTTTTAAAAATTGCTGATAACTTTTCTGATGATAGACTGATCAGTTCAGCTAAAATGTTGACATTATGGAGCAGAAAGAAACAACAACCAATCCACTATGCACTTAAACTACTGTTAAAAGTCAACAGCCCAGTCCTTGGCTGCACCTGTGGCATGTTTTTCTCATAGTTTCCGATGAGGCGTCAGTGTTTGTGTCTTTGTGTGCGACAGAGCGTGTGTGTTTTTAGCAGGCGCTGTCGTTTGGAGGTTTGTGTTGGTGGGTTGTTTTTGAAGTGCTGGTGGGCTTACTGGAAGTGTGTCAGACAGGAGAGGAATGCAGGAAGAGGGTGTAAGCCTGTGTGTGTGGGTGGGGTGGGGTATGGAGACAGGGCTGGGGTCGCCCCTTATTCTTGATGTGTACATATGTGTGCTGTATGTGCGTGCAAGCCTGCCCATGGCTTCATTGCTCAAATGTGTTATTCTACAGCCTTGTCAGTTTCAAAAGCCACAAGGGTTTCTTCGGTGTCTCTGCTAATAAAATTGACTCTGAGCTGAGTTCCTCTGTAGAGCAACATTTTCAGGAGGTGGAGAAAACTTTCATTTTTACTCTCCATTCAGAGGAAGAATATAGACAGACGATAACAAACTGGTATGTAAACATCCTGGGCTCCCTTTGTGTAAAAGAGACAAGATTAATGGCTGACGTGTTAATACTCATACTGCTATAAAGCTGCAAAGTTCAGCTGCAGCCCCCTGGGCTTCAGATTCGGATCTGCTTCCTTCATATTTGAAGCATCGCAGGAGGAGAATCACAAAACTCCATGGAATCGGCAGAATCAAAGCTTGTATGGATTTTTTTTTCTTGTTCTCGTCCGGTTGATGCTTTCTTTCTCTTGGGTGCAGTCAGTTTTTGTCAGAATCCAAGCCAATTATTGGAATGCTCTGCAAAGCAGTAAATTAGAAAATATTTTCCTTTCAGCCATTACATACGCTTTCCAAACCCTCACGGCAGGTTGAGCCAAAATATGCATTAATAAAAGACATGTTTTCAAAAAACTGAGAAATCTGTTACTCTACAACGTATTCCATAAGACATTTTTCACCCTTGTTTCATCGTAAATATATATTAAACTGTAAGCAAAGAATGTGCTACTTGCTGCTCACTTTGAAACTTTAGTTGTGTCTTAAGTTGTGTCTTTAACGCCATTTGTCTAAATGAGTGCATGTCGTCCGTGGGGGTAAGACACAGCGTCACATCTCCTTTGCATGGAATTGATAAAACGGTTAATCTGGACTTGTGGGGTGGGATGCCATTCTTCTTGCAGTGCTGTGACAAGTTGTTCATGTGTTGCTGGAGCAGGATCGCTCCGTCCCACCCAGCGATCCAGAACATCCCACAGATGCTCTATTGGGTTGAGATCTGGTGAATATGCTGGCCAAGGAAGGACAGCAACATTGTTCTGGGCCACGTAGGCTACTCCTGACAGACATGAGCATCATGTGGTCTGGCATTGTCATGCATGAAGGTGATGCCTATATGCTGTATCCTGTGAATGACGTGGACCTAGGACCTGATCTCGGTAATGACAACACCACAAAAACGGTCCACTTCCTGGATGTATGCTGCAGGATAGTGTTCCTTACGTCGACGATACACACGCATACGACCCTCAGCTCTGTGCAAGTTAAATCTGGACTTGTCACTAAACGTTATCTATCTCCACTGTGCAATGAGCCATAACATCTGTAACATCTGTGCTACACGTTTATGCTGAGTTAAGGCCATCAGCATCTCACGTAAATTTTGGAGGAAGGCATGGCATCGTCAGTTGTTTCAGTAGGACATTAATTAGACCGGGATTTTATTGCCTTGGCCAGGTGTTTTCAATCATGCACCAAAAAAATCTCACCAACATCATTGTTTACTCTGAAATGCACCAATGACTGTTATTTCTATGTTATGACTTAATGATGGTCATTAACATTTTTTGGTTGCGGGTACTTTAAAAAAAAGTCATTTCAGTGTGTCACATGCTTGTTTGTTTCAGTAGATTAGGGCTAGTGAAAGGAAAATATTGGGTTTTTAAAATTATACGTTTCTACTGTTGCTCAGTATATGAATGTTAAATGTTAAATCTTTTGAAAGGTTTTGTTTCTCTATATTCCTTCATACGGATACAAAATATTGTATACATCACTCAAGGTAATTAATTTCAATACAAACCTGACGGCACAGAAGTGGTTATTTTTTCTCATTAAGATCAAAGAAAAATATCCATTTAACTTGAACTTTCTCTGCCGAGTAAATAACTAGCTATGTAGAAAGATGGCCTCCCCAATTCTAATCTGGCCTAAGATCCGATGACTGGATGATCTGGATGACAGAAACAATTGTGCCACAGAAGTGTCTGTAAACATTCAGGCCTCCATGAAATTAATGCACAGAAATATTGATGTTTCAAGAAAGATTATATTGTAATTACAATCGGAGGCACGCTGTACCCTAAGAAGCAAATCAGGAAAAGTCTCACAAGGCAAACGACAAATCACATTGTCCTGTAGTTTTCCGGCAACCTTCTGAGTGGAGCTATCTCCAGAGATTACACAACAGACTACAGGTTCAGATAGATAATGTCTTCTCCTAGAGGCCTCTGCTCATGTGTACTATACATACCAAGGACGCATACAACACCAGTTTTTCTGAGGTACTGATGTGTCATGGATTAGTTTCACAGCAATCTCTGAATAGATGCAGGATGTGGGCAGTGAATCAGAGGATAGGATTCAAGCTAATTCAGTACCTCAGCTACTCAGCCACTACTTAACTTAACCAATAAATTACTATACAATTCTGACATTTCAGCACCTGCACTCATGAAAAAAAGTTTCCTATTCCTATTTGCCTCATTTGCACACAATTTAAAGGCCAATAGATAAAACACTATGTTTTGGCTGGGATATAGTTTGTTGATGCTAATCAGACCCAAATGAATTTGCTAATGATTTACTGATGTTAGAAATGCTACACTTAGCACCTTGTTTATAATAGATGGTGATTATTTTGCTCTATTTGCTTGAGAAATGTTGATTTAGCAAAATAAAAAAAGTAGGAGAGAAAAAATCCTTGCGTTGGCAAAAAGACAAATTGCTGGCAGGGTAGCTGGAGGCTCTGCGGAGAGGCACTTCTCATCGTCGGGCTGCTGGAGGAGCAGAGGCAGAAAGATGGCCCATTAACTCTTGGGGAGTAGAACAGACGTGGAGAGAAGTTGGAGTAAGTGATAATTTTCAAATATGTTTGATATTTAGGAGTTCAAGTATGGTTAATTACATCAGAACAATAGCCAATGAGAGAGAGATCCTGGAGCAGCCGACGGGGCTGCCAAGCAATATTAAGCACTCCGGCCCTCGTGGCTAACATTAGCTCGTATACTTGACAGATATTAAAACGGACAGCTAAGATCTCACCTCTGGTTCTTGATGAAGAATAAGAATAGATGACCCGTGATGACAGCGTATTCCCAACCGTTTCCTCATCTACACTCGTTTCTTGTTCTCTTGCTTTCTCACTGCAAAGTAGGCCGATCGCTACGGCAACATCATCAGTCATTTTGATGACATACACAGCTGCTTCTCGAGAGATCACGTGAGGCGGTGCATTCGTTTCTCCTCTTAATGAAATCCTGTAGTGTGTGAGATGCTCCGTATTGTTTGAATCTTGAAGTGTGTGATGTTAATGAGATTCCAAAGAAGAAAAGGGAACGAGGAAAACTAGGAACCAAATGCAGACTAAGGAAGAATAAGTGCGGTTCAGGGATTTGATTATGATTACAGGCAAGGGTCAAAACTGATGAGCAGTCCGAGACCGGTGATATCTACAAACAGCAAGGCAGAGACAGAGTGAACTGGGCAAACTATCCAATAGTTCTAGGAAATAAGGCTGCAAAGTGAGACACAGAGGTACGATGAGCTGGTATGAAGGGGAAGAACCACACACACTAAATACTCTGGGAAGGAGGGAAAACAGGCTGGGGAAGACAATCATAGGGAGGGAAAACACATGGAGCAGGAAGTCTGGAAAGAGAATACAAGTGAGTGACAAAATAAAACAGGCTAGATGCTAAACTAGAAGCATGACCTCGGAAATGAGTTAACAAAATAAAACAGGAAGTGGTCAAACTAAAGCCCAAACCATGAGACCATGACCTGTGGAGATTCTCATTATGTGATGAAACCCAATTTCAACATGGGTTGGGATTTAAACCCAGGCAATTTTCTCGTCAGGTTGCTCACATTTACATATGATAGCGTGTATGGTTTATACACATTAGCACAAATGGAGTTTTTCCAGTACCGGGGCCATCTTTGTCTATCAATTCATTTTCTTCCCCTTATCCGGGTCTGGGTTACGGGGGCAGCGGTCTCAGCAGAGAAGCCCAGACCTCCCTCTGCCCAGCCACCTCTTCTGGCTCTCCAGAGGGTACACCAAGGCGTTCCCAAGACATCCGAGATAAATAATCCCTCCAGCGGGTCCTGGGTCTACCCCGGGGTCTCCTCCCTGTTGGACATGCCTGGAATACCTCTCCAGGGAGGCGTCCGGGGGGCTTTGGGGCATCTTCGTCCTTCAACACTTACTTTCTGCCTAACAAGATAACAGCATTATTTTCTATTGCAATCTTTCACTTTGTTCATCGTCAAAAGCCAATTTTTAGACATTGCTCAACAGTATCTGGTACCATGAGTTTCCTCATCCTTTCCCATTTTTCTCTTTTACTACCACCACTCCATTGAGTGCCCTTCTAGTTCTGTCTCCCTCCCTTCTCTTCATCTCTCCTACTCTATCAATCAGACTCTGTGTGTGGGTGTGGGTGTGTGTGGGTGTGGGTGTGTGTGTGTGTGGGTGTGTGTGTGTGTGGGTGTGGGTGTGTGTGTGTGTGTGTGTGTGTGTCTACACATATGAATTTGTTACAGCGCAGAGTTTAGGACTCCCTGTCTCTTCTGTGTTTTTTTCCTTCTACTTGTCAAGAGTGTTTATAGTGAACCTGTTCAGGACGGTTTATTGCTAATTGTTTGTATTCTCTCTCTCTCTCTCTCTCTCTCTCTCTCTCTCTCTCTCTCTCTCTCTCTCTCTCTCTCTCTCTCTCTCTCTTTCTCTCTGTCTCTCTCTCTCACACACACACTTTCTCCTTGCTTGACAACATGACATCAAACCCACATTTCTCTGTCTGTCTCTCTCTCCCTCAGCCACCAACTGCTTTGTGTTAATATTCATGACCTGTATATGTTTCACAGAACTGAAAACACTTGACTGTCTGCTCCCATCATGTTCTTTGGCTGTGTGTGTGTGTGTTGTGGCATTTAAAGCACCAGGGAAGAGTCGATTCTTCATTCTGTATTTATAGCCGTGTCTTTCTGTCTTTTGGTTTTTTTTCTTTCTCTTATCCGTTTGTCAGTATTCGGGGCGGCACACTGGGCTTTGACAGGGAGGAGGAGGGTGTGAGGGCCGTCTTCTGGCTGTTATTTTGAAATAGTAGGGAGTGGTATTATAAAACACACACTAGATTAGATTGAATATGATTAGATGAAGTTTGATTAAATCAGCCCTGTGGGGAAATTGGGTCACTGCTGGTGAAGATAGCAGCCTGCAGCAGAGAGAAAGATGCCTGAAAATGGACGATTGTGACGATAAGACAACCTGGTATATCATTGCATAATAGGATTGGGCCCAAATAGCTCTTCTGGATTTTGAGCCATCCAGATTGATAAACTGTCCAAGCCTATTGAATTTGCTACTGAATATTTTACTTAATCTATTGGTCATTTAACAGTTTGGTGGCAAATCCCTAAGAAGCTTCTTAAAAGCAGTCATTTTTTCTGTTTGCTAAAGATAGGAAGCATGGATAGAGAGAGAGAGAGAGAGAGAGAGAGAGGAACAGAAGGGGAAACGAAAGTCTCTGCTAGTATTAAACACATGACATGCATCTTATCTCCCACAATGCTTCAGGCTTCTCATTTTCAGGCAGCGCTGACCGCTGCTTTTGCTGGTTAAATGATGACGAGCGAACAGCAGATTGTATCAGCGGTAGCTAATTAATGCTAATGTCCTTTGTACTGTAAGTTGGCCAAAGGCTGAAATGAAACTTTTGGTTTGTTGTTTGGTTTTCCTAAGACGATGACCACTTTGCAACACTATCATAAGTGGACTGTTTTGACCTCTGTCAAGGTGGTTATGTTTTTGTCTAGACTACTCGAAAAGTTATGAACGGATTCTGATTGAATTTGTTAGACAGGTAGGCACAGAATGATTCCTCATTTTGTGATTCCTCGTAAACCCGGCGACCCGGTTCGATCGTGTTCCTCGGGGCGTGACTTATATCAGCAATTGATGGTCAAGGACGCTGTCATACAATAGATATACAACAATACATAATGTAGGCTTAAGATCAATAGTCACAGTAGTAATTATAGCAATAAAAATATTCATTCAGGCCTGGATACACCAAAGCATTGAATTTAAAAACATCCAATAAGTAAACCATCCATTAGATTTTGGTGATGATCCAAATCATCATCTGGATCCAGTATTAGTTTAAATTATTCTTTACTGCAGGAAAGGGGCATTTACAAGAAATTTACTTCTAAGTTCATGGATAATGTCTACAATGATTGGACAAAGAGGACACAATGACATCACCATAAGATCTAGTGCGCATCAGAATCTCATCTGGATCCACTGGATTGTACCATGTATAATTGTATGCGACAAATAAAGCTGCTTCTTCTTCTTCTTTTTCTTCAAACTAATAATGATACTATTGTGATTCCAAATTCTAGGGGCAGGTTTTCATGGTCATGGAGTCACATTATGAGGGTCAAACTACCATTGGACTGTTGGTTTTAGGTTCAGTGACATACTGAACTGAGTAACAAACAGTTTAACAATAGTATATGTTTATCATTGTCATATTTCTGTAGACATCCAGCCTTTGGAACAGGTAACTAATGAATATTGAAAATAATTTCCTATCAGTATTTCATGTCAGGCTACTTGACTATACTATTAAGGTATATTATTTATGACTGGTCAGCTAACAAAAGCTAGTTACAGATGAAGAGCAATCAGATCAATCAGAATCTGATTTGTGAAAAACGCTATCAGACCCCGACCCTGATCCATACTGACAGGGTCACAGCTGTGGAAGTGTGGAGCTGATGCATGTAGAGGCAAAGAGGTGATGAAAGGGCTGCCTGCGTATGTGTCTGTCTGTATATTGAAGTGTCATATAAAAATGTAATCCTTGCTGTCAAGTGTTGTGCGAGCTTTGTGTGTGTATGTGTGCGCACATATACACACGCACACATACACACACATATATCTATACATACATACACATATAAAAATAGTTTGTATTTGTTGATGCCATGTGAGGGCTGGGATTTCCTTCTTTTCTCTCCATGACCTTTCTTTTATTTCTTTCCGTTTTTTTAAAAATTATCTCTACTTCATTTCACTGCCTTTTCCATTCCTTTCTTTCTCTCTCTCTCTCTCTCTCTCTCTCTCTCTCTCTCTGGAGCCTCTATCGCTTTTTCCCACTTCTCTCTCGACTCTTATCTTTCTAGGGAGCTTTTTAAAACAACTCCCACACGCTTTCTCTGATCTGTCTTACAAAAGCAGAGAAGCAAAACACATGCGCGGACACACATACACACACCGGGTTGCATAATTTGTGACTTGCCTCATGCGTGTAATGAGGGCCCAAGTCCTCAAAAACACACTCTCTCTCTCTCTCTCTCTCTCTCACTCTCTCACACACACACACACACACACTGGTGAACATTGTGTAATCATTTATATAAAGAGGCATTAGTGTTTCTTCCTAAGAGGAACATAGGGAACATTGTGTCCAGGTTGGGTGACATTCTTCTCCTGCCTTCTTTTAAACTATTGAAGTGAAAGGTGCATGATTCCAACAGAGGCATAAAGTGATCGTCTAATTCCTCCTGAACAGCTTGTGTAGGAACCCAGCAGTTGGTTCTTATTTACTGATTCTTCTTCCAGGAGATTAACGTTTAGATTTGGAGCAACGATTTTAAGAACGGTTGCTCATTTTCTTACTGTTGTTCATGTAGGCATGGACAGGTGCATGAATACTGCATGATGTGATGCATAGTCCTGCCATCAGGTTTACACTATTCTGCTGATCATTTAATGCAGGTAATGTGCCAACACAGAAGAAGAAGACTGCAGGAACACAAACACTGATGTAAATAATGTGGCCTTCTGCAAACATACACCATGCAGATGTATGTTGATGCAAGGACGACACAGAATGATTAAATAGATGAATAGAAGGACAGTTGCCAGTTCTGGTTTGGATCAAGTCCCAGGTTGATCAAATTAAGATTTTAGTCGCTACAGCTGACAAATCTAACCTTTTCCTATCTCCTTCTCTTTGTCTGCCAAGAACCAAATACATAACCAGGTAGCAGGTTCATTCATCTGATATGAATAATTTAAGTTTATCAGCCTAATAGTTTGGAATCTGGACCTCCATCATTTGGTGCAAGTCGTTCATGAAAGTATGTGTTCAGAAGTAAGTCGGCTTCATCTAGTGTTCAAAATTTAGACTTGATAAACTATTTAGACTTAGGTTCAGTTTTTATGACATGTAACTGATCCCAGACCAGAGTACAGGTACAGGTCGATGTGGGGTGAGGAGGCTATAGAAGAGAAAAAACAGGAAGAGCTGAAGTGAACATTTTTTATCCACTTTCTGCTCTCACTTCTTCTTTTATCCTCTCTTCCTGAGCCTCTCTGCACCCTCTCTGTTCCTGTCTGTCAGTCCTGAGCCTCTCTGGCTCCCGAACAACTCGGTGGAAAATATGAATGAAAACATTCCCCTGCCGCGTTTGCCCAAACTCTGCTCCAGGCACAAACACACTCCCCCACCTCTCTCTCTCTCTCTCTCTCTCTCTCTCTCTCTCTCTCTCTCTCTCTCTCTCTCTCTCTCTCTCTCTCTCTCTCTCTCTCTCACTGTCCCCTTCCACTTCCACTTCTTTTCCTCTTCCTATTATGTGCTTCATCTTTTGTTTAACATTGTTTGCACATTTCTGAGGACGGGACTGAGAGAAAGGGTCTTGGGAGGTGTCTATAGGGAGGTGGGGCAGTTTGTGGAGAGATTGTCTGTGGGAGTTTGGAGAGAGGAGACAAACAGGGTGATGCATGCATGTGTGTGTGTCTGTTTACCTTTGTGTTTGTTTTATTTTTCATGTGTTGAGAACTTAGGATGTGATTGTGTGTGTGTGTGTGTGTTATTTTCACTATCTGTGTGTGCACTCTGCAGTATGTGTGTGTAATTGTAGTGTTTGTGTGTGTATGTGTGTGTGTGTGTGGTGTTTGTGCAGAACCTGCAGCGCTCTAGAGTGATGGTGTTAATAAGTCTGAGTCATATCCATGACAACAGGCAGACTGTGCTAGCATCTAAACCACAGAACAAAATGGCAGCTGACTGTGACGGCACACGCTGACACTGGCTTCCTCCAAAACAATCTCATTAACTGCATGAGTTATGAGGAAGAGACGTTTATTCCCTCAAACTCTGACTCAAAGGTCACATTTATAGCTTCAAAATGACTGCGTTTAACAGTGAAGTTCACAAAGACAAACATGTTTTTTTTTCCAGCAGATTTTTGATAACTTCTCTAGAAATGACACCCAACTACGTGCTTTCAAAATATCAGAATAAATTGACCTTTTTTGACTCATATTATGACCCTTAACTTAAAATCCACCATAACTTTTAATCTACACATAATATCCTTATATTAAGAATTAATAACTTAGCAACATCATCACGGTGGGGATTTTTTCTTCCGATAAACAATTATTACAGGATTTTGTTTTGACACAGCCTGTAAACGGTTTTCTGATTGTTCAGTTTCAGTGACAGTGGTGTTGGCGGATGTGTCGCAGCTCTCTGAGAGCTCTCTAGTTTTAGATGTGATAACATAGGCAGGGTTTCAGAGGGTGACTCTGCTTCCATGAAGTAACAAACCACACAGAATATATATGAATAGTGTTTTTAAATTGTCCTGGACAGGTTGTTCTGGCTGCAGTTATTCCATGCTTTCATTCAAAGGTTATAATAGACAAACCAAAAATTCACTTGGCAATATTTTATCTGCCATTTCCCACCAGGGTGGACCTTTTTTTTTTTTTTTTTTTTTAATAAAATGCATTTTAAATAGATTGTGCAGTCATACTGGTAGACTCGACAGTGATAGCAGCTAGGATATTTCTGGATTTGGAAGACAGATACATTGATTTTATTATTATATTTCATTTTATGTACAAAAACAGCAGGAGGTGGAGAGAGGTCAAGAGTGAGTGGCATTGACATGAAGAGAGAGAGAGAGAGAGAGAGGCGGAAAGACAGGAGAGACGGTAATGAAATCAGACTTTTCATTCATGAGCTCCTGCTTAAAACGGAAATTCTCTGGGTTTCCATTTTAAAAAAAATGCTATCTCCATCTTTGGTACTCAGCACTCATTACTGTGGGGATTTTACACTGCACCTCCCAGAGCTCAGCTGTCAGTCAAACAGTGTGGGCAGCTCACTAACATAACAATAATTCTGTTGAAAAAAGGTGGAATAGTTTCTCACACAAACTATTCTGGGGGTTTTTCTATTTCAATCCCCAAAGAAACTTCTTCTACTGCTGCAGTAAATACACCCATACTTCCTTTCCCGGTAATTAACATGTCATTTAACTTGATCATCTGATCTGATTTGAAATATTTTTTTATTGAGTATCTATGATGTGAGAAGGAGAAAAAGGTCATTAAGCCATGCAAGACGTACGCAGCGATAGTCTTGTGATTATTTTATGACTGATTACTGCTTTACATGACGTGTGTGTGTGTGTGTGTGTGTGTGTGTGTGTGTGTGTGTGTGTGTGTGTGTGTGTGTGTGTGTGTGTGTGTGTGTGTGTGTGTGTGTGTGTGTGTGTGTGTGTGTGTGTGTGTGTGGTTCTCGAGCTGATTGGAATGACAGTGACACAGTGGTGAGTCATCTGTAAAAGGTCACTGTGCAAATGATGTTTGTTTCAGGTGATGAGTGATTTTTTTCACAGAAAGGTAACAGATGATTGTTTGTTTTCCATATACATAAATATGACATGAAGATGACTCACTTCCTCCAAAACAACATGGCAACAATCCACGGATGTGTGTATACAGGGACAGGAGGCATCTGTTTTAGAGCAAAAGCTGTGAATTTTTTTTTTTTTAAACCCATCATAAACTTGCTGTCCAGCACCAAACAGGCAGTGAAACAAAGTAGGTGAGTAAACAGTGAACTTAATGGAGTGTTCAGCTGCCAGATATTTCCCTCAGGAGATGGTGGAGACCAAATGTGGACCTCACATATTGAGCTTGAGCTCAGTTATTAGCTTCAAATTAATCTGGCATCCAGTTTGTGGAAATCTGGATGTCTTTGCTAACAAGTTTGCAATGTCAATTCATTAGATTACAATGCGTCAGTGTTTCTGCTGCCCCCTATTGGCCAGAAAAGTCACTCTGCCACTGCGCTTTATGCAGACAGTCATACAGACTGTATGAAGTCATACATGTCAAGTGATACAGTTTACCCGTAACTGATCCAGATAGGTCGCGGGGGGGCTGGAGCCTATCCCAGCCGACTTTGAGCGGGAGGCAGGGTTGTATTTTTTTAATTTTTCAGAAAATCATGTTGCCAAATAATTATTGATCTATGTATTTATATCTGAAAATATAAACACAGAAAATGATGCTTCAGAAGTAAACTGCCAATCAACATTCACCGCTGAAGCCTTTGCTGTCACATGACCACAATGACCCATCAGATGTTGACCCATTGTGGAAAAATAGACCTGTTGTCTTATCTTTGGTCTTTAGTTGGTGTGTCTCTTGTGTCGATCCTGAGTAAATAGCAGGTAGTTGGAACATACCATGTCCTCATTGTCATGAGAGGGTCAGATGCAGAACGTAAGGTCACACTTATGCATTTTTAAGGATGTTTCAATGGAAAATAAGGACTTTGGCGCTAATGCAGGTAACAAAGGTGGAGAAGAAACTGGGTTGACATCATGTAAAGCGCGTGTCTTTTGTGAGTACTTACCCCTGTTCCTGCAGACACACACACACACACACACACACACACACACACACACACACACACACACACATACACACATATCCTGCATCGCCAAACGGAGCTGCCCCTGCACCCAGTGGTGGGTAACCCTGTGTCCCATTGGACACTTGGCTGATTCTCCTATTCCCATCAGTATGCAGATATGAGGCTATGTTTTAGAGCAGCAGGGGCATTTGGATGGGTCGCCAAAGGATAAGGGGCACACACACACACACACACACACACTCACAGATTGGTGTAAAAACTATGGGAAGAAAGAGGGATTACAGAGAAATAAAGGGGAGTAGCTGGATTTCTCAGCCGTTCCTGTGACACAGGCATTTTAAAAATGAGATTATTTCAGACACACACACACAAACACACATACATACACTGTGAACACACAGGGAAGTGATTGTTTTCATCTGACAGGAATGTTATGTCTGAATAAGTGGTTTAATCTTCTATTCAGAGCAGCACGCTCACCCTCATCATCAGGTTTTTTTTTGCAGCCTTTTACAGAGAGGAATTCAAAAGAAGAGCCTGTTGAAAGAATTTGAAGTCTTGGCTTTAAATGAACTGACTTGGCATCTAACGACTGTTGGAGTTCAAATCAAATTACGGAAAAAAACTGGAGGAATATCACCTTTCTAACTCTCCTTTCTCTTCTTCCTTGTGTTTCTTCCATCTCATCGTATTACTTCTTTTACCTACTGTTGACTATTCTTCCAGCATTTTTCTTTTTTTTGATGCCCCTGCCATTGGGGGTATATAAGGTTATCCTTTTACATCCGTCCGTACATAACGGGGTATGCTCTATCCACATCTCCAGAAAAACCGGTGGACAGAATTCATGAAATTTGGCAGACAAGGTAGCACACAAATGTTCTAGTTTTCACTTTTCTCCATCCTTCCAGATTTCTTCTATCATCATAATGTGTTTTGTTCCTGGGTTCAGGCAAAATGGAGAGACATCTATTCATTGGTACATTCTACCCACATTGTATTGACTCAAAGTTGTTTGCAAAGTTTCTCTTTAAACCTTTAGCTTATCAACCCACATTACTCATATTCTACCATGATGTGTTTCCTTTTCATTCTATACGATTTCTTACTATATTCCATCCTACATTTATTTCTTACTTCATCCTCTAATCCCTTATTTTCACAAGTAATTTGTCTTTCTTTCATCCTCTCTTATTTTCTGTTGTCCATGCCCCTTCCTTCTCCCTTCCCTGTTTTTTTTTTCGTTTTAGCCTCATAAACATTCCCAGCCTCATTTAAAATGACTTCCTGCTCTTCAGGAGCGATCTGTCAGGAGCTGATGTCTGTTTAAACTACACGTGTCCTGTGTGGGTAGAGAGTCAGACCGCTGTTACTTTGCCCACACTGGAAATGTCTTATGTAAACACTGTCCACTTCATCCCTCCTCAAGAGGAGATTATTATTGACGTTTTATGAAAAGCAGGAAAGTGAGTTTTACACAGCAGTGAGAAACATGTGAGAGCGTAGCATAGAAGAAGACTGGGATGACCTTCGATCCTCTTTATGTTTTATCTGTGAGCCTTTTTTTAATCATGATGTGCAGCTTTCTCTCCCCTGATGCATGTTTTATCCTGATGTAGACCAATTTACACTTAGTGATCAGTTTAGTACGAACTCCTCCCTAAAGGTAACGTAGTCTAAAATATCTTTAATGATCGTGTTCAGTTTTCAGTGACTTGATTGACCCCACTTTAAATTCATTTGGTGGGATATAGATAGATATAGTTTGTTGAGCATAGGACATTTGCATTAAATGAGTAAATGTTCACTTATTAAACCTGCTGTTTCTGTTTTTATTTTTTTAAGTGAAAGCTGTAGACATTGGAAGAATAAAATCTTGCAAACATTTGTTGCTCAGTTAGAATAAACCCGGCTAATTCATCGTTGAAGTGTAAATGGTACTTTTAGTACAACAATATATGGACAAAAGCCACAGGTGTATAGAATCCAGCACCTAGCCATGAGGTCTGCATTTACAAACATTTGTGTAAGTATGGGTCGTTCTGAAGAGCTCAGTGAATTCAAGCGTGGTTCTGTCATAGGACGCCACCTTTGCATTAAGTCATGTCGTAAAAAAATTCTTCCCTGTACATATTCCACGGTCAGCTGAAAGTGGAATTATTGAAAACTGGAAGCGTTTAGGAACAACAGCAACTCAATCACAAAGTGTCAGTCCACGAAAAGTCACCGAGTGCTGGTGCGTAAAAATCACCAACTCTCTGTTGACTCAATTACTGCAGAGTTCCAAACTTCCTCTGGCATTTACATCAGCACCAGGAGCTTCATGAATGGGTTTCCATGGCCGAGCAGCTGCATGAAGCCTTACATCACCAAGCACAATGCTGAGCGTTGAATTGAGTGGTGTAAAGCATGCCGCCACTGGACTCTGGAGCGGTGGAAATATGTTCTGTGGAGTGACGAATTACACTTCTCTATCTGGCAGTCTGATGGACGAGTCTGGCTGATGCCAGGAGAAAGTTACCTGCTGACTGCACTGTGCCATCTGTAAAGTTTGGTGGAGGAGAGATAATGGTCATGGGCTTGTTTCTGAGGGTTTGGGCTAAACCTCTTCGTTCCAGTGAAGGGAAATCTTCATGCTTCATACCAAGACTTTTTGGACAATTCTGTGCTTCCAACTTTGTGGGACCAGTTTAGGGAAGGCCCTTTTCTGTTCCAGCATGACTGGGCCCCAGTGTCACAAAGCAAGGTCCATAAACACATGGTTTGGAGAATTAGGTGTGGAAGAACTTGACTGGCCTGCACGGAGCCCTGACCTCAACCCCATCGAACACCTTTGGGATGAACTGGAACGGAACATCAGTGTCTGACCTCACAAATGCTCTTCTGGATGAAGGGTCAAAAATTCCCACAGACACTGCTAGAAAGCCTTCCAAGAAGAGTGGAAGCTGTTACAGCTGCAAAGGCGGACCAACTCCATATTAATGCCTATGAATTTAGAATGGGATGTCATAAAAGTTCTTGTAGGTGTCAGGGCCAGGTGTCTCAATAGTTTTGTCACCTGTCCTCCCTGCCTGTGCTCATATAACATCGTTTTCTACAGTTTTATGCCACAAGATATACCTTTTAGTTCCCACCCCTCTCCTCCCCAGAGGGACATCTTGTGTAGTAAACCAAAAACACTTCTACTCAGAGTCTCCCAGCTGGAAGAGGGATGGAGTAGAGACTTTGGTTTTTATTGTTTTTAAGAATCAGAGGCCCACTGTTTGTAGTTCCTCTTGATAAATATTTCATGGGACGCACCATTAAGATGAAAGAAACTCAGCTGTCCTACTGTTATGATTCCAAGGAGGGGACATCAAAATATTACCCCTCTCCTGCTCTCCTCATTAGGACTCCTCACATGTAAACAGCAGTAATTTCACAGGTAGAGATATTCTTCCATATTCTGATAGTGGGTTTTAAAGAGGGGAAAAATACAATTTTGGTGGGAAATAAACAGCTTTATGATTAAAAATAAGTTTTACTTTGTCATTTTTATTTAATAACTTTAGAAATCTTTCTACAAATCATTCTACAGATTTGATTGATGTCCTACTTCACCTCATTTCTCCTTGAAAAATCTTTACTAAGTCTAACAATTTCTTTTTTGAGTTCGTTCTAACAGTATTTCTCAGATCAGACATAAAACATCCTCTGTTCACTTTTTTTTTTTTTTTTTTTGCTGCAATACAGATTACATGAGTCATTGCAACACATGTCAATCTGGGAAAAACTGCATTCTCCTACAATGTATCACAGGCATGAAACAATTTACAAAAGGATCCAAAACTGGATTTGTTTGTATCAATTGACAAATTTAAAGGCATTATGAAGACAGTGATGGTGGAGACTTGTGCTTGTTTTCCTTGAGAGGTCTCTATGAATAGTCTATGTTGTTTCATTGTGGATCTTTTTATGACATGTATGTGTTGCATTTTAAGATGTGTGATTGGCTGCTACCTTGACCAGGTCTCACTCGTAAAAGAGATTAATAATCTCAATGAGACTTCCTGGTTAAATAAAGGTCAAATGAAATCAATACAAAATAAAATATTGGTACAACAGGTCACATATTTATTTTGTTAAGGCTGATTGTCTAGCAGTGTTTTTTGTTGGTTTGACGACTTTGCAGGGTGTTGATATTTCCACCCAGTGGCAGTGTGATATGCTGTAATGTGAGTCGACTTTTCAGGCCCTCCTGGTGATTTTATTGTATTTAAAAGTGACTAGAAGACAGAGTTCTTCTAACATCACCACCGGGTCTCCCTCCCCGTCCTCTTGTGCCGGGGATGTTTGGCGTGTTGGGCGGTCCGGTGGGAGGACGCCACCAGAAGTACTTAACAACAAGTGAAAATGAGATAAAATAAGATCAAGCATTAGTAAATTGATTGTGGCTCCTATAAAATTTATTAGAATTGGTCTTAACTGTGTTGAAGACAGAAAATGTCAAGTTTCACAGTGATTGTGTTCACTATTGACAGATGACTCTGCACTTAACCTCTGCCTTTGTAGTCATGATAAAGACCGGACAATCTGGAGAGCTTTTGCACATGGGTTTGTTTACCTGCATTATGTAAGGCGTGTGTGTGTGTCTCTCTCTCTCTCTCTCTCTCTCTCTCTCTCTCTCTCTGTGGGATACATGATGCTTACCAGTGGAAGAACACTTTGTACTCTGACGCCCTTTGACTCACACCCTGTTAGATGGGATGGCTGACATCATAAGGCTATGCTTTTGTTTCCTGTGTCACCTCACGTTTCAGCTCCTGTATGACATCCGAACCAGGAACCACACCAGTGATAGGTGATAACTACAGATATATAACATCCATGGTAGAATGAAGCACTAACTTTGCACGGTCGCATGTCTCTTCTGAACTGCTATCAGTAAGACAGAAAGATCCAAAGCTCTCAAACTGACACAGGTATGAGTTAGATAACTTCTTCACAAAATTCATTCCAGTTTTTATCCCCTAGGCGTCTAATGTTTTGGTTTCACATTGCGAGTTTCCAGACACACTATGTGGGCTGTGTCTCCCTATCCTTTATGATTGATTACCCCAAAATTCTGTTCAGGTCATTATAAAAAGGAACATTGGCCTTATTTGTAGACGCACTACTTTTATTGATGGCATCGCACACCTTTACGTACTGCTGCCGCATTCGGTCATTAATTCATTTTCCTGGAACGGTTTATCCTGTGTAGGGTCGCGGAGGGGCTGGAGCCTTTCCCAACCGACTTTGGGCGGGAGGCGGGGTTCACCCTGGGCAAGTCACCTGTTCATGGCCAGTGTACTGCTGCTATACCACATGTAATAAAGCCCATATTAGAATAAACACAGCTAAGAATATTGTATATTTTTCTCACTTTCAACCAACCTCACGATACGACCAAACCCAGCAATGAATGGATCCTTTAGTCTGTCTGTCTAAAGCCTGATGTACAGTATCTTATTCCTCTTTGCCTTTGAGCTCCATTGTCCAAACCTCTATTAAAATGATACTCAGAGCAGCAAACGTCCATAAACCTGCAGGTTCATTGTCCCAGACAAGTGCATGCTTTGTTTCCTAAAAAGAACTTTATCTAATTGTAGTAAGATAGTATAGTTATTATTATTTAACCTTCTAAAAATGAGACAAGGTCTTATCCTTTATCTTCCAGTAGCACCAGTGTAATAAGACACTGAAGTGGCTTTTAAGATTACATAACCGAAACAACCAGCCCAGTGTCTCTGGTATAAACCCTTTCTGGCTTCTCCCTGTGGATGTGTGTGTGCGCTTTGCTCTTTTGTCTCTTTTCTGCCCTACCTGTCAACGGTCCGGACCTGTTAGTCCAGTGTCAGATGTCAACCTGATGCCTGCACAAAACGGGCTTCGGTTTTCAACCCTTCCTGTCCTCACAGAAAGATGGTAGAATTTTAAACTCATTAAAGATGCACTGGTGATCTACATTGAACAATGACAGACAGAAAATGCTCAGATGTGCGCTATGTATTAATCTATCGATGAATGGATGCAGCATTAGAGGTGAAAACATCTGGGAAGGTGATGGATTGATCAGGAAACGTAATGCATGCGCACGCAAAAAATATGCAATGTTTTTCTCTCATAGATAGTAAAATCACACCAATACCAAGTAAGTAAGAGACCATATTTTATTCCATCTATTATCATGAAAATGACTTATTTAATTCTTTCTCTTATATTGGTTTCATGTTGTTACTGCACTGGCAACACCTGAAGTGTCATTCCAGTGAAAATTACTTTATTAAACGTGACGGCAGCAGCTGCTGTTATGATGATGGCAGTGGTGGTGGTGGTGATGATGATGATGATGATGAGAATGATAATGACTGCGCTGTTTGATGTGAGGCTGACGACACTGACGGAGGGTGATGATAATGGAGGAAACAGTATGATAATGAGGCGTTGAGGGCGGCAGCTAAACAGAGAGCGAAAGCTTGTTTTGCTCTAATAGTTGAAGCACTTCACCTTTTCACACAAAGGTCACAACTTCACCAGGCGAGTGTGGGAATCATTTGGCTGTGTTTTTTGTGTTCCTCTGCAAACCACAGAGCTGTTTTGGAGCAATTGTGCGTGAGTGTGTGTGATCTATCCAAGGTGTCAATTTTCCTCTGATTGCTTAGGTGTGGTGTCTGATGGCGTGTGGGTATTTTGTGAGCATCTGCCTCTTTTTTGTTAATTCTTTGTCTATAAATGTCTATTTGCTCCCGTGTTACGGGTGTTGGATGTATGTACGAGCGTGTTTGAGTCTTTATTGGTTCTCTGCGGGTCGAGCAGAGTTCCTGACCCCATTTCCTGCCGTTATTGACAGAGACATTCAGAACTGAGTGTCTAAAGTACCAGACACTGCCTTGAGGAGCTTCCTGTCACTGCTCTCCACAACCATTTGATTTGTCATTGTTTTGATTGCTTTTTTTTTTGGCATCCATCAATCTGATTCAGTCTTTCTGGACCCGGAGTTGATTGCAAGGGCCTGAAACGGGTGCATACACAGACAGCTACAGCTGTTCACACTACTCTCTGGCTCTGATAGGAGGACACATTCCACACATGTGCTCACATATTCTGGAGCTTAGTGGACTTGTCTGCACAGTCAGAAAAATTGGAGTCTGCACAGAGCTTATGTAGACACCATCTGATGACCACGTTCACCTCATGCAGACCCTTTGTGCAATTGTAGACATGGAACTTTTTTTTTTCGGCTTAATGGAGAGCCTCAGACATGTTAGGCTTCTTAATAATTCCTGTTGACATTTAGCAAAACTAGTTTCACAACCGCGTTTTCAATCCAAGGCTGCACAGATGTTAACATTATTCCAATGTGTTTTCAGTGATTTAAAATAAAACAGGATTTCTTTTCATGTTACTCTGGTGTTGAGTATCAATTCATCAATCAATGAATTATCTGATCGATATCAATCAATCGGATACTAATATTATATATGAAGTTTCAAATGCTAATATCGTCACCTTAAGGACAGAAAACGAAAAATAAAACTGCCTCTGTAGATAAAATGAAACCAAATGCTTCTGTCTTGTCTTCATAATTATGTTTGAAGCCTCCTGTAAATGTTGTTAACATTAACATACCTGAGATTAGGGTTGGGCATCATTTGGATTTTAAGGATTCCGATTCTGATTTTCGGTTTCGGTTCTTGACAGTTCTCCATTCCAGTCCCTTTATACAAACCATTCTGTGTTAAGAATGTATCATTCATTATGAATGACTCACTCAAATACTAAGGAACAGCCCGATTCCTGCGTTTATCGCCGCCTTAAACAGTAGGACCTGATAAACAGGGCGGGTGTGTTCTGCTGTGGGTCAATTTATGTCACCATTCTTTTGTTGTGTTTCTGTCATTGTGTGCTGGTGTTTGATCTGTGGTCCGACGTGTAGTGTGATGTGGAAAATATTTTCCCTACCGGGACAATAAAATCTAAGCCTAAGGATCAATGGCAGTAAACTGGCTACTAGTGTTAGCCATCTGCAGACGTTTATCTACAAAGAAATATCTTTCGGTATTTGCATTTGACACAGTTTATAGTAATTTGTTCAAGTATAACGTGTTTGCTGTCTTGAGAATAAGACAGATGTTTAATTTGCACTTGACCGATTATGACGAGGTGCTGCAGGCTGTTGGCTCAGGGTTGACTGAGGAGGAGGCTGAGGCAGGCCACTCGCTGATTTGTACACCGTGTAGACAAAGGTGTTTAATCAGGTTAGTTGTGCATCCTTCCTTTCACAAAATAAGTTTGGCGCAAGTGTAACTCTGTGCCGACCTGGCATTTTTCAGGGCAAAATAAAGCCACGCTTTGAGTGCTGCTTGCTGTGGTCCATGATGGAGCCTGGCTCGAAGTACCCATCAAGCCTCTGAGGTGGAAACTACAGCCACTGCAAGCCATCACCACGGAAACTGAAACTTAACTTGAATGCGTGTGAAATTTAATTAGGAACCAATAAGCAGAATCAAAATTAAAAATTGTCAACGATTTCTGTGGAATCAGAGATTTGGAACCGGTTCCCATTTGGAACCAGTTCTCGATGCCCAACCCTACCTGAGATTGTACCATACTGGGACCAGTATAAACAACGCACTGATGGCCCAAGTTTTTTCTGACCACATTCTAAACTCTGTGTGAATATTTCTTAATTTGTTCCAGGCTGCTGTCGGAGTCGACAGGCTGTCTGTCCAACAGCAGGCAGGAAAGAGAGAACGACACCCAGCCTCCTCACACCCAGCGCTACAGCTGCTACGACCTGGATGACCTGGATGTTGCCTGGCTGGAGCTGGTCAACCACGAGTTCAGACAGATGGGTGAGTGCAAACTGACTCCTCACTCAACCTGTGTAAATGTAGGGCCCCAATAGAATATGGGTTAATTAAATAGAAGTGAGGAATGGTCATCACAATATCTAATATCTTGTTTTTCCTTTCAATGGGGCAAAATCCAAATATATTTTATTTACAGTGATATCAAAAAGAGAAAAAAAAAGATGTGGAACATTTTAAGATCTGGAACTACTGATGTTTTGCATCTTACCCAATAAATGATGTTGTCGATAATTTTTCTGTCAGATAACTAATCGATTTTTACACAATAAAACTGCAATCAAGAGGACATAAATATTAAAACGTGAAGTTATATAAACTGTCGTAATTTACCGTTACTGTTAGTTCATCAAAGGTTCTTACAGGTATTAAACTAGTAGAAGGTGAGGTAGAGTATTTTTTTTAAATCTTACGACAAATTTCATATAAGCTTCCTGTCTGAATTTCTCTTAAACCTCTGACATTTTATATATTTGATCATATTTTAAAGAGTCAGAAAGATTTTAAAGTCTCTGTTTCTGAAACCTACAGCTGGACTAAATAAACTCTACTGTACCTGTAAATACATGCTGTTTTCTTTCTTCCCTTTCCTCCTCCTTTACCGATCTCCAGCTTTCTGTATCCTCCATTTTCCTCCTCTCTTACATTTAGTATTATTTTTTTCTCCTCTGCTTTGCTGCATTCTCCAGTTTGCCATGGTGACAAATGCTGAACTCAAGCATCTCTCCCTTCTCCAGAATTTTATTTGATATCTGATCGCGTCTTTTCAGATAATGCCTTTTAATTGTGTTTATAAATCCCTGCCAGGGTTTCAAACCTTATTTCTGGGACACATTGTCCTTAAATCAAACACACACTTACACACACTTTTACACACACTGGCTCTTCTGTAAGCGGGTTGTTTCTCACAACCTTCGGCGCTAGACCAAACAAACAGACGGTTAATTGGTTCTGCAGGGCGAGGTTGTACAACTCTGGGCCCATGATAGGATGATTCAGCACTTTCTATCCCAGCCCTCTACCTACTGTATACATGTATTCCAGAGTGTGAACTTTAAGACAGAGTGTTTTCATAGTGGGTATGGTTGCTTAACACTTTTTCACTTTGGTGTAGAGATTATTCAGCTGAGAGGAAACTTGATTTTTTTCTCTTTTTTTGCAGAAAACTAGGCTGTTAAAGCAGCAGAAAACACTGGAAACCACACAGTTTTTTCAGTCCATTTTCGGGGAGTGAAAACACAAACTTTTGAAAACAGGCTCCAGAGTGGAACCTTTTGAAAATTCCACTCAACCATTGTTGTCTAAACGGGCAAAACGGAACTCCTCTGAAAATGATGACATCACCGCCCCACTTCATGCATGCCTATTACAGTCCCTGACAGCCTTTTCTGCCCATAGTAACAGAACACTATGGGCAGAAAAAGACTGTCAGTAACAAAAAACCAATGTTGGACTGTCCAGTTTTGTTTTAAGTTTATTAACACTCCTCCAATGTAGATTTGCTGAACCACCACTGTAATCTTATTCTGTGGTGTTGATTTTGAAAAGTTAAACAATTGAAAACGCTGTAGCATGTATGGCAAAGCAGTACGGGGATTGTTTAGAAAAAGATGCCCTGTGAACGCAGAATGCCTCAGTTACAGTAAAAATCTCTTCCTTTCAGCTCTTCGTTAATATTAGATTCAAGCCTAAATGATGATTAAAAAACCAACCTCCTCATCAGCAGCAGCAGAATGTTTCATATCCAAAATAATGTGAAAGTGTAACGGTTTTTTAGTTGGACTGGTGAGGGTCTAAGCTTTACTTGTTTATGTGAAACTGCAGCTCAGACTCAGTAAATAGGTTGTTTTTTACTCATTTTTTATTTTTGGATGGAAAGGGATCGAGTAAAATAAATAATAGAGGCGGGATCCTCAGCTCCACTTAAAGTCCTGAGTGCTGAATCCATCTGGTGAATCAATAGATAATCCTCAACTACAGAAGCCAGGATGGGAATTTTCTTTAGTGCTGTTTGGATTATTCGAGCGAGGCAATGAAAAATATAAATATTGAGTATAAAAATGAGTAACTTGCTCCAAATGTTTTCTATTACTTAACATCTGACTTGTGTTGGTATGGTCTTCATTTTTAGGGCCCGATGATTTCTGTAATGGAGAAAACACTGGAGGAATCACAGAAATGTAGAATAAAATGACATAATGTGCTTAAATCATTCATTCATTTTCTGTAACCGCTTATCTTGTGAAGGGTCATGGGGGGCTGGAGCCCTATCTCAACTGACTTTGGGCGGGAGGTGGGGTTCATCACAGGGGCACATAGAAAGACAAACAACCATTCACACTTACATTCACACCTATGGTCAACTTAGAATCACCAATTCACGTCTACTGCATGTTTTTCGAACCCACACAGACACTGGGAGAACATGTAAACTCCACACAGAGAAGTCCCAGGTCCTCAAGTGGATTTGAACCCAGGACCTTCTTGCTGTGAGCCGAGCCACCCCGGCTTGAATCTGAAAACACAGATTTCAGAAACTTTTAAAAAGAAAACACACAATTTGGGGAAAAATAAAATAAAATCTGGAAAATATTGTTTCTAACTCAAACTGTGTTTCAGTTTTGAACAGTTATCCAGTTAATCATCTTAATTTCAGGAACATGCTCTGGATTTCATGCCTGACTGTGTTTTCTAATCATTTAATTCTTGTTCCATGTAATCAGATCATGGTAAGCATTACAAACATCTCATCATCCTGAAAACCAGAGTGTTTATTTTCTTGATACCTCAAATACTTAATTTTTAATGAGGAAGAAAGTTTACGTTTCCCTGCTGAATTCGTTTCCATCAACTATTAATTGACCTCAGAGCGAAGCAATACTTTGAGATGCAAATGGTGCAGGAATAGAAAATGAGCCGTTGGAAAGAGGAGCTAAGTTCGGCTTAGATGATAACGCACATGTAGCATTTATCTGTTTTCTCTGGTTAGCCAGCATCACTCCATCATCCTGCAGATCATTTCTTGTATGTTTTATCCTGAGACACCCAAAGGAAGCAGAGATGGACTTGTGTGAGGTGTGCTTGTAAATGACAGACATTTTTTTGAGACAGTGTTCTGGATAAGAATAACTGGAATTTAGTAAATTGGCTCCCTCATTTTAGGTTTTCTGTGAGCAGCTCATTAATGTCGTCCTTGTCGATAACGAGAAGTGAAAGGAAGTGTTGACCCTGTTGCTGCACTCTCAGTTTTAATTGCTCTGTACCGCCTCACTGCTTTCTCACATAATCCTCTTTCTGGCGGTCACATCTCAACGTCTGCTTTCAACACCTTCAAATGTTTTTAACAATAGAGGAAGATCTGCACTATGAAACTTTTCTCTCTTAAATAAAACTCATGTATAAAGACATTTAAAAATGAGAGCTGTGGACGATTGATTTAGGTTTTCTAGTTGAGTTTGTGAGGATAAACAGAAACGACTGAGCTCTACTTTCCGTCTTCTTTCCACCAGCATTACCAGTGCTGGATGAGCCAACGATGGAGTGTGTTCTGGTCGAGTTGGAGAGTGTGTGCGAGGAGAAGATGCGGCAGGCTATCGAGGCTGAGGAGGGCCTGGGCATCGAGTACGACGAGGACGTGGTGTGTGACGTCTGCCGCTCGCCAGAGGGGGAGGACGGCAACGAAATGGTCTTCTGTGACAAATGCAACGTCTGCGTTCATCAGGTCAGAATTAAAGGGTTGAGGTTCTCATCTCTCAGCACATGTGTGAGTTTGTTATTACCAAAGGTTGTTCAGAGACGACCTTTTTGCTTAAGTACACATACAGGAGCAGTTGCACAAATAGTGCCTGTGACAACCTCTGCTGTGTTCGTTGCTGTCAGACACAGTGTTAATTGTTCTGTCGGCTTCATTTGGTGCTAACACACCTCTTGTGTCATTAGACTGCCTCTGTTTGCCTGTTGTTATGACACTGGTTGAAAAGAGATGCCGCCGATCTCAGACCAAATGTCATGTTGGACTGTCATGTAATTTTGTCACTCTGGGAGGGGAAAAGCTACCTGCATCTAGTGACACCTGGAAATTAAGAATTGCCTCTCTCTCTCTATATGAAATAAAATATTTAAAAAAGAGTCAAACCAGGAACATCCCAACCCCTCATACATATTGAGTATCTCGTTCATCCACTAATTACTGACTTTACTCAGCAAAAAGCTTAACAGGACATTGTCATGCATGAAGGTGATGCCTGATTGCTGTATCCTGGGAATGACATGTGGACCTAGGACGGTATCTCGGTAACGGATAGCCACCTACGACCATCAGCTCTGTGCAAGTTAAATTTGGACTTGTCATTAAATATGATCTGCCTCCACTGTGCAATGCGCCATAACATCTGTGCTACACGTGTCTGAGGAGTTCGGCCTTCAGCATCCTAGCATCGGCAATTGCCTGGTTACGTAAGTTTTGCAGAAGTTGTGGCATTGTCAGTTGTTTCAGTAGGATATTAATTTTCCCCGGTTTTTTATTGCCTTGGCTAGGTGTTTTCAATCATGCACCAAAAAAAACACCATCGTTTACTCTGAAATGCACCAATGACTGTTATGGCTATGTTATGACTAAATGATGGTTATTCATTATTTAACATGTTTTGGTTTTGATTACATAAAAAAGTCATTTCTATGTATCACATGCTTGTTTGTTTCAATAGATTAGGGCAAGTGAAAGGAAAATATTGGGTCCTTAAACACATGCGTTTTTAAAGTTGCTCAGTATAGTTAGGTAGAAAGAAAATAGTCTCTACATGAAAATGATTGTTATTTTTTTGTTTGTTTGTTTTGGGAATGCTCCAAATGTTTTTATTTGGGCTGCAACTAAAAAAAGTACAATAGTTTCTAACAAAAAACATTGTTATACTTTGTCAAAACAACTTTCCACCCTCTCAAATCTTGATAAGAGACTAGATCTACGCTTTGGGAAGAAGATGAGAAGAACAATCTGTCCACGAAATATAAATTACAGCTAGCAAGCAGTTAGCTTAGCTTAAAGACACGAATCAGAGGGAAACAAGTTGCCTGGCTGTCAGAAGGTAACTTCTCTTTGTCTTTGTCGCAGGCTTGCTATGGAATTTTGAAAGTACCCCAGGGGAACTGGTTGTGCCGAACCTGTGCTCTTGGCGTCCAGCCCAAATGTCTGCTCTGTCCCAAGAGAGGAGGTGCCCTGAAGCCCACCCGCAGTGGAACCAAGTGGGTCCACGTCAGCTGTGCCTTATGGATCCCTGAGGTGAGACCCAAGGAGAGACACGGTGGTCAGAATGGCCTAAAGATCCAAATACAGTCTGGTGTAGATAGATGCTGCAGTTTCATTTCTTTCATTCACATCCTCAGTCAGCCTCCGTGTTCTTGTGTTGAAGGTAGTCTTTTCCTGCATTTTCTGCAACTTCATTCATTCAGTTGAAGATGGGCCTATTGGCACATGAGTGGCTTCAACGTATTATAATTTAATGGGTGCACCTGGGCCCAGTCACATGACACACTCAGCATTCTAATCTTGTGATCCACTTAAAATGTCTTTGGTATCCCTGCTTTGTCTTTTACCTGTGAGTGTAGAATAATAGTTTGTTGCATGAGTGCTAACAGCTGTAGCCGTTGTCAGAATCCGTGTAAAAATCACCTATCCTACAGGAGTCAGCACCTACATAAACTTGAAGAGGCAATGAATGTTTGATGCACTGCTGTATGTCTGTGGTGTTCAAACTATGTAAACAAGGTTGTCTTAGGTGTCTTAAGTGTCTACACCATGAAAGAAGGGAACAGAAAGCCACCTTAAATACCGCGTTGTGTTTGAAATGCTTCGATGGAGACACCGCAGTGTTGTTATTTTGACTCCTACACTTGTGTTTTGACTGAACCCGGCTTTTGTCATCCTCACCCCAATCAACACGGCATCTGTCTCTGATCTTTCAGGTACAATGGTTTCCTTTTTCACTATTTGCTTCGACAGAAGTACGCTGTAACCCACATTTCACGCTCAAGTGAGAGAGAGAATCCCTCCCTTTAAGGATGGAACAGATATAAAGAAGAAATGCAGATAAAGGAGGATCATGGCAGATTTTGAACTTGGATTGAAGTGAACTTGGATTTGCCTGCATTTAACACAAATTTAAGTTGAGCTAAATGACACTGAACAACATCAAAAGCTGACTGCAGAAATTCAAGAGTTTGCACAACTGAAGCTGATGAGCAATAGATAACTGTACCATCTGCATAAAAGTGGAAAGCAGCATTTGATAAGTTATTACAGACTATATTGACCTATGTGGAGAACAGCAGTGGTCCTAACATGGAACCCTGGGGCACACCTATTGACACAGGGAGGAAGGAAGAACATTGCTGGGCCTTCTATCAAGGTGACATGGTCAACTGTGTCAAAAGCCTTGGACAAATCATTTAAAAGAGCTGCACTATTAATTTTTTATATGTCATTTGCTACTTTAAACATTTCAAAGCTTCTTCAGTCAAGACCTCAAAGTCTGCAGATAATGTCAATTGATTAACAAAGAAGAGCCATTTATGTGTGATGTATCTCAATGATACCTTTTGGAGAGGTCTAATCTGAAAGCTCAAAATGAACATAAAGCAGCCGCTCATTTTAGAGGTTCAGGGACAGATGTTGCTTCATGCTTCATACACACCTTTAAGCTGTTGAGAGAGTCAGTCATGAGTCTTCAACCTATTAAACAACACACTTCACCAGCACATATCTCAATAATAGAGTCGCTTTTGGCACCTCATACCTTTTACTTGTAATTGCCTTCTGTCACCCTTGATTGGGCTGATTGTTTTCGTTGCTTCGTTAGCTTTTTTTAAACTTCCTACCATGGAGGGGGGGGGGAAATTATGATTTGCGTGTCTGTGCTGAGTGTGTATCTGTGTGCCTGTGTGTATGTCCTTGCAAAGACTCAGTCGTGTTTGATCGCATGGGAAAAAGAGCTGTCAATAGCAGACATCTCCAAAAACACTCAAATCATGACACTGGCTTGTAGATTTTGGCTGAATATGATAGTAGTGGAAACTTCAAGAAAAAAGAACTTCTGTGTCTGAGTGTCATTCATCCAGATGCATGATTGTGTGCATGTGTTTGTGTTTGCATGCATTTTGCCTTCAACCTTTAGCGAGAGGTCACACTTTAAATGGCTTTTCACCACACACACACACACACACACACACACACACTCACTCTAAAAGACATGTGGCCCCTCCTCTATAAAACACTGTGATTTCCACTCATTACTATTCCTTTTCTTAATGTGTGTCGACAACCTCCTTTTCATGATTGAGATGAGACGATGACAAGACGACACCGACGTTTTTAAAGACTGGCCGTGACTAAATGAGTTACTACTGTTTACAGTTACTAAATCAATATGCAATATTGTTGTCAAAAATAGACAAGACTAGAATGTAGTTCAGAAAATGAAAGCTGTCCCAAAGTCTCTTTGTTTTCATCCACAAAAAGCTCAGATAATATATTAAAATATTAAATTACAATCCAGATATTATGTTTATTGGCGTGTGCAGCAGTTGTTTCCTGTGCTGCTTCTTTCCTGCTCTGTCGAGGAAGTGGAGTGTGAGCCTGTGCAATAGGATCCGAAAAATGATCAACTCTGTATGCCGGGCAGGGCGAAGCCAGAGAAAACACTGGTGGAGGACTGCAGTGGTCTTGATGTGTGAATCTGACATCCCACCTTGATATAGAGCCCAAAGACTAATAAAACCACCTAGTGGCTGGTTCCCTCCGAAGTTTTCCCTCAGCATAGCCCCAAGATTTATCTTGTAAAGCAAATAATTAGAGGTCCTGGGGCCGAAACGATCTCCAGCCATTCTCAAACTTAAAATAGTTAAGAAGTATGAGTCACGACTTGGAACTGGGACTGGTTTCAAATAAATTCACAAATCAGAACATTTTGCATGTCTGGATGTAAAACTTAAGCTGACACTATCAGACCAGACACTTTCTGCTTTCATTCAAACTGCTTTTTAATCAGAGGAACAGGGAACAATCGAATGAATTGACTGCAGCATTCATAAACTGGAAATCCTTTTTTGCCATCGATCAGTTTGTACATCAGCTGTAAAAGCTTCGATCATTGACGTGACAGCTGTGGAGTCATTGTCTGAATCAAACTTTCTATTGACATCCTCCATGGAGGGAAAATTGAGCCCTTGTCCCATTGAGTGTGCTGTACAGAAGATATCAATAATAAAAGAAAGAAGCAAGGATGTGGGCTTGCTCTCTGGAGGAACAGAAAATCAGACACAAGGGCAGTTGGATGAAGAGAGTGGGTAGGCATGACCTGC
The DNA here is from genome assembly GCA_037577475.1 of Chaunax sp. Z400. Lineage (NCBI taxonomy): Eukaryota > Metazoa > Chordata > Actinopteri > Lophiiformes > Chaunacidae > Chaunax > Chaunax sp. Z400. The sequence continues at coordinate 20,450,849 of CM075201.1, forward strand.
ACAAACCAGTCATCAGCTTTTCAATGCAAGCATGAAGAACAGGGAGGGAGGTCCATGCCACAAATATGACAATAGGTTTAACTGAAAGAGTTAGGATGTTTTTTGGAAAGAAATAAGCAGCGGAGGAAGGAAGGAAGGAAGGAAGAAACCATGCTTTGGTAATGAGTCCTCCCCATTTTATTCTGCATGGCTGGTTGGCACAGGTCAATGACATTTTGGTTGTATTTGGGGAGTAGGTTTCGGGGCCAAAACCTTTCTGAATAGATCGCTCAGAGTCACACTGGGCTTAGCAGTATTGTACTTGTTCCAAGAGCACAAGTGCCCTCAGTCTGGTCCAAGGAAACACTTTCTAATTTGATGTCTTGACTTTGCAATAGGAAGACAGAAGAAAATATTCAAGCCACAAAAGGTTGATGATTATTATTCAGTAGAAGGTTTTATGTAAATTCAAGTCTTTTTGCAAAGACAGACTGAAGTTAATAAAAAAAGAAGAGAGAAACATGAACTCCAGCTGGTAATTGTGACATATCTGTGTTACTGAAATGCATTAAGAAGTGTCACAACTATTTTAATTTTATCCATTGATCATTTGGTCAACAAGTGGAGAAAATTATGCATTCAAATAGCTTGGTTAGACATAGATACAGATATTCAGTTTACTTTTATATAAATGTTGATATAAAACAGGCAAAAGTAGTAAATCTATAATATTTGGCAGTTTTTTTAATTGATCTTTCATTAATTGTCAAAATCTTAATTCAAATTTCATGTTGGACTCAGTTAGTCAACGAATCATTTCAGCATGAAAAACATTAAGAGGAATCTACAATGAGAAATGCCTCAGTTGTAATGATGATTTATCTCATGGAAACATGAGATGAAATTATACATATTGTACAGGTAGGCTCTGAGAGTGAAATTTGATTAATCTCCACACAATGCTGATTGCTTCTCACAAATGATGCTTTGTATCTGTTAGATGTATTTTATCCTATGTGTTCCATACAGGTGAGTATAGGCTGCCCAGAGAAGATGGAGCCCATTACCAAGGTGTCCCACATCCCTGCCAGCCGCTGGGCTCTGTCCTGCAGCCTGTGTCGAGAACACACAGGAACCTGCATACAGGTACATCAGATAAACTGCATACGCCTCATCTTATGTTAGGATTGTACATACAGTATGCATGCATACTGTATGTCATCTGGAGGTGGTGTTGGATTGTAAACAAGCTTAAAGAACACTGAGCAAAATATTAATTCTGTGTGAAATTCAATATCCATCCATCCATCCATTTTCTTCCACTTATCCGGGTCTGGGTTGCGGGGGCAGCAGTCTCAGCAGAGAAGCCCAAACCTCCCTCTCCCCAGCCACCTCCTCCAGCTTTTCGGAGGGTACACCAAGGCGTTCTCAAGCCAGCCGAGAAATACAATCCCTCAAGCGCATCCTGGGTCTACCCCGGGGTCTCCTCCCAGTGGGACATGCCTGGAATACCTCCCCAGGGAGACATTAGAATTTGATATTAAAGTTTAGATTTTTGTGTATGAGTGGCATCAAAGTTTAAACCCACTCATCTTTATTTGGGATGCACATTCTGAAATAAAGTCTTAAAGGTCCAGTATTGTACTCTTATTAACAATTTTATATAATTTTATTTTTCCTTCAAGAAGTGAAAAAGTGATCAGATATGTGAACAACTCATCATGTTCCACCACAAAGTGCAGTCAGATCCAGATCTTGGAGATTAAAATATATTTAGAGGGGTCAATACCCATTGAGTCACAGTACGGCAGAGGTATGCTCTGTCTGAGGGCTTTCTAGTTGAAATTTATTTCATAACCTGGTATAAGAGTCTGTGGCTCAAGGTTGTGTTGAACATCAGATGAAATGCATCAAGTTTCACCCATAAAAGACACAAACAATATTGTTTAGGAAACAATATTCCTAAACATTGGGAGAGTATTTGGTAATTTGATATGTTTCAGAATGAATCATATATGGACAGGGTTTAGTTGTAAGAGAAATTCAAATCAAATCCCTAACATGTGATTGGATCCCTCAAAAGTGGGTGTGTCCAGAGATATGGAGCTGCAGAGGACTCCACAGATATCTCCCTCACCTGTATTGTTAGGTGGTCACAAAAAGGATGAAAGATTGAAACCTGATTCTTCTTTGTTAACAGTTTTTTTTTCTTCTTGTAGCTGATATCCAAACACACACCTACTGTGGTACCTGTCTGCTAGCGACCCACACCACTCTACCAGTCTTATTTGATTGGATAGATTTATGTTACTGCCCATCAATTCAAGAGGAGATATCAAACATATTTTATTCATAGTGAAATTTTAAAAAAAGACAATTATTAATGTAAAGATAATATTTGACACTTATTTGGTCATCCAATTTAAACAACAAACAAAAAATCCTTTCTCTCTTATTTCTAGTGTTAAGAGGTTGTCCAGATATATGTCTTGTTTTTTGCGTAGGTGTTGAGATACCTTCACCCCTCTAGAATATAAGTGAGAGGAAATTCGTTTGTAATGCTCAACACACTGGAAGAAAATTCCATCAAAAATAATGGAACGTTTCATCGCTTTCAAAACACAGGTTCCTCTGTTAGTCTGAATGATCTGGAAACACAATAATTTTTCACCTGTGTTTTTAATTCCAAAGTTAGTGTTGGGGGAATACATCAGGACTCATATTGGAGGATGAAGGTTTTGCATTAGTGTGTTTGTGGTTTAAAATGTGTGCATATGCATGTTGAGGCATTATGTAAATGTATTTATTCACCCAACACACACATACGTCTCTATACTGAGTACAAAAAGAGGAAGCAAGAGTTGCTGTTGCAACCTCACACAGATTTCTTTTAGTTTAGAAGGCTGACAGGCCGTGATGATTAACTGGTTTACCTAATGTGCTGATCACCTAATTTATTTCTAAATCAGCGTGCTGCTGTTGGTGGTTTGACAGTGAGTGATGAAGAAAAATGCAGTGCAGTCTAGCGTGAGTTCAAGGTAAATTAAAACAGGATATAATAGGATTTTAAGTTTTTGCTAAATTATATAAACCACATTATGAAATGTTTGGAGTCCCAGTACCAGTCAGACACTTTTCATAAGGACTATTTCTTTAGTAGGAAGTAGGTTTTCGCAGCAAGATAACACATGAGTAAGGATAAGTGCTGAGGATAAGCTCAGCTGCCTACTTTGATGAATTTGATTTGTTGAGTCAACCAAAACTTTTGCGTTGGTGCTGAAAGCAGTTGAGCCACGACAGAGTGAGAGGAAAGGTTGTTTGTAAAACTGTTAGACGGGACTTGATTCCCAGATGGTGGAGTCAGCAGGATCAGTCAGGTTTTTGTCACCACCCTCATAAAAAACCCAGAGACGACAGAGTCACCATCCTGCCGAATGCTGCACTCTCATTGAAAGTCACAAGCACAAACCTGCACGTGCATTTTTAAATGCACATGTTCTCCGTCACGACAACACAGAGCCACAAGGGCTCACAAACAGCAAATCACACCATGCCTGGAGGGACTCAGGAGGCCGCCTCTTAGTGTGACCTGTAATGGATAGGACTGACACACACACACACACATCCCAAGTTACCGACATGTCAGCAGAAATTCAGGAACCTTTTTTGTTGTGACTTGGCTTGTCTTTCTGCTTTACTGCACTTCTTGATAGCAGAAGAAACGGATCAAAAATGACACTTTAAAACAAATAGTTTCAACAAAGAAATTGAAGAAAACGTGTGTGTGTGTTGGTGTGTGCGTCTTTGTTTCAGGGAGAGAGGGGGTATGAGTTAAGTTGCTCCTCAACAGTTTGCTTTATACCAATTTGGTTCTTTTTTAATGAATCCAGAGACCCTAAAATGGGATTTCTCCTTCACTGTTTCACGTTCCATTCCTCTGTTTTGTTGTTCTGTCTCTGCCTATAACTGTATTTCTTCTCTTTCTTTCCCCCACAGTGCTCCATGCCCTCCTGTATTGTGGCCTTCCATGTGACGTGCGCCTTCGACCATGGCCTGGAGATGAGGACTATCCTGGCAGAGAATGACGAGGTCCGCTTCAAGTCCTTCTGCCTGGAGCACAGCTGCACTGCCAGCAACAGTAGTACAGCCATCAGCAACACCCCCAGTTTAACCATTGTGAGCAATGGCAAACACACTTCCACCACCAACAGAGCACACAGCACAGCCAGATCGGACTGGGCCACCACTGATGTCAGTTCTGACCGGCCGGACCACCAGCACCAGCCAGACAGCAGCAGTAACCCGGAGCAGAGATCGGTATTGTACCCGATGTCTGTGTCTGCATCAGAGCGAGCTGAGCGGGACCAGCTGGAGAGGGAGAAGGTGAGCCAGAGGAAGCAGAAGCTCCAGGAGCTTGAGGATGAGTTTTACCGACTGGTGAACCCCAGGGAGGTGGCTGAAAACCTGGCGCTTCCCATCTCACAGGTATGTTAAACCATTGAAATGAACATGATTTTGTATATGAAATGATGAGGAATGATATCAACTCATTCGCCGTAACAGCTACACCTTCATATGAACCACCTCTCTTGCAAGTGAGTCGGGTATAATAAAAAAAAGTGCAGACAGATGATGATACACAGGGAGCAAACAGCTCGGTGATGGCATGTCCATGCTAACAGGCCACAGCGACATACAGCAGGGCATCTCAGAACACACAGATCATTGAGCCGTGAACTTTCTTCTCTGTCCGTTGAGAAGAAGAAGCTCAAGCTGCTTGTAGTTGGCAACACTGGACAACTAAAGACAGAAAAACCCTGCCTGGTGTGACAAAACACAATAAATATATGGAACGCTTCAAGAACTTTCCATCCATGTCGGCTTAAAATGTATGTAAAAATGGATTCTGATAGTTCTAAATAAATTAAAACAGCTCGAGCGAAGCAAATAAAGATCTCCATATTCTCAGGCATTTGTTTAGTGTGTGCCTTAACTGGTCTCTGTTTTCCAAACATAGCTGTGGTTTTAATTTTAGCCCTCTGATGTCTCAATCCACTGACTTTTATGGGAACTTAATCGTTTAAAACATATACTTTGTCTTCTTTAAGGTGGACTTCTTATATCAGTTCTGGAAGTTGAAGAGGAAGGCCAACTTTAATAGACCTTTGGTGACCTTAAAGAGGGACGAGGTGGACAACCTGGCCCAGCAGGAGCAGGACGTCCTCTACAGACGCCTCAAACTCTTCACACACCTCCGACAAGACCTGGAGAGGGTGAGTAGGAGATGTGTGTTTGGGATGAAGCGTGAAACTTGTTGTTTTGTTGCTTTTTGCACTTCATTATTCAAACTGGAGGTAATTTTTCATGTTGTGTGTTTATCTGTGTGTGTGAGTGTGTTTGTACTTACTGGTATATACATGCTCAGTACCTGATCCAGCCAGCTTTGCTCATACTTCAGGGGTAATTTACATTTTTCAGAATGTTAATTAAAAATATCATTGACAGTATCACATGAAGTTGATTTTGCTTTCATGAATATTAATGTTCAATGAATGAATAGCCTGAAGCATGAAGGCATAATGAATAGGTGGAATGATATAATTAATGATTCAATGATAGCCCAGTGTTGAAAATTTTAGTGAAAATCCACCCAACACAAAGAATTAATTTGTTTTTTTCCTGTGATCTGTGTTCAGTGTGATATTTATTCACTATATGGAGAAGTCAGTCATTACAGGACAAACGGCAGTTTTCTCAGACGTCTCAGAAGTTTTCTTGATGAAATCAGCATGAATGGTTTGGTTTTAGGACAGACAGACTGTACGTTTAGTAACCCAGAGTAAACAAATGGCATACACATATCTTTTGGGATGTGGAAAGTTACGTCTCTAGTACAATAGTGTGGGAAGTGCAGTAATACCAGCTCAATATAGTTGGGACTTAAATCTCCCTTTTTTCTGCAAGACTTGGGGGACATTTGGTGATATTCACGGATCCCCTCACTGAGCACGACTGTGGCGTTACTTTTGAACAAGAATGTATTTGAAAGGAAGACTTTGGTTTGGAGTCTGTTAGAAGGTCCTACAGTCGAGTAAAGTCGGTACCACTCAGTGGAAATGTGGCTTATTTCTCAGTACTATCTATTACTGGTCTTACTGCCAGAACACCAAAGAGCAGTTTTAGATTATAGAATTGTTTCTTCAGATCCTTGTATGAATGTCTTGAGCACTTGGATGAAAACTGGTTTCCACCTGTTGGTGACTTCAGCATAGCAAGTGGTGGTGGGGTTGCAGCCTGACAGACCTGGTAAAACCAGCTGCAGCTACAGTGAGCTGTGGTCATCCTCCTGAGGCCCCAGTACTTAAGGTCTTCAACCCTAATCTGCAGGAAGGTTAGAGACAAGAAGTTTAAATAGGTTATGTTCAGGTTATGTTCTCTTGCGTGGCAGCTGGATACACTTGCAGCCAGAGTTGTGGTTGCCTATGCCTGTCGTGGTGGCAACCCAAGAACCAGCTGATGGACAACAGAAGGTGTTTAGCTTGAAAAGGAAGCCTGTCAGGCTTGGTTAGTTGAGAATAGTCTGGGGAATTGCAGACAGGCATGTTCAGACCCCTGTGGACAAAGCAGAGTCAGAGAGTTACCCATCTCTCAGTCAAGGATAGATGAGATTCTGGTTCTGGATATTGTTGGATTGTCTTGGTTAACACAATTTTTCAGTGATGTTTATTATGTGTCAGTCTTTGTTAGCCATTGTAACTTGGACGAATTACATTCTTATAGGCTTTAAGGTGTTGCTGAACAATTAAAATTTAAAAATAAATCAAAGAAAAAGCTTTGGTGCAACTTGATGTCTGTTTTCTGCAGCTGTTCTATGATCTTGCTCACTGTCATTGAGGACATTTGGTGCGACTGTGTCATAGTTACTGTTATTAAGTCCACCTATGTTTCTGTTCTGTGGTGACAAGTCAAAAATAGATGCTCTGCAACCAGTCCATTGCCATCATAATCATTAATATCAGGTATTTAATACATCCTTAATGCTCACCCAGTACCTCAGTCTAACACTGAACTACCAGAGCACAGATTGGGGTCAGTGAGTATGGTAAAATACTTCCCCACTGCATTCAGTATCATAGCTCACACTTGGCAGCTGAATGCTAACCACGATGTAAATTTCCTTGCTTGGTTTCTGGGATTGGTTGCATGCATGCATATAACCTCACTCTTGGCTCATGTTTGCACGGCTCTGATAGTTGATTGTCATTCTGTGCAGCGGTGCTCTCAAAACCTCTCTCTGACCCAAAAATCCACCCTACAATCTTGCCTGTCCGAATGACAGCAGGCAGCTCACGGCAAACATCAACTGCAACCCAATGTTAAGGGGATACGGTTGACTCTGGTTCACAAAGGACAGGCTGCTTGACTGCTGAGCTGCTTCTTATGTTTGGACAAACGTTTTATATCTTTACCACAGTATAAAAACAACACATGTATTTGCTTACTTTCTGATATTATATGTACCCGAAGGAATCTGTGTTGAAAAAGTTTCCCCCACAAACCCTCTAAACAGCCAGTTTAAATGTGTTTCCTTTCAGCAGACTGTAAGATAAACCAAATAATCTGGTGTCCTAAATACTATTTTCCTTCATTTCTTTGCCATGTGATTTCATACAGTGAAGTTCGCTTGTCTTGGTTTGGTTCTGCTTGGTTGATTTCATTTCACTCACAGTAGGATAACCTTCTGGCAATTAGATGGTTGCATATAAACCAAATAACCCACTAGTCTGTAACAAACTAAACAAAATATTTTTAAAAAAACTGACAAACTAATTAGGTGACGTATTTTAATCATTCAGTGATTTTCCCATTTAACCTCGGCTGGTAATACACGTTGAGTGGAATTCATATGTTCTGATTAGACCTTCATCAAACATCCCACAGTTTGACTTTCAGATATCAATTTCTCACTTCTCAAATATAAAATGGAGTAAAAATAAATTCTCACAAAGCAGATTGTCTCTCCATAGCGAGTGGGTTTTAACTTTTGTAAGTGACTGACCCAGTTCAGAATCTAGAATGAAAGTTCAGTATACCCTTTCACTGTTTCCCCTAGGTTTATTCGTAAAGTGGGGCAGGTTGGCTGGTCGCTGGGGGGTGGGGAACACGGCATGTGAATATAATTCTGTGTTTATGCCAATAAATATTTTTATTGAATAGGTAGGCTATTGCACATTTTATATTCCATCAGTTCTCTTCATCATCCTGGCCACATGATGGAGCCATTATCTTGACTTTAATTGCGGTGAGTGCTTCAAGATGTATGGTGTAATTAATTGTACATTTTTTACTTACTTTTACACCAAACCTTACCTATATCTGTCTAGTTGAGCTAGGAGGAGTATTTCCATTGATGGGTGCAGCTGTGTCAGTGCTCGAGGCAGGGCTAGCTTCCCTCCCCTCAGCAGCGGAGGAGCTATTAGCATCCTCACCACTGGTACCAGGTTCAGGTTGGTTTGCGGCGGGTAGCGTAGCGACGCGTTTGAAAAAGACAGATATCTTGGCCTGGATTGCACTTTGGAGTCAACGTTTGTCCGTCTTTGGTTTTTGGGAAGTTTTTATTGCATGTAACGTACCGACGTCCTCAACTCAGGTTACCGTCACTCACCCTGTCTCCTCTACTTTGCTCTGTGTGTGTCAGTGTAAAGCATGGATAAACAACACCCTCGGTAGGAACACCAGAGCAGAGGAGAGGCGAGTCATTCATCAGAACAGCGAAAAACACAAAAGACACTCATGCATTGAGGGGGGTGGGCTGATGAAACACTGCATTTAGTCTGGAGTTGGATAAAATGATGAATACATTAAACTATGTACCAGTGCAATATATATCATTGTGATTCACACAATACCCTGCAGAGTGTAACTGTAGACATACCACAGTGGTCTCCAGTGGTCAGGGTTTATTGATTGTTGCAGGACCTGCTAACCTCCTGACCACTCAGCGAATCTGTCCACTCCATAACTCTTCTCCCTCCAGACCACCATTATTGATGTGTTTGTTGTAGAAATGGACCATACCACTTCACGTCTCTCAGGATCACTGTGTTTATCCCATCAATGAAAGGTAAAACAAATGAAGACAGTCAGCAGAAAATAACAACTTAAACATTGATCTGACAGTATTTATAGAACCACAAAAACAGCTGTCTTTGCACAACTGATGAGACTAATAATGAGACAACTGACGTTGTCATTATGAATGCTAACTATAACATCGATCCAATTCAGTATCATATCAAATCTCTTATACAATAGGGTAAACTTTCCTTTTGAGAACTCAATGTAATTATTAGTGGCCTGATTCCCCAGAAATTAGGGTTGATACAGGGGTCGATACACCCTAGGCATATGGCCAATATCTCCAATAATGCGTCCTCTGACATCTGTTGTGTTCGTCTGTCTGTATTTGTATTATACACAAAGGTGTTGTCATGGTTGTGATGATGTTTTGTTGTTGTTATTGTCCACATAAACACTACTGGCTGGATTTTGTCTGAATTTATGTATGTGTTGTGGCATTTTTAAAATAAAGCTCATCTGCTGAAACGCAATGCTACATTTGCAGATCAAAATTTGATTGATAGTTTTTAGTAATGGTTAACATCAAATTGTTGCTGCTGCTTTGACCAAGCAGCATTCTTCTTTAACATCACTTGAGGGTCTGACAGAGAGAGGAGGATCGATTGTGTTTGATGCTGACAGGTCTTCCATCAGGAGGATTGATCATCAATTGGTCGAGTATTGGTCAAATAATTGTTGACAGCTCACCACTACTGATGCTGGTGGCTGTGGAAAAATGAGCCCTCTTGTTCTCGCTCTGTCTCTTTCACTTTCCTTTCCCCTTGTCTCCTCTTTCTCCTGTTACCTGCTTATGTTTCAAACACACACACAGACACGCCATATATACTTCCTGTGAGAAACAAAAGGCCTTATGATTTATTGCTGATATATATTTTTAACCTGTATTACTACACTTTGTCTCAATTCTGCATTATAATCAAATGTTCTGTTTTTTTTTGTTCCATCTCTGGGTTCAAGAGTGGTCTTTTCTGTGGAGATGGGAGTCTGTTGTGTGTATAGCATTGTGTTTGTGTGTGTGTGTTTGTGTGTGTATCTGTGCTCAAGAGAGTATTCCAATCATCTCTGATTTGCTGGCAAATTTAAGAATCCCCTCCATCCTTCCATCTCGTCATCCCCAGACCCCAACCCAATCAGACTCCTCGACCAAACCCTCCAGCCTGCTGCTTTTGGGAATACGTACGTGTTTGTGTCTGTGTGTGTGTGTGTGTGCGTGTGTGGTGGTGGTGGTGATAGTGGAAGAATCCGGGGGCTAATGTTGAGATGGATTATCCCCCTCCTCTTCCTCTTTGAAGTGTTGAAGTGCTGCCAATGGAACGAATTGCACTGTGCTGTCCCTAATGCACTGGTGAGCTTCCTCCATTTTTGTACTCCTGAGTGCCGCCCCAATCCCCCAGTCGTCTTCCTATTTCGCCCACATCACTTATCCAATCAGCATGCAACATGTCGAAGTAACGTGTAGCACAGTGATTGGGTAGTGTAAATTAGCTGCTGTTCTTTTTTGCACTTATGTGGTGCAGATGCAGATGTGTGTGTATGTGCTAGTGCTGCACAATATATCATTTCAGCATCCACATTGTAATGTGCGCATGTGCAATAGTCGCATCGCAGGATGTGCTATGTCACGTACAGCAAATGAAGGCAAACGTAATTTAAATCAGGAGAGATGAGTGAATGAAGTAAAGATAATTGTTTATTGCAGCAGATGATACTAATGCGATATTTAGTATGTCAGAAAGGTGCTTAGACCCTGCCCTGATGGTGGTGGTGGCTGATGACCCTGCTGAGACTGATGAGGCTGATGAAATGATGAAGCTGTTGCTAGTGACGGACATGCAGGCTTTGTATGAGTGATGTGTCTCAGAGCAGCAATTGTTGCTTGGTAAGTGTAGATATGCCAGGTATACCCTTGGCATCACATGGCATTGTAATGTCTGCATCACTGTAGGCAGCTTGTGGTAACAACATAAATCTTGTCTCTAGAGTAGGGGTCACCAATTAGCAGACCGCGAAGCCTTTTGACCTAACGGGAACAAAATTAGATAGCTTATTTTTAACTTTTGTCATTGAAGGAATTTTTGACACAACCAGGTCATTAGAGCCTCTTGGGTCCTAATAGATCCTAGTGCTGCGAGGCTGCTACAATAGGCTGTTAACATAGGCTGCTACATATGTCGTAAGCCATGTTCAGCAAAGTGAGGAACAGAAGCACACAACATGCATGAAAGATGGCATTATCAAAATATGAATACAGACAATACAGTGAAAACCGAGTCTTTCTGGATGGACAGAAAACTACTACTAAAACTAATCCCTGCACCAGGCTGGAAACATCTACTGCAGTAGTGCCCTTTAACAAACCACTACAAACCCACACATTTTGAGCCATCGTTCACACTGGGGCAGACTGGCCTTGTACTGGTAAAATATATTGATATGTAATGTTTTGACCAAAAGCAGAAAATGTAATGAAGAACTTCAAGTTGTGACATTGGTCATTTTAAAATACAGACTTTCATAAGTAAATTTAATTGGCAACTTCTTTGAATAGCTGATCTTTCCGTCCCCGTAAAACCACAAATCGAGATATGATGTTTTAATTAGTTTAGTTTAACTCTGGACAGAGCCCGGCTAGTTGTTCCCCTGTGGCCTGTCTTTATGCTAAGCTAAACCAATCACCTCTTGGCTCTAGCTTCATAATGAACAGACTTGAGAGTGGTATTGATCTTCTCATCAATCTCAGAGGAGCAGGACTGGACTGGACAGTTTAAGGAAAGAGCTAAAGACTGTAGTATAGAGTTTCTGAAGCCCGGGGAGGAGGTGGACAAAAGGGGGAAGGTATCGGCCTGGGGCTGACGGAGGGAAAGCAGGTGTGAACAAATTCCTTTCCTTACTCATTTCCTCTTGTATGTTTTCACATTGATGACTCGTCAAGTCAAATAATTGTAGTTAGTCTTTTCCCTCCCGTCGGTACATCAGTATTCCAGCCAAAGCTGGCAAAGGGTCCGGTGGCATGCTGCCGTTCTCTGCCCTGCCCTCTGCTCTCTTTCACTCTCTCACGGCAAAGACTTGGCAGCACATTCAGGTCAGCAGTCCCACACCCAGGAAGCCCTAAGAGCAGAGAACAGTACACTTATGAAACAGCCCATTTCAGGAAAGGGAGGGCAAGGGAACGTTTTGATTGAGAGTAGCTAACATGTGTTTTATATATCTTCTTTCACAACTAGGCACTCACAAGCACAGAGTGTGGAAGGAGGGTGAAATGAGAAATTTGATGAGAGGGGGGTAGTATTTATGGGAAAGTTGAAGAAATGAAAAGACGAGACCTGAGAGTGAGGGAGGAGGGATCTGGAGGGAAGTTTTTGTGCAGTCAAGAGCCAAACCCAGACAGAGGGTAGCTGTGGCAGCACCTCCAGCCTTTAGCTGCAGGTTTGGAAGGGTTGAGGTGGCTTTGGACTGATATCTGCCAGGTACATTCAGTACACCGTGTGCCAAGGCGAGAGCAGGAAAGCCCTCAGCTAGTTTCCTTAAAAGTTACTGTTTGTTTTCTTTCCACAAACCGCCGTCCGTGCTCAATTCTGTTTGAAAGGAGCAGAGGGGAAGTTTGTAAGCAAACTAAAGAATGAGCGGGGAAATACATGTACTGAATGTATCCACAAGTTGGAGACCAGACGTTGCATTCACAGTGCAGAAGATGCTAAAGGCAAAAAGGTAGCCTGACAGATGAGGCTCTTTTTTATATTTATTATCTCAGATTGCCGTCCTACAATTTTTGTGGTCTGTGTTGACTCACATCCACAACACATATATGCTTATATAAGATCCACATTACCCACCAAAGAAATCTTCTAACGTCTCCAATTTCCTTCATTTTATTGCAGCTGATTACAGTTGGAAGGAACTATAGAAATTTTTGGCTCTCCTCCTGACTATCGTTTTTTTTTACTTAACTCATGTTTTTTCCTGTACATTCATCCAATGAGCACATAATTTCTGAAATCATTCAAATTTCTCATAAAATCAGTCTTTGTCTTTACAAAGATGCTTTATTTTTTACATTTTCTTATCAGGAAGTGCCATCATAATGTTGATGTGTTGCTGTTTTACACAGCAGTAGAATGACAATATGACAATTTGAATCTTAAATGTTGAAATAGTTTCTGCATAAAATCTCATCTCAAAATGTTTTTGTTACATGAAATTTTTGTTTCACATGAAAGAAATTTGATTGAAAGTGCAAAATACAAAAATGTTTGTCCCTTTATCGGGTAACCTTGAGTTTCTTCTGGTATTATGATGACATGTATCAATAATTAAAAAAACAAAAGAAATGTCTATCACTAAAAGACATTTAATAACATTTCAACAAAACTTTCTTGATCCCATAATCTATACTCAAATCCCTTTATCATTTTAAGATTTAATACAAAATTCCTCCATTTATGAGCAATACTGACAGCTTCTGTCTGATCTTTAAATTCAGTATTTATACCCCTTACTTACTTATTTCATGCACATTGCACTTCACTCTTAAAAGGTAAAGTTCTTTAGTTCTGCAGGATCATGAAGTTGTTGACAATAGCAAGAATAAAGGAAATAGTCATTGAAACTGTAGAAGCAGAGATATCTTGAATGATGGTTCAAGCCCTGAAAAATGCTGGATCCTATAGTGTGTTTCATGTAATGAAACTTAATAACATTTTTCCCTGCCTGCTAAATGTCAGAGCTCTCCACACTCTTCACCCCCAACTTTTTTTAAGCAGGCTTTCTGTTATAAATTTGGAGTGTCCAATAGATTTTGTCTGACTTGAGAAATTTCCTCCAGAGCCACAAAGACATTATAAAACTATTTTCACTGGCTGCGTAGAACAACTGATGACTTGATGTCTTGGATTGGTGCAGAAGTGACCTTGAACATCTCGGTGTTAACCTGATCAAAATAACCTCATCTGCTGTAAAAACCCAGCTGTGCATCTCCGATGAGTTTGTTTGCATGTTTATATGTACAGTTCTCTTACACAGTGTGTTTACTGCACGACTTTTCCCTCTATCTTCAGCTTTCCACAAATTAATTCCTCTTTTTAAAATCAGCCCATTCAGTTTAGAAAAGCAACAGACGGAGGAGGAGGCAGAGGGTTGCAGGTGGTGAAGGTCTTTCTTCAGTTCATTTCTTGTCATTACATTCATCCGACTATTGTAGACACAACCTCCCGCACCCTAACCCACCCCACCCTCACCCCCGTGCATGGTACACCCACCCAGTTTTTCATCTGGCATGAAACCCTCTCTAGTGTTATGTAATGTTTAGGTAGGGTCAGAGAGAGGACAGAGACTTGGAAAGAACAACACACTGACTCTGATGTGATGCCTGCTAGGTTCTAAGATCCCTGTCTCTCTCTGGCTCTCTCACACACAGACTGATACAAAACACACTTCATCTGACATATATACACCTGGTCATTCACACATACACACACACAAAATAATTAATCACCCGCCTGCATGCTGACAGAGGCATGCATGGCTTGCATACACACTTACACCTACACACTTCTGCACACATAACTGCAGGGTGTTCCAACGGCGGGCCAGACGGGCCGAGTCATGCAGCAGACAGACCCACCCTGTTGGATCAACCTCAACCTGGCTATGCATACACAGCTCTGCTCCAAACCTAATACTGGCTCACTGTACACAATCTCTCCTCCTCCTTCTTCTTCTTCTTCTTTGGCTATTTCCAGGATGCTTCAAGGTATTGAGAGAGATCCAAGACAAGCAACACTTAACCCCTCCCTCCCCCGCCGGTGACTTTTCTATCCACCACCAATGATTGCTGTTATATCTCAACATTTAACAGCCACATAAGTGTTTTACCAGCCAACCAGGTCTCATTTGTAGATTTAGGGAGGAACTGGAAGTCATAGTTGGCTCACTTCCTAAGTGACCAGTAGAGTAATGTACAGTAGACTCCTGAGGGAAGCAGTCTGGTTCTTGCTGAAGTTTACGAGTTCTCTGTTGCAGGATTTTTTTGGCCTGTGTTAGTGCTTACTGATGGATTCTCCAGAGAGGCTTCCCAGACATTAAAAAAAACTTTGATTTATGGGTTTTGGACTTACAGTTTTTGAGTAATGATCAAATACAGCTTGTCACTTTGTGTGTCTGAGCTCATTCATATGTTCTGTAACTATAGCTTTTCTTCCTGAAGTCTTATATTTTCACCAGAGTGAAAACTCCGGTATCTCCCAAGAACAGGAGATGCTGCTCCTTCTCTCCTACCCTCTTTAGTTTTAAATAGGTAAATCACATTTTCATAGTGTAATTTAAACATTATCAAATTTATATCTTGGCATTGATGTCGAAGTTTTCCTACATTGCTCTGGACAATATATCACTGCTGCAAATAGAGTTATCCTAAAGAAAGAGACACGTTCTGCCCACTGATTATGCATTATACATGTTGTATTTAAAAAATTGCATTTGTTTAAATTTTGACCAGTGTTGGAAAGATTGCTTCTGTGCTGTAAAATGCATCACGATTTGACAATGTTTTACTACACTTCTTGTGAAGCCATATTTGATTCATAGCTTAATAAGATCATTGAACAAAGGTTGGTTTTAAGACAATTTTGCACACTATATAAAGCCAGATATTTAGATAATTCAAATAATTTAGACAGAAATTTAGTTACAAAGGGATTCATAGGAACAAAACAAAGAACATAAAAGTTAGGTTATTATTATTATTTTTATTATTATTATTACAATTATTATTGTTGTTGTTAATAATAATAATAGCAATAATAATAATGAAATATATATTATTATTTGAGCCACAAAGATAGACCAAAGTCTTTTAGAAGATAAAAGAATTGAATGGCTGGCGAGGTTAAAAAGGAAAATATCACTTCAAAAGTTGGACCAAGGGTCAAGCTGAGTCAAGCTATGATTCAACAGGTTAAATCAAGTAAAGTTTCCAAATGAATGGTATGTAAATGTGAAGAAAAACAAACATTTTTTGTTCTACTCAGGAATCTGCTTGCATCGTTCTTTATGAGCTGAAGGCATGAACAAGGCTTTACACCTTCAGGTAGCCTGAAGCTCCATTCACTCTGCGAAAATCGCCTGTTGAGATCCACTGCTGTTTAAAATTCTGCATGCTAAGCCCTAAGGCTTCAGAGCTTACAGAGAGCTGCTTCTTTGGCCCTAGCTTTGATAATGCTCTGCCACAAGGTCACTGAGCTGCCTTCCAGGGTCCGAGGAGGGATCAGAAACACTTTATTATGCCAACGTCAATGAAAATACACATATTTGGGTTATACTGGTGGAGACCCACATTACAGCAGAGATTCACAGGGCATGCTGGTGTGTAAGATAGAAGACATAATAAATCCTGACAGACATCGTCAAATTCAACCAGGTCCGTGCTGCTTAACTAACGAGCTGAGGTTTTACCTTTTGCAAGAAAGTGATTCTTTCAATTAGGATTGGGTATTCAAGTACCACTAAAAAAGAAAAAAAAATCATAAAACACTGTTTAACATTGACATTACTTCAAAGGAGGAAGACCTAGATGCTGCTGGTTAAACTGTTTTTACTCTGCATGCTTTACTCAACACGGGCAACTGGACTAAAATGAGGAAACTTATGGAATATCAGCACAGTATGAGACTAAATAAAAAAAATAGAAATAACTGTCAGAAGTAATATTAATAGGAAGAGTCATCAGAAGATGACTTATCCCCCCCAACCCCCACAAACAATTGGACAACAAATGCATCAGTATATCACAAATCCACCTATAGAGAAAATGACAAACCTCAGACTCGCCTTAATTCATCTTTCCATGGAAAATTCAAAAAGTAATCAAAGAAAATATAAAATTAAAAGACATAACTCTTATCAGGGTTAATTTACGTGTAAACATTGGTAAAAAATAAATAAATTTAAAAAAGTGTGGCTGTGTAGTTTGTCAGATATGCTGCCAATAGCTGAATGTTGGCTAACACTAGTAAAATTGCACTGATGCTCTGCTAACATCATCCAGGACAGTTAACACCAACAACTCATCCAACCAACTAATGAATTATATGGTGATACCAGTGAAGCTGTCATTGCTCCTTTTGAAGTTACATCGTTCATGGAGCGTTCAACTTGCCGTGAACAAGTGTAGCACTGGCTGCTAGATGTCCTTCTGTGTTACTGGCCACTAATTCATTTAATGTGAATCACTGCTTGGTAGCGCCGACACAATTTGTCCTTTCTAACAAATACCGAGTATAGAAATGGCAGCTCAAGGTAGTGGAATAGCTCCGGCCCTGGGTCTGGATGAAGGGGAAGGTTGAAGGAAGTAGAGAGAGAGGATGGACCTGCGGGTCTATGTGGGTCCTGCCCCTCCTCCGCTGTGATTGGACAGGCTGGGTAAGCGCAGAAAAGACGCTCAGCGCCTCGTCACGCCACTGCCCTTTGTAGCATAGTGTAAATACACGGTGTGTACACAAGTGGTTTGGTGGACACAGGCCCTAACAATTATGTCGAGGATTGTTGGGCCTTGGCGGAGGTTTGTGCTCTCCAAGCGCATTTGTTTTGTTTATGTCTTTGTCGTGACTCTTTCTTCAGTCTATCATCCTCCCTTTTTTCATACATCCACCAACACACGATTGATATAATCCTCTTTTCATTCTGTCCCCATGCCCATTTTTTTTCTTACTCACTCCCTTGTTTTCCTTTATTTCATTATCTTCTCTTCTCATTTGCATCTTTAATTTCATTTGTAAAATAATGAATTTTTTTTCTTTCTCCTTCTTCTCTATTTCTCTCTCCATTATCTCATCCTGTTTTTTTCTCTCTCTCTGGATTTACTCATCATCTCGCTGCCCCTCTGATATGAGCTCTGTTGGATGAAATGAATATGAGGAGGATGAGGAATAAATATTTATAGCTGCTCCGGCTATAAAATTCTGCATGTCTGTGTGTTGTTGCACTGTGTGTGTGTGTGTGTGTGTGTGTGTGTGTGTGTGTGTGTGTGTGTGTGTGTGTGTGTGTGTGTGTGTGTGTGTGTGTGTGTGTGTGTGTGTGTGTGTGTGTGTTTTGGGGGGGATATGTTGTCAAATCCTTGGCCAGTGCAGGTGCCAAGGCTGCTATGGGGATAAATAATTCAAGTGAAAGTTAAACCTTTAATTCACATCACTTTGATAAGACAATAGTAGCGGCATGGCAACGCTCACACAAACGCACACACACACACACACACACACACACAGACACACCAGCTGGCTTATTGCACATGTGCTCTCAGACATGTAGAGATAAAGACATGAGACATGCCTGTGCATACATATAATACATATATTTTGTTATACAGCAATGATGCACGAAAACACACATGTAAACATGTGTATGCATGAAACTGAACGCACACACGGATAGGCTTACATGTAACACACAGGCCTAGTGATAATCAATATACTGAACACGTGGCTCTAATGTACACACTTACGCAACCAAAGAGATTCTCTGTGTTGTTTGTATTATGACTGTATATGACTGCTGCACTGTTCTGCATGTGTGAACATGTGTGCATCCATACCTCTGTGCATTAAAACCTGTCGTTTGAGTCTATTTCTGGCTGTGTGAATGCAGGAGTGTATGTACTTTGATGCGCTGGTGAGACTGTGAAAACACACACTCCTACAGGCTCACTAGATAAGCTAGTCAAAGATAGGGGTGAGTCAAGAAATAATGAGAGCGGTATGAGGGCCCCCCAGTTGACCTGGGCCTTGAATATTTACGGTAGGGTCTCTCAGATGGTACCACCAGACACTCTGCCACAACTCAACTGTAAAATGTCAGTTTGCAGGACTCGGCTGTAAACGCTGCCCTCCTAGGTCCAATTTAAGATTACCCCATGAGAGCCTGTCAATGCAGTCAACTCAAATAGCTCTGTATAAATACAGAACTTTTTAATAATCTTATGTGTTTGTGATAAAAAAGTTACTGCACAAGGTTGGTGGGGAAGTCTTTGTCTCTGGGGAAAGAGGAATTAGTTTCTCAAGCTTTAGGTTCTAATTTAACTTAAGCATGTCAGCGGCATTTTTTTATTCATTATTATTTGGCTGTATGCATAGTTGCGTCTTGTAATGTATGTATATTTTTGTCTTCTAAATGATGCACTGCCCAGTCAAGCTTGTAGTGAAAGGAAAATTTCCAGTAAGGAAGGGTAGTGTTAGCATGCAAGCAAAGAACAAGATTTTTGGACAGAATCCAGTGTTTCCCCTAGGTTTATTGGTTGGGGGGGTATGTTATTGCATGTAACTTACCGACTTCGTCCTCAACTCGGGTTACAACCTGTCTCCACTTCTTCATTCTGTGTGTCTGTGTGTTGAGCATGGATAAGTCACGCCCTCCGTAGGAACACCAGACCAGAGCAGAGCAGAGGAGAGTGGAGTCATTGATCAGGACAGCGAAACGCATAAAAGACGCTCATGTTATGCTGAAATGAAACGAGTGCACATATAAATAGCGTAAATTCCATAAATAAAATATTTTGTGCCTTTCTTTTTTGGGGGGTGGGAGGTTGTGTTTAAGGGGCGGGCCACCCCCCGCATCCCCACCCCAAATGAATGGTAGGGCAAACACTGGAATCTGTTTCTGTTTGTCTTATTATTGTCTATACTAAAATACTAAAATTGTTTCAGCCATGGAATCAACCATAGATCACATAAGATCTCATAAACAAAGACAGATTGTTATTTTTTAACAAGATGCCATGAACAAACTCCACTCAATAACCAGCGCAAATTGTTTGTTTGCCATCATCGTTAACTGCATGTCCTGCTCCAGCTTCAATATTAAAGACCGAAATTACATTGGCGACATACTTCAGTTACCGTGGCTGCTTCAGGCACATTTTAGTGGTTTCATGGGCATTTTTATGATCTTCAATGCAAACAGTCCCCTGACCAGGCATTTATTGGAGGCAGGTGTTTATTTGCTAGAACATGAAGTTCTTTGAGGGTGTGAAACCAAGCTTTTATAAGACGGTTTATGGCACTTATATTAGAGCATTTTTCTCGGGGTGTCTTTGCAGATGGCTGAGGTTGGCAGATTAGAATCACACAATGTGCAACGGACCAGATTTTGTTTCATGAGTCTAATTTAAGATGGTATAGAAACTTAAAATAAGACATAGGTGGTTTCCAGTGGCCTAGTTTTGCATGTTTGCATTTTTTTCTAGTGGAACTGTGTCCTCAATTATGTGTTTTAATTTAGATGAAGGCAAGCAATATGACCATTCCACCTTCTGGACTGTCTGCTAGTCGCCTCCAGTGACTTCCAATAAATGAACTTAAACCAAAAACTGGGGAAAATGGAATCTCTAAAACAAACTGGAATCAGGCTGTGGCTGCTTTGCTGCTCCACGGTGCAGTGTGTGTTAAAACCTGCAGTACTAAACAGTTATTGCCTTGCTGCAGCCTGCTGAGCTCCCACAGAGCTTGTTGCGTACTTCCAGTCCTGTTTGACATTTAGTTCAGCCCTTACATCATGAGTCACAGACTTATAAAGCTTAAGTCTGACAACAGAAGTGTGTGACATGATTGTTCGTTGATTAGCAATGAAGTGGGGTCCAAAGTTTGAGTTGCTTGCAACCAATTTTCTTATGTTTAATTAGAAGGTTAAAGTTAGAATAGTTGACTAGTCTCAAAGTGAGAACACACTCATAAAATAATCAACAATCAATCAAACTGAACACAGTTAAATGTTAACTGTTACACATTTACTGATGTATGGCCATGCCATTTGAAACTGTTGATCCCATTCTTCAAAAACCAGACTGTATTTTAAATGCAGCTGAAATGTGTAGGACTTTGTGTCAGGCATTATGATCATTGCACTTTATCCTACAATATTCAACACAACAAAGCCTCTTTAGGAAACGTGCCTGAATGTGAATGTTATCATACACTGTAGCAAGTACGGCAATACATCATCAGAATATCAGGCTTCCGTGAAATTACTACCTGATGCTTATTTCTTTAAGCCAAGTTTGACTAGGAAGACATGACATTTTAGTGCAAATTAGGTCAGAGTCTGTCATTTGAATGTGTATTTTACTTTTTAAAAGTTTCATTAACTAGTCGACTAATCACACACATTGCTCAGGGCGTCCAACCTCATTGGATGCTCACTTATAAGACTTGCATTGAAAGTCTTTAAGATTTTCCCAAAATCCATGAGAAAAAATAACACTCAGAAAAATTGGAATTAAACCCTACAAGTAGCAAAAAGTCATTAAAGTATTAAATGGAAAACCACAACCGCGTTCTGTAAGAAATCTATTGATGTAGCCTTAAGATGTCGGAAATGATGAGGTTCTTACTCAAGTAGATTTTAAAGAAATGGTAAAGTGAAAATTAAAACTGTCCAATCACTAGTCCTGCTCTGCTATTGAGGAATATTACTTTTGTTGCGCGGCATGAGTCAATACCATACATTGTAGTTTCATCACTTCAGTAATAAACTATTTAGTATGGTTACAGTTCAACATTAAGGAAGATATATTAACAGCTATTAAGATACAGCTGTCTTTCTCTTAAAAATAAATCAAAACTTTCTCAGCTCATCAACCATGACAGACAGAGGCCTCATCCACTATCCGATCATCCAAATCACATCAATAAGTCATTGACAGTTTCACCTGTGTTGATTTGTTTGTTTGTTTGTCATCAGGAGTATGAAAAAAAAACTACTGGACGGATGACCATGAAATTTGGCAAAAAGATGGTGCATGTGTCAGGAAGGAACTCCTTAAGTTTTGTTGCCGATACATATGGACCAGGCAAGCTAAACCGACATGAGTCCCATTGTTTGGCCTTGGTGGAGACATGTACTCCACAGAGTGCCATTCTAGTTATTGACTTAAAAGATTGCAGTCAGCTGGGCCCACACTGTTAACCCAAGAAATCCATCACTTCCTAACTGAGTTTCACCGTAAAGCTCTGAGCACAATTTCAGCAGCGTTTTGTCCCAGCCAGCCTCTCAAACCATTACGGAACAAAGCTTCCCAGCTGAGCGCCCTGTAGCATCTACAAACACATTCCTCAGACCTCATTTTGCCCCTGGGTAGCTGGCCAATAAAACAAAGCCAATTAGGCTTTACTCCTGCCGTGTGAAGCCGTTCTCCTTCTGCTGAGTGTGATTTGGGTCTGAATTACTTCCTTCCATGACGTCCCTTCCTGAGAGGAGGTGGATGGAGAGGAACCTCTCTACCTTACCTGCCAAATATTGTGGTATTGTGGCCTCTTCTGTTCATTAGTGCTGTTTCCAGTATTTACATTGATGAAATGTCACATACTCTATTTTTCATTTCTATACAGTGCAAGAGGCTGTAGTTTTGTTAGGTTCTGTGTGCATTCACAAACAGCCTGCAGGTGTTTTAATCATTAATGCCCAAAACACCTCTGAACAAATGAAAACATGACCAAATGAGACACAGTTCTGTTTTGAAAGTCAGTAACCTCTAAACTGTACATCCAGCTTGTATTTATGGGACACGTGGTCTAAGGTCCATGGCACAAACACATTTAGGAGGTGTCCAACCCACTTTTGATAGTTAAATAGCAGATAATGTGGGCAAAGTAAGGCACAACACACAAAAAGGTTGCATTTATTCCATAAATATTAATTCATAGGTGTGTTTTGAGTGTAACAGAGCATCATCTCCCATTCCCCAAATGCATTATTATATAACTGATGAGGAGGAGGAGGGCTGCTGCACATCCCCGTGTGTGGAATGGGTCTTTTGATGAAGTCCACCGTTAGGGTGGCAGGTGGGATGGCAGTGCATGAAATGATACATCATTATGATAAAAATATTGACTACATTAGCTGCGATCCTCCAGAGGCAGAAACGGTGTGTCTCCGCTGTCTGTGCCATTTACGCACAAAGGCACAGCAGCTTAACTTCATCAATGAAATCTCCAGTTGTAAGGATCTGATAATGCTTAATGTTCTGTGTAGTATTAGCACATGTCGAGGTACAGTGGAGTGTCCATGTGCATGTGAGTCTCTAAATCTCTGAAAATGATTCATTCACATTGGTGGCAGATGGATGAAAATGTTGACTTTAAACCAGGTTTTTGTTGGTCAGTGGTTCAGTTGCTTTCTGCTGCCTCAAGATAGCAGTGCTCCAACAATGTGCCTGACCACATCTCATTGTAAGACCAGCACTCCCATGCACACACAGATGGACAGAGTATATGTGCAACTTAAACAACATGGGTGCTGGGTGTGAAAATGACAACTGTGTGCGTCGGACACTCACAGTTACACTTACGCTTCACGGTGGGAATAGAGCCCATGATGTTTTTCAAGTGTAACTGTTTTTATGTTTCTTATATAATTGTTATTATACTGTGTAAATACAGTTCGTGTTCAGCATTTAGGTTTAATCAAATCTGGGCAAATATGTTGTGATGAAATTTCGATATATTTGAGTTTTTACTGTATTTCAGCGAAGTTTGATGAACATTGGGATCATACTGTTTACCTTATTTCAGACTTCAATAATCATAGCGTGAAAACCCTGACTGGTTCGACCTTTTGGTTACACCTGCTAATGCAGCATGACATCACAGTGTGTGTCACGTGATCATTGAATGGTACAAATGACAGACAGATGTAACTGAGTCAGCTCACGTGATCAAGAAACGGTCCAGTTCTAAAAGTAGATCAGATTCTTTAAATCAATTCATTTCGCTCTGTTTCAGATGCTCAGCCCATAAAAGAAAAAGATGAAGATTAGAAGAAACAAAAGAAAGTTTTTTGAAATTTTCATCAAAGTTTTTGATTCTGAAGGTAAAATAACTAAAGGATTTTCTCAAATTACGTGGTACAAGAAGAATAAAAGGATGACAAGAAGGACCCAGAAATTTCCAGATGCTCAGATCAGTCTGTTGTTTAATCCTGTCAGAGCTTATGCATGCTACATGCAAGACAGGCGATCCGTGCTGTCTGGATACATTGTCAAGTGAGATTTTGGAGACAATTTATTCCCTCCCTAAATCCTGTTTTGTTTGCTGACATGAAGCAGTTTGTCCAATAAAACCTCAATCCAATGGAGACGAGGACTTTGGAGTAATAAGGTTTTCATAACAGGGATTTGATCCTTACATATTTGCTATTAGACATGGTGCGATGTGTACAAACTGTCCTCTCATTTTAATTAAAGTGTGTGTGTGTGTGTGTGTGTGTGTGTGTGTGTGTGTGTGTGCGTGCGTGTGTGTGTGTGCGCGTGTGCATGTGTGTGTGTGTGTGTACTGTATATTGTCTGCTGATTTGTTGCTCTCTCTCTCTGTTTTTCTGTGTCTCTACGTGGACTGTGCATGAGGAACCTGCAGAAAGGGAGGGAGGTAAGAGGCAGGAGAAAGGTAGAGCAGCTGTTGGAGCAGTGTGAGAAAAGAGAAGAGAGATACAGGATGGAACAGGGGGTCGACAGCATGTTGAAGAAGGTCAAGCAGTGGGGGAGGAGAAGGAGGCAGAATTAAAAGAGTAGAGAAAGATGTGATTGCAGAGGAATAAAAGAGGAGCAGAGTGTTGGCGGCTGTGGCTTAGGTGGTAAGAGCGGTCTGTCCACTTATCGGAAGGTCGGTGGTTCGATCCCCACTTCCCCCAGGTCTGCATGTCGAAGTATCCTTGAGCAAGATACTGAACCCCAATTTGCTCCCACTGCTGCTCAGGGATGGGTCAAATGCAGAGAAAGAATTTCCCCATGTATAATGTGTAATAAAGTATAGCTCAGCTCAGCTCAGCTCAGCTCATCTCATCTCATCTCATCTCATCATACAGTGTATTTAGAGTTTATTACTTCGGCATCTCCAGGAGGCATGTCAGAGTCTATATACATACATACAGTATGCAGCACTCCTGGATACATATACAGGTAATCTTTATATCTGAAAGAATGCAGAAAGAAAACACTTAAAAGCGATAAAAAAAAAGTTTTTTACACATACATAGATTATGAAAGTTAAGTGAAAAACACAGAGAGACCCCTAATTAAAACACACACGCAACCAAATGCTCTGATTGGAGTATGATGTTGCCATGGATCCCAGATGGGCGTGGCTACACTGTCACTGACTAGCAGGAGCTAATAAATCATGTAGAGTGTGTGTGTAGAGTGTGTGTGTAGAGTGTGTGTGTGTGGGGGGGTGATGAACTTGACGTGAGTGCTCTGTTGCAGTGTGAGTGCGTGTTTGTGTGTCTGACAGCTGTACGTGCTACACATCAGGGAGGGTTTTTCACCAAGCTTCAGTCTGCAGCATCCAGCTGCAGCTGCCTCCTCTGTCTGCTGGTCTGACCCACTTTATCCTCTTTCCTTCCTTCTCTCCTTCCTTTATTAGCTACTTCTGTCTTCCCGTCTTCCCTTCCTTCCCTCCTCCTTTCTCTCTCTCTTAAGTAACTGCCCAACTTCCACGATGCTTGTAATTTTGACGGGCTGAAAATCTCGATGAACATTCATTTTCTCTGTCTTCTAAAGCTTGATTTGTAGTAGTTGTATGTTGAAGGGCTTTACAGCGTGGCTACTTCACCAGCTCATGTAGTTTACAAATCGTCACAATAGGCTATGCATATTTAAAATGCATCTCCTCCAATATGTGCAACACACTGGGGCTCTGCCTGCT
Source organism: Chaunax sp. Z400 (assembly GCA_037577475.1). Classification (NCBI taxonomy): domain Eukaryota; kingdom Metazoa; phylum Chordata; class Actinopteri; order Lophiiformes; family Chaunacidae; genus Chaunax; species Chaunax sp. Z400. The sequence continues at coordinate 20,476,648 of CM075201.1, forward strand.
ACAGAGAGGTGTGGGTTAACATGGACTGTGATCGATGGTTAGGCCAGCACCATGCATAAGTAGGTAAAAAAGAGGCTAATTGCAATTGTGCTTTTGTTACAGTAACTCATTTTACACCATTTTCCATATGGCTCAACATAAACACTATGTCAGTGATCACTAACACAAAGTGGGGTGAAGCAGTTTCTGTAGGGAATAAGTACTGTATGTATAAACTATGATATGACCTGATCGCATACATGACACTAATCTGTTGGTGAACTCTGATATTGAACTATAAAATAAAAGTTAATGTCATCTGCTGATGAACTCTATTAACCCCTCGCATCAAACATAACTCCAGCTCCACACTGTCTCTTTCCTCTCTTACTGTTCTTGGTATATTCATCTCTTTCTGAACATAAACCTGCCTTCCAGCTGACAAGTCATTGCCTGTACTGACTTTCTCATATGCTATTCAGGGGCCATCTATCTTGTGTTCTTAAACTTTTATCAGCCCTAGATCCAAATTCATTCTCGCCTTTTAGCTTAAGGTCTTTAAAAAAGAAAATAGCCCAGTTGGTGGTGGTGCTGGACATAAATGTCAAAAGTAATAGACCTGCAACATATTCTAGGTCTCTACTGATAGTTGTAGTGAAAGCATCGTTGTAAACACAGGAGCCAGAGTTGCTACACAGATTTGTGACATCTAGTAAGTACAGCTATTGGTTCAAAAGTGGATTTTAACTTCCATATGCTCATGTTCATATGATCATTCTGTACAGGTTTTATGCAAAGTACCAGGAAACACTCATTTCCTTTGAGTCTGGATGACACAGAGATACACTGCAAACCAAGGGAGATGCAAACTTGAATTGTTTTTTAGTTGCTTATAAATCTTGGCTTTAACTTTGACACTTTATTAGTGGCAGCTGCAAATTTGTGGGGAAAAGGTGCAGAAGGCATTCCTTACACCAATCGATTTGTATCCTTGAGGAATTTCAAAATAAATCCTATTATAAGTACATAAGAACTGATATATTTGATGTTTCTAGCAGCAGAGATAGGAGTTATAAAAAAAAATGTTCCTCATTGCACAGTACTGGAGATAGAAATGTAATACCAACCTCATATTCAGGCTTATTGAATCCAGATATTGTTGCTCGTATCTTATGGAAAGCCACTCACTCGCCTTGCATGATCTATTTTAGGTCGTCACCAGTAGTTAAAGAAGCAATAATGGACATTGGCCCACTGTGAGCAGCGTTATTGCTCTGTGCTCTGACAGCTTCAGTGGGTTAAATCGAGCTACCAACTGTTTTAGGGTTCTCTGAAGGGCACTACAGAGGGAAGGTAACAGATTCACACCAAGCCACGTCATCCAACAGGTAGCAGATATTATCTGATCACATTTCACAAAACGAATATTTGTGTTCCTGCAACCAAAATTTTCTTCTTTTCTTGGTAGCTGTTTACATTGCTGTGACTTCTTGAGAGTAGAAAAAAAAGTCCTGGCAAGTTTATTCGTAGCACCTCTTACACAAAGACGTCTGAAAGTGCTTTACATATGGCAAAAGACAACGCTGAAAATACTATGAGCAGGACAAAGTGAAATGATAGCATCAAAATGATCAAGTGCTTCAACTTAGATAAAAAGCTGTGGTGGACAGAAAGATCTATAGTCTTGATTTAAAAGGGTTCAGAGTTAGAGCAGAGCGGTTTGATCTAGACATGTAATGCATCATTCAACATGTTTTGTTTTAACCCTCAGACCAGTAACCGATCCAGTCCTAGAGGACCTGAGAAGTCTGGAAGGTCTGTAACACAAACCACAGATGTATTTTAGCCCTAAACTATTTTGTGCCTCATAAACAAGTTTAAAATCAATCCTTTGACACTCAAATAGCCGAAGTAGCAAGTTGGAGGCGTAACGTGTTCTTCTGTGCTGTCTTATGAATGAGCTTCAGCTTCTCCTCTGAATCCAGCCTACAAGAATAAAAGCATGTTCAGCGTCTGGTTGGAGATGAATTCAAATCACTATATTTTATAGGAATAGTTCAACATCCTAAAGGATAACATGATATAACTTCATTTGTACAGCTGTTCCAATACCAGTACAGAAAATGCCTAAAATTATTATTGCTTGAATGTTTTTAACTATTGTTCATCATGCACTCTATCTTACTAGCTCAAATTAAACAGCGATTGTCAAATTAGTGAAGTACCAAAATCTAGCTTTTATGTTTGAATCTCAGATTTTCGGTAAGTGCATTTATTTCCTCCCTCTTCAGTGGAGGAATGTGAAAACACTTCTCTGGAGGTCAGTATATTCCAGGTCAGAGAGGTTCCTAAAAATGGGCTCGACGGTGGAGGAGAATGAAATGCAAGAGAGAGAATTGAGTTCAATGTGCTGCATGGGCCTTTGTAGCAGCCATTTAGAAATGATATCATTAATGACATCTGCACCGCTAAACACATAATAGATATAATGAGCGGAAAGAGCAGGAAGTCATTTAATGGAAGTAATGGATATTTGGTCTTGTTTTTAACTGGAAAAAAAGGATATTTTTGGCCTGGATGGTTTCCCATTGTACACTACTAGAGATATACTGTCGGGGATGTTAAAGCTGAGGTCTGAGGCCACAAGTTCAGTATAGATTTGGATTATTTTTTCTACAAAAGGGATCCCAGGTGACTTTTGACTTTTTCCTCTGTGACCCAAAAAATGAGCAGAATAAGTGATTATAAAATAAATAATAAATTAATCTCTGAAATTAATTGACAGCTAATATACTGTACAGTAGATATCAGTAGTGCTGTTATTTGGGAAACCATTAGCTTCCGATATTAGAATATTCAGGTAAATTATAATTCAATTCTCCGGATTAGTAATTAGTTGCTTCTTCACCACAGGTCTGTATCATATGGCATCAGTACAGGATCAGCCACCATGGTTAAAACATCACTGGTGCTGTGTGTTTCTAAACATGTTTCATGGTTGAGATATTTGACAACTGTGAACTAAAACGTTCTTTCCTGGCTCTGTGGTGGCAGCACTACATTCACGACATGTACGTCTCTCAGACAGATTTTTATTTTCACTCAAACATGTTGACGGATGAGGGTGCTATAGTAGGTGTGGTAGTTATCTATCTGCCCCTGTTGTGCTATGAAAAAGATTCATGACATGTTGCACAGGCCTTTTACTGTAGCAGTGTAAGGAAAACCTTTTAAGAAAGAAACCTTTACATTGGTGACACTTTCTATGAAGACCACATCTATAGTGTCTTTTAGGGCCGTTCATAGTTAAGCATAATGCATTTCTAAGTCTTTATGACTACATTCACACACACAAACACTGATGTACACAGAACTGGGTCAATCAGCCAACCTCTTTACATTTATAATGTTGACTGTTGATAGAGTGCATTAAGAAGCATTTAGATTTAATATGAATGCCCCGTAATTGCACTGTAGATTTAATCTTCATAGGAAGAGTTAACTAAAAACAATTTTCAAATGTTGTGTTCAGTTTATTATGGTGGACAATCAACAGTCAGCATGTGACATTTCTAAATGCCAGGAGTTCATAGGCTTTCAGTCTGGTTTAAATGTTTGATGCATTCATGTATTGTTGACTACAAGCACATGTTTGTTTTTTTTACTTAATTATAGTCATGATTTTAGTCGCTATGTTGATAATTGTGCCTCACCAAGGAGGTTATATTTTCACTGTTGGTGAGTTGGATTGTTTGTTGTTGTTTTGTTTTGTTTTATGCAAAAACTACTGGACAGATTTGCACAATATTTGGTCAAAGGATCCACATTCAGAGCAGGAAAATTTCACATTTTGGTGCAGATCCAAATAAAGGGGCAGATCCAGGATTTACTTAATATTACTTACTTACTTAATATTGTGAGGTAAGGCATTATTCATCATTTTTCCTTATTACACAAAAACTTTGTGGAAAGCCACGACAGCTGGACAGACGTGTCGGCCCCTGGAGGAGGTATGCGCTCCACTGAGGGCCATTTCAGTTTTGTGATTCATTTACTATTTTTCTGCATTAGGCAGGATTTTCTAATGGGTCGTTTCAACCTTGAATCAGCCATTAACTTCTTTTTTTTGCCACTTGGAAACGACTGCAAACACAACACAGACATTTTATCAGCTTTTCATTTGATAAGATAAGTTGCTTATTCACACATTCTTCTCTCTCTCTTTTTTTACACTCTCCTTTTAGCTCTGTTTTGAAGGAAATGGGTGATTCTTTAGCTGATAAATGTTTTAATCCCTTATATATACACATTGTTATATGATACATTATTAATATTAAAAAATACTGATTATAGCAGCATTAATCTGTAACTTTTAACTTTAGCTTCAAACCTTTTACAACAAGACGACTTTTGTCCTGCAAGTCACCAAATCGGTGTTTATTTAGGATTAATTTTCCATTTTAATTATTCCAGTTGGGATCATCTTGTTAGTAATTAACCCAGGCACTCCATATTAGGTGTTGGGTGATATCCGGCCAGTTAAGGATTGATAATCCTGATCATTAAGTGGCTTCTTCCTCACAGTGGTGTCTATGAATTTAAGGGCCAGTGAACAGTCAATGGTGCTCATTAGTAAGCTTCACAGGTTTGTAGTCAATATGCTGGCAGCTGAGAGGTCAGTATTGATCTGAGCTGAAAGGTAGCTGACGAGCTAAACAAAGAAAGACATTGTTGTGTCTGTTTTTCTTTTCTTCTCTGAATGAGTGATCTAACTGGTAAAATAAAAAAAACCATTCTACTGTTCCAGTATTTCTGTCTCACCACCACTCCTCCTCACTGTGTCCCTCTTGTTAGTATGTCTTTACAGTAATTTACCAGATGTGCGTCACAAATCACGTAAGTCAATACCATGAAATCCGTTTTTAGTCACACAGATATTGTATACACATGATACCCTGGTCTTACTGGGGTTTATCGCTTTCTCAGAGATAAGTTTGGGACTTTGTTGTGACGCAGCTCCTTTCTGCCCCAGGGTGGAACACATATGGACAAACACTGTCTTTCTCACACAAGCACATGAACGCTACAGTTGATTCACTCATATTTATACATAGACAAATTTTGCCTTTAGGCCACCTCTGAATGGAAAAGGACATAGAGACCCTCATTAAAAAAAAAAAAACTGTTTGTTTCCACCCACTTGTGCATTAAATAACAAAAATAGAAATAAATATTAATGATAATAATAATGAATAATAAAAAAAATAAACTTTTAATTATTGGCTGCTGTGATAAGAGTGGAAGATAAGGTATAATTAAAAGATAACATGCAATAAATGCATGTTCAATTCATTATTGTAAACACAACATTGACATACTGTCACCATGTGGCAAACAACAAACATCAAATGGTATACTGGAGATAAATAAGTCAAAGTAACACACCATGATGATTAGTGGGAGCAGCTATAAAGTGCTTTCACTTATAAGGTTTACAGAACTTGACCAATACATTTACAGGATCAATTTTATCAGCCGATATTGGTTCAGATCTGGCTTTTTATTGGCTGTTGTAAATACTGTTAATTTTTCATTAGACAAGTACAAGTGTTTCTTACGTATTTTATATTTAGCTTCTAACCTTTCCAGTAAGAACATCACAGGTTTAGATCATTAAAGTAGTGATGGCTGAATTCCATTTAGCTGCTTCAGTTTCAGCATCCTGCTATTGTGGATGCTGGATTACTGTCACTACTTTTCTGAAACCATTGAATAAAAGAGAAACGTGACAATTACTATGAACATTTGTGCTTTTCCCATAATGACAAAATATGTTTTAGTATTAAAACCTTTTGGTCAACGTAGCCTTAGTCTGTAACTTAAACACAATCCATCTTTCCATCCATCTGGGGTTCACCCTGGACAAGTCGCCACTTCCTCACAGGGCCAACACATAGAAAGACAAACAACCATTCACAGTCACATTTCACACATACGGTCAATTTATAGTCACCAGTTCACCTATATTTCATGTTTTTGGTGATGGGAGGAAGAGGGAGAACCCGGAGGGAACCCACGCAGACAGGGGGAGAAGATGCAAACTCCGCACAGAAAGGTCACAGATGCTCTGGTGGATTTGAACCCAGGACCTTTTTTGCTGTGAGGCAAACAGCGCTACCCAAATTTGAGTTTATGTGCAAAACGACATATCGCCAAAATTATTTTTGTTGCTATGGCCCCAAATAATAATTGGAAACCAGCTGGACTTGAGTAGATGATTTCCATTGTTGACTTTTAACAGAACCCTGAGGGCTGCAACTTTGATGTCTTATTGGAATTTAGATTAGAGTTTAATTGTATTAAGATGGACTGTTGGTTCTTGGCGGAGGTATGCACTGGGTGCCCTTCTAGTTGAAAATGTGTGCAGGTTTTTGATGGAAATTTGCCTTTCTCTGTACCACTCACTCACTCACACACACACACACACACACACACACACACACACACACACACACACACACACACACAAAGGAAATGGTGGCCTTCTGCCAGACACCTGTTGATGTAATTAGTGTTTTGATGACTGCTAGTGTTCTGCTGACCAGTGTGTGTGTGTCTGTGTTTGTGTATGAGAGAGAGAGAGAGAGAGAGTGCGAGAAAGATAAACAGTCAGCAATTGAACATGTGTGCATACAGTTTGTGCATGATCGTTTATGTGTGTGTTAATTGTCAGGAGAGGAAAGACGGGATGAGTGCAGATGGAGAGGGAGGATGGTCGAGAGAGCCTTACAGCGTAAGGGTTAGAGAGAGAGAGAGAAAGTGAGCAATGGACACTGTGGTATGAGAGGCATTGGCCTTGCTCAGCACAGTTAATACACTTGTAATGCTGATTATCTCCAGCCTGTCGTGTCATGGATGGATGAGATAGTAAGGAGGTGCGTTCAGTTGTCGAGGGATTAAGGGAGGAGAGAGGATGGATGGTTAGAGGAAGAAAAGGAATGCATCTTTCAGCTGTTTCTTGGTTTTAAGATTTTTCCAAAAGACTTGATTGATTCATGTTATCAGTTATTAATTATTTATTGTTGTTTATATAACAAATGTCTACAAAGAAGCAAACATCAGAAATAAAGACTTTTGAAATGGATAAAAAGTGAAATATCTACTATTTATACAGCTTCTTGCAAACACGTCGCTGACACCAACAAGGCTGATTTTCCCCTTTACCACTGGAGAAATTGTCTGTACAGTGATTGTCTGACATGCATTAAACAATTTACAGTATTCACACTATTCTGAGATGAAAACCCTCCCAGTATAAAAACGACCCTGTTGTTATTTCGCTTGTGTTATTTTGCTTTGGCTCCCTGACAGAGAGATTTGTGAGACTTTGTGATCTGTGCTGACTTTTCCACCAGAAGTTATGTCATCCTCTACCCTCACTGTTTCCCCAGTGAAGACAGGTGTTGAATGTTCTATTAACCTCAACATTTGTACTCAGATTTGTGCTTATGCTGTGTTAAATGTTGGTGGCCATTAAAAAAAGAAGAAGCTTTTTCAGAGAAGAGATGGATGGATGAATTAGACCCAGACAGAGACGGGGCAAAGACAGATGGATGAATGAGGAATAAAAGCCTGACAGAAATAAAGATAAATGGTTTGGATAATTCCTTTTAGTACAGATTGGAAGATGGAGGAATACATTTTAGAAAGAATGACAAAGGAGAGAGAGACAGAGGAGACGGACTGAGAAAAGGCCTGAAGCTATTTATGTCAAAGGTCCAAGAAATTCTATTCAGGTCACTTCACTTCATAACTCTGCTGCCCTGTAACACAGTTTTGGTTTGAAGACTATGTTAACCTTTTTTTTTTTTTACGTATCGAGCAAATCAGCACATAATACAAATTAAATTTTTGCAGCATCTCCAATCAAATCGCATATTGAGCCCATTATTTGGCACAATCGATAGAAGATATTCTCCCAATATTTATCTAATGCCGTGACGTGAGTTATGAGGTAATGCTAATGATAAGTACATGCGGGTTGTAATGTTAGCTCCTTGTCAAGCCCAGCTTGATTAGTCTTAGTTTAGATAAATTAGCACCAGCTAGCGGCTTCATGGTGATGATGACTTGTATGTCCACCTGCACCCCGCAGCTGTTTGTCGATACTCTGAGCTCCATATATTTACCCTTCCAGTGGATTTAAGTCTGTCCAACCATTACCAGGTTTCAAGAAACTTAATGTCAGGCTGTGATTCCTCTGTTGAAATTCAATTACTGCCACTCTTTGACGTGATGCTGCTGCTGCTGCTCCACTTAGAAGACACTGTTGTTTATAATCGTAGTGTCCAATGACACTGTGACGAACTTTGACTGTGTCAAAGAGAACAATCTCAGTTAACAGAGGTGTCGGGTTAATTAAGTAAATTCCCACCAGCTAGTGAGCTGTTTCACATTAGCTATTCATGTTTCATCTCCCTGTTCCAATTTGTAAAATTACTTTGGTTTGATTCTTTTGCGGTTTCCTGATAAGGAAGGAAGACAAATCGTTGCTGCTAACTGCTTACGATAGTTGGCCTCGATATCCAGATTCTGGAAGACAAACAGAGATGTAGTCGGTGGAACGTGGGAGTAAAGTGTGAGAGTAGAAAAGACAAAGTAAACAAAAGCAGAAAGGTTCAACTGTAACTGCTCTCCTCTTTCATCGCTTTTCCTCCTCTTTACCTCCCATCACGCCCTCCACTCCCCCATCATGTATCCAGGCAGAGGTAGTTGTTTTTGAAAATCACACACACACACACACACATACACATACACACACACACACGGTGTCCTAATCAAAGCCAGGCTCAGCACATTGTGTCCCAGTTGAACAGCTATTTTTATCTGCAGTGCTCTAACAAGGATGGAATGGGTCAGATAGGCCAGGCTGACAAATCCATCAAGACCAACAGATAAACAGTCAGCCTGCTGGCCAGCCAAGTCACACACACACTCATACACACACACACACACACACACACACACACACACACACACACACATTAATCCACACAGTTCCAGTCTATGATGTTGTTCTGTGTTGTATTTCCATCAGTTTAATATTTGTCTGATATATGTTAATATCTGTATTCCCTTGTATGTTCTGCTTCTTAAATACCTGAATCTGTGCCTACACACACACACACACACACACACACACACACACACACACACACACACACACACACGAGTGGTTAGAGACCCATGATTACTGATTTACCATTGTAAGAGCAGTCCAGCTGGCAGAGATCCAGTTGCTGGCTTGTTAGTTTAGGATTCAATTGCTCTGGCTTGGACCCAGTTTCCCTCCCCTACCTCCATCTCTCTCTCTCTCTCTCTCTCCCTCTCTCTCTCTCTCTCTCTACAGTTATTTGTTGTCGTGTTGGATATGATGTGCAGTACAGCCACAGCTGTACACAAACTGGAAATCTTCAGAACAGAGAAGAGCATGCTCTGTACATTAAACAAACCTGCTACGATCGTTTATTTGTATTTTTACATAAATACAAGTATCTGTAGTAGATCGTTGCTGTTTGCTTTGAGGCCAACACACAACAGCACATTAAAAAGCTATAAAGCTTTACTGTTGTGTACATGGTGTTGTAAAAACATCCACAGAACAGGGAAGCTACGAGTTCCTCAGCAGTTGCTGTGTGTCTCTGACCTTCACGTTAACAGCTCTGTTAACCTAATAGGAGCTCAGTTTATCCTCCCATATCTTACTATACTATATATGATTCATTATTCAGTCGCTAACAAGAACTTGCTGTGGCACTGTGTCTTGTAACAGATCAGAATTGGCCACAAAAAATCTCTGTAGGAAAGTGGATTTCACATCCCGCCTTTGAACAGAATAAACAGGTACCTCCTCCACCGTCGTGGGACATCGTGCTCCCTTTGTGACTGAGTGCAGTGGGACAGTAGTAGGAGGCTGAGGCAGGCGAGGGTCCTGTGGTCCGTGATGGAGTCCGGCTCGAAGCTCAAAACTACGGGGGCTGCATGCCACCACCATGGAAAGTGAAACTTAATTTGAGCGCAAGTGAAATTGACATGTTTAGAAAGAGATAAGCAGAGTCGAAATTCAAATTTCCTAAACATTCCCATGGAATCGTGAGTTTTGGAACCAGTTCATGATGCCCAATCCTAGTGGACAGTTTTGGAAAAACACTATTGTGATATTGTGGCATACACCATCCACATAAATATGGTATCACAATGTCTATACGCCTCTCTCTTGACTGTGGCCATCGGGAGCAGTATAAACACACTTCTTCCAACGTGGTTTGAACATAACCCAGCCTTCAGCATACACTGAGAGGAGGACCTCTGTGCAGGTACTGTACATTGGAGAGGCCAAACATTGTACAGGTCAATGTTTAGTCAGATTAAACTATGCTTTGGGGTGGGGTTAATTTGTTACTGCATGCAATTAAGTCTGCAATGTTGGTCTGAACACATTGAACACTCTCTGCAGTCATGACTTCCTCTTTTAGTAGCTTTTGGTGATGTGTGTTCAGTCCATATCCAAAGACATTGGCATCTATTCTCTGTTACTGCCATCTAATCTGTACATGCACTTATTCAACACGTAACATGTGGAGCTGCCAGGGGACCGCTCTATATCTTTGAATCTTGTTTACTCTGCCTTTTGTTGGCCTCTCTCTCTCCCGACCTGTCTCTCTGTTTATCTATTCTATTATTCTCATTCTCAGCTGCTGTACCTGCTCTTTCCCTCTCTGTTTCCTCTCTTATGTCTTGCCAATTCAAAATAGCAACACACACACACACACACAGCTTTTCTTTGAACATCCATATGCCCTTACTATAATGATGCACACTCACACATTAATCTCCCAGGCCTTTATCCACTCACATAACACTCCTATACAGCTTATAGGGCCATATGATAGTAATTTGGCGTGGAGGAGCAGGGGTTGGAGTCTGGGTCTGAGTGGAAGAAGAGTCTGGGACCCAGTTTACTGGCAGGAAACAGGAAGTCGTCTCGTGGCTCTTAACTCTTTGTGTCTCATTACTGGATGCACATAAACCTATGGTGTTATATTGTGGCTTTTTTTTCCATTAAGAATTTCCAAAATTCACATCTAACTTTGTTAATTTGTGTTGTGGTTTTTGCCACGAGGAGAGAGCAGAAATCACACATGTCTAGCATATAGCTGCCTGCTCCTGCAAGAAATTGGGTGTTTGTGATCACAGTGAAACCGTAAAACACAATAAATATACTATAAAACAAAAACAATGAACTAGAAGAGTCTAAAATGGTTTGCAGATCTGCAGACTTTGGTGATAATATAAAAGTCTGCAGCCATGAGCAGCCCCACAAACGGTGGATCCATTTTTGATATAGAAATGTTGATTATAACTTTATAGTGTCCTAACTGTGTGTCTTATCTTTTGTTATGTTTGTGACATAGCAACACAACGGAACATGTCCATATCAGTATCCTCATGTCTGCTAGACGTGACTATTTATGCAACCGCACCATCAGGTTTCTGTTCAACCTGCATTAAACCATCATAAGAAGTCTCCTGTTATTTGTAACAGTGATGTCTTGTGTTTTAAGGTGCGTAACCTGTGCTACATGGTGACCCGGAGGGAGAAAATGAAACACACCCTGTGCGACCTCCAGGAGAAGATCTTCCACTTACAGATGCAGCAACTGGAGGAGGACATAGCTGGAGGTAAGATGAATATGTGTCTGTGGTGATTTTTCTAATTCCACTCGTCTGAACACTCCTATGCAAAAACCTTTCAGCCACTCAAACACTGAAGCCAAGGATGCCAACAGCAAAAGAAAAATGTTTAACAATTGGAAAGCTCAAATGCATAACGCTTACATCCAAACCCCTTTTGATGGAGTGTAATGGAAGGATGCCTGCACACCAAAGAACATTGGAATAACAGTTCAGCTAGATATTGTGGCACAAACCATCCACATAAATGGTGCTCAATTTCCTTTCCACTCTGCACAGATGACTGACCTCGATCCATTGCATGCAGCAGCTTGATGATAGAGAACAGACAGGATCAAACTGGCTGCTTGAGTTGATGCTCCTGTTTTTGATACCCGCTCAAAATGAGATTTATAATTGTAGTAGGACCACCAGGTAAAATGTCATGTTTTAACATTTTTTCTTTCATAAACTCATATTTTGTATCATTTTTATCCTTTTACCTCCATTTGCATTATCATTTCACCTGGAAAAGACAACACTTTCATAAGGGAGCTAATCACAACACAATAAAGGTTGACAGCTTTCCTTTTAGCCATCAGTAAAGATAAGCTTATCATTGAGGTAAAGAAAGAAAGAGTGAGCAGCCAAAACAACAGCATACCATGATGTTGTGTTGTTGTTATGGTGATGATGGTAAATTAACTACAGTCGTTAAAACATTTTAGTTATCTGTGAACCATGTCTGCTCCAGTGGTCGTGACCTGCAGCTGTCATGGCGATGATAGTGAATTCCTGTCAGCCTGCTCATGTGGCAGTGTGTGCGTGTGCGTTCGTGCACGTGTGTGTGTGTGTGTGTGTGTGTGTGTGTTTGTGTAATTAGAGTGCTCTATTTGCAGTGCTTGTCATTCCTGAGGAAGGCTACACACATCTATGCACTCCACTAAATAGTGCACTTTCACTCTCTCTTTAACTCCTTTTGTTTCTTACGAACACACACACATTCAAAGGCACACAAACACACACACTCACACTCACACACGTAGTGCAGAGCTCCTGACTCAGCACATTGCTGCTATCAGATACCAGAGCGGTACTGCTGGCACTAAACAGCCATATCTATTCACACTCTAGATTAGAGAGGATAGTTGGGGTGTGTGTGTGTGTGTGTGTGTGTGTGTGTGTGTGTGTGTGTGTGTGTGTGTGTGTGTGTGTGTGTGTGTGTGTGTGTGTGTGTGTGTGTGTGTGTGTGTGTGTGTGTGTTTGTGTGTGTGTGTTTGTCTGTTTATGTGTGTGTGTGTGTGTGTGTGTGTGTGTGTGTGTGTGTGTGTGTGTGTGTGTTTATGTGTGTGCGTGTGCGTGCGTGAAGGATGAGTTGCTGTGCCCCTCACCTTGTATCTACCTATTTTCTCTGTGTCTTATCTTTCTCTCTTATTTTCCACTCTCCATTTCTCTTCACTCTCTTCTTTAATCTATTTACTCCTCTGTCTGTTTCTTCCTTTCTTTTTCTCTCATTTTGCTGTGTCCTCCAAGGCTCATAATTCCCCTGTTTTCTTCCTTCTTCATCTTCTTTTGGTTGTCTCAGCCAACAATAAGTCTGTCTGCCCATCAGTTGTCTCAGTTTGTTCTTCTTTTGTCTTTCTGTCTGAACAAACTGATTGTCTTAGTGTCTTACTGCAGACCAATTGTATTCAGATGTTATGCAGAGGGTATACGCATGACGTCACAGTAGGCAGAAGAAGAAGTTACAGCCACTGAGTGGCAGATAGCTCTTACTGAGTGGCAGTGTTACCATTAAGATTGAGTGCCATGAAAATAATCTAAAATGGAAAAGAGCTATTGTGTTGTCCATCCATCCATCCATTTTCTTCCGCTTATCCGGGGTCGGGTCGTTGTGGCAACAGATGAAGAGGGGTATTCCAAACGTCCATCTCGCTGGCAACATTTTCCAGTTCCTCCTGGGGGATCCCGAGGCATTCCCAGATCAGATGAGATATGTAATCCCTCCAACGAGTTCTGGGTCTACCCCGAGGTCTTTTCCAGTGCTGATTCGTTTTGATGCGAAGGTGCAGGACCTCTACTCTGAGCTCCTCACCTCACCTCTAAGGCTGAGCCCAGCCATCCTATGAAGGAAACTCATTTCGGCCGCTTGTATCCACGATCTCATTCTTGCGGTCACTATCCAGAGCCCATGACCATAAGTTGGAACATAGATCGACTGGTAAATGGAGAACTTTGCCTTCCAGCTCAGCTCTCTCTTCACCACAATGGTACGATGCAACGCCAACAATACTGGCTCTTGTGTATTTCCCCCAATGTTGAAATCAGATCCTTATAATATGGATCTGATTTCCACGTACATGGCCACATGTTAATGTCAATAAACCACTGGTTCCTTGGTAAGTTGTAAGGATTACTCTTGAGTCCAGCGTCCTTTAATTTAACAAGATAATAGTTTGTTTTACACTTGCCATCTCCCCTAGTAAAGGTAGCCATGGATGTTTGTTACTCAGTCTAACTGAAGGAGTGTGTTCCAGTGGGAAAGTGACGTCTGCACATATACACCCTCTATTGGTCAAAGTCTGATGGGAAAGTTAGCAAAATTTTAAAAAAATAATTCATAATGGTTAGTTCTCCCATTTGATGAAGACAGTTAGTGGTGCATTGACTTTGATAAAGATGCATATTTGCTCTATAAAACTGTCGATTCATGTTAAGGGCCCTTATTGTGTTATGCTTACAAAACAGGTGTAATACAATAAGCTGAACATGTTCAATATCATGTCTCAGTATATTATTCTACTTATTACAGCAGCTATTATACTATTCTTTAGATGCTGCTTTGACCAGCATTTTAAGAAGTGTCAGTAATGTTAAAACTAGTCTGACACCACATTTTAGGGAGCACAGAAACATTTGTGTAAAATCAGATTTGCAGATACCCTGAGCCTGCCGTGCACCAGCATCACTGTCCTCCCTCCGGGGTTGTTTCCATGTGGCAAACAACTCTCCTCTAACCCAGTTGAAACAGAACCACAACCCTCTGTCCGCCTGTCTGTCTCTCATAGTTCTTCATGTGTCATGCTCCACGTTCTGTTTGTCAGTCCTCCTGTCTGTCTGTCATGTTCATCTGTCTGTCTGTCTGTCACGTTGAGGCCTGCTCCCGTCATGCTTTGTGAATGTTAGCATGTTAACCAGCAAGGTGGACAGGCAGACGGGCAACATCCGTGTAGTTCTACATGCAGACAAAGAGGCATTACGCAAAAAAATACAGGGAAGTCTGCATAAAGATATGGGATCTTACAACCCTGATTCGAGCTGGGACGCTGTTTAAAGAGTCAATAAAAACAATGCAGTCATCTGCATATGATTTTACAAAGTGTTTCAGAGCCCATGTAGCTCCTTATACAATCATGTGTTTTATAAAGCGAGCCTTTATAGCAAAATGCTACCAACAGCATTCTGCTCACAATGACAATGCTAGCGTGCAGATTATAGCAGGTATAATGTTATGCTAACATTTGCCATTATATTGCTAAACACAAAGTACAGCTGATCTTGATAGTAATGTGTTTAGTTTGCAGGTCATAAACCAAAGTATTAATTACAATGTGACCTGACGGCAGCTCAAAGCAGGACAATGTTATTACAGTCCATCCTATAGTTATTGTAGACATTGCATTTAAAACCACAAATGTGATGCTTGAGGAAGTCAGGGAATAACAAAAGTCAAGAGGATATATATACATTTGCAGGGAAGCATGAATATACTGTATGTGCTAAATATAAAAATGTAATGGCAATCCATCAAATAGTTATTAAGATATTTAAGTGGTGAACAGACTGCAAACCTAGAGCCTTTAGCATATGAGGATCAAGTAGGATCAGGCCAATAGGTTTGACATAAAGGCCTTTGAACAAAAATCTGATATCCCCCAAAATTTTTCTTTAATCTGAATGTAATGTCTAGTGACTGATTTAATCAGCAGGGATTAAAATTATTGGCTAAAATCAAGATTACTTATTTTTACTGGATAGAAGTCGAGTAAACGAAGACACTGAGCCACTTTGGCTCAACAGGAACTCTTCTCACACTTCTGTATAAACCATAAACCTGAACTTAAGATGTATAGACTGTGTTGCAGCCCTGCATTCTGCAGGATATGTGTGTTTTTCTTTAAAAATATTGATGCACAAATATTGGTTCTACTCTGTACTGTAGGTAGGACGTTTTCTTAAAAGTACACACACATACAGTACTATTACTATGCAGGAAGTGTACTACATTTACATTCTGGCTCAAACTGAACTGTGACAAGCTGACAGCGGTTAGCATTGGCCTCTCTGATCTACTCTCAGCAGGTGTGTGTATGTGTATAAGTGTGTGAGGAAGATACAGAAAATAAGGGTGGAGGATGGAAGGGACAAGGAAGTAAAAAGGAGAGTAAGAAGAGAGAGAAACAGGAGTAGTGACTATAGGTGAGAGGGGGGAGAGCTTGAAAGGACAAAAGAAAGGGTGGATAGAGGGAGGAAAAGACAGTTTTAAAAAAACTCACATTTCATTAATGAGCTCATGTAAGAAATGGGACATCCAGACTCATGCTGCAGTTCAGTGCACCTAGAAAGAAGGAAATTAATCACACACTTCAAAAAGATGAATCCCCTGGTGCTGCTGGACCGTCTAAACAAGAGAGTGAGGGTTTATAGTGTAGAGATAGAGAGAATTGCAATGAAGGAATATAAAAACAAAAGCGGTTAAAAAAAAGGGCTTCCACTGCTGATTTGTGCTGAGATTACTAAAGGAAAGCTTCCACACATTCAAGAGGAGCCTGCAGGCGTCCTTGAAAACCCAAAGACTAGTTTTCCCAGATGTGGAAAAGAGCAAGATCAGATTAGACAAATAAAAGGGACAAATGTTGAAAAATGGTACCTGGGAGATCAGAGGATAAAACGGTCCCTCCTGTCAAAATAAAAAAGAAAGAAATTACAATCCAGGAGCTGTGTGAAGAAGCGTTCCCTCTGGGAGCTCCGTGAAAGAACCCCCGGCGTTAATGGCCTCTGCAATTTCAGCAACAGCCATAAAATAAATTGGAAAAAGCAGGAGAGATGTCAGGTACCTGCACTCTCACAAATCCTCTTTATTAAAAGTTTTATACAGTCAAACAGTACTCCTGCCACCTTCCACATAATTCCACGTGCCAGATTTTAGTTTCAGCATTACAGCACTGTGTCATATTAGACTCATATCCTATCCTATCCCTTCACTCTCCTCTGTTAAAGCGTGCACGGCAAATTCATTTCCTATTTTTTTGTGCAACCTCTAGCAGAGTCACAGCTAAGAATCTATATTTGCAAATTTAATCTACCACTTCAACACAACACAAAACGTGTAAAAACATTATCAGCCTTTAACAAAGTCAGACTTCCAGGCCTGCATAAACATTCAGTACACACAATTGTACTCCTGGTGAACTACACTGTCACAGTTGCTCCTCCTGTGCACTCTCATTTCACACACACGCACACACACACACACACACACACACACACACACACACACACACACACACACACGGTTGCTCTCTCAGTTCCATTCATGCATGTCCTGCTCCTCCATGCTAAAGCAAGCATGAGGACAGCCTACTGGCTATGACAGCCACACACACAGTGTAGGCATGTATTATACTGAACAACTCACACACACACACACACACACACACACACACACACAGGATAAGAATCTGAACTGTATGCTAAAGAGCAGCTACAATATGATACCAAAACTTTTCCTTAAAACTACAGTCTCTCTATTTTAGCCATAATAGCACTGCAGCTGTATGGATGGCAGCGTCTGTCTGTTCATTAGTCTAGACTGAAATATGAAATGAATATTAAATAAAACAAATAAAATAAACAAATATTGGATGGATTAAGATTAGATGGTATGCAGACACATTTTATCAGAGGATGAATCCTACTGACTGCCCTAACATGAGAATGATAGAACTATGTCTCATCGACTATTGGTTCTTTGGAACCAGTAATTGGAATTACTCAAAAGGGTAAGAACAGAGGAAGGGTGTGGCCCACAGAACAATGCATCAGATTTTGGCTCTAGTATGTTGATATTTTTGAAAGTAATGAGACCCACACATACTGTTTTTTTTTTACAGACACTTGGATGAATCTTCTACTGTAAGTGTCACATCATCCATGTCCGTGTGTCCGTCCTGATTATTTCAACCTGCAGTGACTGCTGATAGCGATACACACACACACACACATAAACAATAAAATCAACTTTTCTCAACCGCAGTAAAGTTGTCTCGAGCCTGCAGGTGCCACCGGCTGTACCACACACACACACACACACACACACACACACACACACACACACACACACACAAACATGATAGAACACAGCAGGAGAGTTAGTGAGCCATGCAGTCAGGACTGTGTGTTTGTGCAACCAGCAGGAGCCTGTAACAACAAGACATCCCAACATTACGGACTTCCCATATGATAGAATGAGCGATGGAGGGAGAGTGTCACTGTGCTGTACATGTGAATCAGTGAAGTGTGACTGCATCGTTTCCTTACGTGCTGTGTCTCAGTGTGTGTTCAGCATGCATGTGTCTGTGTGTATCAGAGCTCAACAATAATCAGCTATTCATTTTTCAGTAGAATCACATCATAGATAATATTGGTTTGAATTCAATATAGAGCTGAAATAAGAATAATTTTGTCTTTTACATTTGTAGTCTGTGTGCGGGTGCTGGGGCGCCATCATCACCATCATGGGGCTGTAAGGCAGAATGGGTAAAGAAGTAAAGTAAAGAAGAATTAACACGCCGTCCCATGCATTTAGGTTTTATCCAGGTAGAGCAGAAGAGGAAATGTAAACTGAAGATGAACCATGGCTCTGTTGCATTTGGCTAGAGAACAAATCAACTACAGCTACACAAGAATGTTTCTAAACTTGCAAAAGTAATTTCTTGGAGACTTTTCTGCACTTTGTTTTCTTTGTTTTCCTTCTTCATTTAACCCTCTGGGTCATTAGCTAAATGTACATCTAAATGTCAGACACATTTTTACTGTCTGCCATACGTAAAATTACATCTAGATGACATTGTAGATTTCCTAAAATGTCAACAAATAATCTGGAAAAACTCTCTTTCATTTATTAGTATGGATCTTTTTGCAGCAGATTTGGATGTGTTTTGTTGACCCATGTTCTCGATCAAGTTCCACGTGACGGAGAGACGTTCCCCAGGCTCAGTGACACATTCTGGTTAAATCAAGCTTAAACTGAATAAATCTACTAAATCCCTTCTGTGTCTCCCTGCAGAGAAAACCCAGAAGGGAGAAAAGAGGAAGCAGAATGGAGTGAAGGAGAAAGGGAAGGAGAGGAGGAAGAGTAGTCCTGAGAAGAAAAAGGAGAGATTGAAGTCAGAGAGTGGCTCCCTGCTGAAAGAACTAGGTACTGTGTTTGTGGGTGTGTTTGGGGGGTGGGGGGGGGGGGGGGGGGGGGGGTGCTAGCTGGCTGTAGCCCTGCAGTGTTTGCACTGTTTCCAAACTGATCAAATGCTTGTAGTACATTCATAGCCTTGATGCATCAATAATTTATATGAGGCAGTGTTTTCAGTAAAACGCAACAATAATGCAATAACACAAAGAAGACCTTATAAAGCTGTGAAATCTCAGGATAATATTGCTTCATTTTGACCTGATAAAGACTTTGTAGAAACTTATAAATTATTGATGCGTCAACCTTTAATAAGACTTAATATTTTCCTGTGGTCAGAGCCATGCTGGTGTATCTCCGTCATCAGTGCAGATCAGATCAGGTGTGTTGACTGCTGCTCAGCACAGCAGGTCTGATCTGATGCATCAATCTGTTGACAGCGTAACGTCACTCACAGAGAGAGATGACAAACATGAAAAGGGGAGAGAGATGCAGCATCTCAGCTTTCCTGTAATGAATAAGTCATCCTGTTTTAGTGAGGTGCAGCACTGATTACAAACATACTGGGAAGTATGGGACCTGAGCTTTAGTGGCCCAGTTGAATACTAACCCATCATACAAACAGTCAATTTAAAAGTTGTGTACTCTATGAAGTCATAATTGACTTTGCTAGGGGCATCATCCCTCAACATTTTGTCAACCCTACAATCAAAATAACCAAAGATGATCAAACATGGAATAATTTTCAACAGAAAATTGTTGAATTGTTTTAATTGATTAATTATTTATCAAGTAAATAATGCTAAACGTTTTTTTTTCCCATTGTACTTGAATGTAGCCTGAATCTCTTTGAGGATTTTCCCCTTCGTCTCTACTGTAGGCGCTGGCAGAGTGAATATGTATTCATCTTCCTGCATTTTACCCACTTAACACTTAATGGCCTTCTTGAAAAGGCAATAGAAACATCGAAAAAAGAAAATGGTCTGGATGTGTTCCTGATTTTGAAATTTCCAACAGGGAATGCAGCAGCTGATTTGGCTAATAGTTTCTATAGTATGTGTAACCGTTGCTCTCGATCACAGTGCATGAAACATGAGCAGACCCAGCAGGAGGGAATGTAGTTCTCTAGTTTTAGTTACTATGCAGGAATATAATAAAAAACAAAAATCTACTTGATCGTATGCGATACATCTGTCTAGTCTTGCCTTGGTGGCATAAATTGTACAAATCTGACCATGAACTATTGAACTGAAGGGAATCCATTACAAACTACCCAGCATTAAGGCTCATATGATGCTCAGCAGACAGATATTAAATGGAAATCGAGCACACAAATTATGTGTATGGAGGTATTTGTCTTAAACATTGACAGTTTAGGGGCATTTAGCTGACAGGGGATCTGCGCTGACTTGAAGTGAAAGACGAGATAAAGGCTCGATGTCTCGTTCAAGGACATGAGATAGACCATTGATGGACACACTGTCGGCTGTAGTGATTCATATGTAGCTTCTGAGCTGTGGCTATTAGACGAGACACCTGCATGACTGTCAGGGCGCAAATTAAAATTAGAATGAACACACATCCTCATGAGAAGTCAAGAAGATGTGCTCTGAAGCAGTTTGTCTATGACTAAGCAGCAGTGATGTGTTTGGCGTTGAGAAGTGGCCGAGAGTTTCTCAGGAAATAAACTCTTGTTCATGTGGGCGAGGGCAGGAATGTGTTGACTCATCTGTTAAATCAAGGGTGCAGATACTAAAGGTTCTCTGTTCATGAAACATGTCAGGTTTTAAATTGAAATACCATTCCTCTGCTCAGGTCCATGAGTTTATCTCTCCATCTGCACTCATAGAGATAGACGGGCTCGTTGTGAGAGCCGCCACTCTCAGATGTGACAGCAGCTCCTTTGAAATCGTTTTCCCTGACAACATGGAAAACATCCTCAGTTATTTTTTCCAAATGTGGTGCCTTCATGGGCCAGTAGAGCTGTGTCAGTCTGATAAGGGCTGGTGATGGTTTTCCTCTCGCTCAGGTTATATCTGTCAGCCTTCTATTTTGGAAATGCTTCCCTACAAAATTACATAACAGTTGGAAAATAAGGTCACATCCACACACTTGTTAAAGGATTGATAGTATAGATCAAGTTAAGGGCTGTAGCGAATCAAACAGTTAACTAAATGCTGGATCCTTTGTGGTAAAAATATTGAATTATGAGCTACAGTTGGGTCGTTGCCCATTAAATAGCATCTAAATAATAAATTGTTGTCAAAATAGGGACGTTGTGAAGAAATTGCCATGAAAATAATCCTAATTGTTGACAATAATTGATATATGATGAGACAGTAACAGAAGTTCCCCTATTTTTATGTAAGCAATAATTTTAGATATTTAATAAATTGTTTAGAACACACTATAATGTAATTTTACACAGCTGTAAGGACAGTATAAAGTCTTAGGGCGCTTTCACGCCTGAAAGTCTGAACCAAGCTTGGGGTTTTTGTCACATTGCATACATTTGATCAGGTTAGTTTTGGTTTCACGTTGTGATTTTCCAAGCACACTAAAGAACATGTCATGACATACCTGCATCCTGTCATCATCTACATGGGCTGCGTCTCCCAATACTTGATGATTGATTGTCCAGAATTCTGTTCAGGTCATCATAAAAAGGGAAACTCTCCTTCTCATTTGTAAATGCACCGCTTTTACTGATGGCACCGCCTTAAGAGTTTTATGTGTTTTTTTTTCCAAGTTGACTTTTGATTTCTTCTTTTTTCATCAAACCATATCATTATTTAATGCCTTGTCGCTTCCTCTCCCCGTGTGTTACCAGGGCTCATTTGTAACTACCTGCATTTGTTTTTCTTCTTCTTTTGTTTATTGGCGACAGTAGTCTGTTGTAACTTCCTGTAATTGGTCTGAAGGACCATCTCAAAAAGTGCTTTCACACTGTAAACGAACCGAACCATGGTTCAGTTTGATCTGGACTGAGAACACCTCTTTTTGTTGGACCAAAGACCGGGTGTTTGATCATAAACCCTCCCACTTCATCAAGAGGAGGGGTCACATGTCAATGATGATGTTTCACCCCCCGTTTTATAGCAACAAATAACTAATTGAACCTTTAACTTGAACATACATCAGTCTGATAAGAACTGTCTAAACTGTATGACTTATACTGCAGACGGGTTGTGATCCAGATGTTTTGGCTTTACTTAGGGGAGCTTTCATGACTTCCATCCTTTATGTACAGTATATACACAATGAATAATAAAGATGTCTTTCACATTTTTTATAAGAAAAAACAAAAGACAAAGAAAGTTAAAGAGGCACATTTGTAATGTACTGTGTGTTTGTGTGGATGAATAAAATGGAAAACAAAGTCCAACATATCTTCAGGCTTCCTATAAAAACCAGCTCTAATGCTGTGAATAGCTTCTTTGTGTAGGACATCATGTGGGTGGATGTGTAGCCCTGCATAATTCCTGTTTATATGTACCCACATCTAATAAGTTCTAAACTTTCCTGCAGTGATATTCTGTAAAAACACAGGAGCTGTACTGTCTTACAGCTCCTGAGGGGTGGATTCTCTTCTCACTTAGTCTCCGCTCTTTGTCCAAAGACAGGGCAGAGGTCAAGACATCAGAGTCCTACAGCTAAATAACAGTAAATTTAAGATATACGTCAGCATACATACAACTATAAGACAGTAAAAGACAAATGAAAGGCCTTAAAAACATACAGAGGAAATACTGGCACATTGACAGAAGCAGTGAAGTAACATATGAACTGTAAGGAGCTCCTGTGATCTCAGAAAAGCGAACATGACAGAACATCGCTCAAAGCTACAGAAAACATCCAACAAAGACTTCATGCTGTCATCAAAGAATGAAACCTGGAGCTGCTCTGTCAATCACCAAATGGGCTTCTGCCATTGTGGGATTATAGCATTTTGGTAGGAATCGTATACAGCTGAGCTTAACCTCCCTCTATTGTGAACAGTTCTGTAACATAAAATCCATCCATAAATCCACAAGGGTCGTTTCTACTTGAAGGATTTTTGAGTTTCGCCTTCGCGTGTCAGCTGAACCGTTTTAAGAATTAGGTTCGAGGGTTCATCAGCTTGAATCTCCTGCATGAATGTGAAGTGGTGTCATGGATATTATATTTTATACATAGTTTCAGAAAACTTTAAAGGGGTCCTAGTGCCTAACATGTCTCAAGGCAGTTCTACTTTTGATTGACGATTATTTAATTTTTATCATTTTAGACACCGATCTTATCGGCTATTATGGGAGGGAATCTTTGGGAATCTCACTATTTATTTCTGCTTCATATTCATCAGAATGTAGTCAGATGAGTCAAATGAGGAGGGAAATATTAAACAGCCTTTGTTATAGTGGCTCAATCATTAAATATGCCAAATCATTAAAAAGGCCCAAGTTTCCTTTCTCGCTTTCATACATTGTCTTATATTTGGAGTGCCTGGATTTGAAGGCATGTCCCAGTCTCCTGCCATCATTTACCATCATTTACTGACCAACATTACTGATTAAATGTATTTTGTAGTCACTATGCTAAGGGAAACAACGGTGCTCTGAGGCAGTGGTTCCCAAACTTTTTTCTGGGGACCCACATTTTTAAAATGACAAACCATTACAACCCAAATCACAAATGCTGCATATAGACACACATAGACTGTGCGTCCCAGTCTGGATTAGAACAATTAACAAAACCATACTTCAAAAAATCATGTTTATATGGCCTTGCCACTTACTTTCTCTTTTCACTTCACCTGATTTCTCCACTCTCTCATCTATGCCGTCATCATGGGGTTGAATACTGGTGAGGATGGCATCACATCCACCCTCGTTATGCTGACTTTTCTCACGGGCGATAGCTTGGCTAACATTACTTGCAGCAGTAGCTGGGTCTTGTGCCTGGTCTCTAGCTATGCCTTTCTTTTTTTACTAGCCACTAGCCACATGTCTGTGTGACCACCTGTAGAATCTGTTCATTATTTTTGGTGGAAACAGTTGTGGACATCTAAGTGTAAATCCCAACCAGTTCTGAACGAAACACTGCCTGCCTGACCTCCAATGTCACGCTGTGATCGGCAGAACTCCACGTGTCGTACATGTGGTCTGTGGTTGTGAGGCGGGTTGGATGCACTAAAAAAATTCTCTGAAACGACATTGGATATGGCTTATGGTGTGAAATGAACATTCAATTCACAGGCAACAGCACTGGTGGACATTCCTGCAGCAGGCATGCTAACTGCACATTGCCTCAAAACTTACAACATCTGTGGCAACAGGTGTGTCCTGCCCAAAGGCACACCTGTGCAATAATCATGTTGTTTAACCAGAGCCTTGATATGCCACACCTGTCAGGTCAAATCTGATCACTATCAGTGTTCACGTTGTTGTTACCTGTCTATAAACTGTCCCTAATGGTTCTGATCAGTGTGTTGCTCACAGGAATGATAGTGAAAAACAAGACCCACAATTGGGTTTTTTCCCTAAAGAGGCAAACCTACTTTTTAAAAATTAAAAATTAAAATTAAAAATAAAAAAACATATGTATCTACAGTATATTATATATAGAAAAAATGTTTGATCATGTCAAACTGTAGTGCATATTTATAATATAATATGTAATATAAATAAAATGTCTATCATCATATGTGCATTTGTATCTTACTGCTCAGTCTAGATAAAATCTGGCAGAGTTGTTTGAGCTTTTCACCCCCTCACACAGTGACTGTCAGCGGTGACGCAGGACTTTCTCTCATTTCCTTATTTAACCAGAGCAGAGGGCCACTGAGCCAACAGTGTTTTCCTATTGAAGTGCATTCGATCAATAAATAGAGAAATGATAACACAGGACAGGAGACAAGAGAGGTTTGGCTCTGCATCACCTTCTTCCTGTTCTGATATTATCTCCACTTGTGTTTGTGTCTTTCACTTTTCCTCTGCTTTTGACTCTGAATCTGTTTTTTTTTAACCCTTTTTCCGTGTTTCTGTGTTGTAACATTCCCTCTTTATCTTCCCATCTTTCTCCTCGATCTCTCAATCTGACTGACGATTGATAAGGATAGCAGCTAGATGTTTAATAGGTACTTGGAAATCATCCCTCATGTTGTGTTCCTATGATAAATAAGCCCTTCTGCTGCTTCTGCTTATGTGGCGTACTTTGTGCAACCACATCATTTGTCTGCCTTTGTGTGTATGTGTATGCTTTCCTGCGCCAGTGTTCTATATGTATTGTTTCTATCTGCGTGTGTCATCTGTGTTTGTTTTTGCATGCCGTATGTGTTCATATCTCTGTGTGTTCGTGTGTGAGGCCATCTGTTCTCTGTCAGGTCTGGTCCTGACTCCCAGGGCTTTGTCATCCTCTTAGTGCTCTGGGATCAAGAAGACACATATTTACCAGAACTCCTTCTCAGATGTACCGTCCCCCGATCCCCACTGTTTATTGATGGGGCCAATATGCAGGTGGTTATTTAGAAAAGGGAGATTGTTTTGAAATCCTTTTGGTGTTGTCTTCAGAGGCACTGAGGAGTTTCTTCCTCAAAACTGATAATCCACAACATATTTCAGTCACAAAATATAATCCAGTCACGTTTGAGTTTATTTGATGAATTTAGTGGAAATTATTCACTAAGAATTAACTGTTGGCCTCCCCAGTAGCTCACCTGGTAGAGCACATATCATGTATCAAGGCCGAGTCGCAGTCTTTGACGCAGTGGCCCGGATTGGATTCCAGTCCGAGGCCCTTTACTGCATGTCATCCACTCTCTACCCTTCCTGTGTCTCCAGCTGTCACTGTCACAAATACACTACAAATACAAAAAGAATGGTTAAGTGAAGAATTCAGTTAGACGAGCTGATTCACTGCATCTGTCTACAAAACCTTTTTTTTTTTAAACCTGCCATAGTATAAATGAAATGTAATGTCTCCCAAAACATTTGAGTGGATCATCTACAAGTAGGATTTTCTCACTTGCCCTTTTTCCTCTTTGAAAATGAAGAACATTACAAGGCCATTACAGTTAGTTTATGCATCAGCAATCATGTCATGGTTGAAATAACGCTGAGAGGAAAGTAAACAACAACCTGCTAATGCAACTCAAACAAATGCCCCTTGAGCCCTGCCTCCCTTCAGTGAGGGAGGTCAGGATCAGGCACCAGTTCTGTGAAGGCTTTGCAGATTTAGATGTTATTTAATAAAAAACAAATCTATACAGCACTTTTGAAAACAAATAAACTGTTTATGTTACAACGTTTTATGAGGAATCTGTGGTTCCACCTGCTCGGTTGTATATTTTCCTGTGCATCGTAGCAAAAGCAGAGTCCAGCCTTTGTGTTTATTTTGTGTGACTCCCTTTCTTTCACATTTATACTTGATGTTGACGGTCGAAACAAAGAAGCCGAGAGCTCTTACCATTGGTTTTGAAGAACAAAAGTGTTTCTCATTCAAAGGCATCTCAGCTGCAGTGTAGTCAGATTTTTTTTTCTAGGCCATAGTTACTTAATACTAATAGGTAATAGTTAATACCTTTGAGTGGTTGCTTTTTTCTGTATTGTTGGTGAGTTTCAGTGCAGGATAGCTTCTCTACAAAGACGCCGGTACTCTTTCACAATGAACTAAAACAACAGGCTCAAATATTCCTGGTTGCATTGAGATCCTGAGAAGCCATGGTTCTCTGCCGGAAATCAGTGGATTGCCCCCAACAGGTGGGGTATGAGTTACTGCCTCAAGCGAGGGAGTTTAAGTATCTTGGGGTCTTGTTCACGAGTGACCGGAAATGGACCCTGAGGTGGACAGGCGATTCGTTGCGGTGTCAGTGGTATTACTGACGCTGTATCGTATCGTCATGGTGAAGAGAGAGCTGAGCCAGTAAGCAAAGATCTCGATTTACCATGTCGATGACGTTCGTTCCAACTTATGGTCATGGGCTCTGGATAGTGACCGAAAGAATGAGACCACAGATACAAGCAGCTGAAATGAGTTTCCTTCATAGGGAGGACTGGGCTCAGCCTCAGAGACAGGGTGAGGAGCTCTGACATCTGATGGGTGCTCGGAGTAGAGACCCCCTGCTTCTTCGCATCGAAAGGAGCCAGTTTAGGTGGTTTGGGTATCTGATTAGGATGCCTCCAGGGAGCCTCCCTTTGGAGGTTTTCTTGGCATGTCCAACCAGGAGGAGACCCTGAGGTAGACCCAGAACTCCCTGGAGGGATTA
The DNA here is from genome assembly GCA_037577475.1 of Chaunax sp. Z400. NCBI lineage: Eukaryota > Metazoa > Chordata > Actinopteri > Lophiiformes > Chaunacidae > Chaunax > Chaunax sp. Z400. The sequence goes on from CM075201.1 coordinate 20,504,067, forward strand.
CATGTCTCATCTGGCCTGGGAATGCCTTGGGATGCCCCAGGAGGAACCGGAAAATGTTGGCGGCGAGAGGGATGTTTGGAATTCCCTTCTTCATCTGTTGCCCCCTGGATAAGCGGAAGAAAATGGATGGTGTCGGGATAGCAGTTTGTTTTTAACTTATAGAAGTTGTTTAAGGATGGATGTTTAGCATTACACTGAAACAGAGCAATGAAAAAAGTTGTCAAAAATAATGAGCCCAAATGACATATTAGAAAAGAGTGAGATCATACTGACACAAAATAAGACAAAATAAGACAAAGCTAAAATGACTCTTTTGTTGATAAAAAAAAAAAAACTCTGGCAGGTTCATTTCTGCTGATTCATGCTGAGTTGTTAGACTTGCTGCCAATATTGTGTCCTATGTCTCTTCTTTATTGTGGTGCTGGTATTTTTTCTCTTTTTCTGCTTGCTGTCTCTCCTTCATCGCTCTGATCGCTCCTCTGATCGCTCTTTCGCTTCCTGCACCTTTCTCTGTTTCATTTCCTCTCTTTCTATCTTTCTGGTGGAGTTTCCAGGCAGACTGACTGTTGGCACCCGAGAACAATCATCAGACTGTAGTCGACCTAGAAACACACACCCACTCCATCTCTCATGTAAAGGCCTGGTCATGGCCCTGTCCTGCTGCTAGTGCATTCCTTACCACGCATTGCCTTAGTCGGGCTGCTAGCATATCATTGTTCACTACCACATCATCAGCTGTTCTGTAATGTGATTCTGGGACTAGTTCAGTACTCTCTCTTCTTCTATCATCCCCTCCTGTCTTCCTCACTCCTCACTGCCTCTTTTTTTCCCTGTCACTTATTCCCTCCCTAAGAGCTCTCTGGGCTCATGCAGAGACATGCTGCGTCATGGAAACGACCGCCTTGCGGTGTGTGTGTGTGTGTGTGTGTGTGTGTGTGTGTGTGTGTGTGTGTGTGTGTGTGTGTGTGTGTGTGTGTGTGTGTGTGTGTGTGTGTGTGTGTCTGTGTGTGTGTGTCTGTGTGTGTGTGTGTGTGTGTGTGTGTGTGTGTGTGTGTGGAGGATAGCTGATGTAAAAGCCTCCCTAACAGCACCTCCTGCTGTCCTGCTTGGCAGATCATTATAGTATATAGCACTGAAGATTTACAGGGAGGCTGGAGAAACAGGAAAAAAAATGAGAAAAAGAAGCTCCGACCAAAAAACCTGCACACACTGTCGTAATGTGTTCATATGTGAGTTTTGTCAAGATTATCTCTGCTATTTACATGGTTCCATGGGATGTAAGAGGCAGTTGTTTGACTCCCAGAGCTTTTTTGTGCGTAGGTTAGGCTAATTGGGAACACTGAATTTGATTATTTTTCCATTCACTAGTTGTTAAACCATCTGGAGTCACAAGGTTTTGATTTTCGATGCACATAGATAACTTTTTCTTCAGAGATAATAGCTTAAATTTTTTTTTTCTACATGCTTGACTGGAATGTGCTGATTGAAATGTATTTATGACAGTAAGAGGTTTTATATGAGCATCCACTCTGTAAGAAAGTAAAGGTGCTAATTCTTTTTAAAAACCTTTGCAGTGTTTAAAACCAGCCTGACGCTTTAGCTAAAATCAGCACAAAAGTGTCACCACCAATGACTGCCTTGTACTTATTGTATTTATTATAGGCTGCTGATTCTATTTATTATCATCACACTGATGGACTTTTATATATTGTGCTGTTTTATGTAATGTACAAAACATTGAGGTATCACTGAAGCTGAATGTCAAACGTGTATCTATCAGGCAAACTTCTACTTCCTATATTATGTAGTATTTCCACATCAAAATGTCTAAAAAACCCAACCTTTGTTATGTATAATGTAATCAAGGTGATGGTGCTTCATGTCGCTGTAGTAACGTCAAGTTTTCATCTGCAACGGTGGTTGTTTGACAGTGTAGACAAAAACTCACGACCCCAATCTACTGACAAGACCCCAAGCTGCAGTGATGACATACAGTGTGTTTAATTATTAACTCATTTATAACTTTGATAACTTGAAGTTGTCGAAAGCAGAATCTAAATGAATTTGAAGGTTTCAGAAAAACAAAACACCCCTGGGCCCAGATCTTCTACCACTGAGTGTTAGACGATGTAAGGATGAGAGGATGACGGGAGGAAAGACTGGCAAGCCACAATGTGGCCCGTTCTCTTTTCTTACTTAAGCTTCCCAGTATTCACTGCATTGGTTTTATGTACGAGTGTCTATGAAAGACTAAATTGCCGCAGACAGACACATAGTGCTTTGGCAGCACTTTCACAGCCCACAAAAAGATAGAAAAGGAGCCATGAAAACTAATTATACACACATTACGGTGTTGGGAAGGGGACAGTAGGATTTCTGCTGTATAATGGGTTTACTCGTATATTTTCATTATTTATCAAGTGACAGAAACATCATGTTTGGATTTGGAGTGTTGCACATGCAAATGTCACTGTATTGAGTTGTTTTATTTTTTTATTTTTTTTTGCTCCCCTTGGAATTGTGATGAGGCCAAAGTAGAATTTCCAGGTGCTTGTAAATGTCTATTTTAAGATATTACATTACATTTTTGATTACATTCAGGATGTTATTCTAAACACAAATATCACAAATGTAGCCTCCATTTGACTTTAAATGTTTTCCACCAGCTCACATTGGGGAACCGGTTATATTGCTTTATGGCACAAAATGTAATGATTTCAAACTGATCTTCCTGTATTGCGTTGACAGTAAGAGTTTGGATACATCATGCTATTGTTGCTTTAAACTCAATCATGTCATCTAATGCATCCTTTTTAGGCAAGGATACAGTTTTGCATTATTTTGTGTTAAGATTCATGTCACCTCTTCCTCCCTGGATCATCTTTATCTCCCTTCCTCTTCTTTCAGGTTTGTCAAAGTCCTTCCCATTGGACAACTCATTGTTTGACAGCTGGCTCGCCCAGTCGGTTCAGATTACCGCTGATGACATGCTGAGCCAGTGGGCTCTGGGTGCCCAGCATCGAGACAAGAGCGGCAGCCTGCTCTCCGACCAGGTATGACTTGAGCAGCAGGAGACCTTTGAGTGATGCCTTGGTTATTCCTGTTTTTAATTTACTGTAATGTATATTATCGAATGCATATAGGAGATGTTACTTTCATTATACAGCGATGGATTGAATCCATTTATGGATTTTCACATATACAGCTCTTGGCAGCAAGCAGAGGCACACATTGCAAAAATTCAAACGGCTGAAATCAGCAGCAGCATGAAATAGTCCATCATAGTCTCATTGATCCAGCTGACACATAGGTAACTTAACCAAAGTGTTCCAGTGATCGTTCCTCTGATATTGTGGCCAATGTCAACAGTAGTGTTTAAGTTTTAAGTGTTTTATATACACATATATATATATATATATATATATTTAACAATATGTCATTTGGAGCTGTATAAATAAAACTGACTAGAAATAACAGGACTTTTACACAGTAGTTTTAAAGCTTTGATGTCACAGTAACTTTGAATAATTCTGAGCAGGCTGTTCGCTTTTTATTGTAGTAAATTATTAAATCTGAGCTGAAGTGAAGAATGACTTTTTAACCCTTTCATCTAACAAAATATTCCAAAGTATTTCAAAAATTGTAATTTTTGTATTCTTTTATTAAAATCATTTTTTTCTAGTAAAACTGAATATGAAGAGTTCTTATGTAAGCTTGAACTAACCAATCTCAATCGATACTATCATGACAGCCTACAATCAATCAATCAGTCAATCCTCAACTTTTAGTTGCACAAAGCTAGCATGAAGAAGCCACCAGTATCGAGGTGGTTTACAAATTTTTCCTGATGGACAGTTATCTTAAGCCTTTAAGCATTTATTCAGCCTTGTTCATTGGGAGCTCTCAGTCAGTACGAGTCACCTAGTGGGGTTTTTTCTAAGTGCCATTCTGGTTTCGAATAATTTTGACTCTGGATCAGGCCCTTTGAGATTTAATCATTATATGCTGTAAGTGGAGATAAATTGTGAGTTTTGTTTTGCACACTTCTCATTTGTGGGTTGATCAATAATCAATGAAAGAGCTGAGCAGAGCTGTGCTGTGGCTGACCTGGTGTCCTTCCTCCTCTTTGTATATTGATTTGCAGGGGGCTCCAACCAGAAAGCACGATTTTTTTACAAAACCGAATAATGTGAGGTTTCAAAACCAGAGCTCAATCAACAGTCAAATGGATCGTTGTTTTGATCAATGAGCAACATTCCACTTTTACCATGATTATTTTACTTAAAACCTTGAAAGATGAACTGATTCAACTCTCCTCATTATCTCTCATTGACTCTCCTTTTAATTTTTATTCTCTGATTGTCCAGCACCTCTTTCGTCTCCAATGCCTGTCTTTCCTTTCCTCTGTCTTTTCTCACCTCCCTTTTGTTCTCCTCTCATTCAGCTCCTGCAGGGTGAGGAGAGCCTGCTAAACCTCATGATGGAGAACTCCATGCAGTCGACTTGGAAGACACCCCAACTGGGGCGCAAACCACGAGGTAGCAACAAGCCCCGTGCTCGTGGACAACCACAATCCACCACGCCCGCCCAGCCTCAGACACCCCTGTCTGCAGCGACTGCATCGACTGTCTGCTGCACCTCCACTGCCAAGAGCCTCTGGGCGGGCGAAGGGGAGGAAAAGTCCAGCCAAGTGGCCCGGAAAGGGGAAAAGTCCCGGGGCTCCTCCAAGGCCTTGAACCACCACCTTCATCACCATCAGACCAGGAGCTCTGACCTACACAGAGACCCTCCACCACAGCCACCAATCTCCAAAATGGATTCCTGTCACATCTCAGAAGACCCCGGCCAGTGGGATAGCATCCTCACAGGGAATAGCATTGCATCAGGGGTTGGCTCTTGTTTCACTGCAAGCTCATCTCCACCTCCGGCCTCCAGCCCTGGGGCCATGGTCCCCGACACAGGGGCGATCTTTCGTGGCGGCGCTCCGAGGCTCCGTCTATCCCGCCAGGGTAAATCCAGAGGGAAGGGTTTCGGTGGAGGTGGAGGCATAGCAGAGCTGAGGTCTGTGGACATACAACTCACAGGAAAAGACTCATCCCTGCTGGACGCTGCTGAGACTGACGGGTACTTCTCTGACGGCGAGCAGAGCGATACAGACACACGATCTGGCAGACGCAAACTCCGCATGCCACAGTTGCATTCTGGAAACGAGGACCTGCTGAGAAGGAGCGTGCTGGCATCCTAAAGCACCGAGACTCCAACGAACACACACACATTCTTATCCAAGTGGAGTCCCACTGGCTAATGTTTTCTCCATCTGTGCCCTGTATACAAAACACAGCTGTATGGCTTTGTTCAACCAAATCCCTGCCCCACATTCACCAGTGGAAAATCTCTTCAGCGCTTACCTGCTTTGTTTTTGGGGTGAATTTGAATGTAGCTGTTTGCCTGTCGTACAGTAAAGCTTCTCCACGGGACCGTAGGTTGTCGTTAGTGTTCCACAAATACATTCAACAAGTAGGAAAGAAACCTTACATTAGTCTTTTGTTTGCTTTGTATTTCGGATTCAGTTGGTTTCTGGGTGTTGACGTACCCATTTCTGGCCTCATGTCTGAGGTATCTGCCAGATTTGGGAACAGACACTTCTGGGCATTATTAGTAGTAGTATTACAGCTGGTTTCAGGGTCTGCTTCGCTCTCTTTCTTTATGGCCTGAGATGCATCCAATGAGTCTTTGTTTTCTTGAACATGTTCCGTGAAAAGACAATTTCCCAACAGAGCTGGTCTGAATATGTAGAGATGGAGACATGTGACAATATGTATTCAGCCATGATAAGCACAACTAGCTAGTCGTGTGAGCTGTAATGTAAGCACTCGTGTGTATAACAAATGCTCATTCGGGGTTGGGGTCAGTTCTCGTCACCTTGACTCGGTTGTAAAATGTCCACTGAGGCTGATCATTCTCAGATTTATCTAAAAGCAAACCTCCAACTTCTCCACTTTTTGAGTAGACTGACCTCAACCCTGGTGCTCATTCAGATTGTCACACAGAGACACAAACACACAGGCATACCGACACACATACTACTACAAGCAAATCCCTTTGCTCACATCACAGCCGTTGACATTTAGATCTGATGTTGGTCAGCTGCTTTAAGATTCTTCCTAATTCTGAGTTCTTTTTTTTTCTCTTTTTTTTAGCCTGAATCTTTGGAGAAAATTCATCGTAGAAACTCTGTGCCTTCTGTCGCTTGCCCTGTGCCCCTTCCTCCCCTCAATGCCCTGCTCCCCCAAACAAACAATCAGTAAGTAGCCCAATCAGTCATGTCTGGGATTTGTAACAATCAAACCAAAAGGAAATCCCACTGGATTGGTTACAGAGTGTAGCTAACATTGGGCTCCTTGTCACCTTAACGACTGTCTAGTGCCTGAAACAAGGATGCAAACGCAGCGTTTGCCGTTAATCAACAAAGCGTCTGCAACACTTAGCAAAGCAGAGCCAAACCGTACTATCAGTGCAAATAGCTGCCTGCTGTTCTTTGCCCCCACCTCCAACTATATCTTGCAGTCCAGAGCCATCAATAAACAGAGCTTGGCCAGGTTACACTGTGATCACCATGTTGCTGCAGCAATAGATACACATGGAGAAGCCTGTTAGCCGCTGCTAACTGCTATCGGGCATTTGTCGTATTACGATTCAAGATTCTCATATAGAAAATATTTTGGTGATGTTCAAATGCGTCTCCCTGCCACTGAAAACTGTCCTCACATGATGGGGGAAAAACTTTAAAGGTTCACTTACTGGCATTTGGAGCTTTCAGCCACAATTCATAGTCTTTCCCTGCTCTTGTATCATCACATGACCTAACATTAGAAAAACATGTTTAATGAGCAACCTACTAATCACAGTTGCATACAGGGTTCCCGCAAGGTCTTACAAAGTCTCACATTTGTAGGCCTTAGAAGGTCTAAAGTACATTGAGGTATAGTGTATGAGGTCTTAAATATGTGTAGGAAGGTCTTAAATTAGCTTTCATTTAACACCACTGTGACTATGCTCATTTAAATGCCTCTGTGGCATATTAAAAACATACCACAGTATACGCCGCTGTGTGCACACAGTTCTCTGAATAAATTCATTTACTTTGCAAGTAACTGGGACTCTGATTTTCTTTCATATCTGGCATATTTTTTTTTGTCAGTATGAAAGTGAAATAGGTCTTAAATTGAATTCATACTAGTCTTATATTTAACTTTTTGAAACCTGCAGAATCCCTGTACATAGCTGAGGCCACCGAGGCTCACGGTGCAGTTTCAGGCAACAGGCATTAAGAGACACAAGTTTGTCATAATTCACACACCCATGTGTATCTATGTTATTCAGGATATCAGTGTAGTGAGGTGCCCAGCATGGCTGACCACTAAAGTTTGACATGGACAAGCTCTGGTGACGGATGGCTGTGCTGCACCTGTTCTCCTGTTGGATGAATGATGACGATGTAATAATCAGCTTCAGAGGCCTACACCCTTAAGTTCTTGAATTGAGTTGTTTGTAAAATTGTTTTTAAAGAAGACTTTTTGTTGTTCTCTCAGAGAGATGTATTTTGTACTTAAAGCAGTCCATGGTATTCTCAGGGGTTAAAAAAAAAACTTTAAAGAATAAGAGGTTAGAAAAAGTTATTGAAAAAGTTATTGAAAAAGTTATTGAAAAAGTTATTGAAAAAGCGACGCAAGACATAGATGCACATAAATATATATATACATATACATATATATACTGTATATGATATAAAATATGTATGTCTGTGTATATATGTATGTATGTATATATATATATATATATATATATAAAATTAGGTGATGTGTGTTTGTCTAGAAACTTCCTTATTTGGCAGGCTTCACTGTTTGAACTCCTACACGACTACTACTGAGCATGCTCCTTCTCTCAGTGTGACCATCAGAGAATATTGGTTCGATTGGTCGACTACAAGAAAGGACTTTCTTTTCGTTCTCTCAGCTTTCTAGCAGCTAAGGCCCCGCCCATTTGGCTCCAAATGACGGCGAAATAAAGCATCACAAGCGATTCTAAGGGCTGCTTGACCCAGGTCTGATGGGCAGACGATTAAATAGAGGCGCCTAACCTACTTCCTCTGTTTGTTTCTGAAAGACCAGCCTCTAACCTGTCTGCTGAAGTGACCACGCCAAAGAACAGATCTGTGTATCAAGGCCGCATATTTATAGCTCACCTATCCTAACATACACATGCTCCTTTTCTGGTTTTCAAGATCAAGAATGTTCGTTGGGGATGTCAGACGACTCTGCCAGCGTCAACCTGGTTCCACACAGGTCCATAGGATTTAGTCAATGTGCTTTGGTGTTATGAGACCTCCTCCAATACAGGGGGCGCTGTCGGTTCTACCAGTAAACCCAATGTGGATTCTCCCACATCTGTATTTAGGGGGCTTCATGTAGGAAACGCCTGGTGCCATATTAATGGACAGGTGATGGTTGTTAAACACAGACTTGCACATATTACCCCCCCCCCCTCCTCAGAAAAAGCCAAATGCTGCTGAACTGAACACACAACATACACACACACACGCACACACACACAGACACACACCAGAGCTGGTATAACAGGGTTATAATGTACAAGATGACTAGGTTTTTTTTGTTTTTTGTGTGTGTTGGTCCTGACTGCATCAGGAAGTATGAGCTCACTCAGCGTGAAACACCCCCCCAACAGCAGAAGAGTATTATTATTGATGACAGCGCAGCATCTCAGCGCATGTAGCCATCCTAGAAGATTCACGTTGTTAGTCCTCCACCCTCATCTCTTTTGCCATAGAGGCAAAGTCTGGGGGAACTTTTTGAAAGGCAGGTTTTTTGTGTTGGAGTGTTCAAAGTATTGTCTAATACTGAATTCATAAAACGGCATAAGACACAGGACAGGTGGAGGAATCTGGACCTTTGTGTTGGCTATAATTATCACAACCCATATGAACACTGACCATAACAACACACGCGACAACAATAACTGTAACTAAAGCTTGTGGATGTGCTGAAGCCCACAGAATCGTCCGCTGTGTGGTTGGTAAGGATCATGTGTTGCTAAGGCATAAAAAATGTAATCTTGGTTTCAATATTCAATGTTCAGAGTAGCCTAACTTTGTAGACAGTGGTTTTAGATAAGGCCTCACATTTACGGCCTTAACATGTAGTAGCAAATGCTGAGGCTGCACGGCACTGGCAGGAAAAAAATACTAGAACTGAATTTCCTCTCGTTAGAGGTGGTCGGATGAGTTACTGCCTCTTAAGATGTTCTCCTGGTTGTAACGTCCGGCAAATTGTATTGTAGATATTTTCTTCCTTGATACTGTGCAGCCTTAGCATATACAAACTGGTTATTCTTCTATATTTGCAGTGTGGCTTCCATGCCCTCTCCTTCCGCTTCGTAGATACTGTAAACTGGAGTCTTTTTTTTTAATCAATATCCACTAGAATACAACTTTGAAGTATCGCTGTCCTCTGTGTGGTACGCTGGTGTGGATTTTTGGCTCACAGCCCAAAATGTGCTCTGATGATCTTTAAATAATATCCACATGATGTGAGATTCAGATTTTTTGAGTCTTCTCTGGGTTTAAATCTGTGATATCAGTCATGTGTTTAAAAACCTCTTTAGACTCAGAGTAAAGCCTCAATGTCGGCATCAGCAGAAGATCTGGTGGAATATTGGAGGTTATGTTCTTCCGCGCACGCTCACCATTTAGATTGCATTGTCAAGACATTATGCATAATGCAAAATGTGCAACCATACGGTTTTGTAGGTGGTGACCTGATGCATGTGTGAGAGCACAACCTTCTGCCCCTGGAGTTGGCATGAATGCTACGCCACAGAAACAAACTGGTGGGCATCGCGAACATAACGGCAGGTTGGAAACACACCTACACACGGTGATGCATTCCACCTAGACTTCTGCTGACAACCTTGTTAAAGGCCAACACTGACTGCTGCAGGCGATTGGAATCTCTCCTACTGTCTACTGTACTGACACTGTTGTAAAACCCCTTGGGAAGACATCACTTCACCAGCAGGGCTGGGTTCCTCACAACTTCTTCAGCTGAGCAAAGATCATGTTTAAAGCTTTTTGTTAGCAGGGAGGCAGGTTAGGAACTTACTTTTTTCTTTTTCTTTTTGCAACAAAACCATCTGTTTGATTTGAACAGAAACAAACTTGAGATGATGCACACTGGATGAAAAAGTTTAATTTCTGCAGTTTGAAGCCAAAAATTGATTGTTGCACTGAGGAGGTTTTGAGGAACCAGGAGGACATCAGGATACTATTCATAGGATTTTCTCTGTTGTTGCTCCTTCATCCAATAAGACAGTGGTTTGTGGCTGTCCTAAGGTCAGTAAAACAAGGATTGGCAAATGCTCTTGATTCTTGAATGTTGATAAAATTTCATTTAATGGCTTAGTTTCACTCCCAGGTCATATTTCATGCTCACAAATCAATGGAAACATGATTTCTGCTGGGTTGAAGTGAGAATAGATATGATCTCTTATATATTAGATTTTGAAAATGTATCTACAACTGAAATCTTGACCAAAATCTAATTTATTGATGGTCTTTCTATAAAGTGGATCAAAATGACAAGACTGTCCTTGTTTAATCATTTGGAAATGCAGACTGACTCGACTGCTTTGTGCTTCCTGTTTCTGATATCACTGTCTAATCCTTGCTTTACTCTCCTTTATCAGCCATAAAATCCCACCGACCTACGTACCGCTGGAGTTTATACACATTTACAATAATGTATAATACTGTTCAATACTACTAGAAACATTTTCATTTTCTGTGTTTTGAAAAATCCTTTGGAAGCTGTTTTTGTTTTTTTATTTTTTATTTTTTTTAACTTTGTAATGCTTTAGCCGTGGCTCGTATCAAACTAGAAAGCTGGCTCATTATCTGCTTCCTCTGTTGGCACTGGTGCTTTGCTATCCTCTCCATCGCAGCAGTTATGGCTTCAACGTCTCAGTATCCTCAACCCAGACGCACTGCACAGATCGGAGGTCTAGTCATACACACTGAGCTGCTGTGGAGGCAGAAACCGGCTTAATTGTCAAGTCTAAATTGATGAGGTCAAAGAACCACAGTGAGTTGAGTCACTCATTCATTCATCATGATGGAGTGTAGCTAATTAGCAGACCGAGATCAATTCAGGCAAGTAGAGTGGATTTGATGTTGGAAGGTCAGTCAGATGAACTAGATAATCAATCATCAGCATGTCTGAGAAAATGCTTGTGCCACATCTTGTTTTGACAAATAGAAAGCAGATCACTAGAGCTTCAAATGGTTAATTGATCATTTTGTCAATCAATGAAAAACATTCTGAAGCTGCTTTGATGATCTAGAGATTAAATATTTTTTTAAGCTGCCATTTGTCAATTAATTGATATGTTGAACCGAGAGAGAAAAGAGGAAATATCTCTGGTTCATGCTTTTCAAATATGATTTGTTGCTGCTCTTTGTCATACAGGGTATTGGGGAAAAAATGGAGTTTTGGACTATTGGAAGGATAAAAACAGACATTTGAAAACATCAGTATGAACTGTGAGAAAATGTAATTGGGTTATTGGTCTAGAAAATATTTTTAAAAATTGCCCAATCGATTGATCAATCGAGAAAATAATTATAATAATAATAGTCACCACTGTACAGATTACACACCTCTGTTAAATGTCATTTAAGTTACTTGGGAGACTAGAATCTGTTATTTTTGGTGGGCATTTAATGCATTATTTTTTATTATACAGTCCCAGGCAGGAGGTAAAACAGTGATGTTGTGGTTCATGGTTGTACAGTACTCCTAAAGAACCAAATTCAACTGTTTTTTTTTTTTATAAATACATAAATCACATTAAGGCTGCAACAATCCTGCTAAGGTTGTTCGTGATTATTTTCATTATCAATGAACTTATTTTCATTAATCTTTTGGTTTTGCCCAATCAGCAGTCCAACATCCAAACATCTTCACTTTAGAATTATATAAAAAAACAGGAAAAAAAGCCAATCTTAACATGTCAGAAGCTCAAACCAGAGAATAATTTCCCTTATTCCTTGTATTATAACTATAACAATGAGCCAATGATCAAAATCATTGCAGTTCATTTTCTTTAGCCAGACTTATTAATGAATAAACTGATTGTTTCACAAGACTCATTGCCTTTCTGGGAAGTTAGACCTTTGGCTCCACCAAAACATGCAGAAAAACTTTAAAAAAAACAACACCTAAAAGCTCTTTGCTCCTATTTTTTGGGGCTTCAGGCCAGCATCACTTAGCCAGAGACACTCTTTGGCTTCACCCAGTTAATACAAACAGTAGGATTACATCTGCCTCCAGAGCTGTTCTAGGAAATGTTTTCAAGATCTAAAGCTCCAATCTGCAAAAACTGTGCACCTTACTCTGCCTTCACCATCCAACATCCTCCTCCCTGCTCACTTCCCCCCTCCCATCACCAGCAAATTTGTCTCTTCTCCTCTATCCTAAATCCACGAATAACACCCCTCCCTTTGTGACCCTCCTGCCCACAAGTCCTCCCCTCTCTGCTCCTCTCCTGTCCAGTGATCAGCATCTTGGCTCGCAAGTGGCTGTTTTCAAATCTCTTTTGAAGCATAGGATGATTAAAATGTAAAAGAAGAAAAAGGATGTCTGTAGCTTTAAGGACAAATAATGACAGGCACGTGTTGTGGAAGTACATGTGAGGAGGAGAAAACGCTGCACTCTGCTTTGGAGAGAGAGAGAGAGAATAGAGATGGATAGAAAGAAGGATAGGTGGAGACGTTTACTGAGCCGGAGCCAGAGGAGCAGACAGAAAGAGTACAACGTGTTCTTTCCTCTGTTCTGTTTGCAGCCTGTCCACACAGTCAAGTTAACAAGCAGCTAATATAAACAACACCAGACCCTTCCCTTCTCCTTGCCCTCTCGCCTCCTCGTGTTGTTCTCTCTCTCTCTCTCTCTCTCTCTCTCTCGGTCTCCAAGTATTTCCTTTTCAAACTGTAACAATTGAGTCAGGAAAGCAGATTAAAAAAAAACTGGTCAAATCTGCATAAAATGGTATAACCAGCACAGAAAACAATGAAGCTGAGCAGCAGAGGTTTTATTATTATCCTTGACTTGCAGTATAATTCACCCTCTGTGTTTATATGTGGTTAGTAGATGCTTTTATTTGTATTCAGACAAAAGCATTGACGTTGCCAAACAAACACAACCAGTCTTACAAAGGTAACGCTATGTTTGTTTCTTCTTTTTTTCTATATTTGCTGTATCTTAAACAGTAAACAAACCCCAGAAACAGACTAAAACCAATAATGAATTGATCCTACAAAGAAACAGGACCAGGTTGTATCCAAAGCCTGACAGAGCTCACTATTGTGAGTCACACCATTGCATTGACATGCTCCCTCATTGCCAGGAACACAGCCACTGTAGTTTATCTCCAGCATACACAAGTCCAACAGATACAGGATGAACTCATTCTGAGTTATTATTAAAAATGGAACCATATCTCTGTGAACTGCTTTTAAATATTAACACTTCCAGTAGGAACAAAGTTTTGTTTTGAGATATTTTACAACAACAGCAGCAGCTTATTTACAACATGCATAAAATGTCATAAAAGTCAACAGATAATAACAGATAACAGGCATGAATAGTGAATCTATATGCTCTGTGCCTGCTGGTGGAGAACTGGCTCAGGCTAACAGTCACGTCTGACGTCTGGACAGACATTATCTGTAATGATTCTTGACGAGGCGTCATCTCCAGTCACAAAGCACATTTTAACTGAAACTGGAGTGGATGTCGTGTTACATTTTGAGCATTTGGTTCTGACAGTCCTACCAGCTGTTTATGTATGACTTATTTTTAATTAAACTGTTTTGATACATTTTAATTGTTTCTTTATATAAACAATTACTTTTTTAAATATTCAATACTATCTTTTTTTTTTTGATAGCTTATCTGTTCATAATCAGACAAATAACGATCCAGTGAATCAATTGTGTTTGGCAGTTCAACTTGAGACCTGGTTTGAGTTCCTCCCTTAACATCTGGTTTTACCATTATGTTCCTGGAAGGTTCTGCTTAGACTTATATCACTGCGCACACATTTAGGTCTAAATGCAGTCATGACACACTGAAGGCCCGTTTGGCCAAAGCTGCCATCTCTGGATGGTCAAAGCAACATTTGGTAACATTCGATTTAAATATAACAAAAGAAGGCTGGTGGGAATCTGTGGTTTCGGTGCAGGCACTGGAAACACTTTACCTCCAGGTGTGAATGTAATCTGGATAAATCATGACAATGTGAATTTAAGATGCAGATTACAACCGTTTGCTAAGAGGCCCTCTGTGTTTCTGTTTCTGTCGGATGTTTCTCCCTCTCAAAGTTTCCTCTCCTGGTTTCTGTTATTTTATTTCATGCCCTCTCTGTCTTTCCTCTCTGCTTTTGTAATCTGACTTCTTTTTCACTTTCATGCACACATTAGAAGAAATGTTATGATTGATTTCCGCATGGAAGGAAAATGTCTTTCTATTGCATATATTGGGGAGAGTGCAGTTAGCACTGCTGTTAGCAATAATCAAATCAAACAAGACCAGTTTAATTAGCTGATTATACAACAGATATTACAAGTGTTTTTCCTAAATATAACACAAAGTACGACTTTTACTGAGTACTGCAGTCTCAAAACTATTCAACCACTTAATGACCAGCGTCTCTAGTTCTTTGTACAGTAGAAACCCTTTAGCTGCTATGACCTGCTGAAATGTGATGCATATCCAGACACCAGCTTCTGGCAGCGTTCCTGAGGAATCTTAGCCCATTCCTCATGGACACAGGCCTCCAGTTCTGGAATATTAAATGGGATATTCCTTCTTCAAATCCCACAAGAGATTTTCTATGGGATTCAAGTCAGCCGACTGTGACAGGTACTCCAGTATGATCCAGGACGTCTTCTGAAACCAAGCCTTGCTGGACTTTCGGGATCATTGTCCTTTACGAATGTCGAACGACGGCCAAGCTTCATCTTCCTCACAGATGGAGACGTTTTCTTCTAGGATTTCCTGATACTTGATAGAATCCATCTTACTCTTTACATGCTGCAGGTTTCCAATGGCCGAGGAAGCAAAGCAGCTCCAGAGCATCACCGAGCCACCGCCATGCTTCACTGTAGGTAGGGTGCTCTTTATAGCATCTGCTTCATATTTCCTCCTACAGACATATCGCTGATCCATAGACCCCAAAAGCTACAGTTTGGTTTCATGGCTTGACAGAACAGCATCCCAAAACTTCTGTGTCTCATCTTGATGGTTCTGAGCTACTGGAGCCCATTTTTCTGGTGCTTTTGGGTCAGCAGTGGTGAACGTCTTGGGAGTTCAGACATGGAGCCCAGATGTAAAATTTTGGCCTTCAAAGAAAATCTTTGGAACTCTACTGCTAAAGTAAGTCAATGAAGGTTGGCTCAGTGTTTTAACAACATCTGATTTGCAAATGTGTCTCTTATGAGGGATGATATTCAGGAGTTTGAGTAATATAGAGACTGCAGTCATCAGTAAAAGTAGCATTTTGTGTTGAATGTGGGGGGGAAAAAACCTGACAATCTGTTGCATTGAGCTATTTAGATTGTTCTTGTGTGACGTTGCTTTTGCAAGCAACTGATAAATATAAGATTTTGCTAATAAACCTAATATACAATGGGAGATTGCTTCCAACTGTAGGACTGTGGTTTGTGTGTGCACATAGTGAAAAAGAAATGTCCTGCATGTCGGCTCCTCTCCCAGTGGAGCACTAATCTTATGCTCTAGCCTGCTTTTGTTCTCCTCATGAACTTTTCCTCATTTGTAGGGGACAGGAACAGCCTTTCTCCCTATTGGACTGTCTTTACACTAAGCTGGCTGAGTCTTAAAAGAACATTTACACAAGAAAAAAAAAAGCACCACCCTAGCATTTTCTGGTTGTTTACAATTAGCAATCCATCCACACCCCTCCATCCGGAAAAATAAAAGGAGACGCCTAAATCATTTCTAGCATTAAAGGCGTTCCTCTGGGCTTTGCTGATGTGGCTCGCCTCTTGTCCTTAAGTAGCTACACGCTTCTTTCTGTGCTGTCATTGGGGAAGAAAACAGCTTCTGCATGAAGCTGCTCACAACAAGGTCTGAGGATTATCTGGAATGAAAAGGCAATGATTTCTGATTTTCTGTGAGCACCACAAGCAAAGTGCCTTAAAGTTCCATTATATTCCAGATTCAGCTGATACCTCCAAAATTGTAGTTGGATTAATAGCATTACAGGTAAAAGGGAAATGTGTATTTTTGATCTGGGGGTGGACTTTCCCTTTAGAATGATGTCATGTAAACTAGAAACCCATTTTCCCTTGCCAGTGTAGGGGATTAGACTC
The DNA here is from genome assembly GCA_037577475.1 of Chaunax sp. Z400. Taxonomy (NCBI): domain Eukaryota; kingdom Metazoa; phylum Chordata; class Actinopteri; order Lophiiformes; family Chaunacidae; genus Chaunax; species Chaunax sp. Z400. The sequence continues at coordinate 20,520,529 of CM075201.1, forward strand.
CTTTATATTATCATTTACATATAAACCAAGATTACCTGCAGACCCTAATTTGTTTGAGTGGCCTGTTTTTTTTTGAGTGCATGCTAACACTCATCCGATTTAGAAAAACACCAGCTTAGTGTGGACGAAGAGCCCAAACAGATTCCTGTGGGTGTAGTCATGAAACATTTCTCTCTATATATATTCATATATTGTCTGTCCGTCTTTTACTTTCTCTCTTTGACTTTCTGTTGCATTTTCTGTCTTGTCTCTACTTCAACCAACTTGTTTCCTCCCTTCTTCCTTTTTTATTTCCCCAGTGCAGAGCAGGCAGCTTCTGGTTCTCATTAGTTTTCTCCCTCCGATTCCCCTCAGTACTTTCTCCTATAAAGACTTAAGAGTCTCAAATGTTTATGTTATTTTAAGCAGCAGGTCCTAATTTGTTGAAGTAAGGTTAATTGATTAAGCTGCTTCTTGTCTGAATAGTTCCTCTCCCTCTGCTCTCTCACAACATTTTTAAACAGTGGGTATTATTCTGCAACTTGAGATGGTTTCGCATCATATTGGTCATAGATAGACGCTATTCGATTACCAATCAGCATTGTCCAATCAAAGCAGAGCTGGACACAAGCTGTTTCTCCTCCTCCTGTCTTATTTGTCCTTCCTTATAAATGTGTTCAAATCTCTGCTGTGGTGTCCAGTTTCTCCTCCACTCTGCATCGGTTCTTCAGTACAATAATATGAATGTTGCAGGAGTTTATCCTTCTGTATTCTTTGTTTCAAAGAATGTGCCATTTGTTAATAGCAAAGAGAACTATTGAACATATATGAAAAAGAAGAGCTATTTTAAATTATTTTTGGCTTTTTTTGCTATATTTATTTTCTTGTATTAGAATCTTCTTTGTAGGAGGGAAAAAAATAATCAAAAAATGTATTTTTCATTAGTGCGAAAAACCTATTTTCTTCCTTTTTGTACGATTTCAATGTTTTAAGCGAGACTTTGAAAAGCAATATGATGATGACGATGTTTCCTGTGACTGTATCTGCATGCTGTTTGTGTTGCCTTAATAATGGCTGCATTCTATTTTGACCCCTCCTACTTGTACCTCAACCTGTGTGGCCCCTCCTTCCCCTGACTCTGACCCCACCCCCTTAACTCCCTCCTTCATGTGCTGGGCTCCCAGTCCCACCTGACCCAGTCCAGTCCAATGCAGTCAATAAAGCAGTGCTTTCTGTGTACACAAAACTCTCTGCCTCTTTGTTCATCACACAAACTGAGGACTGGTAAAATGCTCCTTTCAGCCCTGGATTAACACACACTATATACTCATAAATGTATCTGAATATACTTAATGACAAATCCCTATCTATGTGCTTCAGCAGCAATAATCTCACTCAGTTTTGAGTTGTTCACATATTAAGTAATACAACTATATGTAATTTGACATGCATTTCAGAAAAAACAAAAATTCCACTTTGGATTTGTGTTCACGTCAACCACCCAGATGTGTAATATCAGTGACTTCAAGAGATCGAAAGCAACACAAATTCAGTTTTTTATCTTACCACCCCTCCTCACTTTGTTTGGCTGATTTCACTGGGAGCACAGTGTTTTAACTCCTTTGCAAAGGTAAACCAGCTGAGGTTGATAAGGAAAGTTGAAATCGTGAATTAAGTTAATGCAGACCAGACATTTGGAAAATATTTCATGTAATAACGTTAGCGTATTGTTTTGTAATTTGTAAGATATTTTGCTTGTTCACCATGCATTAAAGCTGGCAAGTTATATTGTCTGTGTTGCAGGAAGTTAAACACGATCTTTAGTGTGTGTGTGTTTGCACTCCTCCTAAGCAGACCTTATAATAAAAAGAAGGAGAGTCTATACACATCCAGAAGTTCCTCTGAAAGTATCAGGAACAATGGTCTCAAAGCTGCAAAGTCATGCTTTTTGCAATTCGTGTTTACCACCAAGGAGCTTCGGGTAATAATGTAGCTACACCACTAGTTACAAAGGCCGACAGGCCAAGATAATATTTTAATTGAATAGGGCTACATTTTTTATCAGGCCTGTATGATGTGTGGTTATACAAGCTGATTCAGTTATTTAATTATTAGATAACATGGAAATCCTGAAAAGGAAACTGGGTTTATTCATATTATTTTACAATATACAAAATACATATTTTACATTTTTGTTAATTTAATGCAATTCCCTTAATGTTATCAGTTTATATAAGCACACATATACAATGTTTTAAAGGGATGTACTGAAACTTTAGTCTGGGCTTCGTCTTTGATCTGACATCAGATTGTTCACACAGGCCCACAAAGAGCTGTTTATTCCCAAATGTTAACATCTTTTCATTGAAATCCTTCTTCTCAATGATATATGATTGTATTTTCCTCCAAACTTCCTATTTATATGCTGAATAACTTGGTATGGCAGTGAGCTGTAAATGACCGTATGTTAAGATAAGTGGTGCACAAACGTGAACTTGTTAGTATCACACTATTGTGCTTCTCGCAGGTCTGGAATAGAGACGTTCTTTGTGGGTTTGTCACTATAAAACACTCTTTTGACACATACTGTAGTAACCTGATCGACTATTAATAAGAATAATGATTATTACAGCTCTGAACTAATTCAAGTGTGAGATGACACCTCATCACAGTAACTCTTCTTCTGCTTTTTTTTTTTTTTAATTACCAATATGTCTCGATTTTTAAGTCATTCCACAGATTTTCTCTGGGATCCAGCTCTTTGATGCTGCTGAAGGACTTTCACATTCTCGTTGAAACCACTCCAACACTGACTCGGCTGCATGTTTGACTCCTGTTGGGGGAGAAATTTGTTGGCTCTGCTCTCAGGCCTTTGGCTCTTTGAAACCAGCTCTCCTCCAGATTTGTTTGGATCCCTGCATTGTTCCTCTGGCATAGTCTCCCTGTCCAAGTCTGAAGCTACACCATTGTGCCTCGAGGTATGGATTGTGTAAGAGGGATGATAAGCTGTGCAAGTTCCAGCAGACAGAGCACTTAACATCAGCTGAAGCGTTTTGAGTTTTTCTTTCATCAGACCACAGAATATTTTGCGTCATGCTCTGTCTTTCACACGTCTTTTGACAAACTCCAGGCGACTGCCATGTTGTTCAGAAGAGGCTGACTTCTGAATTTATTTGAAGGCCTCCACTGACAGCTTCTGCCAATCTTTATCGAAGAGCATATATGTATATACATATATATTCATATATGTATATATATATATATATACATGTATATATATTTATATACATGTATATGTATATATATATATATATATATATATATACATGTATATGTATATATATATATATATATATATATATAGGTTGGCAGGTCTGCTGTTGTTGTTTTACCATCTGTCAGTTCATTATTATTATTATTATTATTATTATTTTGGTTAACTCTCACTGCCCTAGTTTTCAAAGAGAAACCTGTGCTTCAATCGATCTACACCTGCCCACCATCACATGGCAGAGACAACGTTAGTGACTAGTTAATGAATATAGTGGAGCGTTTAGCAGCTTTTAAAGAGACACATATTTCCCTCAGGAGTTGGCAGGAATGAGATCAAATGAATAAATGGGATAAAAGGAATACAATATGTTCCCTTCAAGCAACCAACGTAAAAACAAATGATTGAAGATGAGAAGTTTTTCAGCCCAAATGACTTAATCATGCACACATCTTTGTTTTGTTTTTCCATGACACCTCCTCAGTTCTGTATGGGCTTAATTTACAAGTGATTTTTTAAGTCGGATGATATTTAAGTAAATAAGACATTTTGAATTATTTTTTAATTCAGCACCAGCTGCAGCACCAGGGAAAAGACTTCAAACACTTTATGAGGGCAGAGTAAACACAGGTTTGATTGTTGTGGGCTTAATTCAGGGTTTCATAGCAAGAAACAAGGGTTGATTAATTTACCACAGCTCCCTTTTCTGTTTTAGTTTTTAATTTGCTGTAACTCTGTTTTTCCTCCATCACAATTGAACCATATCCTCCTGTGATATTCTATCTCACTTCAGTCTGCCTAATAATCTAAATCCTCCCCCTTGGATTCAGAGAGACCTCAACACTCTTATTGATCTGAGTCATAAATCAAGACAAACAAACAGACATATTCATAATATTGGAAATCATTATAGCAGCACAAAGCAAAAACACCTGGACTGACTTCATGCACCTGTCTTTCCTCACGAAGCTGTTGTTTTCATTCTTTTCCCATTGGGTCTTTCTGGAAATCATTTTGTTTTACAATCTATTATGTTTTTAATCTTATTGTGTTGTGTTAACTGGCTCAATCTGCTATATAGTTATACTTGTAACCTACCATCCCATCACCTCCAGGGATCTGAAAAATGAGCTTTGGATACTGTTTTCTCTTTATTAAATTCCCGTGTCTGCCATCCAGTTTCATATCCTCAGAGGGTGTTTGGGAAGCAGCAGGATGAAGGTTCAGAGCTGAGTGTGCCACCGGGGCTCACTTCTTCATGCACCTTTCACAGGGCCTGGTGTTTGACAAACAGCAGCAGTTATTCAAGCTGCTGTAGGGAAGACCTTTATGTAAAAACACACCTGTGCTATCTGCGTAAATATTGAAGAAGTGCAGAATGAAATCACATCTTTCCCACTAATTGTAATCCTACATATTTCTCTGGTATCTGCTATGAACAGTACTCCTCATACAGGAAGAGGAGAAATGAAACCAAGTCTCCTAAAAAGCAGAGATCAAGCTTCCATCCACAAAAAACGGATCCACATTAAATCTTTTGCCTCTTCGGTTGCTTTAGATTTAGTTGGTATTTTGTTACAAAACAGAAGAAATGGCAAGACCCCTTTCAATGAAATATTTAAACATACATTTAAAATACCAGGACACTTTATTTCTCAAATTATCTCTCAAAATCACACCGCAGGCATCCAGAATAATGTTCCAGGCTGGTGTGGTTCTCTTATGTAATGGGGCCGTATTTCACAAAGCATGGATGTGGTCCAGAGAACTCCTGAGTCACTAAATAAGACCGGCTTAGTCAGACAACTGCAGCCAGAAATGTGACATGTAGTGCCAGCATTATTGGAAAATACAATAATAATGGACTTTTGAAAAATGTGTATTTTGATGACAGGCTAGTTAATGGAGTTCCAGTCAGTTCATCAACAAAACTATTTGATGACACGTAACACTTTGTAAAACTCTAACGAGGCTAATGAGCCTCAGCTATTTGTCAGGATCATTTCACTGAAACAAAAACACTACATTTGTGCCGTTAAAGAGGACTCCTGGTGGTCAGGTCATATCCTAAACTTACATTTGTGTGACCTCAGCGATTTGCAGGGTAATGAATTTTAAAGCAGTTACCACTTGCAAAAGATATTAATAGTCACCAACAATATTTTTTTTAAAACAAATTTGTCTGTTGCCAGCCAATACAACCCAATACCACCAAACTGCTACACACTTTTTCAGGGAAATTAGTCACCTGAGCCGAGTATGTGACTTCTTTGTTATTGGTCTTTTGTGCATGCGGATCAGTTTAGGACAGTGAACTGTTCATACTGGAGTCTGATATAGGCCACATTTTAAAAGTAATGTGAACAGCCACACACAAAAAATCCCATCTGAGAAAAAAAAAATGAAGGCTGGCAGTGTGAACATAGCCTTATTGAATCTGTGGGACTCGAACCAGCAGTGCAAAAGAAAAGTGACACTTTTGTCCAAGGCATGAGGTCAAACCTGGGTATCATGTTTGTATACATACAGTATGTTAAAATGATCCGTGTCCATTATTACAGATGCTGATGATCTGATGTCAAACTCAGTCCAACCCTCTGAATTGGAAAAGAAAAATTTGATCTCCAAAAAAAAAAAAAAGGAAAATAAAGATTTCACTCTGACATGAACCCCCTTTAGAAAACAAACACTCTGAGGAAAAATTGACTGATTGAGTTGCAGCTGTTTTAGTTTACTTGATCTTGTTGAGGTCTAAACAGTTTATGAAATCCTCTCCTCTTATTTGAAGTGGGGATATGAGGCATTATGAAGACGTTTTGCAGCTTCAATCAGGCACTCAAGGGCAGTCAACTGATCCATTAACCCCACGGTGCAGATATTTAAGCCTGACTGACTGAAACTGTAGAAACACATGGGAGAAATCTACTGGCTGATAACTGAAGACTGTGAGTGAGTTAAAGAAGGTTTGAAGATGATACATGATTGGATTTCATTTGAAAATCTTCCAACAAAGCCACGTCTCTCTGACGGCTTTATTAGGTTTAGAGAGATTTTTTTTTTTCTTTTACAGAAATGTGTTATATCTGTTAGTTTTACTGATGCATCACTCGTCCTTCCTGACCCTGCGAAATGGAATTCATTATCTCATCTCCAGTAATTATATTATTCTTAGAGCTAAACCTTCTAGCATGTGCCAGTAAGGCAGGCAAAAGTATGGTGAGTCATCAGCTAGCACATTAGCCTTCTAGCAAACACAAGCTCAATGAGGAACGGTGATGAGCTGAGTCCCAGTCCAAAAGACACAGGGAAGAAAGAAATGGCTGGCACGGAAAAAAAAAATGACAGACGTACATTCAAAATATCAAGGCATCCATTTAACAGCCTTTTGTGCCGGCAGCCTGTTAATCTGACACATTGTTGAAAAATCAATAGAGAGCAGAAAACTGTTAGGATAGACTGTTGGCGGCTGACATGCACCACTGTGAAACCGTGAAATCCATATTGGTTTCAGGACGTCCAGCAGCTGACAGAGGAAGAAGGTGGGCGGCTCTGAATTGGGGGGGGGGTTGTTTTTTTTTTAAAGAATTCTGTTATAATCTGATATCCTGTCCTACACACACAGTGACAACATAAACACACCAGTAGATCATCAGAGTCCTGTCACAAGCCCTAAAACTCTTTTTCATTCCTTGCTCCCCGAGGATCCTTATCAACTCCACTAACACAGCAGCCCAGACCAGTATTTTCATATGTAACGTGTTGAAACCATCCAGTACAACAGCAGGCTGAAATGTCAGGATGCCACTGGGGTCCTGATGAATTTAAATCCTCTAGTTCCTCTTAAAGCAACAAATAGTGGACTCAGCAAAGGGCGAGACTTAAAAGAGGACCGACATGAGACCCTGTGGACATGAAACATTTTGTTTTCATTGCTCTTGGTCTGGGTCCAGGATGTTCCGCAGCTAGTGACGAAGCCCTTCCCATGTGAGACCCTTTGTAAATATGTAGTCAAATGAGGGTGGAGGTGAGGCGGGAAGGAAGACAGGCTAAGAAAAAATAATATCAGATGGAGAGAGAGCGGCGTGTTGGAAAGTTTTATTTCCTTAACCCAACCAGGGCTGGATTTGTGAGTCCGACACAGATATCAATATTTGAGAGTTAACTATAAAAATGTAATAATGATATGTTGGCCAGTGTTTGTTGTTTTATTTACTTAAACACATAACGTTTGACTGCCAGTCTGTAGAAAGGGTCCAAACACAACATCAATGGGCCTTTAAAGACAACGGGACACTAAGGGTTGGTATCGATCTCTGTACTTTTATGGACACTGAATTATGTCGGTACTACCAAGAACCTATTCACGTTAAACCAACCTGTGCCACATTTTGGAACCTTAGAGCCATGGTTTTGGGGATTGAGGACCCCCCAGGGGGCCTTTAGTTGGTTCAAGGGTAACCTAGTGTCAGAATACATGACTATTTTGGTCATGGGTTTCATACAGTTCATGCAATACAACATCTAAAAGAAAAATTGATATGAGATGGGGGACCAGGGGACAAAATCCATCTTGTAATTTGTGTCCGTTTAGAGGTGAAACGTGAAAAAGTTGGGGAACTAATGCCTCAGAGTGCATCTGGTGAGAGAGTAATATATATATATATATATATATATATATATATATATATATATATATAGAGAGAGAGAGAGAGAGAGAGAGAGAGAGAGAGAGAGAGAGAGAGAGAGAGAGACTGCATCAACCCTGAAAGGTGGTTACACTTTCCAAAAAAAACACTCGCTGCAATATCTGTAATGCAAAGTGCAAAGCTGGCCGTGGCCACACAAAATAAATGTACTTTCTGAAGTGTACCATGTTTGACAGCCTGAAAGCCAAGTCTCCTGCAATGGCCACAGCTAACATTAGCCTACCTGCAGCCAGTGCTGTGCTTGTTCATGGAGAGTTCATGAACCCTCCATGAATGACGAAACTTAAAGTGTAGCATTGACCACTTCATCAGCATCATCGTGTAATTACTTGGACAAATTAAAATTAATCTGGGATGATGACGATGATGATGATGATAGCTGTTAGCTATTTGTTAGCTATTTAGCAAGCTAACATAGTATGTTATTATCTGAAACCTATGAAACCTATAGTTTTTGAGTCCCATATGATTTAAAGAGAAATATTACAGAATGCAGGCACTGTGGTAGTGACAACTTCTTTGGATACTGCAAAGGTGCATTGCTGCCCCCCATTCTTTTTTATAAATGATCTTTTTGATGGGTATATATTTTCTATATTTAGCTAAATACCGTGATGTGATTCCACCACTTTTTTCATTTTTGTTCAATTATCCGGTAATTACACAGTAAAAACTTTTCCCCATCACCTCCTTGGTCTTTGAACTACTTCCTGTTTTGAAGCAATGCCAGTGGCTTTTTTTTTTTTTTTACAAATTAAACCATATTTTTGTTACGAAGGAGACAATGTAGTGCAGAAAAAAAGTCAGGTCCAGGTACTGTATCCCTATCAGTTCAAAAGTGAATGGAATGCGACCCTGTGGGACACACACCAGTGCATGAGCTGTTGTCTTACACGCCTGCTTTTGTTTCCAGAGCGTTGTTATTTTATAATCACACACTGCTGCAGGATTATGCTGCTGTCTGGTTCAGTGTAAATACAGCAAAGCTGGTATAATTGTGAGTCTTCATTGTGGTAGTATTACAGGATCTGTATGAAAACAGATAACAAACATTACCAGACTAAAGTTACCACCTTGTGGTTACATGCCTCTGACTCTGCACACCAGAAAAGTTACAGTTTACATTCATGTCTGTCAAGACTCCTAATATGTAGTTTTAAAATAATTTAATAAAAGGACAAATTGAAGTTATCTCTATTGGCATAATGATCATTATGACCACTGACAGGTGAAGTGAATAACATTGATTATCTCATTACAATGGCACCCGTCAGTGGGTGGGATATGTCAGGCAGCAAGTGAATATATTGTCCTCCAAGTTGATGTGTTGGAAGTGGGAAAAATGGTCAACCGTAAGGATCTGAGTGACTTTGATGAGGACCCAATAGTGATGGCTGAACGACTGGGTCAGAGTATCTCCAAAACTGAGATAGAGCTGTTTTGGGGGGAAATTGGGACCTACAGGGTGTGAGGCAGTTGGTCATAGTGTTATGGCTGTGATTACTTTACAGTGAGAAATATGCTGTCTTCACTTTGAGTCTATTTTTTTTACGAAAGTACAGAGGACTGACAGAGAGCTTCATCACACAGAGCAACAAAAATCACCTGAAGCTTAACACCATCAAAACCATGAATTTGTGGTATGTGTGTCAGTGTCTTAAGTTCATTAAGAGGAAAAAAAAAAAAAAAGAATTCTTGTATGTGTTCACATAGTTGGCCAATAAAACTGATAGTGAAATATATTCTGACATGTAGATGCTTCACACACAGCGACCTTTAAGTGGAGTTTTGTCATAATTCCCTCAAGGCGCTCCTGAGATATCATTATAACAAGCATGAGACGGACATTCGGCCACTGCAATCATCAGCACATAAAATATAGTGGCAAGATTCAAACTGTGTCTCCGACTAACTCTTCAAAGACTAACGTTTCCCCCTCAGTAAGTCGCTTCACTAAAGAAAAATATCCTGCAGAGCATTTTTCAAAGTAATTGTGGTTATGACTGCCAATTATCATAAGTACACAGACATGCCTTCAATCCCAGGAGAGAATACCCTCAAAGGAGTTTACGCAGCAGACACACTGTCTGCAAAGTTGTTTACAACATGACTTTACATACAGAACAGGACATGGAAAGAAAAACAGAAACATTTTGTCCTGTGTCTGTGTACTCGACTTAATATAATTAAGATGGGGGGGGGGGGAATTGTTCTAGTTTCCTCCTACGGCCCTATGACAGAAAAGTAAGATGAACTGAAAGCAGTGTGAAAGACTAGCCTCTTTCCCTCTCACCTAATGCATGCAGGGATAGACTCCAGCTACCCAGCAGCTCTGAAGAAGAAAGAAAATATTTGATAAAGGAGATCTATGAAAACAAACAGTGGCGACTCTTAGTGTGTGAAACTTAGTCCCTTAATCTGCCACAGTTTATGTGATCCACTGATTACATTTAGCGCTGGGTCCTTGGACTCCTTAGCTGCTTGGATTTAAGTGCATATCGGCACTGAAAAAACATTTCCAGTTAATGAGCTGGTTGTTATTTTATAGAGGAAAATAAAATCATTCCCTTAAATATATTCCACACTGTGATGATGGTTAATCGCTTTCATATCGTTGGTATTGTCTTGCCACTGTGGACCCAATCACAGTAACAAATGTCCTATCAGGTCCTCTTGCCATGATAGTTATTTCCCTGTCGTGTTCCTTCCTCTCAGTCAGGAATAAGGATAGTGGAGTTCTCTCCTCAGATAGGGTATGAAAGTCTGGAGTGCTGCCTATATTATATAATTATACCTGTGAGATTGAAAGACAGGAGAATGTACACCTGCACTTCCATTTGGAATCCAGCAGGTAAGCATTTATATCCCTCTTTATAGTACATGTAAGTATGTAAAATAGCTCTTGCTCTGCAGATGTAAACATTGATTAAAAGAACACTTTTACCCAAAAATGAAAATGCAGCTGTTATCTTCTCAGCCCCCATGCCGATGGAAAGTCATATGAAGTTTCTTATTCAACAAAACATTTCTAAAGCTTGACAGCAGACACAGTTTTGCAGCACTTTTAAACAACTGAAGAAGATGGGGACTTTTTTTTTTTTTTAAATAAAAAACGACCCCAAAAACAAACTCCATACAGCTCAGAGGACAATTTGATTATTTACACACCTCTAAAGCTCAAATCTTCTCTGTAGCCTCTAACCTAGCAGCAAGCGCTAGAATGCACTCTGCACATCCTGAGGAAGGTGCAGGAGCTTTAAGCTTTAAGCTATACTTTATTGTCCCCAAAGGGAAATCCCTTTATTGTGGCCACAATTAAAAACTGATTATTATAACTTTTATATATAACTATTGATAGCGTACATTGTTCAGTTGTATGTTTGTATGACTTGTATCTTCCTGATGACATGTGCACAAATTATTCTAGATACTGTTGCATGAACCAGACGCACAGTTTAACACAGCCAAACTTGAAACACAACAGACCAACTATTCCAGTGTTAAGTATATGATTATATGATCCACCAGGACAAAGCACATGGTTAAATCTGATTTGCATGTCAGCGGTCTGTTTGCCTCATGGGCACAACTGTCACAAGCAAAGCTGAATAACCTTTGGTTACTGATGGCTGATAGTGATATCTCTGTACTGTGGGCTTTGTTAATTCTATGAACAGAATACAGAGGAAGAATAGCAAATCATTGGCCATAAACTGTTTGATAAGAGGTGGGTAGGTCTAGATTGACCTCTGACCTCACTTTATCACAGTTAATGATGAGTGTTGAGCACAATGTTTAGTCGATGGACAGAAAAAACAAATATAAAAGCTATTTTGATAATAAAAATTGTTGTAGAATCTTTCTAAGCAAAGATGTCAAACACTTACTGGTTCCACTTTATCAAAACTGGATATAAACTGGACTAAATTGAATATCTTTGTGTTGCTCTAAACAAGACATTTGACCTGTGAGACACTCTAAAGGGTGTTTTTCACAGTTTTCTGATGTTTTATAGATAAAAAAAGATTAATTGATGAATCAAGACAATAATTAAATGAATACAGTGAACAACAATAAATTGATGTATGTGTTAGTAATTGATAATAATAATTGTTAATAATAATTGATAATCAGTTCAACATATAAGAGTTTTTATCAAATGGACATTACTTTAAAGTTAGTATTGACTAACTGGTCTTGTCCTTTGGGTGAAAAATGGGTCCTGGTTTGATTTAAAACTGGGCAACGAAACTTCAGAAAGTCTCATCTCAGTAGTCTGAAGCAAAACCAGAGGGAAAATATCCTCATGTTCAGAGTAACAACTGTCATAAATCCAATTACTTACATAAAATAATATATTTAATTTATTATTTCTGTTTCCAAGTAACTGCTTTGGACAACAATCGTTTTTTTTTTATCACTCACAGCAAACAGGACTATGATGACAGAGGCCCTCAGCTGCCTTCCTGTACTGCCCTCTAGTGGCATAACATGATATGACTTCATCTTTTCACAGGGCCGACAGCAAACCCTGCATCTCCCAAATCCAGTAAACAAAAACAAACCACCCTCACGCTCCAGCAGAGAGCAGAGTTTTATAATACATACTTAAGCTAAAAAAGCACACAAGGACAAGGTGGCGTTACACACAGTGTGAGGCATACTGTGAGCAGTGCATTCTACATTATGTAACTCCTAATGAGAAGCTGGATTTTCTATATGCTCTAACTGCACTGGACTATCACAAAGCAGTTTCATGATGCTGTTAATATGTTAATATGTCTTTGCACAGTGGAACTCAGCCGTCTTTCCAACTCACATACATTAAAACAACAGACTACTTGATTGTAGATAATCATCATGTAAATACTGAACACCACTTCTTGACTAGCAGTAAACAGGCAAAATTTGTAAATCATAGATTTCTTTTAAGACTGTTTCAGGTGAGCTGCCATGTATGGTAATGTATGTATTATAGCCCCAGTAATAACAAGTGGCCACCATGGAGACTGAGCGACCAGGGGCACATTCTGATTGGTTACTCTATTATACCTCCTGTCTCTTACTTCTCTGTCTGTTGTTTAATATTTAGATATTTAGTGTCGACATCAACTGGTGGTTGGTAGAGAGCTCACTTCTCTCTGTGTAAGGAATAAAAGCTGTGTTGCCTTATTGTGTGTGTTCATTTCCATGTATGTGTGTGTGTGCATGTACTTTTTGACTTTACTCACTGTATGTAGGCTATACAAATACGCAGTTATTTTTTGCATTTACTGTATCCTGCTTTTTTTTATAAACCTGTATACTATATTAAGCTGATTGGGGTCCCAGCATGTTCTATAGTTTCCTGTAAATTACAATAATCACACCGACCTGTTGCATGTTTGCCAATGACTTTGAGGGTGTTATTAAGACCAGTATGGCCAAACCTCATTCTTAAATATCTTCATTTCTCCCACTTTTTTTTGGATACTGTCGTACTGTGGCCCCTTGAGAATCTCAACCCCCATTCCAGTCCCCATGTTTCAACAATTTGTTACTGTAGTCTTTCCTACTCTGACTATTATTCTCCTATTTGAAAGGAAGTCTTTAACCCTTTAGACTCTACAGTAGATGGTACTTGATTCTTTCATTTATCATTTTCTCCATGATTTTGCCCACATGTGAAGAAGTCAAAGCAATCGGTCTGTAACTTTCAGCTCGCTATCAATAATGAAAAAACAATTACAAAAGTATTAAGAACACCACGAGGCTTAACCTTTAAAAGAGTCAGAAATGTTAAACTACAGTAAATTACAACAGCTGGCTAAACCTCTACTATTATGATAAGGGTCTATGGTGATGTGATGAACAGCATAAACAAAAAGGCGAGTGAAAACGGCCTTTAGTTTGTCAAGGACAGCATGACCGCTGTCTCCAGTAGGCTCTTCAGTGATAGTAACAGCCATAAAAAACACAGTGTGTTAACAATTTATTGATATAAGCTGTGATACTATAACATTACCAAATCAATTATAACGGCAATGCTGCAAGAAATATTCCATTCCATATGATGCTATAATAGCTCCCCATACAAGCCTGTATTGCTGGCAATAGTTTGGTATAGACTTCTACTTGCAGGTGTAATTGAAGTTGTGCAGTGCTTTAAGACAATGCAGCTTAAAACCATGACAGAGACATGAAGTTGGGAGATTAGTTTTTAAATGGAGAAAATTCCCAGCCTTAATGGAAAAAAATGATAAAAGATTGATCTCATACAGGCACAGATTAATATTTTTACATTACTATGTGGGGAAAATAGTGTCACCAACACAGCTGATACTCTGAAAAAGCTATTTCTGTTGAACAGACAGAGCTTCAGTTGATTTTCAGAATAATACCAAAACATTTGAATCTATTAGTTACACAAACTACACCATCACTTGGACTACACTGTACAGAGCAACTCTGGGCTTTGGGGCATATGTACTCTAATGTTTTATAGCACAAACAACACCAAAATTACAGTCATATTGATACTTGTGAAGCTAAAACCTGGCATTTAACTTGTGTCGATGCTTGGTCCTGTGAGATTGGTTTGGCCGACTTGCCAAAGGTTTAGATTGGCTTCACAATGGTAGGAAAGATTACAAAAACAATGATGGCATCAAAAGAAAAGGGAAAACATTTAAGCACATTAACAAATTTTTAACTATTGCAAAAATGAAACCTGTAAAAAGAAACACAGAGGTAGATGCACATTAAATAGGAATGGAAATCTGGGTGTATAAAGCCCTGTAGAACTATGGGGTTGCAGATAAAAGGGCTATTACAAGAAGAATTACATGCAGAGAGAATTAGCAATTATCATTCAGTGGCACTGGTGTGTTAACACATAATGAATAGCTGCTGTGGGTTGTGTAGTGGTTCCAAGCTATTGAGCAAAGACTTTAAAGTTGAAAATAATGGCAATCAAGCAATTTTACGCACAAATTTAAACAAATGTTCTACTGGCAGTTTGTCTCTCCACTTAACTATGGATGCCTCACCACACAGGATGTCTAACAATTTCTAACATTGCTTCATAACAATGAACTCTACGACAACAGAAGTCGCTTGACATGGTCCCAAGTGTTTTTCTTTTTGCATTTAGAATCCTCCATTACATCCCTGTCACCTACTGTACGCATCTTTTTCAATGTGACCAATAAAAGATGTGACAAAACGGTTTGAGAAAAGCCAAATATGAAGATGTTTAGTTGTGGACGAGGTGAAGAGTCAGGATTTAGTAGCTACATTAGAGTTTACTAATGTAATCTCTGCACTACATTTTCCTTATCCAAGTTTTTTTGTATTTCAATCAATCACTGTACAATGTTACATACATAGCGAGGGAAAAATAAATGTTTCTAAATGCTCAACATATTCATGTCTCAAGAAATCATTGGCCTCCAAAAGGTAAACCGTCCGTAGCAGAAGACAATAGTAGCTTCTTACAGACACATTAATGGCATGAGGAACTGATCAAAACTGTTGTTATTCTGTAAGTAAAACCGTAAATAGAAAGTATCAAAAATAAATCAAAACCACAAAAGAGCCACAGATAGTACAAAATAAACAATACTTTTTTCACTCATGCAGTTAAACCATCAGTCACATTTTTACAACATTAAGACGCCAAGTTAAGGATGGAATGGTTTCACTGGGAGTGGTAAATCAAAATGAGGGAGATGTATAACAGGATTTAATAATGCTTTCAACTGCCAAAATAAAGGAAACATCAACAGTGTTGGTAATGTTTCACTTCAGTACAATAAACAGAACCACAGCAGGGTACAATACTTCTGTATTAACCATCATTTTGCCTTGTTGATCTCTCAAGAGGAAAACTGAATCCAATAATCCAAATTATTTCATCCTTTACTGTTTGGATTCCCCTTGTTTTGGCAGTGAGCTGTGGATAACAGAAATAATAAAACACTGCAGTTTGTTGTTAGGATGAAGCAGAATTGCTAGTGTTAGAGCAAGTCAGTTCTTCAGAACGAAGTCGTACATCTGGTAGACATACTGAGAAACCTCCGGGGCCCGACACTTAAGAGACAGCTGTGGAGATGGAGAATACACAGAATTACAACACAAGACATCACCGCTCATATATACTCGAGCTGAAGTGCTGTTTTCAAACTACTATATAATAACATTAACAATAATAATAATAATAATGATGAATGCAGTCATTATCCTTCTCAAGAGAAGGTCATTAGGGCTGTCGCACAATCTAAAGTGTCAGTAAAATGTGAGAGAAAAATCAATATTTGATCCAAAATTATTGACAAATGATGACTTGATTAATAAATGGCAAGAATAAAAAAATATAAACCTAATTTATCATTTCAGCCATTTTTCAAGCAATAAAAGTTAGACGTGCTACATATTCTCTAAATCCTTCTTCTCTGATGTGAGGATTTGCTGCTTTTCTCTGATTTGGATCAATCAAAAATGAATATTTTTGTGTCATGGACAATTTGTAGACAAAACAAGAAATCCAAATCATCTTGGAGAACAATTTACAATGAATAGATTAATTGAAAAAAAATTTTTGAAAATAAATAAAGATTGATATTTGAATGAATAATGAAGATAATTTCTAGTTGCAGCCCCACATGGAATTATTCATTTGACAGATACCGCTTGTCACAAATCAAGACTCTTCTGTTAGTATAGCACAATTCATTAGAAATAAGTCAACATACATAACATTAAAAGTCATAAACATGAACTGTAACCATAGAAAACCTGGACACGTACTTTGTACTACATACAGGTACTTCCCCAAACACACCCAGTATCCATAAGCCTTCAGGTTGGCATGTTTTCAAAGATACTCGCTCATATTTTTGACATTTGTTTGAATACTTTGGTAGACATAACATGTAGAAAATGTGGTTGGTACTACTATATGAATCATTATAATTATTAATCATAATACACAAAATGGCTATAGACAGGGGTGCACATAATATTTTTGGTCTGGTTCTCAAAGAAGCACCTGAAGATGTTGCTTGGAGCTCACCTTTTGCACTGCATGAAGCAGACATGTTTTAGGTCACTGTCATCACTAGCAGCCATTTGAATATGAATGGCAGGTAATACCTCCATATTTTCAACAGTCTGTTGCCTCCATGCAGACCATATAATATTATCAGATTTCCTAATTTGACAAATTTTTGCACACACTTTCTCTACATGAAAGTTTAGTAACTTTACAACAGGGTGAGCAAATGTCTCAGTTATGGGACCATGCAATCGGCTGACTTGGTGCAGTTTTAAAGGATGTGGCTGGTACACAGAATATGCACGAGGGAATTCCCGATCGGCAACGTCTTAGGAAATTTGGGAACGGCCCCGTTGTAAACTCCAACGCTGACTACAGCTCCGTCTGTGCAGACCGAAATCAACTTAGTCTTCCACTCATCCCATAAACCGCAAGCATGGAAGAGCTGAAGAAGCCCGTTACTATGTCCTGTACTGTTCAATTCACACTTTAATTAATTAATCACTTAATTAAACCCTCCGTTGTTAGACACAGACACGATGTACCTAATGGTGGTACGCAAAAGCACGTCTTGTTCTAATAAATGCAGCGCATCGTTTATGTTGACCTTGCATGTGCACCACTTATGTGCAGCCCTGGCTATAGATGTGTCAGAGGACTAAACATGTCCAAAAAGAGTCTATGCTATTGTCTGGGCTTTAGTAAAAAAAAAAAAATAAACAGTATACATCTAGCGCTTAGGTTTTCAAGACCTTGAAGTTATTTCTTGTGTGCTGTATCTTCTTTATGTATTTGAAATAAACATCTCAATCAATCAATCAATTCTTATTTGTTTTCTTTTCTAACCAAATGGTGTACATTAGAGATCTACATCTAAATGCCATCTGGAATCATATGAGACCATGCTAGCCTTTTAGCACAGATAATGTACAAATGCATAACTGGACAACAACAAAAAAGCACAACTGGAAGGCTTAATGCTAAAGGCTGTTAGCATATTGTTGAGGACTCTACCGTGTAGTTGGGGTTGCCAGGCTGAATGCGGAGCTCTGCCAAGATCCAGATGCCGTTGGTTAGCTTGAGGGACTGGTAGAGCATATCCTGGCCTTCTACATTTCTTTTGGCAATGGTGTAGATGTTGTTATTCTGCAGTTTCCCTGATACTGTGTCTGCAAGACCAGAATCAAAGTCAAGCAAGAGGAACACACATACACAAGAGGCTGTCATCACTACTGAAGCCATCATGACTATAGGCACTAACACTAATGTACACATCAGCTAATGCAAACTCTACTACTGGGGGGAAAAGAAAAAGGTTTTGGGGGGGATTGCTAGTGAATTCGGTGTGTTTAGAAACCTTTAGACCAGGTATTCTACAACACTAGGCCTCCTGCTGCCAGGGTAACAGTGGCATGATTATGGGCAGTTTCTAATAGTTAAGAAGGTGGAGGTGTCCTTCAGGCACAGAGGAAGGAGAAAAAGTTGAAGTATCCCAAGAAAGACATGTGGGTGGAGAAAGAAAACAGAAAAGTTTAAGGTCTATGGATGAGTTGTGGCTGGAAATACAGTTGGGAGGTCCAAACATGATTCCAGATGTGAACTCTTTTACTTTATGTGCTTTTTTTTAAATATCTGCACATCAGAAGCTCTAACAAATCATTTCCTATTTGGAAAGCAAGGATTTTGCTATTGCTATTTGTTGTTTCCTGCTGTCTTTAGGTGAAGAGAAGGACTGAAGACAGATCAGTTAGAAAAAATGCACTTTGGTCAGAACTGAGTTGTAGAGTTACATTCAGACGAGTAGTGAGCAGACAGAGAAGAAAAACAACCAACAAGTTCCCTGTGCATTAAAATAATAATGAATACAAGTACAGTCACGCCTAATTTGGATGACACATAAAAATAAATATACAATTAAATTATCTTTTTTGTGCACCAGAGATGTTTCCTAATCTGTTTGGAAAGCACAGGATGTTTATTGACCAGCATCAGTACCTGCATTTAGGTGGCACTCCTTAATCTGGTACTGGAGCTCGTTCTCATTGGGGATGTCTTTCCAGGTAGCCAGGAACACCTGTCGCTCTGAAGTTAGCAAACAAATAAGCATACATCAACATTTGCTATGTGAAAGATAAAAATTGATTTCCACAGCGATTTTCAGGTGTTTATATGATTCAAATCTCTGGTAAATGTTTGCATCCATAGATACAGCTCAGAGATTCAGTTAGTCATAATCTGTATTGTTTCAGAAATCTAGCAGTGGTGCTTTACGTCTTAAAGTGTGGATTACATGCATTTCATCAACCATTTCACATCCAATGTGAGAAACATATAAATAAACAGTTTCCATGTAAGACTTTATTAGTGCTTCAATGGTTGTGGAAGATATTATTCACTGATGTAATGGTGTGAAAGTCATAGTCTGAAGAGAGATGTGATGCAGTTTTATGAAGTTGTTGGTGACATTTACCCATTTTTCCATCCTCAACAAAGAATATATTGAGAGGGATGAGTACGCTGAAGTAGAAGACGTCGATGCTGTTCTTCACAGCCACCTATGTACAAGGAAACAAAAGAGAACGAGGGTAAAAGCAATGTAAATATAAAAATAAATAACTCCCTTCCTTTAAAGGCCTTACATTGTTTGTAGTTTCAGTAGTTTACATTAAAAAAATGGCAAAAAGTATTGCCACTACTTGAACTGATGTGCATATATGAATGTTATTGAACTACAAGCAAGCTGCTGTAGAAACACCTAGTTTAATTTCATGTAGTTCAGTGCTCCAAATCTCCAAAGGATTTCACCATTGCAATATTTTGGCTTAACGTTTGGAGGATGAGGAGACGTGTCGTCCATCTTTATATACAGTATGTCAATGGTTTGTGTCACTACTTGATTTTAGTGGCCCTCTAGTCTGAGTACCGTGTGTGCAAGCATGTCTGCTATCTTGGACAGCTAAGTACAGGAACACCACTTGGATAAACGGGCAATTTGTTTAGTTATGATTATGTTTACATTTGCTAATGATGAATGATGGTGCATGGTTGCCTGTTGGCGCATTGAACTTCTTTTAATCTAATTAATAAAAGATACACTGTGATAAATGGGAGAAATTAATGGTTCTCGAAGTTGAGAAGCCAGTGAGACACCAACACCTGATAAAGGCTCACGAGTTTTAACTCGTCACAAAGAGCATTAGTGGCGGTCAGCTCAATGATGACAGACGCGACAAAAAATGTTGCTCTGTACCATTTAAATCTGTTTTACTGCTGCTCAAATGTTTGATGACAGAGTGAGTGCTTTGGTACCTGCAGATTGTTGAGGGGGTCCATCTTCATGACTGGCCCAATGGTATTGATAGGCAAAGAGACATCAATACTTTGGCTGGGCATTAGCGGGGTGTGAATGGGTAGAGAACTTGTAGGGATCATCCCAAAACTACATGTAGGAAACAAACAAAAATCAAACATCGGTGGCCAGGACCTGTATTCAGTTACAATTTAATGTATATACCTAAATTCTGAGGTTCCCCTAGCTAAAATTAAAGCAGTCTAAAGGCCCATTTATGCTCCTTCTAAATATGTAAATGGATACGGCCGTCATCGATACAGCCGCAGTGGGGCAGCGAAGTTTCAGAAGTTTTGACGACAACAAATATGGCGAATTGTAGCTACACTGCCATCATCCATTTCTGGTGGTATTGCACCGTTTCGTCCGTCTCCTCCGTCTCCGTAAGCTCTCTGAAAACGTGTCCAATTACGAATGCAATGACGATCTCTGTAGCCACCTTTAACGTAGAGCATAAATGGGCCTTAATACTGCAGCTCTGCCGTGTTAAGAGTGATGTTAATTCAACGTGATGGCAGTTGTCCTGTGAGTCATTTTGCTGACCTGTTCTTGTTGAACTGGACGGCGAAGTCGGTCATGTGTTGCAGGGCCTTGTTGGTGAAGTTCATGTCCATGTACATGTGGCCCTGGCGGCGAGAGAAGGTGCCAGAGATCTCCAGTCCCTTTGCTTTAACTGCAGGGAGCCACACCTAGAAAAAAGTACTGATCAATTATACAGGTAGTACTGTACATACTTACAATACTTTCAAACTGAATGCCCGACCATGAGTTTCCTAAAAAGCATTCACACATTGCTTCAAAAAAACACAGCCACCTCATTCGGTTTAACAACATCATATAAACAATTGTCGAGAAATAAATAAATAAACAACTTCTCAAGCAATTCAATGCAACATCATTGTGCAACATGATAGGTAGCCTAATTTCACAAGCGTTTTAAAACTAGGGGCGGCCATTACAGCCTGCAGAATCGGACGAGAGGGGCAGTGATCTGGCCACCGCTGCCGGCCTGCCAACCAGAGAGCGTTGAGAATAAAGGTTGAAACACTCAGTGAAGGTTGGGCACCTCCTGAAGACCTCAATGAATCCAGATGAAGTAACCAACTACAAACAGGCCCTCATCCATCGGCTGCCCGCCTCCCACAAGTCTCCCACAAAGTCTCCCACAAAGTCTCCCACAAGCCAAGATGCCATTAGGATAGTGTAACTACCAAGGGATTGAATCGTCTAGTCCTAGGAATAGCTAACTAACAAACTCTTGCAGTCAGAGCTGAAAACTTACTGAGCCTGTCTAAAGGAAATCTGTATTCATAACTGATTGAACACATGTCATCCATTATTCATGTCTGGCCTAACTGCTGAGAGTGAAGTGTGAACTCACTGCTTTGGGGGCCACATAGCCTCCAGTGGTGATGGCCATGCCTGTGGAAAGCTCAAACAAGTCATTAAGGCCACTGCTGACAGCTGGAGGTGCAGGTGTAGGTGACGGAGCAAAAGTACTGGGGACAGAAGAGGGGATGAAGTTCTGTCCCACCTAAAGCAATCACAATAAATACACAGACACAATATAAGTCAACATCATTTTAGTACACATCATTGGTAACTTGACAATTTGCTATGAAGCGACAAAGAGAATCACACAGATGATCTGAAGCCATGTCGAAGGAAGAAAGAATAAATGAAACACTTAAAGGGAAATAAAACATTTCACCTACAGCAAGCTTATGTGATTAGCCAAAGCCCTTATGAGGGAGACAGTGTGAACAAGCTCAAATGTGAGGTGAATTTAAATAATCATACCAGTGGTTTTGTGTGTTTTAGCCCATTAATGGTGTTTCAGTTCAAATCAAGCACGTTTCCAGTGAAGAATGTAACTAAAAAGGTAGGAAAAGTATTAAAATAATTAACTATAATGGTATACTTATTAGAAATTTGTCATCATTCAAGTGTACATGAAATTCATTAAATACAGTAGTTAATTTTGCACAGCTGAAAAAACATCCAAGCTTAGGTTTCGACGTAAACTTTGATCCATGAAACATCAGATATTTATATATATTTATATATATATATATATACTGGACCAGGGCTGGAACATTTTCTAGCATGGTTGTGTATTTACATCATGTAAGCGATGCTGTATGTATTGTGATACATCAAAATGTCTGGGAAATCAGATGAGGGCGTAACATGAAGAATTTTCCTTAAAAAAAAATGTAAAGACTCATAAAAATCAATCCCTCTCAATCATTACTTTTGACCCACTTGAAGTGTGTGGTGGTGTCTATCTGCTATGTGAACAGCCATAAAGTAACTTCCTATTTCTCTGTCAGTCTATCACACTGTCTGTGACTCAACCACTGAACTCAACAGAAGGGACCGACTTTGAATAGTATGTCCATAAAGAATTGGGGAAAAAAAACATGCATACTGTTCCTTAAAGCAACTATTTATGGATCAAATAACCACATGGTTACAACATTTGAAACCACACTGATGTAAAAATCTAAATACAATTTAATATTTCCATGAGCAGCCCTACTTATTTGCAGTGTTTTGCCCACATTATCCTTAAAAAAAAGAGAAATTAAAGGGATAGCTACCATGTAATAAATGTGATGGTAAGATCTTTGAATATAAAATCTATCTAAGAGATGACTAAATGTGTAATTTTCACTTCATACTCTTAATAAGTTCAGCTACACTGGAGCTGTGTGTTGCTGACTGCAAGGATGAAGCATTTGAACTTGCTAACGCTCTGATTCACATCGCTCACCGTTCTATGACCTCATGGGTAATGGAGTCTTTAGAAAAAAATAATTTCTCAGAGACGCAGAGTTGAAATAATTAATCATGGTAGCCACAATGAAAACCTATTGTACTGAACTCTTACATTATCCAAGAGACAGCTTGGAGTAACACTGAGGATATCATTAAAAGAAAACAAATTATGGTGGAAAATGCAAGTGGGATTAAAATATGAATCAGGTGTAAAAAGGGTTCATAGTGATGTCTAAGTTAAGGACTGTCAATCTTCTTTTGAACAACCTGCTTGAAATTAGTTCAGTCTAC
This sequence comes from Chaunax sp. Z400, assembly GCA_037577475.1. Lineage (NCBI taxonomy): Eukaryota > Metazoa > Chordata > Actinopteri > Lophiiformes > Chaunacidae > Chaunax > Chaunax sp. Z400. The sequence continues at coordinate 20,543,940 of CM075201.1, forward strand.
TTCATACAAATCCTATTGAGAACAACATGAGGGCAGCTGGAAATGTGAAATGGTCTTTTCCAGTCAGAAATTGGGCTAAAACATGCAAAACATCTGTGTGGTCTTCAAACAGAAAATATGAGTCAGAGAAGCCTGGTTTAAAAACGTGATGAAAACTTGAAGGAGTTGCTTTGAGAGTGGTGGATTAAATTCAAGAAGCATGCCGCATGCAGACAAGCAGACTGCAAAACAGAAGGGCTTGACTTACTGCTGGACTTCCCCCAACACCTCCGCCCAGGTCTCCCCCCAGCTACAGGAGAGAAGAGAGGCCCCCCCCCACAGACAACATCCAAACACACAAACATAGACAGAGACAGAGACTTTCTTAGCAACCGCAACCCATCAAGAGCAGCCCTCACTTTCTTGGAAAAGAGGAACTCCACATGGTATATTAGACATTACAATAAGACATTTAAATCTGCAAGATTATCAAGAGGTCCAGTTATTGCAGCAGCTTAGAGAAGTAGAGAGGTGACCATTGACAGAAGAAAACGAGGCTTACTGTGCCTCTATGTTGTAAAAAAAAGACATATGATAACAATATGTTAATGTATCAAACACATTCATGATTTTAAAACATTTCAAAACACTGTACAATATTTTTTTATTTTTTTTAAACATCTTGCTATGTTTTTTTGAACAGACTAACAGATACAGCAAAAGTGCAAAATGTTAATTAAAGGCATACTTATAAGAACATTATAACCCAAAAAAAATAATTATAGAAATGAATGAACTTTCCTTAACTCAGAATCAGTCGTTTTTATGTTTAACAATGAGAATTAGAGGAAGGAAGTTGACATTTCAGCTTTCTTTATAATTAAGAGGAATAGCTTGTGATGTCATGGACACCCTCACATTGATCAGCCCAAACAAAGTTCAGAATCAATAAACTCTGTTCAGAACAGTGCAAATAAACTTTTTAAAGTTGTTTTTTTTTTTTTAAAGAAAGCAATAGTAGTGTTTGATCAAATGGATTATATGAATAAAGCTGGTGTAATTCTTTATTTTATGTCATTTTCAAATCCCTTGGAAAAGATTCAAACCTAAAATGTGTCAGTCCCTCTCTCAATACTTCCAACCTCCCTGCTCCTGAAACCTCTACACCAAACTAATTGGTTCCAAATAGGGGGATTAAACCTTTAAAAATCTTTGAAAATGGGTAACAAATTCATATCTTGATTTGAAAAATACTGATGGAATTTCAGAACTGCCATATGCATGTCAAATGACAGATGTATTTATTTACAGTTTTAGTGAGTTTGCACTAAGCAGCTGTTATCAAAGTATTGTTCTTTGGACTTGCCAAGTCAAAAGGTCGTTCCGGAAAAGCAGTCCCTTTGGTATGAATACCAGGAAGCATGAAAAGCTAAATGTGTCTTCAGCCATATTTAGCCAATGTTTTCACTATACAGCAAATTAATATTTGTGTGTTCAAGCTCACCAAACTGTCCAGGCCTCCTCCCAGAAGATCCACCGCACCCATCTGCATGGAGGAGACCTGGGGCACATTGACTGGAGGGCCCAGGTCCAGGTTCAGCAGGTCTCCCAGCAGGTCACCCTGGCTGGGGATCACATGGGGTTGGTCCATGGCAACTACTGGCCCACTGCTCACTGGGCTCTCACCTGTATCAGTGCTGTCATAGGAGAAAATAGCAGTTAATAATAGCAGTCGTGTTATTTTAAAAACTCCATGACCAACAGAAATGTGCTGAAACTCAAATGAAAACTGTCTGACCTGCTGTGCTGCACAGGAAGGTGTTTCCGGTGAATTCCATGGCTGCCCTCGACAAAGGCACTGGGGGGTTTGTGGTAGACAGACGCCAAGGAGCCAATGTGGCAGATGAGCTCGTCCAGTAGGGTGGGCTCAATCAGGTCTGTCTCCTCTGAGATCAGGGGCTTTTCTGACAACACCACCTCCTTGGCAGTCACAGGGTCGGTGGACAACAGGCGCCAATAAATGTAGCCCCTGTCGCGCAGGTCAGGGTTGTCAGAGTCCTACAGAGGAACAAGAGAGTTCGACACAAGTGCTGTTAGTTTTATTTCTATGTTTCATATTGCATTTAGTATAGCAATTAGATTGAGAGGACTGGATTAGTACTAATTGTTGCTAGGTAACAATTACTGATAATAACAATAATAATAAAAAATACAAAATTAGCCAAAATACTTTGACATGCTACAGAGTCTGTATTAGCTGAGCAAAAACAAAACCCAGACATGTCCGGACATGTATAAGGTTGTGTAAAAATAATTATTCAGCAGTGAATAAATAAAGCTTCTTCAGAACAGAGGATGACGCTCACCTGTGTGGCCAGGCTGAGGACCTGCTGCACCAACTCCTGAGTCTCTGATGGCTTCTTCAGGAACAACTTGACAATGGCAGTCAGCAGAGTGAGCTGGACCTGGAAATTAAAGCACAGAGTTATATTATTATATTTAATAACAAACTCATTCGAGAAGGAAATCCAACATGGAGTGTGGCAAAAGATGTTGGTTGTTCCCAGTCAGCTTTGTCTAAAATTTGGTGCAAGTATAAACAAAATGGGACGGTTATAAAAGGAAAACATACTGGAGGACCATAGAAGACGTGAAAACGTCAGGATAGAAAACTCAAAGCAATATGTCTTGAAAATAGCAAAGGCACAATTATGATTATGAAATCATGATTATGAAACATATGATTGTTGTTGTTTTTTGTTGATGATTACATAATTTTTTTCCTCTACTTGATCTGGAAAAAAAATGTCATTCATTTAAATAATTCAATTTAATTTGTTTGAGGCATGTTTCCTGAAGACAGGATGTTCGGCTATTAAACAATTGTTTTGTGTCATATCTGTGATTTGTTTATTTGCTGCAAAGTAAAAAAGGTTAGGTGAACATCCTCTAAGTGTGAGGATTTCATCATTTTTGCCTTCGAAAACTAATTTCTCATCCTCATCCTGTGTGAGGTGAAAATAAAGAGGGTATGGAAACAGCCAAAACAGGTCAAAACCAGATGTGCTTTTTTTTTGAAGACCCCACCTGAGTGCTCTCATCATGGAAGCCCTCGAGGAAGCTCTCCAGCAGCTCATCGGCATTGTCGATCCTCTCAGCATACTCGCCAACAATCCAGATCATGGCAGCACGAGCATCAGGCTCATCCAAAGAATCCAGATTCTCACATAGAGTGGCAATGATGCTTTCATACCTGATAAACACCAGTATCTCAGTGACCAGAGGGAGACTTAACAAGCAGCTTACAGGTTCAATGTAAAATGAAGATTGAACACTACTAGGATATAAATCATCTTTAGTGAAGTGCTGTAAATGTGATTGATAGTCAAACCCTAAAACAATGTGGTAAAACCCCTTGCAAATCAGACTGCACTGACACTGACAAGTTATCCAGTGTGTGAGCTACTCTGTCCTGGATGGACACTGTCAACAAAACAAATTCATATCAAGGACTGCTTATTTAATCGTTATTGACTGAGTAGTTCACACGCACTCAGTTAAAAAACCTACTTGTTGGGATACTTGCGGAAGATGTCCCTGATGACCACAATGGCCTCCTGGACCACGTAGTTGACCTTGGTCTGGATCAGGTCCAGCAGGGTGCTGACACAGCGCTCAGCTGATTGCTGGAGAGGGACAGGACAGAGGCTCTTTGTTACTATTACTTGTAGATAAAGGTCATAATAACTCTTTACACAACTTAGCACTTAGACTCCAAGTTGGGTGAGGTGGGAGAATGAATATTAAAAAAACTAAAATACTAAACTGGTAGAGTCAGACTTTTGATGCATGAAATTAAAGTGGACGGTAAAAGTTGACTTGATGCAAATGACGAGATGAGAGCATTTCTTACCTCCACTTTGATGGCACAGCGCCCGATGGCTCGTACAGCCTTTCGCACAAAGTCAACATCCACCTCCGTGGCATACTCCTTCAGCTCAGCCAGCACCTGAAGGGTGTGATTCAATTTTATTGATTTTATTACAGTTTTTGTTTCTATTCAAATAAATGCTTTATCTTTACCTTCTATTAACAACATGATTTAAATACAAAGTTAATCTATTTAGTATATGTCGAGGTACAATGTTGAAATCCCATATGGCTTCATTTGAGCCCTAAAAGTCTAAATACTATTATCAAATTTAATATATTTCACCCCCCTCCTCTACGCATGAAAAATACACCCTCTATGCACATATCTAGAGAGAATTTTTGTCACTACAGTATAAACCACAATTTTTAAACAGAGTAAACCCCAATGTGGCAAAAATGACTCACAAAGTTCCCATGTAGCTGTGTTTCATATAAGGTACCTGAGCTATGTTTGCCTGAGAGGCTAAGCGGATCATGATGTCCAGTTTCTCCAGTTTCACGTAGATTGGGTCGTTGTACTTGACAAAGAACACTTTGATCTCCTGCTTCAGGATCTCTGGCCTGTGCAGAAGGCAACACAATACACAGAGATTAGATTATGGGGAGACATGATCCAAAAGAGACACCGAGTAATTTGGGTGCAATTTCACTCAAGGAAGCAAAGACATAATTATGTTATTGGCCTGGATACCTGAAAATGTTTTATCTATGTCAGAATAACCTCTGAAAAAAGTCATATTCTATTTGAAGAATGTTGCAACTACTAGCTCTTCATGTCAAAGAGAATTCCATTATGGGTCGTTTGCAGTTCTCATGCTGCTGGGTTACAACATTTCTACCCATGTCTCTGCAGAATGTGGAATAAGCCTAATTATACTAAAAGAATATCATGCTAGAATGTGGTGAGCCCAAAACATGCACAGTCAGAGATAATATTTCCAAAACCAACAGCTGCCAAAAGCTTGACAGGAGTAAAATATATAAACGCACAGTGATTAGCAGAGCTGCTCAAGCTTGGGAAATAACCCGTCCAGTAGTTATGACCTTTTTTTGACATGGTAACTCTTAAGTTGTTGGGTTTTTACTTACTGTAATTCAATTCTCATGATACTGTCTAAAATAAAATTCAAAATTATGACTCCATTATTTTGTTCAAATTTAGTATTAATTCAGCATAGGAGAGGGTCACTTTATTTTCAGAACAATATAGTACAGTGTTTGCCCTAAATTCATAATCTAGCAGCCGGAGCGCCGCCACTAAAATATCTCATGATCATTAATAAGATAAAAATGCTGGTTAAATGGTGTCTATTTAACTGCTAAAATGTGCTACAGAAAAAAAGACTGGTAGTGCAGGTGAGGGAGGAAAGAGAAGCAAAGAGGACAGGAGAGAGAGGGTGCAGTGGGAGGTCAGGAGCTATGAGGGGAGGGAGGAGAGAATTTTATCTTTAGAAAATGTTTATCTCAATGCAGAAGCCAACGTTAACTTTTAATTTTCAGTAAATGCTGTGAGTAATTTTCTATGTTGTGGCATTTTTTTATATCAATTTCTACAGATAAATGTCAAAACCTGTACATTAAGACACAATAGAAAAGCATGAATAATCTTATTTACAATTATTTTAAGGTCATTTAATTTTAAGCTAGTCTGAATCGCATGAATACGGGCCAGAGTCCCATCCTCATGGACACCAAACACAACAGCACCGCTGCTGAAACAAATTCTAGGGGAAAAACACTGCACACTACATTATGGGTAGTAGCAATATGAAGTTCACTGCAGCAATGAATAAAACCAAGCTTCAACCGTTTGTGATCACACACCTTTTCTGGACGATGAGGTTGATGTTCCTCAGAGCCACATACTGAACCTCAGGCTCTCCAGAGAGTAAAGTGACCAGTGGTGGGGATAGCTTCTTCAGCAAGGTGTTGTAGTAGTCAGAGTCCTTGGCCAGCAGCTCCAAGAACTTCATCAGCACCTTGACAGCTGACAGCACTACGGCTGAGTTGGCGTGAGACAGCCGAGGAGTGACACGCTCACAAATGCTTTGAAGGTGAAGGCAGGAAAGGTGAGTCAGAGCGGAACATTAACATGAATCAAGTACAAGGGTCATTCATTTAAAAAGAAGGGTGATGTAGTGATTTGTTTTGGGCTTATCTGTGCCCTTACACAGTTGCATCTTTCATCATTATTCTTCACAAACTAACTTCTTTAAATTATAAGATTCAATTTCCTTTTAAACATTTAATATGAATGTTTTTGGAACCCCTCTGTAGTTTAAGGGTTGAGATGCTAATCATGAACCACAATGACCCTGGTTCAAGTCCTGCTGGGGACTAACTTCTCTCTGTAATATTAATCTTAAAAAATGAGGAAATAAAACTCTATTGTTTCACTTCCTCTACCAACATCTTCATTTGTCCTGTTTTTAAGATATCCACTTCAAATATCTGCCTCCAACCCGAAACAATGGAAGTGAATGGAATTCATTTGTGGTGCGAAAGGCATTGAAAAATTACATTGGAAAACAGTTGCTTTAGAAACAATGTCACTGATGTTAATTTTGATGCCTTGGCTGTTACCATGTGGAGTCTTTTAAAGGCCCATTTATGCTCTACGTTAAAGACGCATACAGATACGGACGGAGCCTTCCGTGCGTCCTCTGCGTTCATCTCGTCCATATTTGGGCGTGTTTTCAGACAGCTTACAGATACAGACGAGATGGACGAAATGGAGCAATACCACCGGAAAATGTTTGGAGGCGGTGTAGCAACAATTCAAGCAAGGCACGACAAATCTCTACGTCCTTGTCTCAATGTACCCAATGGCCTCACAGACCACAATAAAAACATAAACCACAATAAATCAATAAGCATCTGGATTGACATGACAGCTTAGTTAGCAGCCCCCTTCCCAAAACATGACTTCACAACAACACAGCAGATGAGACTGAGAAACAGCTGGTGCTGGAGGAGACCTCTGTCATATGCTTTATGAATTACAATATAGTTATAAATGAAAAACATATTAAGGAAGTTAAATAACATACAAGTAAAAAGCAGCAATCAGCTATAATCTCTTCAATCACTGAATAGTTGATATGATGTTCGGCATGGCAAAACGCTTGGCAGAAGCAACCTTTCTATACTTCACTCAGACTGATTGCTACCTTTGTGCCTCGCGCTCATCCTTGGGGTTGTAGTTGGACAAGCAGTCCAGGATGAAGATCTGTCCCCACTCTGTGCACTCATTTAGGGCCGTCAGCAACTTGTTGATGTTTTGGGGATTGAGGTCCAGCAGGTTGCTGTTGGGGTGAGACTCACTGATCTCAGACAGGGCAGCAACTGCATTGGCAACAACCTAAAGCATGGAGACGAAATTGAATAAGATAATAATAAGAATAATTTAATAGAAAGTTAATAAGACGTTAAACAAACATTTTAAAAAATCTGAGACACTGCATTAAACAGTAACGGCTGCATACTGAAAGAGTGAAGCTACTCTTCGCTGTCAGATATCACTTAAATGATTGCAAAACAAGATGTGTCAAATCTGTCTGATGGAGTCAGTGACAGTGAACGATGGATCCATCACATGTACATTTGCTTTGCATTAATTAAGCAGAGCAGCGTATTGCAATGTTGGAAAATGAAAACATTCTGAATTGTCACAAGTTGGGATGAATTGGTGGTCAGCCATATATGCATATCTGTGTATTTATGCATGTAATGTGCAAGACAAACAAGAGGAACATATGCGATGGCAGTTGTTTGCACGGAACTTGCATGTAGCAGCAGAGGGTAGTGGTAAATAATTGACATTAAAATACATGGCAGCCTCATTTAAGCAGAGTTCGACTGGTTTGTATTGAAGAAAGGACAAAAATTTCAAGGAAATTGTTTCAATGATTTCCGATGGCATTGAAAACAAAAACAAAATCTAGGAACCTAAAGGCTCAAGATGAAAAGAGGTGACACTTACCATGGGATTTGAATCAGCAATGAGATCTCTCAGGGAGTCCAGGAAGCCCTGGTCCTCCACCATCTGGGCATTGATGTCATGAAGTTTAGCCACACAAACAGCCGCCGTCTTCCTCACATATGGGTCCTCGTCCTTCAGACACTTCCTCAGTGGCTCACACAGGTACTCGGTGATCTTGTCCACACGGATGCAGCCCATGGTGCGAACAGCAAGAGCCCGGATCAGAGGGTTGGGGTCCTCACAGTCCTGGAGGACAAGACAATTCACAAAGTCAACCAAAAGACTTATCTGTACAACTCTGAGGACAAATACGGATACAGATTAAAAGTTTCATTTGGATAAATATGAAAATTCTTTTGTTCTGTTACAAAAAAAACAGGCTTTTAAACTGTTCAGAATGAATAAATCTGAAAAGGACTCGATTTATATGAGAGTGGACAGAAAAAACAACATTTGTTTGATTATCTGTGTTTTTTGATTACTAGTCCAGTGCCTGTTCTAAACATGCCTTTTGGAAATGGGCTGTTTGCTTGGCTTTTGGTATTGCTCACTGCAGGTTTCTTGAGAAACGCTCTTAGAAACAACTTCATACTTTGTGCTTCGCTGGGACTTCAACAATAAACCCGCCATGATATACTTGCATTATCTGGCAATGCAAGAGTCTACATGTTATGTTGATGCAAAAGATGACACGATCATTTTATTGCCTCAGTTAATAAGTGACTTGACTACTACTATCAGAAACATGTTCTACATGTTAAAAAAGTCAACAGGACTCAAGGTGCTGTGCGGTCTTTCTGCCGTCTTCACAAAAGGCTGCGGTGTTTTCACTTCAAGTATTCACAGAGCAGCTGCATTTATGCGATAAGACATGTCCAGTGAGCAGAGCTTGCAGAGCACCACATCCTTTGGTCTCTGTTTAAAATTCTCCTACACTTTAGATGATGGAGGGTGAGGATTTTCAGCTGCAGCTTGTTCTCCAGAGGAATCATGCTTTCCAATTATGCTTTCCTTGTTTGCAGGCGGCTGTGGCTGAGGAGGTAGAGCGGTCGTTCATGGTGGTTCGATCCCCAGCCCCTGCAAGTCTACAAGATACTGAACCCCAATTTGCTCCCCGGGCGTCGCAATGTAGTGGCAGCCCACTGCTCCTCAGGGATGGGTCAAATGCAGAGAAAGAATTTCCCCCTGTGGGGTTAATACTGTATCTAAAATTTAAAAAAATAAAATAAAAATAACACAGGGGTCTTCAGTTAAAATTACATGAGGTCCAGTAAGTCAACCCTCCTCCCCTGATGAGGTCTGAACACTTAGATACTTACAAATATGGGCTCATGCTTTTAGCCAGACTGAAGACATCACATTAGTTCACATTTTCATTTAAGTATTGAATGTTAACAGTTTTACAATGACATGTTTTTTTGCCTAACTAACCTTTAACCACATGAATCTGTTTTTGAAAACAGAGTAGTACTACGCCCAATTAAGAAGTTAATTTAAGGCCTTGCCTTGACAAAGCTGTTCACAGCCATGATGGCCATATCAGGCTGGCTCTTGGCGTAGTTCATTAAGTAGAGGTAGACCAACTTCTTCAGCTCCAGGTTATCGGTCTGCATGCAGTTCACCACATCTGGGAATAAAGAACTGAAAACAAAGAAGGAAGACTTAGTCAGACATCAATGACACATGTTTGTAACTTTATGAGAAACAATTTCAACTTTAAAAAACAGTTTCCTGATCTGATGTCTGATTTATGAGGCCAGACGTAAAAAGGTGCGACAATGGGCAGAGCTCCAAAAGCTCCACGAACTGTTTTCTCCACATTCCTTGCATTCCTATTTCGAACACTGACTATTGTCACTTCAGTTTTCACTTTTGAGAACTTTGTGCTTTAGGAAAACATTTTTCCTTGTGTTACCACTGCCATGACTAATTTGCTTGATCAATCACAAAATTTCCAGGAGCTCCTCCCAAAGCAGGTGAGGAAAAGCTGAAACGAGGAACAGATCCCATCACAACAGGTACATCCTAATAGAATGTGGTGAACACAATATCAATTGAAAAAAAAACGTCGTGTTGCCTTGTTTTGGTGTGCTGTGTGTGTGTGTGTGTGTGTGTGTGTGTGTGTGTGTGTGTGTGTGTGTGTGTGTGTGTGTGTGTGCCACAGTCAATGGATAATTTATACAACGGTCTAGTTTATGTCAGAGTTTAAATTATTAAGTGTACCTGACATCCTTCCCGACAGTCATGGCAGCAATGACCTTCTTCACAGCCTCTTTCCTCTTCTCCTTCTTCTCATTGTTCAACTCTGCCTTCAGTTCAAAGATCTCACCTAAAAGATGAATCAGATAGTGCACAAAGCAGCGTGGTTTGAATATATTCTGCAGAATAAAATCATCATTATTACCTTAAAGCTACTTAAACTGAACATTAAAGGGAACTGCATGTTTAATCATTAAATTAATTTTTCACTATACAGATTGAAAATAACAGCACAGTCTAACAGTTTAGGACCTCTCCATTCCTCACTCACCTTTTTTGTTTGTTGTGAAATATTTAGAGTCCGTCATGACTGTGGTCCTTTAAGTCTGTAGAGAAGAAAGATTCTGTATTATACCAACAGAAAAATGTGCCTTAGTGATGATTACCTTAAACCATTCCCAATATAACTTTTCACCTACAACAAGACCCTATTTCATAATTAAAAATCTGGTTGTTTTAACTGTCCCCTCTTCCCATCTCTTCATTTACTTTATCTGTGCTGCCTCATTATATGGTTGAAACTGCTTTTTCAATAAAACATATATTAGTAAAAACAGCTTCAAAATGGATTTGAAAATTACAATGAAAAATGGGCAACAAAAACAAGATTTTATATTTCCGTTTATAATATGCATTAATATTCTAACAGAGTTGACTGTTCATTTCTAGAGCATTTCTCCCTGTATGGTTATTGTTGTCTCTTGTTGTCTGTCTCTTCTATAAATATTCTACAAATCTTAAGATTACAGGCTCCTTACTAAAACACACATACCCACTTGATGTTTCAAATTTGTGTTTTAGCTCCTGATTGAACCTCCAACATAAGTACCAGGTACTAACAATGTATGGCTAAAAGCATGTGGATACCCCCTTTAATTAGAGGGTTCGACCATTAGTGCATAACTCAACACATAGGAGTGAGCCATGTAACCGTCACTGACAAAAATCTGCCGTAGAATGGATCATATTGAAGAGCTCAACGATTTTTTTAACGTCATACTGTCACAGGATACCATGTTTCCCATAAGACAGTCTGTAGGATTTTTGCTCTGTTAGGTTTGGCCATGTAAGCAGTAAGTGGGTTGAGGAGCAACACAATGGCTTCTCCTGAAGTGGTATGACACAAAAGCCTGCACCCCCTGGCTGTTAAATGCATTACATTTGAAATCAGTATCAAGCTCCACACTGCCCCAGGAATCTGTGTCAGCACTATTCATCAGCAGACATGGGATTCCACAGTGGGGCAGAAACAGGCAATATCTTAGATCAATGCATGTCAATGCTTACTGCTTAATGGTCATGGGAGTAGTGTAAAGCACACTACTACTGGACTATGGAGCAATGTAATAACCATGTCCCAAGAGACAAATCACGGTCCACTATAGGGCAGTCCGATAGATCACCTGGCTGACTGCCCAAAGCCAACAACAAAGTTAGGTTGATATGGAGTAACAATCTGGGCGTGTAATTTCATAGTTCATCCCAGGTCCCTCGGTAAAGAGAAACCCTCATGCTATAGCGACACAGAATGATATTTTACAAAAGATAATGCTATAATGACCATGGATTTGAAATGATACATTCACTATGACTTACGAGTGAAACGTTCAGGTACATACTTTAGGCTATGTAGTTTTAGTCAACTTAAGGTTGTTTAGATTTGCCCAATCGTCCAGGTTAATGGACAACACAAATAAAGCGCACACAGAAAATATAACAATACAGTAGAAACGGGCTTTTGTAAACTACAGTGTTTCCAAGACAGTCTACTTTTCTTCTAAATCCAAAAGGGCGCTGATTTCATACGCTTTTTAGGATGCTACACATACACGTTGATATTAAATACTCAGGCTGCCTCTAACCTCTTGGTTAGCATGACCATTAATTTTCCTGTTTATTACAAGCACTGGTTATTATGAGTTAAACGATAGTGCAAAATCTCTCACTGTTGAGTAAATGTTAGTTAGCTAACGTTGCCGTACTTTACATCTACCGGAGTGATGTTACACACAAGTGAACTCATCTTAACGTAACTTATCGGCTAACCTAGCATACATCTTCAACATTTTCATGGTTTTACATCAACTATATTTATTAATACTATATGTTATTCTCATAGCTAATCCTACATTTGTCGTAATATTTCCAATTACGTACCGGGTTTGAGGTCAAGTTAGCTACAAAAAGGTTAAGCAGCAGCACTATCACTTTGTTGACGTTAACGTTAGCCGACTGCATGCTAAGGTTAAATGAGGCACTGAAAGGACTGGTGCTAACGCCACCTCTCAACTAGGGATGCTAGCTTTCTAATAACGACAACCCAAACAACTATGTTATAACTAGCATAAACAGGCTTTACTTGTCGGGTGTGACTTGTAATGTTATAACATGAACAGTTGCGTCTAGCGTCAATAACTGCACAGTGATCGGCGGCCCAGTTTCCATTGCTGCTGACACCGGATCTATGTTAACGTAATGATGAGCCAACCGACTGACATGGAATGAAAAAGTATTAGCAATAACGTTATCGAAATGTTTAATTGGAAAATATTTGAAATACCTGGTTGAGGGTATGTCTGGGAGAAAATGTTACGGTGGGTGCAAGACGCAGGTTGGTCCCTTGCTAGACGGAGGAAGATGGAGAATATGGATTGTTAAATGACGTTCAACGTCAACGGAAACTAGACTACTTCCTTCTTTTGTGTACACCCTTATGAAGCGTTGCACACTAGATTTTGTTGAGCCATATTCGACATTACTTTATTGGCGGCTAGTTTTGAATTCATGTGATTTAGCTCTGCGAAAAAGGCACTATACTATATGTGTACACAAAGATGGAAAAACAGACCACGCACAACAAGGTCACCAGAGAGGGAGACCCCACCCATAATCGTGAAATCGAAATATCAATCTGCGCAATTGCTGTTTAGATTCACAAGTAGAATGAATAAATACATGCACAGCATCTAAATGAAGACCACGTTTTACTTATCGTGCGTGACTGGGTACTGAACTACAATTTCCCATTACTTTGAATGTAACACGAGAGGAAAGTCTTGATTGGAATGTCAGTGGTGTCTTTATGGAAGAGGATTAGGGCCACATGAAATTTTCTTCTTAGAATTCTGAGATTAAAATCGGAATTCTGATAATTAAGTCAGAATTCAGAGAATTAAATCAGGATTGTGAGAATAAAGTCAAAATTATGAGAATTAAATCAGAATTCTGAGAATAAAATCAGGATTGTGAGAATGAAGTCAGAATTCTTGTACCATAACAGAAATCCGAATAGCAATCATATCAGGTTTACTCAGGGCCTACTGGTTATTTGAACACACACAATCTTAAAAGGAAACCCGGAAAACGTCCCAGCAAAGTGTTAAATATATGGTTTTTAGTCCCAAACGCTACAGTCTCCCTGTAGTAGAATTTTGTCTGAAATTTAAATGAAAGTATTTATAATCATGTCAAGATCATATAAAAAGACAATTTAACAGAAACTTTGATTCCAGCATTTGAAATAAGTCATAGAAATGATAAATTCCTAATCTAAAAACATATTTTATTTTCTGTTACATCAGTTTTTCTCAAGTCTCACTGTCTATAACTCTGAAAATGAGATTATTTACTCAAATCTGAAACAAGTAGTGACTCACATAGAATATCATGTGTAGTGATACCATACTTAGAAGGAATATTGGCTTCACTCCTTAATCATTACCACAACGATCGATATTTACTTCAGTTATTACCCCTCCCAACATGACCTCATAAATAATAAATAGCAATCAGTCACAGTTTATTACACAGTAAATCATATAAACAAGTTTCATTAAAAACTCAGTATGTATGTGTAATATTTTAAATGGTAGCTCATATTGTTGGTAGTATTGCTTTCTATTCTCAAAAGCAAAGTATTATGTTGAAGACACTTGACTGCTTTTATGAACTTGACAGAATCTCAGTCTTTCACTAAGGAGAGGAGTCGATCTGGAGTTGGGAGGTGGTGTTGAGATCTCTGGGAAGAGTTTCTCGGGCCTCTTGCATCCTTCTTCTGGCCCTCTGGAAGGCCTCTGACAGACAAAATAAAAACTAATTAATAGTCTGTATATATAATGAAAAACAAAAAAAAATAGATATTTGAATTTGAAAGATCATAATAATGTTCTTTTTAATGTTTGCCTTTTTAGTTTCACACTAAGCAGGTCTCGTGTTTTCCTTTGGATATTTTGAGTCCACTGGCCATGACACGTGACAAACCTGTTTTCTTATTCCTGCCATCTTATAGCTAAGTCTGAATGAGCATCTTTACCCAGAATGGTGCAAACAGCTCCTTGTTGACTAAATCCTCCCAGCTGGTCAAAAACTTTCTGCCTCCTCTTCTTTAACAGGGTGGCATCAACAAAGGCCCTGAAACATACCCAACAACATACATTAAAACACACTGTACAGCCACTCTATAGGGAATTAATACATTTAATAGCCTGATAAATGATGAGGATAACTATTTCATAGACAGTTTGTGCACAAAATTACTGAGATTGATAATAATTTTGACACCAATACTGACAGATTCAGTATGAGTCATCTTTGAATTGCCATGTTAACATTTCTGGTTTAAGAATTCTATTAGAGATCAGTTTCAATCTCTCAATTCATTATCTTCTACACTAACATTCATCTAAATGAGCCAGACAAGATAGAGCCTAAATTTAGTAATGTTCTCATCTCGCACCAAGGGACAAATGATGTCAGTCTATCCATCCGTCCATCCATTTTCTGTAACCACTTATCCTGTGCAGGGTCATGGGCAGATGATATCAGTGTACAATATATTATTCTGGTCTGGTAAGTTAACCGAATAGAAGTAGCTTCTTGTAATAATTCACTGTGTTGCAGAAGAATTACTGTTGAAGTGAAACTAAATGCATTAGGAACCAATAATAAATCTTTACAAAATCAGATCCAGAGCAAACCAATGACAGAAATGTTTTGTTCTTTTTCCTCCATTCAATGACGGGCGTAACAAGACATGGTTTCATCCACTCAGTACTTACCTGGACTGCTGGATGCAGTGTAAATTAAAGGTGACACTCCCTGTGGTTTCAGTGCAAAAGCCAAAGCGACTCAGCCTCTCTCCCTGAAGCCATATATGGTAATAGAAAAATAAATGAAACAAAGAATATAAAAATTCTTCAGTAAACATTCTTTATGACTGATACATACACACACACAAATATTCTGTTTCCTCACAGTGTAAATAGTTGCAGTATGATCAACAGAAGTGAAGCTTGGTGGTGTTCTCTACCTTTTTTCCCTCCACAGGAAATGGTGCATATTCAGTGTACATAAACATAAAATGCAGGTGAGACTTTGACCCTACCTTGAAGGTCCCTGGTATTCTGACATAGCTGTTGTCTTCAAGCTCTGGAGAGCCTCCAATGAAGAAGCGCCTCAGTGCAGAAACTGTCCCCGTCTGAAGGGGTCTCCATGTATGGCATGTTACTGAGTGTTTACCTGTCACACACAAAAGTATACATGCATGCAAAACATAAAATGTGAATAATAAGGCCGAAGACGTGATTAAAAACATTGATTTCCAAACCTGTGGATGCATTGATTTGAGGGTGAATTATTGATTAGTTCAGCATGTATTAGTCAGTTTATCAGTTTATAATGCCAATAGATGCATTTACACTTTTTTGCAAATTTTTAAATGAAAAGTATCTTTCATACATATTAATTGGAGCTGAAACAGTTGGTTGATTAATCAATTAAGTGCAACTATATTGAAAATAATCAGTCAATCATTTCAGATATTTTTCAAGCAACTATGCAAAACATTTGTTTTCAGCTTCTCATCTGTCAGAAAAGTGCCGCTTTATGCTTACATTTGTCTGATATTTTCTAGTAGAACAACAAATCTGATTAATGAGTAATCAAAATAACTGCTGCTGTGTACACAGCATACCAGGTATTGCAGGAAAAAGCAGATAGCCATAGCCTTCAGTCCGATAGCGCTGCCAGGAGTCCAGAGAAAGAACCTTGAAGTAGAGCACTGGCCACTGGAGAATTGACTCTAAATAAAGAAGAAGATTTTTTTTTATTGAGGAATGTATCATTTAAATAATCAAAAACCCATTTCATGACTACATTAAACAAATTCTTATATAGTATTGCATAGCTGACACTAACCCTCGCTCTCTTTTTCACACATGTAGAAAGCCTCAAAGCTGAAGGGATAACTCCAGAAAACGACATTGTCCTGTTGGCAGAGAGAAGGTTAAGGTTTTAACAAATCCTAGTGGGCATGTTTTGAAGCTGTTCACCAGCTAACTGCACAGTATACACACCTTCCTTAATGTTTTGGTTCGGCAGGTTTGGGTAACCCCTGAGAGAGACTGGGATGGCAAACTGGACCAACCTGAAATATATTAATACAAGTTGAAGTGTTATATTTATTTTTAGATGAATGGAAAAAGTGTCTTGTGTTTTGTGTGACTTACTGTTGGGCAGTTCCAAGAAGAAGTGGATGTATAAGTTATCATATTCAAAGCCTTTGGCAGAGACTGGGTAAAGAGGAAGGAGATTAAACGATAGGTGTTTTAGAAATGTATACAGTAGTGATGACCACAGCTCTCATACTCACCTATTTCTCCATTCATCAGGTACCGCAGAACACCAACAGGAGGCTAAGGGAGAGACATATACTCATTTTAATGATTTTTCAAGCATAAATATCAAATGTGCTGGTTCCAGCTTCTGAAATGTGAGGGTTTGTTGATTTTCATTGTCATACATGACAGTAAATTGGTTATCTTTGAGTTTTGGACAGACTGACTGAACAAGCTAATTGAATATGTGTGTAACCTTGTCTTCTGGGGAAATATAATGGCCACTGGGCATCCTTGTTTTTAAATGAAGTTCAGAGTTAATGATTCTGATTGTTAAACAACTTACCATTTCAAAGTCCTGCCCAACAAGACTACTGAGGTACTCCTTGTGTCGTACATACAGCTAGAGAAGGAGAAAAAAACCTCAGTAATATGAACATTAAAAGCTACACGCTGCCATTCTGCTCTGGGCATGCAGGAAATGAGATAGAGATTAACTCACATCTTTGTACATGTTCTGCTCCCTCTCCTTTTCCTCTGGTTTCATGGCAGTGGATACGTTCTCCACAGTGAGACGCCAAACTTCTGTGTTTTCCCCATCTGTCACAATCCTGCACAACAGACACAATAACACACACCACTTTAATTTGTCAAAAAAAGACACCCCTTAATTATTATTATAATTGCGTCATCGCAGTTCATCCAATATTTCTAGAGTTATTTCGGTCCAGACCAAAGTGATACTGTACTGGTGTGGATAGACAGTCATAGTACAGCTTGAATAGGTCATACAGTTGTTTTAAAATGTGCTGATATGATAAGGCATCCATGACTACAGGGGCTAGACAAAGTCTCCAGACACACAGTGAACTTACCTGTAGGGCTCTTTGCCTTTGTTGAAGTCAGGTTTTACAATGATTGTTCCATTGCCGTCTGTTTTTATGGTTACCAGCAAACATTCATTCTCTTTCTGGCCCAATCTGAGAATGCAAATCCATAGAAGAAAATCACAAGTGAAACAGACAGCATACACAGTTAGATCTTAATTTACATTGTCAATTAAATCTGCCGATGGCAAAATGTTATTTTACTTCGTCCATTTCTGAGCTAAAAGATGTACTTCCTAAGTATCACAATAGAAGCTTTTACACTGTACAGTGCATCTTATACATCCTTTCTACCTGGTTTTAACATGAGATCTGTATCTGGACACTTTTAGCCAGGCGAGATCCGAGTGCATTCTGTCTATACTTTCTCTCATAGAACACTTGTGTACAAGACATGCTGCTCTATTTTGTGCTAGCTGAAGCTTGTGCAGCTCTTTATTAGCTGAGCTTCACCAGATTGCTGAACAGTAGTCACGATGTGACAATATCAAGGATTATCACCAGATCTGATTTGATTTATTCTATTCTGGTAATACCAACTCTTCTTTTTTAGATCTATTTTTGTCACTTGGTTGCTGAGCGAACAGTATGACTTCCAGTCAGTAGTATTACCAGACTTAATTGACAACATTTTCATTTTATCCCTCCGAGCCATCAATTCTTTCAGTTCTTTATCAATCCAATGTGCTTTTTCTTTGTCTTACTGTGAATT
This sequence comes from Chaunax sp. Z400, assembly GCA_037577475.1. Classification (NCBI taxonomy): domain Eukaryota; kingdom Metazoa; phylum Chordata; class Actinopteri; order Lophiiformes; family Chaunacidae; genus Chaunax; species Chaunax sp. Z400. The sequence goes on from CM075201.1 coordinate 20,562,306, forward strand.
TCCTAACGGGGGTATTTTTATCCGCCACCTCTAGGAACATTTTTATAAATAGTTCAAGCGCTTTGTCCACATTATTTATTGCACACACCTTATCGCATTGTGCCTTGTTTATGCCCAGAATGAAGTCATTTTTACAAAAAGATTTGAAAGATCTCTGAAAAATAACTTTCGATCCAACTTTTGGAACTTTAGCTTTCTTGACAATTGCCACCAAATTATAATCACTGAAACCAACTGAAATCGATACAGCCTTAGAGCACATTTCCTTAGCAGTAGTGAAGATGTGGTCAATACAGGTTGCTGATCTGTGACCTGCACTGTTTACTGTATATACACCCGTGTAGGTACATTTATCACCTGAGATAAATTACACACCTTTGCAATATCACTTCGTATTCTTTTCAATGAACATGTTGCTGAGAGCGAGTCAATGTTTAGCTCCCCTAGAAAATACATTTCTCTATCCCAGTCTGTAACCTTCTGTAACATTAAGCATGTTTGTTTTTGCCATGCTAAAAATCAAAATTTCCATGTGGGACAATAACAACTTAACTGAATTGAAAAAGAGTCTTTGTGGTAACGGTCTTACCTTCCTGGGGGACCCAGGTCCCCCATGATGTGCATGGTCTGCATGGTACAATTCACCACATGGCTACTCTTCACAAACTCCTCGGTGGGCTCCCAGTTGATTATCTTTGATTTAGAGATATTATAATCCCTGCAGAATAAGACAGAACATCCCATCATTTGCCTGTTTAAAAACATTAAACATTACAAGTGCTGTCTTTGGGGATCAATAAGCATCATTTGGATGCATGTTCCTTCTGGACATTTGATTCTAACAGTACTGCATGTTCCACAGAGAGCGTTCGTTACAAGGGCAGACTCTAATTACATGCCTTTTGAGAATTGGTAAAGAGAATACAGAGTTTCCTCATGGAAGGCTGGGTTAATACTCCTTTAAGACAAGTTTCTGCTTCACTTACATGGTGCGTCTGTCCTGCCATCTGTGTCTCACACTGGCCATCCTCTCAGCCAGGGATGTGGGGCTGGATTTGGTTGTGTTCAATAATTCAGTGGAGTTCTGCTTCGAGAATCAAAAATAACAAGCTATTTAAAAAACAGTTACAAACAAGAATTGTACTTTTTTTTTCGATTGAACATTCATTTTCCCAAAGAAATTTTGAATCCTTTTTTTCTTTTTCCAACTTTAATTTCAGACTCTCCCGATTGTACGTGTCGGTCAGGTATGATGTTCCAATATGATTCACAAATTACTGAATGCTTTGATAAACATACAATGTTGCCTCCACTAAGCCAATGTGGTCTGATACGGAAATGTTAGTAATGTATTACTGAAACACTGACTCTTGACACTGTAATGCAAATTATTGGATAACAGTATTGACATTGTTGGATGTAGCATAACCTACGAGTTGGTGGAATGGAAGACATTTGGTGTAACGGTCATGATCAGTGTATGTGAAGATCCTGTGATTTCGTCGGCCCTTGGCCCTGTTCAGGGCTTTCACTTCGGTGTGGTATTGGCGGTCCAGTGGGGTCTGACATGCCGTTTCATTCTGGAACAGTTCCATCTCATACTGAGACCACAGACAGGGACACACGGTGACGAGGTGGGATTCATAAACAGGTCAAACAGAGACAGATTAAGATTTTTGCCCAGAAAAGTAAAGTAAAAATAGCTAAATCAATTATTAAAAGCACCTTGAGCTAAATTAAGTTTACCGTCATTATTTGCTTTGGGAAGAAGGTACTAAAAACTCAAAGTTCTACCTGACTGAAGAGTTTTTCCTGCCAGCCCACCACCAGCTCTTCCTCATTGTCACCTGAGAGGGAAACAGACATGTGAAATTATTCAAATATGGTTAGAAGGAAACATGCAACCTTAAACATTTATGCATGTTTAATATAATTTATAGACAATAACTGTTGCACACTTGTGTCCTTTTCTAGTGTTTGATGGTATGCACTTTCTGTAGACAGCAACAAACAGCTGTCCAAAAAAATCATATTTCACAAAATCAATATATATTATGTTTTGAGTAAGAGGTATAATGTATTCTAAACTGAAACACACTTGTGTTTGTTGTCAGTGATGGTTCAGCTGACGATTAAACCAACAAGTCCTGACTAGTTTGAAAGCCAAGCAGGGAAATTAGGAAAATCACAATGTTTACTAAAGATCCAGCAAAGTAGGCAAGTTGAAGTAAATAGCCCGTTAATATGGACAAGTGAAAACTGTAAGAATGTGAATTTTTCCTCTGGCCATCGCCATCAGTCCTTATCCCTGCAGCAGAAAAAAATCTTACCAGTCTGGCCTTGTGGGGTGAGGGTTTCCAGTTCAATAGCCCCTCTGTCTTGCTGGGACAGAACTTGCTGTTGGAGGTGCTGGGAGAGGGCAGCTGTGGTCGTCACCCTCTCTATACGTACCCTTAAGTGGATAAACAAATAAATATCGTAATTAAACTTAGCAAAAGTGTGCAGAAGCAGATTCTTACACAGAGTAATGTAACCAAGTAATGTTAGCTCATTCGAGGTTTGTAACTAATGCTGACGTCAATATTATCTACTTACTTTATTCTCAAGTTTTTGACAACATCCCGAGTCCGAAACACAGCTTCTCCGGTGTCCGTGTTCCAACAGTTTGCCATTAATATTTAGTAAATGAATATAAACATTCACGAAATGCTATTGTTTTGATTGATTTTATGTTATCTAACACGTTTCGTTAGCTAGAGGCTGAACACAGTGCAGTATTTTTGTCTTCGGCGTACTTGGCTTTATTTTTTTTAAAGATAAGCGCTGTAGCGCTTGCAAATATAATCGACACCAATGTCAACGACGAAAGAGTTTATGCTGTATCAGCTACTATAATAAAGTAATAATCTTACAGTCAAGCACAATACAGAAAATGTATATGTGTCGTTGCCATAGAGATTTTCTTCTTCTTCCTCTTCTTCTTCTTCTTCTTCTTCTTCTTCTTCTTCTACAATGTGGCGATTCGTCATTTCACACAAGCATTTTACCGCCACCAACTGAACGGGAGTATGTAGCAGTGGCTTAACTTGAAACATCTTTATGTTAAATCTATTTTTAGTTCATTGTATGTCGTTCCAACTTTTAAACGTAATGTTATGTTTTTTCTTGCTTGCAGTGCGGACGCTACATCGGGCAGGTTATGCACGCCCGTATCATTTGCCAACAGTAATGGTACTAGCAATGTGTCATCGAAGCAAAACGAAGAAGAAGACAGTGGGAGGATCCAATTGCTGACATGGCACTCCGAACCAATCAGATCACCTGGCGGGTCTCGGTTGTTGTTCTTCTGACCTGTTCCAATTCTGTATAACATTACAGCTTAAGTTATTTTCCAGCATGGCGTCATTTGTGACCGAAGTTCTCGCCAATTCTGGCAAACTGGAGAAAGAAGATCTGTCCGGTAAAATAAGCAAAATGTCGCGCAAGGTGGAAGATACAAAGGTAATCCACTAGCTAGCATAGAATCAGTTAGCTACCGCTGTGCTAAACAAAATTTGAATTACAGTAGGGTTAGCTTTTAACGCTAACATTGGAAGATCACTCATCATTTGATGAACGATTTCCATGGTACTCTATCAAATAACTCACAGCTTCAAATAAACAATAGTCAGAGCATTCGTTAAATCTAATACAGTGTGGTCTATCCAGCTCAGTTAATTTGAGTCAGTGTATTTAAGTGCATTTTTGTTAGCAAACCCGTTGGCTAACATTAGCCGTATGTGGTGCAGTGTGGTGACAGCTGCCCACATGACTGACATATTCAGTTTTAAACCCTAAGAAAATAGCTTTGTATTAACATTAATTTTACTAGCCACGTGTCACGGTTGGTCAGGGTTTCGCCATCAGGGCGTCAGAGTAGCTAAATCAGTTTTTAGTCTTGTTTCATTAACTGAAGCTTTGTGCATGAATCCTCTACACGAACATTTACAAAATGACCTCTCTAATGTGATGTTTTGTGTTTTTTTGTTTATATTATTGTAAATGGAATATCTTTGATTCAAGGCACTTTTAAGTTCTCAATTAAGCTCTGATCGATCGTTACTATAGGCCTATATACAGTATGTTCAATACGTAAGGACTGTATTTTCTGTGAATGAGTATTCAGGCCTTTGTAAAGTGCTCATGTTTAGAACAGCATAATTAATTATATATTTACTACATCTGTTGTGCAAGTGCATAATGACTGTATTTGTACACAAAGTGAAAACAGTCATGCTCTGTGCTTAAAGAAGAACGGTACACCTCATTACAATTAATCTATTTACTGTTTTCATTGTATTTTTTCTTTAATAGGAAGAAGTATGTGATATGATAAACAAGAGGTATACTGATTTCCTACCTAGTCTTCAAGGAGCCGAGGAGTTAATGGCACAGGTTGATGAAGTCTCCAAAGAAATGGATGCCCTTAAAAACTGCATTGAGACTGAGGTTTGTATTTAGAAATTGAAGCAATATGTAAGCCCTTGAAAGAGCAGGACAGATTGGCAGATTTACAGCAGCACTGTTTGGTGTTTGTCTATGTGGACACAGGTGCAGCAGAATATTCATGTGGCTGTGACTGAGTATGCAAAGCTGAAGCAGCAGCTGGAGAAAAATACTATCATCATAAAAATGCTTGGACACCTAAAAGAGGTACAACATGTGGTAATTTCATCTGTAAAATATTATGTCTTGCTCTCACAATTAAACGGGAGTTTTTATATGGATCCAATCATTAGAGTATGACCATGTAATATATAAAAGTTGCTTTTTATACACCTTGAAATCCTAAGGATGCTAATGACACTTTCTTGAGGAAAAACAGATTGTAATTCTTCACATTTATCTGATTCGATATTTTCTAATGAGCCCATAAAGTTATTATATGTATTGTCCTGAAAGAAAAATGGAGTAGGTAAGTGTTAGCCATACATTAAATTAAAGCCTTGCTCTCCGAAATGTTTTCACAGAGAGACAATGGAAATTTGAGCCTCCATGATTTACTTGTTGGAATGTTTCATTAGCTGTCATACCTTATATCTCATATCTTCTGTGTGACTCAGTTTCATAACGCAATGACAGAGTTCGGTGAAGCTTTACCGGATAAGAAGTATGTCGATGCAGCCAACCAGCTGGAACGGGTAAGAGTTGCTTACATCATGCCTACATAACTTTACCACTACTCTGAACTTGGACTGTGAAATTAATCAAAATCTGAAATTATTATACACTAACCAAGCTAATTTAGAATCCTCTGTATGTACAGTTTCCAATTCCTTCAGAGGGGCTAACAACTACTGCAATAAACCTGAAAGTACAACAAAAAATTAGATCTAAGCCTACAAACAACAAATTACTGCAAATGGTGTTGCATTGTGCTGCGTAGCTTCAGTTCAATTGAAGTTTATTTCAGACACGTTGGTTCATTTAAGCATTAAATATAAATACATTAGGAGGAAAACATCAGAGATGTACCCATGGTTGGCCACAAATCTAGTGATTAAAACACATACACACATCTATTTCAGAGTTGAAAGGAGAGGAGAACCAGGGCTCAGTTTGTGGAGGCTCAATAAAGGCCGCTATGGTTACATTTTTTGACAGACAGAAGAAGAGGCAGAAGGTGGGGATGACATGCACCAACAGCTCATGCTGGTATCAAATCTAGGCCACCGTATGAAGGACCCAACCTTAGTACATAGTAGGCATGCTCTCCAAGGTGAGCTTTATCACCTGCCTGGAAAGTGAAACTGGCCACCGGTTTATGATGAGTGCAACTTCTTAGAAATCAGTCTGTGTCTGCAGTGATCAGTCAAGTGGCGCCAACAAAGCTATTCTACTCAGTCCTGTGAAATGAATGTTAGGGTCAAATGTGACACCTGAAAAATGTGACTTAAATGTGTAGACGAGCTTTTGTACATTTTTATAAAGTTAAAATAAGGACGCCATCCAGCTAAAATAAGATCAAGGGTACAGGAGAAGTCTGATTACGGCAGTGCTATGTGCATATGGCTAATTACAATAACATAGTTTTCTTAAATGCTGATCAACTCTTTTTCCAGGCAAGGGCCAGTGTGGATTCACTAAAGGGCTGGAAGACCTCCCAGCTGCCTCTGCTCAGTGCTCTCAGCTCTGAGTTGACAGTGCAGAGAGAAAATTTAATTTACCACCTTGGAGATGAATGGAAGGGCCTTGTTGTCTGGAGATTACCATCTTCAAAGGGTAAGACTTCCGTGGAAAACTATTTGAAATTCCCAGCATGTGTGTCAGATGTGGTACTAATAGAACTTTTTAAAATACAGTCTGTTCTCGGGTTGCAGCGATTATTGGTTTCTTGGTTTACCATGGTATGAAATTTGATGGTTATCATACCATGAGCATTTGCTTATTGGAAAAAAGACAGAGAATTTCCACCACTCTGCGACTGCCTGTCAGACAGCGCAGCGGGAGCCACAGACGCACACAGCAGAGCAAATGACAAAGAGAGGCGAGACAGATATGACTGATCTCCAGCCCCCCAAAAAGAAAGTAGAATCAGTAACGTGGGACGACTTTGGATATCAGAAAAATAAATATAAATTTCCCCACTGTGGGACTAATAAAGGGATATCTTATCTTATCTTAAATCAACAAGGATTAGTCCTGGAGGACGGATACATAGTTTGTAAGAAATGTGGACAAAGTGTGGCCAAAGGAGGAAACACATCCAACTAGGTCACCATCTTCACCATCATCCTCCGTCTGTCAGATCACAATATGTGTCCAGTCATGACTTGAATCCCTAACAAAGAAACATGTGGAACAAAGAACATTCATACAACTAGAGGGACTAAATTCACAGATTCACACAGACATGTGTTTCTCTTGTAGGATCCTTTACATGTGGTCAGACACTTAATAACATTATGAGCCAGTAAGTGGTGAAAACAAGTGGTTTATGTTTATTTGCATTACATTTTATGGCTCAGTTTTTTTTTTAATCCCAGTTTCCATTTAAATGCACTACTGAAATAATTTTCCTCCTCACCCGCAGCGACAGCTGCCTGTCTGTCCTTTCAATGAGCTGCACCTCAGGTCAAATCCTGCTTTACACAGATTACATTTTTTCAAACACTCGGTTCCTTTTCCCCTCCTATGTTCTTTTCAAATAGGATAAGTACAGCTTATTTCTTATATTTTCAAAGGGGAGGCTTTTTAATCATACTTCCACTAAAAATAGTTTCGTGATTCCACTATGAAGCATTTGCTCAACCAAAACCTATTTACAATGTCCACCTTTATTGGACATTGTAAATAGGACAAATACTACTAATAATAGTGAAATACTGCCATACCCTGGTATTATACTTATACCGTTGTAACTCTAGTCTGTTCTACTTTCTGTGGCATTTTAACCCTTTTCATCAAAAATGTTACATCATACAAAATAAGTCCAACTTTTCCAATGAAACTGTGTTCACTGTTGTTTTAAAGGTACTCAAAACTTTACTCACTGTTGCTTTTCTTCCATACAGTGTCAGTGTCATGTGATATTAATCCTAAGCGGACTAGTGTGCGCACATCCAACAATAATACAGGTGCAAGACCAAAAGAAATAGAACTGCAACAAAGACAGAGGTCTGCACACTGTTAAGCTCCCAGAAATAATCTTTAATCTCTCTTATAGCAAAAGCAACGTTTCGATCTGGTGGATCTTCATCAGGCTTGTGTCAGAGAGAACAAACTGATCATGACTATAATCGCCCCGATGTCTGAATGCAGTGAAGGCGTAATGGGGTGTTAGTTTCTTCCACCTCTGTGACGCCTCAGGAGGTAGTAACAGCAACGAAATGGGCGTCGGTATGAATGAATTGCCCCGAGGTCGCAGAACGGGTGGGACATTGTAGTAATATTTTCAGCTGTGCGACCTACCACGGGGGATTTAACGATGCGGTAGCAACAGGAAGTCTGTTATTTTATGAACAAGCACAGAAGATGACTGCGGAGCTAGTGAAATATATCAACTTTTATGTTCCCTGTTGCATCTCTTAACATTGCGGAACGCCGGCATACATTGTGAACACACACACCGAGGTGTATTGTGACACCTTGTGCTGGTCCAGTTTGAACGTACTGAAGGGGTCACAGAGAAGGAAATTGTTTCGGCGCTGTTGTGCAATGCCTGTCTGAAAGTGGCTCGACAGAGAATTATAAATGCTGCAAACCAATGCTGACTGCATTAATTACAGAATTTTTTTAGAAACACTTACTAATTAGCTTTTCTTGTTTTATGCTCAACCTATCTCATCTGAGTGCGACGCATAATTAGTTGCTCTTGCATGTGTGCCACTAGAGCCTGCAGGTCTGAAGTCTTTCCTGAAAGTAGAGCTGAACCTGACTCATGCTTGCAGTAAGGACGGTGAACCGAAACCTTCTGCTCCGATGTGCTGTGTCCTACAAGCTCTAGCGATCCAGGGAGACCTTCAGCACAAGATCAAACTCTTCAGTAAGAGCAAGGAATAAGACTGACTGATTTTATTTTATTTTTTAACAATAAGCTAATATCGGCTCATTTAAACGACTGATCTAGCTTTAAAGCACAATGTATCCCAGATCATAAGTTGCTCAGTACTGGTTTCTGTTGTTGTCGTCCAGGTCAAGTGCTGTTGAAGACCATGTTGAGGTCATTGGTGATGTATCCATCGCTGTCAGTGACGGTAACAGAGCAGCAGGATGAGGGAATCATCCTGGCCTTACAGTGTTTGGAAGAAAGCCACGAAGAGAGATCCACTCCTTCACAGGTCTACAGTAAACTGCTTCTGGTGCTCAAGACACTGCACACACACCTGCTAGGTACAGTATGACGGGGCCAACGAGAACTGATACATCTTATTCCCAAACCAGTCAGATTAGTAGAACCATGTGTATTACCCATGCTTACCTCAAACTTTGTACTGTTGAAAGATTACACAATGATCTTAAGTAAAGCAAATCACATGTCCATTGTTTTTCAGATGTGTCCATCAGTGATAAAAAGCTCTCAGCCATCTTGGGGGAGCTGATTTGGGAGGAAATGTCCCAGTGCATCATCCGTGAATGTCTGGTCTACTCCATCCCCTCCAACAGCAGCCAGCTGGAGAAATACAACACTGTATGGAGCAGTTTGTAGAGTATAGTAGAAAGACAGTGTAACATATTCATGAAATATACAGGGCGTAACTTGTTTGCTTTTGTAAGCGATTCTCACGGATCACTTTTAAACAAGAGTGTGTGTCTTTGGTGTTATAAAAGTCTGTGTAACATTAGTGTGTGTTGATGAGCATTACATTCTAACTGAATATGTTTTGTGCTCAAGGTGATCAAGGAAACCGAGGAGTTTGAGAAGTCTCTGAAGGAGCTGGAGTTTCTGCAAAGTGATTCCACGGATCTGCTCAAATATGCCAGAGATGTCAACTGTCACTTTGCCACCAAAAAGTGCAAGGATGTCATCGTGGCCGCTCGCAAACTTATGACCTCAAAGATGCACAACACAGTCAAGGTATGTGTGAGCTGGGGCTGAATGTCTCAATTAATAGACTGAAGGCTTCAAACAACCCATTGTGCGACAGTCTTAATGTGATTTGGCACAGGGGCTTAGTTCATAGGAAAAAGTTCTGTTAAAACTGGGAATCTCCAGCCCCCTAGTACTATAACACAACCTGCACTTGTTCAAACACACTAATATTGTCTTAAATGTGGGTCATGACAGTAATAACGCAGTGTTTTTGTGCTTTTATGATGCTATCAAAATTATTGTGCGATCTAACCCACCTGACTGTTTCACTAAAATGGCAGCGCATCGTATCAGATTAAACTAACTGCATTCTACCTTTAGATTATATCCCCTCCCCCCACATGTTTCTATTTGACTTATTTAATTGTTTCAATTTCTCCATCCATTAGATCACACCAGACTACAAGCTGCGTCTCCCAAAGCTTCTCACTCCAGGCTCAGAGGCGAAGGTGAAGCATGAAACCAAAAAGGAGGAGGTAATGATGGAGAACACAAAGCAGCTGTCTGCATGGAGCCTGTGTCTGCCGGCCTGTCGCATCAGTGAGTCAGTGCAGCAGCTGATGGATCTGGCACTCAACACTCTGTCTGAAGCCGTTGGAAGTTCCACCTATTGGTATGTTGCAGTGCTCAGAGAACCAACTTTCTTCTGTATTGAACAACTGTGATTTTTATGAGGCCACCGGGCAGGGAGAGCTGAGACTTGTCAGAACATCGATGAATTAATGTTAAGAAATACAATCCATCTCTCTGTTGTTCTTTACAGTGCATTACAACTGTTCTTCACTGTGAGGAACATCTTCCAGTTGTTCTATGATGTTGTACCGACTTACCACAAGTACGGACATTTCCATCATACAACACACAGCAGATCAAACCAACACGTTTTCAGTGGATGTGTAAATGCTCGTCTCTCATTCCTCTGTTACTACCATTACCATTCAGGGAGAACCTGCTCAAGTTCCCTCACCTGGCTGCCATCCAGCACAACAACTGCATGTACCTGGCCCACCACCTGCTAACCCTGGGCCACCACTTCAAAGCTCACCTGCCACAACCCCACAATGAGGGTATTGCGACATTTGTTGACATGGTTCCCGGATTCAGGAAACTTGGTAAACAAACATTTGAATTGTCTGCCACACTGCCATGAAGTTTGGTGCTGAAAGTCTAAAACTCCTGGCTTGATTTTATTGGAACTTCTTTATTTCTTGGTGACCTTTCTGACCTTTCTTGTCGCAACACTACTGGGCCAAAATTTCCACTTCTGCATGCAAAATACTGATGTCTGATCTGCCGATTGTCTTGATTCGGAGCATCCTCTTGTAATTTTCCTCTAGGTGCCCGTTGTTTCTTGGCACAAATGAACGTCCAGAGAGCTGAACTATTGGAGAGACTTTCCACTGCTCACAACTTCTGCAACCTGGATGATGAAGACCACTACATTGCAGCCAGCAAAGCTGTGAGACAGGTGAGAGAAAAGGCCTTTAAAATGTAATCTAACGTTGTTGTGATAATGGGATTCAGCTCCTTGACTGATCATTTGTGAGGCTGCATTGCATTCACAGATTTTCTTTTTCTTCTCAGTGATCACATTTTGTGCTTGATTACAGGTCATCCATCAGTTGAAGCAGTTGGGCACAGTGTGGCAGGATGTCCTACCAGTCAGCATCTATTGTAAAGCCATGGGAAATCTCCTCAACACAGCCATCACAGAAATCATTGCCAAAATCATGATGCTGGAGGTTTGTCTTTTTCACTTTTTCAATCATGGCCTCTACATTAACATAGGTCTTAGGTTATAAATCCAGAGATCTTACTGTTTCTCTAAGGATGGACATTGATTTTCAAATAGTCATTAATTAATCCAAAATCGATTAGTATACACAATTATCATTTTGTCATAAAACATGTTTTTCCCTTGTTTTTAACCCGCTCCTGGTGGTAATGCAGTACTACTGCCAGAAGATGGCGTTAATACAGCTACAGGCTGTTGGCAACCGCTGCTAACAAAAGAAGAACGCACAACTGGAATTCAGATAACGAGAGTCAGTGGCCGGCACAAACAAATACATTTTTGGTCTTGAATAAAGGCCAGGTTAAAAAAGAAACAGGAGGGTTAAATTACCTGCTGTTTAATGGCTAAGATATCAAAACCAGCATAATTTACATTTCCACAGCAAACACCAACAAATGACAGAAAAGGCATTATCTGGACGAGATCTGATCGTGATCTGCTGTATACTCATAGTATACATTATTATTCTATTGCTGTCAATTAAGGATTTTATTTTTCACTTAACTGTCTAAAGGATATTTCCTCTGAGGATGGGGAGCACCTCCACACTCTGTGCCAAACTATCATCGAGGAGGGTCCGCTGGTCTTCATTCCTCTAGCTGAAGAAAACAAGAACAAGAAATACCAGGAGGAGGTGCCTCTCTATGTGAAGAAGTGGAGCACCTTCAAGGAGCTGGTTATTGTGCTGCGAGCCAACCTGCAGGAGATAGTCGACAGGTAAGAAGCAAATCTGTTAATAAAGAAAAACATTTCATCTTTTTTTTCTACATTAATCAGTTGTGTTTAATTTCTTTTATCTTATTCATTCACCCTTCTGCTCATTTCCCCAAATCTTCCTCCTGCAAAATGAGTCATGTGATTTCTTTAACAGTAGATTTAGGACTTATATTAACTAAGTTAAATAATGCCCTGGTTTGCCAGTTGTTCTGCTTTATACTTATATTTTTTATTTAAGTTTGTTCCAACTACCATCAATTTACTGTACTTGGGACACGTTTAAAATATCTGAAAATTGAAGCAGCTTTGGCCCAAATCTCCTGAGTTGTTATTCTGAGTCAATCTCCAATCACACTGCCACAGAGGATATCGTACAGATTTTTCATTCATGATAATAGTATTCCTGAAGATGCATAAATGCACCTGCAGCACTGAGAGCAGAACTGTCTCCACCGATGTGTGTGATTGGCTGATCGGTCTGTGATTCCTCTCCACAGGTGGGCTGATGGTAAAGGTCCGCTGGCGCTGGAGTTCTCCAGTTTGGAGGTGAAGAATCTGATCCGAGCCTTGTTTCAGAATACGGAGAGGAGAGCTGTAGCTCTGACCAAAATCAAATAGAAACTGAACACTTTTTCCTGAGGAAAATATGATCCATGCCTTTATTCATTAAATATATGCATTAACATGTAGATGTGTCAAACCATTTGTCCCAGAGAAGAGGTTGTCCGGTCTGATGGAGGTGCAGATTGTTGTTGAGGGTATAAGCTGGTTGTAATCAGTCTGTGGGATATAGTCTTTCTCAGACTTCAATTAGTTCTGCATAGATTATTGGATGTCTTCTTTAAATCAGCATCCTACAGCGTCAGTCATATAGCTATGTGGTTTATCACTACAAAGCCAGCTGAGGTTGTGTATCCAGTGGCCTGCCATCTGTTGACATGTGATGTCGTTTCCAGGGTTAACTTTGCTGCACATTGTTAATCAAACTTCATCTTTGACTCCTTTCTCAGCTTTGCTCTTCTGATGTAATTTCAGGAGAGACTTTGTTTGGTGATGATTGAACTTAAACGCCCTCAAATAACCATTGAACTCTTGTATCTCTTGTAAGAATTTTCTAATGCACCGTTAAACTGAACTCTTCTATAATGTATTTATTGCTTTTTGAAATAAATGAAAACATTAAACTTTTCAGAACCTTTTGCAAACTGTCCGTCTTTAATGAATATTTCGGTGATCTAGGCGGCAGAGCATGATACCTTGCCAGAACATAATAGTGTGCATCCACTGACACCTTACAACCTCACAGGGACTCCAAGGAGTCTCTGGGTCTGACCAGGAAATACTCTTATACAACTTACATTCACATTGTTTGTAGACTTTGGTTATTTAGATGCTAAATAAAGATATAACGTGTCAATTAGTGAGCTGGATAGAGCCTCAGTAGCTGTTTCCTTATTTCCAGCTAATTTGACCCTCTCTGTGCCAACCCTCATATTGTATGTACAAGAGTATATATGCAGCTGGAAATAATCTTGTCTAACTCTTGGCAAGAAACCAAATTCCAGAACATAATTTTTTTTTCTTTAAAGGGATAATACTGAAAATACAGACAGAAATATGTGTTGGAGATTAACGTGTTTGTCCAGATAGTCTGACTAGTTCGGTGATTGATTCCTCCAAGATGATTACACCAACTAGTGACATCCAAAAAGTGCACAGAGCTGTCCTCAGTAATGTTCTTGGTAATGCAGACTGATGTTTTAATGTAACTATGTTCACATGATGTGATGACACTTAAAGAGTCGGTCCATCGACACAAACCTGCCACAGCCACATGCACTGCTTTGAGTTAAGGCAGAGGGAGGAGACAAACAGCAGGACAATCACAGAGCACCTCCTTCTAACTCTTTACTCCACGTCTCCATCTGATCCGGCTTCAACTTCTGGCAGCAGCTGTATTAATCCTGAGCTATGCTTTACAGGTATGTCATCATTTCATCCTCTTACAATAATGTTTTCAGTAGAAGCATAATTAAATCAGAAAAATGTGGTTATTTGACTTTTTCAAAATGTATGTGTACATTTATAACAATACTGGTTACAGGTTTAAACATGTTACAACAAACAGGAGTAAAGTCATCTGAACTCGCATCTTCTTTCTCCTCTGTTGTATGAAATGTGACCATGTTAGTAAGACAATGTACTCATATTTTGATGTGTAATTCAAAGAGGGTTACAGTTGAGGATTATTCTCATCAGTTTAATCTGCAGATTATTTTCTCAAATGATATGTTGTTAAAATCCAATACAACAAAACAACAATCCAATACAAACAATAATTAAAGATGTGGAAAAGCAGCAAATCCCCACTGGAGAGGCAGACATCAGGCAGTGCTTGTCATTTCTTTAGTAAAACAGTTTCTATCAGTACATTAAAGGACCTCTTGTATCTGCCTTACATGATTTAATGTTTTGCTCTTGCCATAAACTGAAGAATATTTTAGTTGGTGTGCACTAAGCTGAATATAAAGTAAATATTTGTTTTCAGTAATTAATGATGAATTTATATGTTTTGTTTAAGTGGAGAGGCTTATTCAAGGAAGTTCATATTTTCCCTATTATTAGTGCTTAATTGTGCAATTATTTCTAGGAAACATTTTAAGCAATGACTCCAGTGGTTATTGTGTTGCTTTTTATCACAGTACTTTTAATGTCATCGTGTAGCTTTTAAGCTGCCCGTTCATGCCTCCTGCATCATGTGTAATTTTAGTTCCTACCTGCTGCTGTTGTACATGGGGACCTTAATGAGTGTAAGACATAAGCCTGGTTTGCATATTCATACGAAGTGTAATAAATAATTTGTTAACTTGCACATTACATTTTTCTTGCCACTTGTATTTATGTGCAGATAAGACATCTTTCATCACCTGTATGTCAAAGTTACAAAATCTAAACATCACTGCATCCATACATACATACATACAGTAAATCCCTGGATTGACTAAAAATAGTCCACCAAGTCAGGACAGACTCGGAATAAAAAGACATTTATGTTAAAGTTAAGTCGTCTCTCCCCTTTAATAACTAAGATGGGTTTTTTTAGCTTTTGTGCCTGTTCATATAATTGATTCTTGAATCTCAAGAATCTCTTTGTGTGTGTCTGTGTTGTGACACAGTAGGGGCAGCGCTGTTTGAACATTTTCACCAGAAACAAGTGAATTTCCACAGTTCATCTCGACAATGCTTTTTCTAAGCCTTCTGGCCGATACGGTGTAATCTTTTCAAATCCATCGTGCTCCTTGGCGTGTCTCCGATTAATTTTGAGGATTAGTGATAATCCCTCCATGTGTGGTAAGTGAAGCAGTGACACAGACACTGATCAGCCCATGTCTGACTGATGAAACCTCATTCCATACTGATAAGGAGGTAAAGCAGCATTTACTTTTGGCACATCATCACAACTCCGACTGATCGATAGACATAATCTCTTTTTTCTTGGTTGGGCAGCGGAATATAAATAAGAAATAGGGTTCTCAAAAAAATTTGCATTTGCTACTTGAACTTCAAGTGAACATGTTGCATTACACAAAATTCTTAAAATCTCTTGGGTTCCAACAGCACTGTCTAAATAATCATCAATACATTCTAACTCCTGTTGAAAACTTGACATATTTGACATAATTGCCCCAACAGAAGCCACTCTGAGGAGTGATTAACACCTTGAAGATCTCAGCGATGCTCTCCACTGTGATATGCAGCAGAGAGACGCTACAAAACGGTCAGTGCAACAGTCAGGTCAGACGCCCCGTCAGGCTTGAGCCTCGCAGGAACTCCATTCCCCCAACACAGACCCTCACTGCTAAACATCTGCTGGCATACCTGCCCCGTCCACGGCCAGAAACCATCCATTACACTCCGTACACTTACAAGGTACAACTTTCTATATCATATTATGGCTTTTTAAAAGTCCCTTTACTGTTTTTTGTTACTACAATGTTTGAGCTTCACTATGCAGAATGATGTTTGAGTTTGAGAGGGCTGCTCCTTACATTAATCTACTTCTGCGCTCACTTTAAATCTGAGATGATAAAATTAATCTGCAGAGTTTTTCTATGTCTTTTAAACTAATATCCTCTTGTGCCCCATTTCTACTGCTTAGTACCAGTTTGACTCGACTCTACTCGCCTTTTTTGCGTTTCCATTAGGTAAAAAGTACCTGGTACCTGGTACTACTTTTTTAGTACCCCTCCATTGCGGTTCCAAGCGAGCCGAGCAGGTACTAAAAGGTCACGTGAAACGTTACAGACCAGCACAAATCAATGTTCTGCCACACTAAAACAGCAAAGCTACTTTAGCGGCTGTAACTTTTTTTTTTTATTGCAGTATTGCAGCCGTCATATTGAGGAGGTGCAGACATTCCTGTCATAAACAGCCGATGACAGGATCAGCAGAAATGGGGCTTTGATTCTGTACACTGAGCACCTCGACTCCTGCCAAAATCCAAAATGAGTCAGCTACAGCTACAGCTCATCGTAGCACCAGTCCCCAACATTAAAACAAACCATTCGAATACTGATGACACAAAGAAAACAGTAGTCAAGTCCTCCAGTTTTGGACACATCACTGGTATCAACAGGCACATATCACATTTTGAAGGAGACTTTAGTACTAGACGGCCTACAATAGGACTCAGCTTTTTAAAATACTTTTATTATTTGCTGCAGTTTATGAATATTATGATTTTGTTTTTCATTTCAGGTTACAGTTAAATCAAATTCCATGATGAGCGCAGAGAGAGCCTCTCTCATCCAAACCTTTAACATCTCAAACTGCTCGTCACTCGCACCATCTCAGGAGGCATCTCCCTCCCTGACCCAGAATCCCTGCAGCCAGTCCTCTCAGCCTCTGACTTTGGCTCAGCAAGAGCCCCACCAACAGCACACTTTTCAAGCAGCTCCTTTGGAACCAGTAGGAGAGACCCCAAAGCCTCAGCGTTTGCATCGCAGCAGACGCCTCAAGCGTTTCAGCTCCAGGTGGCAATCGAGAGGCTCCACTGGCAGCAGCAACGTTCCCTCTGCAATAGAGAAAATGCATGTTGCAAAGAGTCACAAGAAGCGCTGCAAGCTGCTGGGTGACGAGGACTCATTGCATGTCACTGCCAGCAATCAGCGCCAGCGTTATGTCACTAAGGATGGCAAGTGCAGGGTCAATCTAGGACCTATTGCAGACAAGAGTCGCTTTATCTCAGATATTTTCACCACATTAGTGGACCTCAAGTATCGCTGGTTCCTTCTTGTCTTCACTATGTGCTACATTCTCACATGGGTGACCTTTGGTGGAATATACTTCTTTGGTGCCTGGTTGCGTGATGACATTACACATGTTCACGACCCACTATGGAAGGCATGCTTTGAAAATGTAGACAGTTTCCTTTCAGCCCTGCTACTGTCATTAGAGAGCCAGAGGACTATTGGGTATGGCTCCAGGATGGTGACAGCTAACTGCCCAGAGGGTACGATACTCCTGATGGTCCAGTCCATCCTTGGCTCCATTATTGATGCACTGATGGTGGGCTGCATGTTTGTTAAAATCTCCCGGCCACAGCAGAGAGCCCAGACGCTGATCTTCAGCAAGCACTGTGTCATATGTGAGCGTGATGAGAAGCTGTGCATGCTCTTCCGCATTGGTGATCTTAGAGAGAGCCACATGGTGGATGCCAAGATCCGGGCGAAGCTGATCAAGTCCAGGCAGACCAAGGAGGGCGAGTTCATCCCACTGGAGCAGTCAGAAATCAATCTGGGCTATGACACTGGGGGAGACCGCCTGCTCCTGGTGGAACCCCAGACCATTACCCATGTCATCAATGAAAACAGCCCTTTCTGGGAGGTGGGGTCTGAGCGTTTGAAGAGGGAGACCTTTGAGATCATTGTCATCCTGGAGGGCATCGTAGAAGCATCAGGTTTGTGGAAGTATTTTTACATTTTGTGTTGTTCTCCAACAGAGGTCTTGTCCAAACCAATACAACTACCTTGCAGTATGTTGCATTTTGAGATCCTTTTCCATCTTACTACATGGTGCATCAAGGTAGAGGTGTGGTTGGAATCGCATAAGCCTGAGGAATCGGGATGTGAAATGTGTTGTTTGCTTATTTACTATTGCTTAAATACTATATATTTATCTTATCTAGAAATAGGGAATGTCTTTGGTGCATTAAATTTGAACTGTCATTTGCAATGTCTGTATTTTACTACTTACATTGGCAACTTAACATTTCTGCTAAGCAGACGTACTTTGGCCATGTCTGAGAGATTGACAGGTTCTGACCTGTTCCAGACAGTGAGTGGTTGCACATGAAAACAGGTGTAAACTAATGTAAAGAGGATTTTAATCCCATCAGCAGCACCAGACAACAGACCCAGTAGTTACTGCCTGTTGTCTGCAAAAAATTTTCAAATCAACACTGTGAAATGAGACCACAGAATCTGTTCTTATTGGACAAAAATGTTGGCCAAGTGTGGATGGAAGACCAGAAATGGAGAGCAAATCATACAGTATGTTTTCAAATATACTTGCATGATTGTGAACAGAAGCTATGACAAAACACTAAATCATATTGTGTATACCCTGATGTGAATGTATACACAATATGAATGTAAGTGTCAGGTATCTCTCCAAGATACCCTCAAGTGACCCTCTGATGCTTTGTTGTGTTGCAGGTATGACATGCCAGGCGAGGACATCCTACACAGAGGATGAGGTCCTCTGGGGTCACCGATTTGAGTCATGCATTTCCTTGGAGAAAGGGGCTTTTCGTGTGGACCACAGTGCGTTTGACAAAGTCTTTGAAGTCCAAATGTCCCCACTCAGTGCAAAAGACAGGAGCACAGCAAAGGAAGTAAAAGCTTTAGAAATGTTTGCTAAATAAACAGTTCTTATTTTCTACATTAAAATCACATATGTGTAATCAGCGATCTACAGTGATTGTGATATTCCCAGATAATTTATAACAGTCATACTTAAAGAATTTTAATCTCAGGGAAGCAATAATTTCTGTTGTTCTATGGTATATGTAATGAGGCTTTCTTATATTATTTAATCAATGTTACATTATGAAATGTTTAATGTTCTGTTTAAATAATATTTCAGAAATAAAGTTTAAAATGTTCTGCTCAACTCAACTGTGTGGTCATTTCTAAACGACTGAAAAATAGTGTGGCAATAATCTTAACTGAAAGGTCCACTTACATACTGGCTTTTTCTGGACCTTTCAACGCAAGAAGGTTTGACTCCACAATCTAGATTCAGCAAATAAAACTGGGTTAAATAAATCATGTACGAATAAAATGCTGGTTCTGTGGTTATCGTTGTAAAATCAGAAAAAGGCACCGACTGCAGGACCATTCTTTATAGCCTAGGCTTTTAATTAGGCTCATCATGCAGCAGAACGGTTCTGTATTTTTCCCCCCAATATTTTTGTTGTTATATATTCCATTATTGAATGAATAATAGTGATGCATAAGCATACATGTAGATGTTAGTAATTAACTATGATAAGTAGGCCTACAGCTGTCAGATAAGTGTAGTGGAGTAAAAGCAACACTGAAGCATAAAAACTGAAGTATAAAATGAAAATTCTCAAGTAAAGTAGATATGCAAGGGCTGCAGCTTTATACTATTGTGTTCATCATTTTCACCTTAATGTACTTAAACTCCACACCGGTAGATGGCGCTGATGACCAAAACGTAAATATCTTAAAATTCAAAGAAGAAGAAGAAGGCCCAGAACAGCAGCATGATGGGATATGAAAGTCCTCCGGCGGCGCGTTGCCGCCATGTCACCTAGAGAGAAACACTTAGCCATTCTCTCTGCTTTAGGCGTTGCTAGTTTTACTCTTTATTATTTTCCTACTATTCTTTTCGCGGCTCTAATTCTAGCCATTTGTTTAGCTGTGTGTTATTATCACAGCGGAAAATCGCTTCCCGCCAGGTTGGGCCTGAATCCGCGGGCTGGTCTTAACGTACCAGGGGTGCTCAGGCGCTGGTTGGGGGGTTGGGGGGTAACCGGCGTGTCGGTGGCCGCACGGGGCAGAACCAAGAGTAGCAGAAACAAAGTCGAGTTCCGGGAGTCGGACGGACAATTCCGAGAAAGGTTTGATGAAACCGGGATTTATCGGAGGGAAACATTGGATAGTGACTCATTTCTTTTCAGTCCACGAGATTTCCTCATGGGGAGTTACATCGGGAAAGCAGAAAGTCCAGTTGCTGACCCTTTGAGGCCGAGAGCAGGGAGAAATCCCCGAGAACAACTGCGAGAAAAACTGTCCAGACCCAACCATGCGGTCTATACTCCAAACAGGAGGCTGTCATTTGCTGGGTACGTTTATTATCAAATTACCAACACTATAACACTACCAACGTAAACGCTCAATCCACTTGGAGGCGGTAGAGTTGGAGGTTCAATTTCTTGGCGGGTTTCAGTGATTAACTGGAAGCTTCGGAAAGATCTTAATGGGCATGACAATTTCATTCCCATTGGGCGAGACTTTCATATTGTCAAGCTGTGAACCATTGCACAGGGAAAATATCAACTTGCTCAATCTATTTGGTTTCAATTGGTTTACTTTCAGTATTATGTTTTTAATATACAACATAGTCTGAGATATAACATTAACGTCATGGACTAATTTCCGTGTTGTCTGCTGTGATCACACAGTCCCATTCTGTATCAAGACTGAGACAATTAATCAACGTCTGACATTACGAAATATTAGAGAATAGGAAATGAAAGCTAGAAAATATATGAACGAACAATCAATAGGGGATCAAGTCCTGCGGCACCATCATCATACATGGTCCTGTAATGCAGTCAGTCAACATGCACAAATGATCATTTCAAGGATGTGTGATGAATAATCGTGGCCTATAAAGCCCCATCGTTGACCCGTGATTTGGTCTCATAGCCTTCCCTACCGACCATGGGGAAGGCTGAAGTTACAATATAGGAGTCTGTATGATATGGATGTTTATTGTATAAAAATGTATACATCTTGGCTGTATATCCATTATTGGATGCAGGTAACATGTATTTACACTTGCATTATATGTTTTTTGCCCCTATAGGGAGCCACTTGGAACAGTGGGCAGGTTTACCATTACCCCCCAGCGCCACTACCCCCTGCAGCAGCCAGGTGTCTCATCAGTGGGAGTGTTACCTCCTGTTAAGTGGGAGGGCTTCAGAAAGAAAAACATTCTCAGCCCCCGTAACTCCCCAGCTGTCCTCAGCCCTGTTACTGTGAAGATCGCGAGGCCCGACCACCACAGCTGCCAGAGGTCTTGACAGTCTCTCAAACAGTCTACCACTGTCTAGAAATAAATTACACACATTGAATTAACTGTTTGTTTCAGCTTCAGTCATGATATATATTGGTAGTCATGTCTCTTGAATTTTTGGTTACAATTCTTGGTTTGAATTGAATTAAAATTGAATTCTTGTCAATTTAACAGTGCCTGAAATTGGAGGTACTGTCAAAGATCATAAGGTTTTCACCTTTCACCAGTTTACAGAGTACTTGACAAAAAAATATGCCCTTGACTGAAAAGAGAAATTGCCATTGAGTAGTCCTCCAATATAGCCTGTCTTTTATTGTTTTTCATTACTGTGTCAGCACACTATGATGCAACTTTGGTGACTGCTGATGCCACAGATAGTGTTGGTGTTTGTTAGGACTATCAAAAAGTGTTATTTTGTCAAGCGTCCAGTACTGAGTAAATCTCTATTTGTTGGTCATCTGTTTTGTCTTTGCTGTTGAGCATTAACATTGACCAGAGCTGTATTGTCACCTGATTGGTTTTTAGTTTGGACCTGAGTTATACAGGGCTTCCCAGAGCCCCTGTGGACCCCTGCTCCAGAGAAAGTGTCCTCAAAGCGTTGAAGGAAAGCCGCAAGAGAGAAGTTGAGGAAGAGGACAGGAGCTTCACAATTGAGCAGAGAAGCAAAAGAAGGTAACCTGCTGAACAACACAACAGGACTTGCTTTATGCTCCTAGTCGGCTGAAGTTTTATGCTTGTTGTTATCCATTTTCATCTCCCAAGGCGTAATGACAGCGATGGAAGTACACACTCTGCTTTTGGGCCTCTTTTACCCAATGGAGCACCATCACAGCTGGTTCCCAAGTAAGTTAAACCTTTCTAAAGAGAGACATCTTGTGTTTGAGTTTTACTTACTGTGAAGGGTTTCCCACAGGAAAGCTGTTAGCAGGGGAGTAACCATTCACTGATGTCCTTAGTGCACTGAAATACAATGTAAAGCATAAGATAGATATCAGCAGAAATTAATCAATTATTTTCAAAGCAAATGTAACATTCTCCTGCCTGTCAGGTCGAGTGCTCTGCTGTGTTGTTAATGTGGCATCTCCAGCAGTGGAGAGCAGCCTCTCTGCTGCACCATTAGTTCTGGGAAAAGAAATTGTCCTTCAAGATGCTGAACGACTGCAGAAATGGACTGAGCACCAAGTTATTTTCTTCCACACAGAGCAGATTGAAATAGTTTAATGCTGCAGTGTGAAGATGGAAAGTGGTGATCTATTATCCATTAGCATCTGCTCTAGGCACGGCCATATGCAGGCTTTTAGAAATACCAAGGTCGAAAAACCGAGCTGGCTATGATTTCCCTGATTTGCAATTTAAGCCATTTGGAAGACAAAAATTCTGATGATTAAAACCATGTCAGTGGGCAGTAGCATAAATGAAGCAGTAATGCATGAGAGTCCGGTTAAATGTATCAGTGAATAATCCATCCCCTATGAGTTGTTTTCTCTCTCCATCTGTATTCACCACCTGTCCCTTCATCTGTGACTCCTCACTTGTCTCTCCTGTCAAAGCATTTTAAAAATGACAAAGTGAAATTCTATTCACCTCATTTATTTTTTCATCTTTGTGTTTGAGTTTGCATCGTTTTGCATTTGAATAATAGAAAAAACAAAAAACTTCTATAGTCGACTGCGTAGTAATTGAATGCATCATTGCAGCCTTACTTTTTCCATTCCATCAACATCATTTTATATAACATTTAGAAATGGATTTTCATAAAATTCTTACTCCCCCTGGCGCGGGGGGGGGGTCCAGCTTAGGGTTTTAGCATACTGACGGAAACCTTGTTGTTTACTTGATGCTGTGACATGTATGACACTGTGTGACGTATAGGATGCCTGTCTAAATGCTGGGGAAATTGCTGCTTCTTTCTTTCTCTAGGCCGGGAAGCCTGAAAAGAGGGATGACCTCACTGATGGAGGAGTCCACCATGAAGAGGTCTCGCACGTCCTCCATCAGTTCTAGCAGTGGTGTCCATCCCCTGAGAGGATCCCCAAGCACCACGAGAAATCCTATCCACAGCTCCTACAGCTCTTCAGTAGGCCTCATCCAGGTAACAGCTACCTGCCGCGTTACAGTGCACGTGGCCCAGCTTAGGTAAAGTGTAGTTGTTAAGCATTGTCCTCGTGTTCACCTTCACAGTGGAAGAAACCGTCAGCACCCAGTTCCCCTCTGTCCAGCCCCGGATCATCTCGCTGTCAGACTCCAGAGGGAGCCTCAAAAAGATCCAGGTTTGTCTTTACTGGTTTGCTGCTAATCGTTCATGTTTAATCTAATGTTACAATTTTTAACTTGTGGTTTCACCACCAGAGAGGAAGTCGGTCAGTCTCCCAGCTCAGCTTCCTCAGTGAGGTCGGACCAGGCAGCCTCTGAAAAGGCCCCTGTTACCT
Source organism: Chaunax sp. Z400 (assembly GCA_037577475.1). Classification (NCBI taxonomy): domain Eukaryota; kingdom Metazoa; phylum Chordata; class Actinopteri; order Lophiiformes; family Chaunacidae; genus Chaunax; species Chaunax sp. Z400. The sequence goes on from CM075201.1 coordinate 20,586,148, forward strand.
GTAAGTGTCATTCAACTCCAGTTGTTTTCTTGTGTTGTAAACGAAGAACTTGTTCAAGAGTGCAGCAGTTTGTGCAAACCTATAATATTATATAACATTTCATATCCCTCAAAGTTTTACCCCTACTAGATCAAGGACATATTTTTTTTACTTCCCCAATTTCAAAGAATTTGGATTACTGTATAAAACATACTCACAAATAAAACTGAATGTGATCATGCTTATTGACATATACTTAAGACAATGCAAAGACAGTGTATTTTATGTTTTACCCGATCAACACCTGTTCGGATCAACACAATCTACAGGTTAACTGGATAATTGGTAGCAGATAATAGTTTCATGATTGGGTATGAAAGGGGCATCCATGAAAGGCTCCTTCTTAAGCAAGGATAGAGTGAGCTTCACCATTTTTTTGAAACGTATGATTCCATAAAGGATATTAATACCTGGGCCCTGGAATACTTTTAGTCGTCTGTAAATGCAGTTAATTTGAGAATGATTTGATTGTTTTTATGTACATTTTACACAACATCCCAACCTGACTAGATTTATTGTAGATGACACGAGGACAGCGATTTGACTGTGGCACTTTAATTGAGTCTACTTTGAATTAATAAATGTAGCTGACAGCAGAATAAATGAATTTTATAGTGACACAGATGAAGAAACTGCTGCACAGCTGGTTGATACTGGATCCACTTAACAGGGTCAGTATTGGTGCAGAAGCTGATCCAGTGTATCAGACGACTGACTGCATCTCTTCCAAAAACACTGATTTAGTTTCATTGTCCTTGATTTGATGTTGCAGCCAAACTGATTCCAGTCCCCAAGGTTCCAGTCACTACCTCAACAGAGTCAACTGTTAGTGGAAGCAAAAGAAAACGAAAGATCCAGCTTGTGTCCAGCCAACGGGACGATCATATCTCTCTCGTAAGGAATGCTACATTCTTCCCATAAGCCCTTGTATAAGAAGTTGATTGCCCTAAATTTATTTTGGTGCTTGTTGATTTGCAGCCTCCGCCTCCAGAACTGGGATACACCGTCACTGTGAAGGACCTAGATGAAGAGAAAAAGGCTGCTATCAGTAAGATCCAGAAGGTCCTGGAGACTCCCGGTGAGTATAAGAAGCCACAGGATTTGTGCTACACTGACACCCTCCATTCACACATACAGACTCAAAAATAGGAGCAGTGCCAGGCTAACATATATTGCTAATTCAGCCTTGAAATAATATCCTGTTGTCACACGACTCCAGACTTAAAAGCCGATTTGAGAAAGGTCCAGCTTTCTGATTATATATTCTGATTCTCTATGCTTAATGCACACTAAAACACATGGCGTGAGAAATTAAGTGCTTTGTTATAAAGTGGAAAATTGGCAAGATGAGAAATTAACTGTCCAGTGTGAGCTGATCATTTAAATTACTCATTACTAAACATGTCCCTCAGCTTCAGACCTGTTAGAGGCGTGAGGCAGCTTACTGATTTGAGTTTCTGTTTGTGTGAATGGGGGGAAATCCAGCTGAGAACCTTTGAGACGTTGTCTTCCCGCACTTCTGCAAACCTATAATAGATTAATTCTTCCAAAAAGTAATACAGATTTAATTTCTGCTTGTTTCTGCGATGATGTTAAAATTACTTCTGTTTTTGCTGGTGTATCCGGATCATTAAACTCTTGCAGTTTCTTGTGCCTCTTGACGGGATGAGCCCTTAATGCCGATTTGTCCTCCTTTAGCTCCAGAGCCAGCAAAGTCTGTCTCTCCCCCAGCCACTGCCTCCACGCAGCCTCCCTCCTCTACCAGCTCTACCACTACCACCCTGAGTAGCCTTCTGGCGGCTCCTCTCACCATAACCTCCAGTTCAACCATCCCAGTCATTAACCTGGACCCAAGCCCAGTCACCAGTGTCAGCACGGCACCAGCAACCTCCAACCCACTGCTGGATGCGCTGAAAATGCAGAGCAGCATTCCTGCCTGCTCCCCACCTGCTGCAAACACAACTACAGGTATGACCACTGAACTGAAGGTGATGCCAAACACAGTTCTGAAGTCGTCTGGGCAGGATAAACAACCTGCACAAGTTCAGGTTCAAGAACATCTAATGATCATCCACATTCTTGTTTGATTCTGACATGTTTTTCCCTCTGCAGTGTCAGCATCTACGACATCTGTACAACCCAGTGGATTAAACCTGAATGTTTCAACTGCAGTGGCCCCACTGCTCCCTCCTATCTCCAAGTCCCAGTCCTCCTCTGCCGCTGTAGAGCAGCCCTCTGCCTTTACTCAGGTGCTGGGTCAGGTCTCCAAGGTTTCCAGCAGCACTCCACCTGCAGCAGGAGCAGGCCTTTTCGGACTGATGAGCCAGATCAGCACCCCCACTGCTTCTTCAGTGTCTAACCCGGTCACTGCTACTGTCCCAGCCAGCACCTCAGGGTCAGTCAGGAACACCAACCCTCTGCTGGTTTCAGGATTCAAGCCCATCTTTGCTGTCACCGCCACCACCACCTCCTCGGCTACATCAACCCCAGACAGCAAACCGTCTGTCCAAAGTTTCAAGCCCATCTTTGGTGTCACCACTGCAGGTGTTGGCTTTGGACAGCCTCCATCCCTCACAACCACCAACCCAGCCTCTACAGTTTCTTCAAGTAGTACATCCTCTATGTTTAGTGGATCAACAAGCAGCACCACAGTAACCGCATCTGCTTTTCCTGGCATGACCAACACCCCCACTGGCACAACCTCCACCGGCTCCATCACCGCCACACAGACCGCAGCCCAGCCAGCTGTGAAATCCCTTTTTGGAAACTGGTCATCATCCAACTCATCTTCAGTAGCCCCTACTGCTGCCACCACAACCTCCAGCAATGGCACCTTCGCATTTGGTGGCACACAGCCAGACCCACAAGCTGCCAACCAGAAAGTATTCACCTTTGGCCAGGCAGCACCTAGCCAGATCACAACTACTGCTTCTTTTGGAGGCTTTGCCATGGGCAGCACAGCCTCCACCACGGCTGGTGCCACCACCACCCAGTCCACTTTCAGCTTTGGAAAGTCGTCGTTTCAAGCACCAGCAGCGCAGTCAACCTTCGGCTCCTCAGCAGCAGCACCACCACCAAAACCATTCACCTTTGGAAGCAGCGCAGCATCGTCCACCCCTGCTTCTAACCCCACCCCACCCCCTTTCCCTTTTGGGGCAGCCGCTGTCACCACAGCACCCACCTTCGGGACCCCAGCCAAACCAGCTTTTGGAGCCAGTTCTACTAGCTTTGCTTTCGGTGGCACCACCGCTCCTTCAGCCACCCCCCCAGCTGCACCAAGCTTTGGTGCAGCCCCCCAGACTCAAAGCTTTGGTGCAGCCCCCCAGACTCAAAGCTTTGGTGCAGCCCCCCAGACTCAAAGCTTTGGTGCAGCCCCCCAGACTCAAAGCTCCTCCTCAGCCACCTTCACATTTGGCAGTGCGGCTGCTCAGCAGGCTCCTCCCGCTGTCCCTGCTCAGTCAGCACCCAGTGGATTTACCTTTGGTGCTGGTATGCCATGCCCCCAGTTTGGAACACCAGTCTCTAATACTCCTGCGCCTCAGATGGGAAGCTTCAATTTTGGGGCTGCTGCTACTGACAAACCAGCTTTTGGTAAGAAATTAGGACAGCTGTTAGGATTAGCTTGGTTTCAGTGTAAATGCAGCTACAGAGGGCTTCTACTATGAGATTTCTGAAAGAGTCAATAACACTATTTTGGCTTTCACAGTATTCAAACTATATGGTGCATGGCATTGGAGACAAACAAATCATCTGGGGCATCAATTTACACAAAACCTGCATGTTCTGATTAACTGATCTCTGATTCCCAATTATTTGATTTACAAGTGTGGGTGCAAAATCGTTCCTGTGATCTTATTTTCATTCGTGGTTTAACAATTTTATTCAGAGTTGGCTTTGGACTCCGTAATTAGGGGAGTGGCCCTAATTTCCTATACACTTTTTGTCAAACTGTTCACTCACATTTTTAGTCCAGCTGATTATAATGTGAAACATAACTTGCACTTGAACCGGTCTTGATGAAGGTTAAAAAAAAAAAACGTGAAGTATGTGAGAGTAGGCATCTGTTTTTATTTGATGACATAAAAACAGACATGTTAACGTCTTCTGACTATGAGAAAATGATATGATTATAAAAACACTCTGGGGAACATTTCCTCAAGTAAAATCTCTTCATACATAAACAGAAAAAAATGAATGGGGAAACTGGAACCAGTCAATATCCACACAGCTACATATGTCTGTATAAGTCTATTTTAGTGTTGAGGGTTTGCTGCACAGTGCACCCACATCTTAGGCAAACTGATATATTGATATTGTTCCAAGCACTAGTCGACATTTATTTCTCTCCCAGTAGGATTCAGTGACGTGGTTGTTTCTGTGGTTTATTCAGCCTGTGTGCTTCTTTCTCGCAGGGACGTCTAACCCATCCTTCGGCCAGAGTGCTCCTGCAGGTCCGATTCCCTTTGGAAGTCCTGGAACTCCAGTCCAAGGCTTCAATCCTGTTCCTTTTGGTAGGCCATTAAAGCTCTCCGTGCACCATGCAGCTTTTACACCGCTTCACACATCAAGCTAAAAGACATTGATGTGTAGTAGTCCATATTAGATGAAGAGCTGCTGACCCCCAGCCCACTCTAGTTTTTTCTGCATGTACTATCTCTCCCTGCAGCATTTAAAAATAAAGATTAAATAAATAAAATTTAAACAGATCCCAGGACAAATAACTCTGAATATATCTTTTTATGTACTGAGCAACAGTAGAAACGCATCTACTGAAACAAACAAACATGTGATACATAGAAATGACTTTTTTAAGTACCCACAACCAAAACATGTTAAATCATGAATAACCATCATTTAGTCATAACATAGAAATAACAGTCATTAGTGCATTTCAGAGTAAACGACTTCACTGCCCCACTGCGGTTGTATAGATGCCGAAGAGGACGTGCAGAAGTATATACAGGTCGACAGATACACCGTTTGTGGACTGACGTATCCATTTACATATGTAGAGGGAGCATAAATGGGCCTTAATTTCTCAAGGTTCAATTTGAACCTTGTGTTGTCTTTCTAAAAAATTATTTTTTTACATTTTGTACGCAGAGCAACACATGAAGAAAGCATGACAGCCAGCAAACTTAAACACACCCAGCCTTATCATATAACGACCCTAATAAAGTTGAAATATAGAGAAGAATAGCAAGATGCTCGCCTTGTTTCTTCAGCTCTACTGTACACCCTTATATTCAGTGATAGTCTCCGCTCTGGTGATTGACTACAGACAGGTTGTCTGCTCTGGGCATAGTTTAGCCAAGACTCTGATGCCACTTACTTTTTTGTCATCCATTGTGATCACCAAAGGCATGCTGTCGAGAAGCTACTACTGTATACCTGAGATGTTAGACGAAGAAATGTTGCTGCCAGTGTGTTGAAATGACACGTCATCACGTCCTATGTGTTTCATCATCAGGGTCTCCAGCGACTCCTTCCTTCTCTATTGGAGCCGGATCAAAGCCATCTGGAGCGCGGCAGAGGCTGCAAGCGCGAAGGCAACACAACAGGAAGAAGTAAACTGCTGCGCGTCCGGCAATGCTTTTCAGAGAACTTGGCTGTTGCAGCTATGGCTAATCTGGCTAACATTGCTCTTTTCTACAACTGTTAGCGTTCAACATCCCCCAAGCAGGTCGCCACCACGCCCCCTGCCTCCTTCCACTCTTCCAGTGGGTTGCGCTGGCCCGAAACAATTGTATGCTGAGGAGTTAGAAAGAGCACACCAGCTTGCTGCGTACATGTTGTCTGGATGACTGCATGGCCCAGTGAGGGAATGTAGCAGTGAAGACAGGATCCATAACAATGTACTATACTTGAAGAGGGAGAAAAGACAGGTTAATTGTTTGATTCTGAACGAAAGCATATCCAAAGTTCTCTTTCCTTTACAGTGTGTGGACACTCATTGGTTCGTCTTAAGGACAAAGTTGAGCCCAGCAAAGACGGAGCCTTGACTCGAACATTTATTTTTTTATGTGAAGCGCTCACTGGTTTGTATGTTGTGGAATATTTGAGTAGATTATCTGAATGAGTCTGTATAGGTTGATTGATTCAGATAAAGGTACACAGTGCAGTGTAAATGTACAGTTATGAGACGTTTTAAATTATTTTTTTAATTGGCTCTCTGACCCTGTAAATGAATGAAGCATTTCTGCACTGAAATAGTAAATGTCTTAATGTAGGTAGTGCAGACCCTCGTGTTCTCGTTTCATACACTTTGTCAATGCAAGCATTCCCATAGTCCTCCAGTGGACAGCCTTTTTCGTTGGCCAACGTTGATGTAATTAGCAGGTCAGTTTATCGTTAGGATGAATACTCTTGACTTGTGCTGGCAAACCAAAGCCAATTCTTCATTTAATACCTGTCAAAAGAATCTTGCATCTTTATTTCATCTTTGAATCTTGATGTGTTTTGTTTGTGCCAGACTACCTCTCTTTACTCCAGGCACTGAATCCTTGTTAATTCACTGAAAGGGGTTGATTAGATTTCACCTTCAACTACTGTTGATACAGATGTACCTTAATAAATACTGAGTTTTAAACATCTGTAGAGCAACACATTAGCCCCACTTCTGAAATATCATGCTTACAATAAATTACACCTCACTAAGTTAGCATCCGATTGCAATCTCTCAACTTCAGTTCCAGAAATCTCACTTATAATGCAGGGATTTAAGTTTTCTCTAATGTCTCTTACTTGCACCATGAGTTTAGTAATGTTGACAAGCAAACATGACTGTAAAATATGTGTCTGCATTCATACTTATTTTTTCAGAATATTTCTAAAGTGATGTCACCTGTGAAAGGAGAGCAAGTATCTGATACAGTTTTTGATGGTTCATTTCGAGTTAATAAAAGCTGAGTTTTGGACGTTGATGTTCCAGCAAGAACACATTAAATGCTTCAAGTCCTCTTTTTGTCCCATGAGACCAAGTTGAGTTTAGCTGTGTCCCAGCTCTGCACTAGATACCAACTGGATTCGATGATTTAATACATTATATTTCAAGCATGTAAAAATAATTCACAATAAACTTATTCAACAAACTCAAACATATTTTGTGCAACCCAAATATCACATTGACAAAGTAAAAGTTAACTATATAAAACAACCATTATTATCCCTATACCTCTTTACAATGTTTTTGAACATTTTAAACAGTAATGTTTGTACACGAGTTCCCCATTCAAAGCATAGAGTTGGTATTTATATGACATATTAACCATATTTGAGGGCATAGTGTTACAACTACACACAGATTCACTACATTTGGGATGCAGCTCATGTAATTTGTATTGTTGGCTCTTATTTAACAGCCTGTTAACACTGACATTAGTTTATGTCTATATGAGATATGGATGCATGATAATAATCAGACTCATTTTATCGGTCTGAAAGGGGAAATTTAAATAAGTGGCCATCAGCCTGTAATAAGAAGGCAAAGTGTTGCATCTACACATATGCACCATTTTAAGTTGGTTTGCAATTTGCAAATGATCAATTAAAAAAGGAAAAGGAGTAGAACAAGCAGAGTACACATATGTGACACATGATGTCAAATTCAATCTTGGGTCGAGCCACTAATGTAGACTAGAGAGCCAATCATGATGCTGGTGTGGATGTTTTTGTTTTTTTACAGTTTCAGAGGACATGATTGTAATTTACCTGCTTGGTTTGCAGGGTTTCAAGCCAACACATGTTAATAGAGCTATGGAATATTGGATCCATGTTTTCTCACTATGCCTTAGGCTTTCTTATCCACAGGCATACATCAACTACAGGTTATTAACATCCTTTGAAATACAAAAGTGTGCAATAGGTCGGTATCTACCATGACAAACAAGTATTTGTTGGTTATCGTATTGGCTGAAAAAAATTCATATAGTGCATTCCTTTTATAAAAACCCTGAAAAGGCTAAACAGTTTGTTTTAGAATATGTACATGACCTTAAACAATTGCTCTGGACTGGAGCAAATGCCCTGTAGTTTTGAGGATTAACAATAGTCATTTGCTATTTCTAATCACAAAACTATGAAAACAAGAGGCACAGTTGTCACATTTTCTTGGATTAAACCTGAACCTTTTGACTGTTATGTTCATTCTTGAATCCTAATTGAACCACAGTGAGAAAAAACACAAACAATGTAAAATATAAAACTCCAGTGATTAGTAATGAGAGGATAACCCAGTTTAAGCTCATAAACTACCTATAGACACGAGAGATGCCGTATACACTTCTCATATTGTAAACACACTATCACCAGGTGGAGTTTGCTCAGTTGTCATGGAGAATTTGTTATCGACAAATTATTATTGCCATCTATCCACTGACTCCTGGTTGATGGTCTCTGGCCCCTTGGTCTGGTGTTCACAGACTGCTTAATGTTTCATTGATAGTTTTCCTCACAGGAGAAAAAGTAGAGCTTAAGTAATTTTTTTCTGTGCCATGCCAAACATTAAACATAATATAACATATGGCTGATGTTAAATGAATTGAGTAGTAAGAGTGGATTTGATATCTTACACAGTATGAAGTCTGTCTGTCTGTCTATCTATCTGCCTAAATCATTTGTAGAACAATAAAAGAAATACTAAAGATGTGCATTTACATTTCAGTATTATTCAGTATTAAAAATCTGGGGAGTCATTCTGGGCATGTCCCACTTGGAGGAGACCCCAGGGTAGACACAGGACGCGAATCCCGGCTGGCTCGGGAATGCCTTGATGTACCCCCAGGGGAGCTGGAGGAGGTGACTGGGAAGAGGGAGGTTTGGGCCTCTATTGAGACTGCTGCCCCCGCAACCCCGATCCAGATAAGCGGAAAATTGATGGATGGAAAATCTGAAAATATAATGATTAAAACATTATAAAACGGACACAAACAGGTCATTTTCCTGAGAAAGAAGTTGGCTATTTTTACTTTTTGATCATTTAAGTACATTTTGCTGACGATTGAATGAATGAAGTTCTGACTTTAATCTCAGAATTCTGACTTTATTCTCAGAATTCTGACTTCAAAGTCAGAACTCTGAGAACATGGAAAAAAAATTCACGTGGTCATACTGGTCAGACTGGACAGAAAATTTTGTTTTGCCTCCAGTTCTTTAGGTGGCTTGTCTCAGTTTGGTATCAGACATTAATTAAATCGAAGAAGAAAAAAAGCCAACGAAGAAGATTTTGACGCATGCGCAGTGCCCCAGTAGTGGCACTAAGAAGACATTAGCAGTGCAAAGTACGTGGCAGAAAGCTTTCGGTATGGAGCTAGCCGCACTGGTCGTATTGACCGTTTTACTGGGTGCACTGGTTATTCTAGTGGTGTTAGCGGTGGGCAGACGGAAAGAAGAACTAAGAGAGGAAGCGGAGCTGGAAGCGGAGTCTGCCGGTAAGAGCCACACAAAGCTAACGTAATGGTATCTGAAGCGGTGACGGGAGCGAGAGCGGCGAGTCACCAGCTCAGTCATTGGATCTGTGCTCTTTGACACATGCGAGTGACAGAGAGTAGTGACATGTACGCTGACTTTTGAAGCGAGTATTAAACAAGAAAACAACTTTTAGCGACTGTCATACTTGTCCAGTCCGTAGATGTTACATTGACGGACCAGTGGGAAGAAGCATACAGTTGAAACCAAAAATATTCAGCCCCCATTGCATTTGTTTATTGTGAAAATGTATTATTTACCAACTGTTAGCAATAACCAGACCATACAGGGACAGTTAGATAGCTCAATGCAACACATTTGAATTTGTTTTTTTAAAGATTTTCACACTCAACTCAAAATGCTGCCTTTACTGACTACTGCAGTCTCAAAATTATTCAACTGAATATCATCCCCACACTTTTTAAAATCAGATGTTAAATCACTGAGCCAATCTTCATAGATTTACTTTAGCAGTAGAGTCGCAGTGTTTTTCGTTAAGGCCTAAGTTTACATCAGGGCTCCATGCGTGAACTCCCCACTGCTGACCCAAAAGCACCCGAAAAGGGGGTCTATGGATCAGCGGTATGTCTGTAGGAGGAAGAATGAAGCTGATGCTGAAAAGAACACCCTACTTACAGTGAAGCATGGCGGTGGCTTGGTGATGCTCTGGGGCTGCTTTGCTTCCTCGGCAAATTGGAAACCTGCAAGCGTGTAAAGGGTAAGATGGATTCCATCAAGTATCAGAAAATCCTAGAAGAAAATGTCTCGCCATCTGTGAGGAAGATGAAGCTTGGCCGTCATAGGACATTCGTAAAGGACAATGATCCCAAGCAGACCTCAAATTCCACAAAGGCTTGGTTTCAGAAGAAGTCCTGGATCGTTCTGGAGCGGCCGTCACAGTCGCTTAACTTGAATCCCGTTGAAAATCTCTGTCGGAATTGGAAGAAGTCGGTTGTAGCACATAAAACCAGAACAATTCCAGAACTGGAGGCCTTTGTCCATGAGGAATGGGCTAAGATTCCTCAGGAATGCTGCCAGAAGCTGATGTCTGGATATGCATCACATTTGCAGCAGGTCATAGCAGCTAAAGGGTCAGAGTACGAGAGATTATTTAAGGGGTTAAATAATTTTGAGAGAGCAGTAGTCAGTAAAAGAAGCATTTTGTTCTATATTGGGGGAAAAACACTTATACCTGTTGTGTTGAGCTATTTAAACTGTTCTTGAATCGTTTGGTTATTGAAAATAGCTGGTAAATAGTGGATTTTTGCCAATAAACATGTATGGGTTGAATAATTTTGCCTCCAGCTGGAGATGACCTTTCCACTGATGCGGCGTAAATGCAGGAACAATGGAGCACCTGTTGAGGACCAGTGAGACTGTCCAGAACTTGTAGAAATCCTTTCATTCTGAACTCCAAAATTCATGAATATAGATTTTTAGTTGTTTACTAGTTTATTTTATTTATTTACTTTTTAAATTATTTATTTTCATTACTTACTTTCATTAAACTACCAAAGTACAGCATATGAATGTATAAATGATTAGAGCTGGTGTCCAGTATGTGTAGGAGGTGTGAATATGTGTTTATATTAGATTCTCACATTGAGAATCTAATATAAACAAAGTGAGTTGTCTTTGTTTCTTTTATAAATAAAGTTAAACATGGATGACTGGACATATTTTTTACTGCACTGCTGTAGTTAAAGCATAATTATAACACTACAAAGAGACATGTGGTCTGTTTATTTCGAATTAGCCAAAAGCACAAAGCACTTTCACAGAAGGAAAGTGTGTGCAAAAACATTCAGTAAAAATAATCTGTATTTTTAAAACGTCGGAGCCCGTGTGTGTCAGCGACCTTGTATAATGGTGACAAGTGCAGAATCCTTTTAGTTGCTTGTCTGTACTGCAGCATTATAAATTCAAATGTTCTTCCATGGACCCGTGTGTTGTCTCTCAGCTGAAGGCAGCGCTTTGAAGGGCCCTGCAGCCAAGAAACAAAAGCAGGAGAAACAGCGCAGCCGTAAGGAAAAAGCTACACAGCACACTTTCAGCCATCCGCTGCTGGCATCCTCACTGAAGGTAAACTGGAACACATAATGACACTGAAAGTGAACACATTGTAAGAGAGTACAACAAGGACTGTTGTTGTTCTGAGACATATCTGCACAGTTATCTCAGAGGTCCAAAAGTACTCCATGTCTTTTTTAAAATACTCTAAACATCTCTCAGGTGTGTAATTCAACCACACCACAACTACAGCCTCCTCATTAAAACACGGAATACATTACAAACATTTTGATTTCATAAAAATATGATAAACTGGAAGCAATGTGTATCTATGTACAGTATTTTGATCCATTTTTCAAAGCTTAATTCCTCAATAGTAACAAACGATGTCTCACTTTAGACTCCCTTTCCAATGAGCATGTATGCACTTGTCTCCATGTGCTTCTCAGGGCCACAGTGGGAATGTGATGTGCCTTGATTTCAGTAGTAATGGGAAGTACCTGGCATCGTGTGCTGATGACCGCACTGTCCGGCTCTGGAGCACCAAAGACTTCCTGGAGCGGGAGCACAAGTGTCTGAGGGCCAATGTGGAGCTGGATCACGCCACCTTAGTCCGTTTCAGCCCAGACTCCAGGTCTTTCCTTCTCTCCTGCTGTACTTGTACAGACCCTCACTCACATTAAGCACTCAAACTAACCATAATCATCAGATTGAGCTTAACAAAGACCCTAAAACTGATCCTTAGATCAGGTCCTAGAAGCAAGACTTCTCGGTTGGTTGCCGTTTAAAATTCTTCCCACATTTTAGATGATCTAGGGTGAGGAACTTTAGCAGCAACTTGTTCTCCAGAGGAATCATGCTTTAACCCCATGGGTGAAGTCTTTTGGACTGGGGGCAGTGATCTTCAGGAGGTGCCGCAGTCATTACAGATGACTTCACCTAAATGTATTAATATTGAGTGTGTCTCATATCCAAATTGCACCAAAAGTTGACAGTGCACCTCCGTCAGCCCCCAGCAACTCATGTGCCAAGTTTGAAGTAGATTAGAAGAACAGTTTACACAAAAGCCGAATTACAGACAGACAGACATGCATTCCTCGAATTATATTATGATGATTAGTAGTCAAAATGAACTGAATGAACTTTATTTATCTTCTGTCACTCAGTTTATCGGCGAATTGTTCCAGCACTTATCTTAGCCGGAAAAAGATGACAGCTTCTTTTGAAATAAATCATGTCTGCTTTATTTAAAGCAATATGAAAAAAATAATAAGATCAATAAGTTATAAATAAATAAATGATAGCATTGCTTCAGGCACACAATATGGCTCCTGATCGTCCAACCACCTCCTTTGCCGACTCTCACCTTTTCACTGCAGGGCCTTCATCACCTGGCTGGCCAATGGAGACACCATTCGAATCTTCAAAATGATGAAGAAGGAGGATGGCACATTAAGCTTCAAAGCTGCGCCTGAGGACTTTCCCCAGAAACACAAGGCCACTATCCTCAACATCGGCATTGCAGAGACGGGTACAGAACACGCAACCTGTCTCAAAGTCACATGTGAATTTGTTCTTTTGTTTTTATTGATGTTGTACGTATGCCAGTCATACACATGGATACAAATGTCTTTAATGTCGACAGAATCGGCAGCAGGTAAACAATTAAGAAGGACCGAGTTTGTCACCAGTCTAAAAGGCAGGTGATGTCGGGATGAGCTGATTCTGTGTTTCCTCTTCATAGGGAAGTTCATCATGAGTGCCTCCAGCGACACCAGCATCCACATCTGGGACCTGAAAGGAGAGGTACTGGCCTCTATCAACACTAACCAGATAACCAATTCATATGCTGCCATCTCTCCATGTGGCAGGTCAGTCCCACCTCTCCATCACTGCAAACTTTCCACCGGAACTATGAAATAGGGATCTCTTAGATTTACAGTGCCTTGAAAATGTAGTCTTACCATGTTGAATTGTAGCAGTAGCTGTAGTAATAGTGGTTGTAGTAGTAGTTTTGATGCTACTTTTTTTGTTGACGCCAATCAACAGAAAAACCCTCTTTCATATCAAAAATGAAATTGATCTCTACAAAGTCATGTTTGTCAAGTGTTGTCCAGAAATGTAATCAGATCTAATAAAGACATCATCATTTGATCACATGGTGTATTTATTTGGTGGAGATGTAACTGTGTATTCTGTCTGTCTCTCTGCTCAGGTTTGTAGCTTCATGTGGCTTCACCCCTGACGTAAAGGTGTGGGAGGTTTGCTTCGGGAAGGGAGGAGAGTTCAAAGAGGTGGCGCGAGCTTTTGATTTGAAGGGCCACTCTGCAGGAGTTCACGCATTCGCCTTTTCCAATGACTCTCACAGGTAATGAAGGCTTTTCTGATTACAACACAAAGCCAAACGTGTCTCACACCGTTATGACCTTAGAGGCAGAGCATAGCGTTCCGATATGTTTTCTTACTGCGCATAAAATGACAAGATTGAGACCACTTATGTCTGTATGCTAAAATCAACACTAGAGCCAGCAGCCAATTGGCTTAATATATGATATGCAGCATAATTCTGCCATGTAATTGTTTTCTTTCCTTTTATTCATTAGAATGGTGACGGTCTCCAAAGACGGTACGTGGAAGCTATGGAATACTGATGTGGAGTACAAAAAGCAGCAGGATCCCTACCTCCTGAGGACAGTCCCCTGTGCATCATCTGAAGGTAGCCGGGTGGCTTTGTCTCCAGACGGCCGGGTAGTGGCCATCAATGACGGCTCTAACGTGGCTATGTACAACGCTGCCAATGGCGAGCTGGAGGAGGAGCTGCACAGTGTCCACAGTGGCGAGATCACTGACCTTAGGTTTGACATTAACGGGCGCTTCTTAGTGTGCAGCGGCGACAAGGCCATCCGAGTGTTTCACAACACCCCGGGCTACCGGGCAGCCATCAGAGACATGGAAGACATGCTGAAGAAGGCTCAGAACGAAGGCATGAAGCAGAGATTGAAGCAGCAGATCAAAGAGGCCCAGATGGCCCTGGACATTGTGCTGGCTGGACCTGTAGAGTGAAAAATCCCCAAAACACCATGTCTGACTCTGAGTCTCTCAAAGAGTAATGGAATTTGCATGCAGTTTTAATAAAGAATCTTTTTATGCAAAGATAAAATGGTTTGATGTCAGATGTTTTTCTTTCCTTCTTCCGTCCAGTGATATCTCATGTGATTTCTGCTGTGATTGTCTTATATTTGCCTCCTGCAGTTTAAGTGAAAAGTCTCCTTCTAATCAAAATGTTTGGGTGTTTGAGCTTCACAGTTTAGAGCACAATGTCCATGGGCCTTTATTATTCAGGCACCGACAGCATCTCACTGAAAGATGTAGATATACCCTCGATAGTGTCTCAGTATAATTGCTGTTACCAGCAGTGGCACTCAGTGTGGTCATGGTAAAATGTTTGAGAAAAGAAAATATTTGCATGGAGGAAAGGAAATTTGAAGAGCAGGGAAAGCAAATACATGTTTATCTTACAGAGACAAGCTGATATATGTGCTTTATAATAAAGGCAGTGCCAGAGGAATGCAATTTGTGGTATCAAGTTGACACCAAGTACTGAGCCAAGTTTAGCCACAAAGAAAAGCAATAAAAAGTTGAAAAATGAAATGACAGGTACACTCAACAGAATATGTTCATAAAATGATGCAGCAGTGAATGCCAGCTTTATTATCTCCAGGTTATTGAAGTATTTTTCAGAGGGTGTTTTTTTTGGCAGTGGATGCCGAGCATATGTGAATAGTTGTACACCACACTCAACTCTGGAGCCATAATTTACAGGGCAGACTACCTGCTATGAAAACACATTTCAATCTGGTGGATCCAGATATCTACTTGGCTCAATACCAAATTGCCCAGATGATATCTCATGAGAAGTTGTTGAAAAATGCCAACTGTTAAAGTAAAAACAAACAATCCTGGACCTGCTGCTTTATCTGGATACACACCAAATATATTGATGTCTACAAGAATTGATAGCACAACTCAAACCTATCATGAAACATGGTAAGTAAGCACATGTTGGCCCTTTGAAGGCAGGCAAATTTCAGATGTAGCCCAGGATGAAACTGATTTTGAATTATTGATGTAGAGTTTGACTTTATGTTTTTACATTCATCAGCTGAAGGGGGAGAGTTTCTCTGTGCTCAGCTGAAATCTGACATTTCATATGCATATAAGAGCAGGATTTGACATTGCTACTAGTCTGGAAGCTGATTGTGGTCAGGTTTGATGTGGAAACCTTAAGACTCCATTCCACATAAACTGAGAATGGACTTTTCAGTGAGATAGAGGATATGTTTTTCCCATCATTTAAACTTTTCAAACTGAAAATAATAGTACTGTATATTCCTACATTCAGGACTTTTCAAACAGAGAAAAGACGCAGATGTAAAGTAATATGAAAGCATTAGTGCGCTTCGTTGAGTTCAGCTTGTTGAATCTATTTTTCGGAGTAGAAGAAGAAAAAAAAGCGGAAGTGTTGACCCGGAAGTAGTCACTGTGTGTCAAGGCACGTTTTTCTCCTGTAGTAGCATGTACAGTGGTTGTGGCTGTGTGAGGGGATGTCTACAGAGATGGTGGAGCTCTCGATGAAAGCAGCGGAGCCGGTCCGGTCCGGGGTCCTCCAACAGAACCGCGTTTTCCTCGACTTCTTCTGGGACTTGGCCAAACCGGATCAAGAGGTCCGACTGAAGGCGGTAGAAGACCTCATCCAGTACCTGAAAACCAACAACAAGGTGAGGCAGGCTGAGACCACTGTGACTGAGAGGCTGTAAACCCAGCATGGTTCTGTGCTTAAATCCAGCATAGTAGTACAGTAGAGACAACAGTAATATATGTGGTTAGTACTAGTTACAGGTGTCACAGTAGTCCCAGATTTATTTGAGTATACGTAGCAGAATTACTCCATAATAATAATAATAATAATAAAACGAAAATAACGTAAAAGTCTGGCATTGAAATTGTTACTTTTAAGTGTATCAAAAGTTTTGGCACTTGAAATAACTACAATAAAAGTACTCATGCAGTCAGACAGTCACATGTCAAACATGTTAATAAAACTTATATGTTGTGGCTGGTTGAGCACATTTTTACTGTAATAAATAAAACGCACCATATTTTACAAGCTCCTTATAGTTTATTTGTAAAATGACTACTGATTACTTCAGCTTGGATATGATACTATTTTCCTCTGAAATGTGATATAAAGTAGCAATAGATGGAAATACTGAAGTACCTCAAACTTTAATTGAGTCCACTACAATAGGTTAGTTGAACTTGGAAGTTTTTTGTGAAGTATCTTAACTGTGATCCTATTACTTTTAGGATATGGAGCAGTTGCAGTGTACAGTAATAATGTGACAAAAAGAAAGAGGCTTTACTAAATGCAGCTGTATCTGTGCATCATGTCGTGGTGCTGTCTGTACTGCAGGCTGATGAGTTGGAGTACACCTTTAAAAGGCTGGTGGATGGACTGGCTCACACACGAGAGGCTGCAAGACCTGGATTCAGCCTGGCACTGGGTCAGGTGAGTGTAGAAGACTACCAAAACCAGTTTAAACAAATCCAACCATAATTACATTGGGATGATCCCCTTAAGTATATGATCATTACCATATCGACTGATATTTGATTCTCAAGTGTCTTAAACTCTCAAATCTAGATATTGGTTTCTGCCTTTCTGACTAATGTGAACAATGACTTTCAGCATCTCTAAATGTATATTTCTCACCAGAATTCCTAACACCTTTAAGGATATGTCACAGATCTTGTCATCTGACTTATCACACCCTTTAAATATGGAAATTTAGTTTTATTTCATGAAAATTGTTCTCTAGGATGATGTTTGACTTCTGTACTGGCTTGAGCATGACATGATTTTTTTTGTTTTTCCAGGTCTTAAGTGCCTTTGAAGACATCTCTTTGCAGAATATACTCAACAGAATCAAAGAAAAGCATAATTTGCAGACAACGAAAAAGGTGAGTGACGTTTTCTTTCTTTCTGTCAGCTCCAGCGGCTTTATGAATGGGCTCTGAGAATGTCTCAAGGTCTTCTCTTGTTTTTCAGAAACTGGTCAGAAATGCTCTATTTGGAAACTTGTTTGGCGTCCTCGCCCTTCATCAGTCCAACCGCCTCTCCAAAGTATGTAGCCTCACCACAGTTCAATGTTCATAAAGTATGAAAATGAATTGCCAAACTCTCAGGAATCATCGTAGGTAATATAGGATCACTAGGAAGAAATACAAAAAGACAATTCCTCTGTTTCTGCTGTATCAATTTATGTAGTAGATTTCAGTGATCAGATATTCTGTGAATGGTTCATTGTGAGTCTGACAATGTTACAGAGGCCCAGTTTGTAAATTGGTGTGGTACTCTTCATAGAAAGACATTCCTCTTTCTTTTGTAAATCAAATGTATTCTGAAGCTAATATGAGCCTTCAGCAGTCTGAGTTTAAGGGAAACCATCACATACATTTGTCTTTCTCTAGTCTGTAGTTATGTGCAATCTCCACAGGCAGGCAGTTCTAATCACAGAAATCTTTCCCACTTTAAATGTAATGAGCTGCACAGTAAGCTTTCTCCTGTCGTGATTGTTATGTTGAGTAAAAATGAATCAGCGAACAAAAGCAGGAGCATTTTTCTTCCTGTGTGTTGTGGAGCCTTCTTCCAAACACGTTTGGTTCAGGAAATGTTTGATGCCATTCGACCTGGGGAAACGTGATGCTTCTGGGAACACTCATTAACCTCCGGAGGACAGAGTTGATGTTGATTAAATGGATCCATGCTTCAGTCGCGCCTTCATGTACATTCCCTGTCAGACAAATCAAGTGGGTATCTTCATCCTGGCAGCTATGCGTATGTTCAGTCCTTGTGTTTTGTCCTGCACACAACTACCAGGACCAGAAACTCTGTCCAGAGATACATTTTTTCACTAGAAAGGCAAAGTTTGGAAGATGTCCACCTGATATGTCCAACTCGGACTGCAGAAAGCTCATGTCAGCTGGATAAGCATGATGAAACATATGATTCAGGTCCATGCTTTTGTCCATAATTCTTGCAGGATATATTCAGACATTTTCTCTTCAAACTGAAATCTCACTTTTAGTGGTATTGACATTATGCCGTAAGTTTTTCCTGTAGATATACAGGAGTGTAGCTCTTGGAGTTTTTTTTTTAACTCAGAGTAAACACCTTTATTTTGGGGGTTAACTCTAATGTGTGTGAAGGTTGTTTTTTGCGTGAGTGTGGCAGTTGTGTTGTGGTCTCTGAGCCCTGAGCTGTATTTCTTTAGGAGCCACAGGCGGTGTTGGGATGTGTGCAGCTCCTCCAGGGCCTCACCCAGCACAGACAACACCTGAAGGACCTGCCCACTAAGACCATGACGGACATCCTCAATGAGGTGACAACTACTGCTCAGTCAAACCTGTAATCATATGGAGCCATATATCTATAATCATAATACATACTGTATACATATGTAGTATACAAGGAACTATATTCTTTTATTATCTCTTCATTTTTACATGTCAAAATCACATCCATTAATTTTTTTGGGGTCTAATTTGTCTGTCCTGTCCGTCAGATCCCAGAGGTGGTGTTTGAGGAGATCCTACTTAGTGCCCTGCAGGCTGACCTGTCATCAGCCTTCAGGACTCCAGAGCAGCTTCAGCTGCTGCTGGTAGCGCTGCAGCGCTTCCCACAAACCCTCAAACCCAAGAAACTTAAAAAGCTCCTGGGCTCCTCGACCATCATCAACGCTGACAACATTCCCAAGTAAGAGCACCGTGATTGGTTTTAATTGGTTTTGAATTTCTGTATTTCTGTCTCATTAGCCAATATTAGTCATTATTCATCGACGTGACATCTGTGCCAGTTTCCTCGCCCCATCTGCGAATAGACAGCTGCTGTGTGGAAATCTAAGTATTATGTGATATCAACTGGCAGGTTGACAGAGGTGTTGAAGATGGCGGCCCGCTCCGTGAAGAAGGAGCATGTCCTCCCAGCGGTGGCCCTGGACCTACTGAAGCTCTCCCTGAAGGAAGACAGCTTCCAGCTCTTCTGGAACAACGGCATCATCAGCGGCATGTTAAAGGATCACCCGGGGCCGACGCAGTGAGTAAATGCTGAGGGGATTTCTGCGTACATAGTGGCTTGGCCCCTTGTTTACCTGAGCTGCAGCGGGAACCTGCAGCCTGCTGCACCAGCTTTAGCCCACTCTAGCTTATTTATAAAGGTCAGAGTTTTTTATTACACAGCAGGATACTTGGCAATTCCCTTAATCCATCAGACATTTGCATATCATTGTCCAGTAAAGTACATTCTGCTAACATGGTCTGCCTGTTTGTGTCCAGTTACATGAGCTTCCGACTGCTGGGCAGTGCCCTGCCTCTCCTGTCTGTAGCCCAGCTGAAGGAGGTGCTGTCTGGAGAGGTGATGATGCTCTACGGGGAACACGTGGTGTCTGCTCAGGTGAGTGGCCTCGTCTAGTTGACCGTAAACATCAGGTTACACTCTTCTGTCAAACAGCCTTAGCATATACTTGGGATAAGACCAGTGTTATTTTTTTGATTGATAACCAGTGTTTTCCCCCCAGAATAGTTGTTAGGCCTGATGGCAAGTATGTTTTGACCAGGCCAACAATCTATTGTGGACGTCTTCATCTTTTATAAAGGCTCAACCATTGGAAGCTCCTGGTGAACATCTGACTAATCTAACAAATCGTATCCATTTTTATTCTTCCCCAGAAACCAGACCGCTTCAAGTTGGCCCCAGAGATGGACACCTATGTGTCAGACTTCCTGCAGAGCTGCCAGGACCCCGACAAACAGCTGGCAGTGATGGTGGGCTTCTCCTCGCTGACCAACCAGGGCTACCCTGTGGTGCCATCGGTGTGGAGGGTGGTGCAGCACCTTCAGCCTGCAGCTCTCCAACGCTACGTGGAGTGGTTGAAGACGATGTTCTTGCAACCTGAGCTGGACAAGCTGCTGGACTTCAGCACTCGCAAGCAGAGGGACAATCAGGAACAACAGGAACAGTGAGTGTGCATGTTCGGTGAGCGTTTATCAACATGTCTGATCTAGTGACCCTGAGCAGGAAGACAGATTGTATGTGTTGACTGTCTTTCCTCAGGAAGGAGAACTCCATATTCCGCCTGAGGAAGTGGATTGTTGCTCGCCTCTCCTCAGTTATTGATAACCACCAAGTGAAGAGGCAGGAGGATCTCATCATTGGTGTCGCCAGGTGAGACATGCCCCTTAATTGAGCAATATGGAGGTGTCAGTGTTTGACGAAGAGAGGGCCATCAGCTGGTGTTGTGTTTCTGTTTCAGGTTTGTCTTTTTCCACGCTTTCTTCACTACCAAAAAGGCCTCTGCTGACATCCCAGAGACGGGGGCGAAACTTTCTGTCCCGCTGGATGACAGGACCAGAGGAGTGCTGGTCAATTCTTTCTTTGGGTGAGAGATGAAATCTTCCACGGTCTTAGATGACTGCCTACCTACTTATCAGCCACTGATTACAGCCAGTGTAGTGTGTTCCTCTCCGCCTTGGTTGATAAAGTGTGAAGATGACACCGGAGGACAAAGGCTAGTCTGAACACGTTGTCAGGGTTATGGTCTGCTTTCGGTCTCCTCCTGCTGAAAGGTGGTGACCCCTCAAATCTCAACAACTACAGGCCAATCACAAAAATGTGTATTTTGGCAAAGGTTTTTGAAAAGCTTGTCACATTCAACTCAAGGACCGTCTAGATGCTAATGGTATTTTATCAGAATATCAATCTGGTTTTAGGAAACAGCACAGCTCTGTTACTGCCGCCCTGAGGCAGTTGACTGTAAAACAATTGTTCTAGCACTTTTTATTGATTTATCAAAAGTATTTGATACTGTTGATCATGGCTTATTAATTAACAAGCTCCATCATATTGGTGTGTCAAATCTGCTTGACTATAGTGACATGGGTGCTTCTGCTCACTGTCTATCTGTCTATCATTGTGTCTTGAGATGTGTCACTGGTTGTAAATGTCTTTGTATGCTACAGTTGACTGGCCGTCTTTATATGTACGCACTGACTGACTTTCATCTATAAAACTCTTCTAGGACTGGTCCCTTCATACCTGTGCACATATTTAGTTACAAGCTAAAACCATTATGAGCTGCGCTCATAAAATATCTTGACTGTTTTGCGTGCTCTCACCGAATTTGGGAAAAGTTTGTCGTTTTTTTCCAAATACTAAAATCATGTTCGGGTGTCTTGTGGCCACTGCTATACCACTGTCTGTCTGTCCTCCCTCCAGACTCCTCCTGTCCATGCACCATCTGCGTTTGACAGACGACGCGGCTGAAGGTGCAGCTGCAAACCAAAAGCGGGTGTCTGGTCTAACAGCCGATGGCACCATGTGGATCTACCAACTGGTCCAGTATGCCCAGGTCCTGCTTAACAGGCCAAAACATGCCCAGAACAACCAGCCCTTCAGCCCTGAGCAGAGACAGGCCTGGGACAGGTAAGACAACAGAATCTCCTTTGACCATGAACGTATCAAAGTAATTCTTACATTTTTCTTCTCAATTTACAGTTTAAACAAACAAGTTACAGTGTAAATGAGACAACTGACACCAGTGCATTGTTTTACTAAACATGGTAGAAACATGAGTCATCATATGTGTTCTTACAGCATGATGGAGTCGTTGGCAAACCTGAAGAAGAAAGCTAAGAAAGGACCGTCTGCAGAGAACACCGCGTTTCAGCAGCTCTTTCTATTGGTCGGCATGCACCTGTTCAAGGTGCAGCACACTACCAGACCCATGATATACAGTAGTAGCACTGCTACATTTGGATTATTACAGCCTTGATGTTGCTCTTGTGTTTGTAAAGAGTATCTTAGTTAAATCTCATGTCACAAATACACCATCTTCTCACACAGAAACAGCTGAATGATTGATTGTGAACACTGTCATAACCATATTTCTGCTGAAGGCCCCTGAAGAGTTGCTGGACATCATGAAGGACCTGCAGAGCTGTGTCGACAGAGCTCAGGAGAAGGGCAAGAAGAAAAAGAAACAAGGTGAGGCCTCATTCACAATGCTGTCTCCGTCATCCTTTTATGTCTGCATGCATCCTCCCTTGCACTAAATTAGGCATTTTTCAGGGCAAAACAAAGCCACACTATTGAGCACTGCTTGCTGTGTGTAAACTATGGAAGCTGCAGGCCACCACCACAGAAACTGACACTTAAAACTTGAGCATGAGAGACATTTATTTAGGAACCGATAAACAGAACCAAAATCAGAGTTTTAGAACTGGTTCCAATCTAGAACAGGTTCTCGATACCTCCAGCATGTAGCTTAAAACAGCAGACACAGTTTGAGACTAGCCCTGGTTAACTTAATGGAGCATTCAGCAGCTAAAGAGAGGGAGAGAGAGAGAGAGAGAGAGAGAGAGTTCCATCAGAAGTAGGTGGAGACAAAGACTGAGTGAATATCTGTGTTTCTTAGTAGAGCTTTATAAAGTGATAATATGCCAGGTGTTGTTCTCACAGCTGGTGAAATCTGTTTGAAATTTGCCTGATTTCTTTTCCTCACTGCAGCCACAGAGCAGAAGGAGGAGGAGGAGCCTGATTGGGTGGAGGTGATGGTGGATATCTTGTTGTCCCTGCTGTCCCAGCCGAGCAGACACATCAGACAAGTCTGCAAATCTGTCTTCTCCTCCATCTGCCCCCATGTTACTGCAACAGCCCTCACTGCCATCGTAGATGTAAGTAACGCATTGTGATGGTGCTGAAGGGCCCTGTGTGTGTGTGTGTGTGTGTGTGTGTGTGTGTGTGTGTGTGTGTGTGTGTGTGTGTGTGTGTGTGTGTGTGTGTGTGTGTGTGTGTGTGTGTGTGTGTGTGTGTGTGTGTGTTTCCTTCTTTTGTCTGAGTTGAGATTGAGATTATTTAAGATAATTTAATTATTTTTGTATAATTGTTATATAATCGTTTCTATTCTGTTTGATGCTGGACTGGCGCTCGTTAATGACATCATCCGATTGTGCTTATGGCTCTTCTTCCTCATAGGGTGTATTAATATTATTAAACTGTGATTAGATTTGTATGACAGTCAGCTGGAATTCCTCCTGCTTTTTGTCATTTAGGTGTTCTGTGATGCTCTGGAAGCTTTGAAAGCGATTATAATGATGGTATTTTGGGCTCTGTCTAGGTCCTTGACCCAGAGAAGGATGATGAAGAGGACAGTGCTGTGGTCGTCACTGACGACAACAAAACCCAGATGAAAGCTGATGAGGATGATGAGGAGGAGGAGGAGCCTGACGAGGAGATGGAGGTCAGTTTTTCTCTGACTTTATTTGCATATTTTGTCATCTTGTCATTGATTGTCTCATTGTCTTATCTTGCATCTATTATTATGTGTAATTCCATATGACTGACCTTTTATTCACTGATTCTACTTTATAAATGAGTTCCTTTACTGTCACAGTTTGACTTTCATATTGTTTTAGAGGAAACATTTGATACTGAAATCCTAAAACATGTGGTCATGGTCCTGCCAGGATGACGAGTCTGACCAATCAGATGATGAGGACGATGAAGATGATGATGATGACGACAATGATGACAATGATGAAGCAATGGAGGAGGAAGAGGAGGAGCTGGAAGAGGAAGCGGTGGACCAAAATTTCCGTTTGGAGCTGATGAAGGTCCTGCAGCAGCAGAACGCTCTGGTGGGTTTTCCAGCTTTCTGCGCATCCTGATGTCAGTGGTTTGTGTGCAAATGCACAAACTGTAGCATGCTAAGATGCTAAAGTACAACACAGACCATGGTAAACATTGCACCGGCTACGTTAGCACTGTAATTCTGAGCATGTTAGCCTGCTTGCATTCACATTTATCTAAAATTGCTGCTGTGTGCAGCGTCACACTCTTGTTTATACATGAAATAATATATTTTTGTGGAGGTGTGTGCAGCACCGCGTGTCTGATACCTCACCTAGAGTAGTAAGTCATTAATTGACCTGTCATCATTTCCATCTCAGGGTTGTTAGGCTTGGTGGTGAGTATCTTTAGACCGGGGCCGGTGGTCTGACACGGGTCTCTTTTTATTTTTTGATTGGAGGACTTGTGCAGGTTTTAACCACCAGTGTGGTGAACTTTACCACCATTATCAGCCTTACCACTTCATCTGTAGTTTAAAACGCATCTTTAAAATGACGCTTGGAATGATTTACTTATCTCCTCATTTGATGCTATCATGTTGTTTGGATGCAAACTCGATTCAGAATTGATTCTTGATTGATTGAATGAATAGATAAGGGGGCTCTGTTTTCAGGATTTTGCTATAGTTGACATTCACTTTTACTCGGGGTATGAAACATAAGTGGTGAGTGACATTTTTATTTTAAAAAAGTTCACTGCAATAATTCATGAATTGGTTATTTTGAAAGCTTAACATTCTGCTGCCTGTTTGAGATAACAGATGAGGAGGCGGAGGAGTGCTCTGCTGTGTTATTAATGTGATGTCTCCAGTAGTGGAGAGCAGCCTCTCCACTGTGGAAGCTGAACCGGCACAGAAAACAGACTGATCACAGTTATTGACTTCCCCACAGAGTTTGTTCACTTTATTTTATGCTGCAGTGTTTGTTTGGTCAGCCCGTCTCCTTTGTTACTGCTGGACTTCGCTTCTCTTTTAACGTTAGTTTTCACAACATACTTCTTGCTTGTGTCTGAAAGATGATTATCGGGTCCAGGTCCAATGGCTGCCAGGATTAATTCAGTCATTTGTGTCAGATCCCAGTTCACCAGCAGTATTCAGGAGCAGAGAGCACAGCAGACCCTAGAGCAGATATGCAGGCCTACATTGTGTTGATGTCCTCTGTTGTGCTGTACTGTATTTTCAGGCCACAGAGGAGGATGGCAGCAGTGATGAAGACTTGGATGATGAAGCCATGATGGAGCTGGATAAGAGCTTGGCAGCGCTGTTCTCAGAGCAGAAGAAAAAGACCCAGGCCAGGAAGGATGAAAGGACAAAACTACAGAAGGAAAAGATGCTGGTTCGAGACTTCAAGATCAAGGTACCTCATCCTCTTGTAAACACTGTAGAAAATATGCTTGGCTGCTTGTCTTACCCAGAATCAAGTTAGAAGAATTATATCAGTTTCATCTGTATATATGTGAGTGTTCAGCCTTTCCTAGCTTAGCTTATTACAAAGTGTAAAAGCAGGGGGAACTGATAGCCTAGAGGAAATCATACTCAAACCTCAAAGTTGTCTCACTTGTTAAGCTTTTCCTTATTCTGCAGGTGTTGGACCTGGTTGAGGTGTTTGTGAGCAGGCAGGCTGGCAGTCCTCTTGTGCTGGGTTTGGTCGAGCCTTTGCTCACCATCATCGACAGAGGAATGCGCTCCGACAGCAACCAGCAGGAGCAGGACTTTCTTCGCCGAGCAGCAGATATCTTCAGGTAAAGCAGGAATCTTCAGCTGCGCTGAGGTGATTCACAGCATGAGTGTCTGCCTCCCATTCTGTCTCCATGATTATTGTATTTGAAACACTCATTCCAGGTTTTGTCCAGGATTGTGATTTATGTTACTCAGATGGTTTTTTGTTTTATATATATATCAAATGTTTTACATAATACAAACCCTGTTTGTTCCAAAAAAGTTGGAACACTGTGTAAAATGAAAATAAAAACAATATGCAATGATTTTCAAATCATTAAAACCTCATATGTAATTGAAAATAATATAAAGGCAACATTTGAAATGTTGAAACGGAAAAATTTTATTGTTTTTGAAAATTATATCCTCATTAAGAATTTAATGCCAGCAACACGTTTCCATAAAGTTGTGACAGGGTCATGTTTACCACTGTGTTGCATCACCTCTTCTTCTAACAACACTCTGTCAGCGTTTGGTAACAGAGGAGACCAGTTGCTGTCATTTTGAAAGAGGAATGTTTTCCATTCTTGTCTGATGTAGGATTTGAGCTGCTCCAGAGTTCGGGGTCTCCTTTGTCGTATTTTATGTTTCATAATGCACCAAACATTTTCAATGGGTGACAAATCAGGACTGCAGATGGTCAGTTTATCACCCGGACTCTTTTACTACGGAGCCATGCTGTTGTAATACCTGCAGAATGTGGTTTGACATTGTCTTGCTGAAATAAACAAGGCCTTCCCTGAAAAAGACGTCATCTATTTGGCAGCATATGTTGCTCCAAAACCTGCATATATGGTTCAGTATTAATGATGTGCAGGTTACCCATACCATGTGCACTAATGGTATGGGTAACCTGCACACTAAGGTGTAAGTTGAACGTTGTTTTAGTTCACTCTGTATGTGCCTAAAATTAATATCTGAACTCAACCTGTGTCCAATAGCCAAGGTGATAAATAGCCCATAAATTGAACATCCTCACACATGTGCAGCCCAAGCTTGTGTCTTTACAAGAATCAGTTGTTGTCAGACTTGGCTGCAGTCTCTGGGTTTGATGGTGTGGGTGTCTAATTTATTCATGGTTTGTGTGATCGTTCAGGAACCAGCTGTGCAGATCCAAGGTTTACTGCAGGACTGTTGGTGACAGACAGGGGGAGCTCCATGACCTGCTGGACAAACTGATGACTAAAACCCAGAAGCTGTCCGACTCCTCCGTCTGCCTCTACTACTTCAGGTACAGCTCGCTGTTTAGAGACTGAAAATGATGCAGACCAAACATACTTATGACTGTAGAAGTGTTAATAAAGCCTCGCTGATCCCATGAGTGGAAAAGAGGTCACTGATACAGACAGAAATAGGATTTATATTACAGACCAGACCAGTTGGAGGGTCTGATTCTCAGCATGAGTTTCAATGGACAGTGGGAGTAAGAAGAATGGAAAAATATGAGGTGTGATTAAAAGCTATATAAGATTTTGACAGTGTTCTTACATGTTTTGGACCAATACAGCATTAAAATCAGTGTAAACTCACATACAAAACCATCTTAAATCAAGATTAGCTTGTTCTGATCTCTCATCTGTATCATCTGTGTTGGATTATTTGTCTGCAGATATTGAAACTCTCTACATCGACTCACATGTCTGTTCAAAGACCCTTGTGCCCCTGGTGTTTTGTATTTTTGCTGATGCTGAGCTGTCCTTGCAGTGCATCTCTGTATGTGGTGAAAGTGCTGCGAGGACCTCTACCTGCTGAGACCAAAGAGAAGCAGGGAACCAACAGAGCTGCAGAGAGTGATGTATGTTTGCACTCACCTGTTGATTTCATCATAGTTTGAAGGATTCAAGATGAGGAAATCAATCTGTTAGAAGCCCAATGACACGATGTGTGAGGCGTTGCTGCCATACATGTTCACAATGGTTGAAATTTAAAAAAGTATTTATCCAACTTTAACCTCAAACAGATCAGAGAAGACTGAAACTGATCATAATTAAATATTTACAGTGGTAGGCCATATATTACATTACATTTTATTCTCTCATGTTATGCCCAGCCCTGGACTGGATACATTCCAGGACCGCCCCTGTATTTTACTGGGTCAGGAAGTGGGTCAGTCCTGCATAACTTGGCCCCCTTTCAGCCAGTATCTCTGTCACAGACTTATTATTTATTGATGAATGATGTATTGTTTCAGAATTTTGTGCACAGTGGCCAAACATTTGTGGTTCCAGCCTCTTAAATGTATTTGTTGGTTTTGTTAGTCTAACAGAATAATCTTTGGTCAAATAAAACAATACATTTGATGATGTCATTGCAGGCTCTGGACAATTGTAATGAAACTTGTTCAGACATTTTGTGAAGCAAACTATTAAATGAATTAACACGTTTATAAATAATAGAAACAATAGGCCTTTTTCACAGCTGACATTTGAAATTGTCATAGTGGTTGAAATAAAGGTGTCACTAATAACACCAGTAGCCCTTTTTTTTAACACAGAGATTGTGAAGATTCTCTATGCTGCCTTTATTTAACACACTGAACAAAGCAGTGGCGATGTAATACTGCTCCAGTATGTGGCTTTAAATAGCAGAGACGTGACGTTTAAGACGGCAGCGTCACCATCCAGTGTGATGTTTTACAACCCGTTTCCAAAAAAGGTGGGATGCTGTGTAAAATGTAAATAGAAACAAGAGTGTGATTTGAAAATAAAACCGGCCAGCCAACCAGAGAGCGTTGAGGATAAAGGCCGAAACACTCGGTGAAGGTTGGGCACCTCCTGAAGACCTGGTCCCGTTTCAGCCCTGTCACTAATGCTGCTGCCGGCTCCCTAAAATATTATTAATATTCATTATTTATCATTAATATTATTAGAATATTATTAACATTTACACAGAACGTTACGGTGCAATACAGGCTTGACCAGTCTCTCCTTGAACAGGCTTTGTAACGGGGACTAATGATGGCTCTGTTCTATTCAGGTCCCAGTAAACCATGGCAGTGTGTTGTATGATCTTTACCTGGACCCTGAAACTGAAGCAGCTAATCAGTTATTTTAATTACATTATTTATATTTATTTATAGCTTCTCTTTGCCTACTGCGATGTGTCAAAATGCACTGTGGGAAAAAAAGATTTACTGAATTTAATCCTGTAAGGATGTGAGTCTAATCCTTGATGCTGTGTTGTCTGTGTATGTATGTATGTGTGTGTGTGTGTGTGCGCAGCTTAGGTTCATGGGCTACGTGGATGTGGATCGGGTCACCGCCATCTTTGGAGGGGCTCTGAGCTCCTTCATGAGCAGGAGGAAGAGCTCTCTGACCGCTCAGATGTTCACTGACTTGTTCAACAGATTCCCAGTGAGTACAGCTGCACAGTCCAGACGTTAGTTCAGCTCACTGCGGAGACCGGAGCTACATCCCTGCATGGCAGTAACTAATGCAGCTGTTGTGTTATTTCCAGGTTCTGTGTGTGAACCTGTTGGATGTAGCATTGCAGTACATCACATCTGGGGTCAGAGTACACCAACAGGTAAAAGATTTATATCACTTTTTTTTTTTTTTTTTTACTGCAGCACCAGTTTTGTAGCAGAATTCCTGCCTGTGAAATGAGAGTGATAAAAGGATATTAAGCCAAAAGATAATGTGAATTTCTTAAACTCTTCTTAACTAAAGTTTCATGGTAAAGAAGGAGCATGTCACTCAGTGCAACCGTGTGGCTCATTAATGTCTTTTCAATAGTTTTTGGAAAGCAGTGGAGCTCTACAACACCAAAGAACATTATATCTGGCTTTGGATACACAGATAATACTTGTTAGTAGGTTCAATTCATTGGTGGTTTTGTTTTTTTGTTTTTTTTATAAATACTATCTGCATTTAGTGCATCCGATACAAAAACAACCACACTCACACTCTAGTCTTTAGATAACATAAGATGTATTGCAATTTGCAACTCACTGAAAATCATGGCTATCGAAGTCATCCCCAAATCAGGGAGAGGTGGAGATAGACTCAATGAACTCATCACTAATGATTTTAGTTCATGCACATGTTGGACTTTGTTTTGATGGATGTTTTGTGTGTGTGTTTGTGTTTAGGGCCAAGCTTGTGTGCTGGTGTTGCGGGCGATGCAGAGCAAAGATGTTCAGAAGCTGCTGAGCGGCGCTCCGTGGACGGAGCTCTGTGTGAAGGTCACAGATCAGCTGGTAGCGGTAGGTCAACGAGGCTCTACATCACTGTCACATCTCAGGGTTAACACTGAGCATGACCTGCATCTACATGGAGGAAGGTGGTTGATGTAATTTCTTTCAGAAGGTTACAGCGATACAAGAGCTTGAACAAAATGTTAACAATAAACAACACTTATAGCTCTTCCACTGACCATGCAATAAGCATCCGTGCCCAAACAGCACACAGACACAGTCAGTGACCAGATGGTGAACTTGGTGGGGCATTTAGCAGTTAAGGAGGGGAAGAGATTTAACAGGAGGTGGTGGAGATCATACATGGATGTAGAAGAGAGCAGAGATTGGACTTAGATTAATCACAAACACTGGCAGTTCCAAAAGAAATGCTGATGCTGCTTCATGTCTGAATGGGCAAATAGCATTGATAGAATTGCTATTCTACCTGCAAATGGCCCCCAAACGAAATTCAACAAAATGCTTTGTTCAGTTTGTTTTGGCCATATATAGTGTGTAGACACCAGATTTTCTATGTGTATTGTAGCACGAGGTCATCAGCACACATCAGTTTTTCGCTGTAACTGGAGTCGTTTATGCACCGACTTCCCTTAGGCTTGTGCACATTTTAATTATATTGCTCCAGAAGGCTCGTGAAATTGCATAGTCCTGTGATAAACGATGATTAGAGCTTAGCTGTACTTTTTGTCCTCGATGTGTCTTCAGGACAGCTGAGGGTAAAGACATGCATACTGGTAATTACATGCTTCTGTAATTCCTCACTGAGCCACTTCACCTCTGCGTTGCCCCCATCCTTTTTTCCTCCCAGACAAATACCGAGCTGCCAAACAACATAACTCCTCTGTAGGATTTTTTTTTTAAACTCCAGTTGCCAAAAAATTGTCATCGATAAGATCAGTGCTCTTTTTCTGAGCCGCTGTCCTTCATGGAGCGTCGTGAAAAGAAAAACAGTTTCCTGTTAGTAGACGTGATGGTAGAAAGCTACTGAAATGTTTTAGTAAAATAGCTGAATCACTGTTAAATCATCCGTTGAATAATTGAATGATGCAATCTTTGACGTCAGAGAAGGTACAGACTGTCTTGTCTATAACATTATAAAGACCTTGGGGTTTCTCAGTTTCTTGTGATCTGCGTGGTTGAGACTGGTTTTTAATAGGTTTGTAAAGCCTTTGTCTCACAGCAGCTTGGACATAATGAAGCAACTGGGAACAGGGATTAGCGAACAGCCTGTTCCCTAAATATATTCATTTAAGATAACAGAGACCAACACTTTATTGTAATTCCCACTTTTAACATATATAGTATTTATAAACATAGAATCAGTGGTTTATAATACACTATAATGTAAGAAGCATTCATCATGGTACTTGCTGACAGCTGTAAGTCCCCATGCAGGCAGCCAGAAATGGAGGCTAGTGTATAAAGTGATAATAAATGACTACATAATAAAACACAGTTGTAATAATATAAACTGTCTTCAGTCAAACCCGTCTAAGAAGACCACTCAAGGGACTGAAGAAAAGTGGCCACATTGGACAGGTGGTCCTCTTATAGAGAAAGCAGACCAGTTCATGACAGAACAGAGACATAAGAGTTTCCCAGTTATAGCACTGAACTTTAATGGTTACACTCCCTTAAACATAAACAAAGCCTAGGCATGTTCCAGTAACATTGTTCCGGTGTCGCAGAAAAACTCCCAGCAGATTTTGTTTGATTTCCTGGTTTCCTGTCAGTCTGGCGTCCTTATAGCCAGTGATTGGCTGCCTGTGGGTCTCCAAACATGCTGGTCGCTGTTGCTTTGAATGGGTGGGGCATCTTACACAGGAACCGGGGGGAGTGGAATGGGGAGTGAAACGGGACTGTGAAAAAGCGAAAAAAGTGGTTATTGTTTTGTTCCATTGTAGGGTGTTTGCTGCCTGTGTGCATGAATAAGGCTGGTAGGAACAGTAATAGCCATGCATGAATGGGGCGATGATGTCATCGTTTTCAGTGGAGTTGGGTTTTACCCGTTTACACGACCTCAGCAGGGTGGCAGCCTGTAAGGCACTGACAACCAGCAGAGTAGTCATCACTTCTACTAGAGATACACACTCAGCCAAACTGGATCATGTCTGTCGAAGCAGTCTCACTCCACTGTCTTCTTCTCCTAGAGTCTTCTTCTGGTCGGCGAAACTGAGAGCAGTGTGGTGAAAGAGAAGGTGGTGAAAACCCTGGAGCTCTGTCAGTTCCTGGTCAAGAATGTTCACCAGCAGGTAGGTGGACTGTTGAGTGTGAGGGTGAAATCATGAAGGGAGCTGTTGGTTTGGTTTTTAGTCCAGACTGTCAATCCTCTATTCCCCTTGGCACTGAGTAGAAGCTGTCTGTGGACCTGGAGCCCCTTCAGAAGGCCCTGCAGTCCCTGACCAGCGCCATCACTTTCAAGAAGACCGGCCAGCTAGAGGACACCTACTGGGCTGTGATGAAACACTTTGGAGTCATGTGAGTTTTTGTGGTGTCGACACACTCAGTTCTGTACATGATTCAGATTTAGGTGATTCGATTCAAAACTTTTTCACATTTTTAAAATTATTTTATTTGGTTTTCTAATTATTTCATTTTTTTAATTTGATTTTATAATTATGTATTTAAATTTTTATTTGATTTTATAAATATACATACATTTTTATTTGATTTTATAAATATACATACATTTTTATTTGATTTTATACATCTCTATTGAGTTTATATAGTAATAAAAATAATATAACCAATAAATGAACACACTCTAACTCCATGTAAGTGTTCACATGTGTCTGCTCAAACAAATTAGTTTGATTAAAAGCATTTTACACGGACTGTTCCTGGAACCAGTCGTATTTTCTTCTTTATTTTCTTACAACATAAGTGGCAAAATGTTAAATTGTAGTTAATTATCTCCTGGATTGAAAGGGTTGATGCCCCAGATGGGCCAATTAAATCAGACAAACCCAGGATGACTGTACCACAGACCTAGTGTATGACTAGGTGTTTATTTTACAGCCTATTGTGTTGATCATGCTTTTTCATTTTCCCTTTCACAGGAAACCCAAAGTTGAAAAGATAAAGCCTGACAAGAACAATGAACAACAGCGACTTCCCAAGAAGAAGAAAGGTTTCCTACCAGAAACGAAAAAGCGTAAAAAGCGCATGAAGCCTGTTTTAGAGTCAGCAGGAGACCAAACGACCTCCATGGTCAAACCGGGAGCAGACAAAGGACAAGGCAAAAAGAAACATGACAAGATAATAAAGCAGAAACGATCAGCCGATGGCACAACTGATTCACAGCCCAACCCAGCCAAGAAGAGCAAGACGCAGTCTGGAAGCAAGCCAATAAAGAAGAAGAAGAAACCCAAACAGAAGAAAGAGGGAGGAGGGAAAATATAAACTGGACACAGCTAGTAACAAGCTGTGTTTTCGTTTGTCCATATGCTTTGGACAATATGTTGTTATGTGTCAATATGAGAAGTTATACATACTGAAAACTCAAAAACTGTAGTAAGTGAATTAATATGTATTATTTTTCTACATCAACAACAATAAATTTCTCTTCCTGGAAATGAATCACTACTTCTCCCATTTTAGATTAATTCTCCTATTAGCTTTGTTAATTCAACATTGAAATGTAAAAATAACTAGAAGAGCTGTACATTATCGAGTCAGAGTCAGAGTCAAGGCCCACAGGTCCATCCAGCCTACAGACAGAGGATAAAAGTCTGCTGTGGATACGATGCTCTCCATCACAACCAGGATTTGAAAATCCTTCAATTGTAGTCCATGTAGTCTAAAAATACAGGAATCAATCCTCAAATTCCCATGAACAATACCAAAGATGATCTCACTGTTGTCATTTTGTATTTACTGTATTGTATTTTCAACCCCACATTTTGTGACTAGACCCAACAACCATTACTGACAGATCTTGGAGGACCTGTGTCAGAATTCACCAGGTCACACTTATGGACACAGAAACCATTGAATAACACTAGGCAGCACCAAGACAGCACAAACCTCCTCCAAGGCAGCTCAGTTTCCCCATTATGTCACCTAAAAGCAACAGTCCCAGTTTGACCCTCATAATATGAACCCTTGAATATGAAAACCTGCCCCTAGAATCTGGAATCACAGCATCATTAGTTTGATCATCCCTTCATCCAGATCCACTCTAGAATTTGATGGATTTGTCCATGGCACATGGTAGACCTCTCCTGACTCTGCCCCTTTATCCACATTTCCTCCAAAGTTTAATAGGTTCTTCCACACTACATGCCCAACCTTTCCATTAAGTTGCATCAAAATCCATCGGGTAGTTAATGTGTAATAGATAGGAAATAAATAGGAAATGTTTTTGAAAGTCCTGTCCTGCAAGAAATCCAGGATCCACTCCAAAATTCAATGGGTTCTTCTCTGTCACATGCCCAACCCTGCTGCCAAGTTTCATGAAAACCCATCAAGCAGTTTATGTGTTATCCTGCTAACAGACAGACAGACAAGCCAATGTCGACAAAAACATTACCTTCTTGGCAGAGGTAATAATTACATAACCTTGTTAGGAAAAAAGTCACTCCCCTCTCCACAGGATTTGATGTTGGAAGGCTTTGCGCTATAAACTAAGGTGGGCAATCACACAGAGCCTTAATTCAGCTGTCATAAAAATGATGCAGTGTTCCACAAATGGATTACTATACAGGGCATGAAGCTATGCAGTGATAAATCTACTGGAGTGTTGGGCAGGCTGCAGCCTCATCCATCAGTTATCTCATCTTAAAACCTCCTCTACACCTTACACCCAAAACACGCGATGCGTTGTTTGGGGTTCCCAGTGAATCAAGAAACCCAAGCAGGTAGAATACACAGATCACATTCTGTTAATTATTAGAACAACGTCTTGAACAAATGAGTTGACTTTATGTTGGCCATGTGAGACGGCCTGTTTGCTATTTGTCCTAACACATTGTTTAAATACAGTATGTAGGAAAACAGATCAATCCTGGTTTGGTCCAATAAAAGTTTAATATCTAATCAAGCGGCTCTGATCAACATTTTAATTCTATAATATTAATATACGTATCTTAATTATATATTGAGAATGGATCACATAACTTGTGTGTGAAAGGGGTCATTCATAAAGACAAACCCAACTTTACTTGACCTCATCACTACAGAGCATTTTAGCTTCTTTCAGCTCAGTCTCATCTCAAACATTTTGGCATAAGATCAAACTTAAATACTTGTGAAAAGGTTATACAGAGATATATGGTAGAGAGACTTTAATTACACCAGAGGAACTATATAGAGTCATTTTGTTATTTTTGTTTTGTTTTAAGTTTCCAGCGTCTTCAGATGTTTAAGAGAATGTTGCAACTCTATATTGCTGTGAAGCTCTAAAAAGATTTCTGTGGTAAAAAAAGAAATATCCTAATCTAAAGGGCAGAAGGCCATGACATTTACAAAGTGCATTCATGCTGAACAGATGAGGAGTCATTTCGTAACCCCAGGAGCTCTCCCGCCACCTTGGAGCCAAGAAAAAACATATAGGAAGATCAAGGAGTTAATTTACGTCTAACAGCAAAGTCTACACTGCACACTGCTCCCACAACTCACCCACCTGTCACCTGCAGAGGTTCACTGACGACCCTGCAATCGTCGGCCTTCATCACAGATGGGGACGACAGGGAGTTCAGAGAACTGATGCAGGACTTTATGGACTGGTGCCAAGGGAACCGCCTCCAGATCGACGGGGGGAAACCAAACACACTCTCCTGTGACACCAGTGAACATCCAGGGAATGGACATTAAGATGGTGACATCTGATTAGTATCTAGATGTTCACCTGAATAATTAAGGACTGACAACTCAAATGCACTTTACAGGAGAGTCCAGAGCAGACTCTACCTGCTCAGAGATTGAGGTCTTTTGGAGTGCAGCAGACTCTCCTGAAGACCTTTTATGACACCGCGGTGGCATCAGCCATGTTTCGTGGAGTGGTCTGCTGGAGCAGACTTAATAAACTGACCAAGAGCCAGCTCTGTCCTGGGATGCCTCCCTCAACCATGTGGAGGTAGTGGGAGAAAGGAGGATGGTGGCTAAGCTGTCATCCATGATGGTGAACGACTCCCACCCCATGGAGGACAGTGTCAATGCACTGGAGAGCGCCTTCAGCGACAGGCTGCTCCACCCTAAGACTGTGAAGGAGCGTTATCGCAGGTCCTTCCTTCCTGCAGCTGTCAGACTCTACAACCAGCACTGCTCCCATAGATCACACACACACACACCAAAACAGACAAATGCACTATAATGTACACCTACTGTGCAATATCAACAATTACTCAGGTGTAGCTTCAATTCTATAATGTGCAATATTACATCCTAATGTGCCATACCAGTATTTCAATGAGGCGTATAAACATTCCACTGTAATATCAATGTTCCATTTGTGCAATTGTCTAAACTCAACTGAGTCTGTTTATTGTTTATAGTGCATATATTGTTCCTCTTTTTCATATTTCCCCTAGTTTATATTGTTCCTATGTTTATGATCTCCTTTTTTTGTGTTGCTTGTTTGTTATTTATTGTTTTTATCGATGATTCTTTTCAGTTTTCTTCTATCCACTTGCTGCTGCAACGCTGCAAATGACCCTGTTGTGGGACTAATCTTATCTTCTATCTTAAATACCACCAAAGTCTCTGGGAAACATGAATGCTGTTACGTCCCCTTTCGTGTAAGCACAGGGAAAAAGACCACAACACAACAGAAAAATGGTGGTTTGATATCTGCTACACATGATCCTTCACTTCAACACAAAGAGCACTGGCCAGCACATATACTGACATTAACATCCCTAGGGTCACACTGAGGATGAAAGTGTTGGGAAAATGAATCTTTAACTTTAGAAACTTGGTGAGCGCTTTGCATAATGCTGATCTGTTCTGTCTTTTTGGCCTACAGTGAAGAAGCGATACGTATGAGACTGTACCTCTGTGGCCACAGCTTGAACCTGCCGCAATTAAACTTACAAACAGACATCGGAGGTGATGAATCATCCACCTTGAACCGTGACAGCAAGGGTGAGAAGAGAATCAGTGGTGTCCTCTCTTCCTGACAGCACACTGTCGCTCATCATGAGATATAGGGAACCAATCTGCTAAAGTGGAATAATAGGAGCGAGCTTTAAAGTCGAGGGGAGATCTCATCAATGTGAGAAAGATGTGACTAAATGATTCATCCCTTCACCTTATGAAACATGTTGATTCCCACGGATTCAGGCTATAAAACATGCTATATGTGTTTCAGTCTATGATGCAGTGGACTCAGGAGTGTTTAACATTCTAATTTTCTGTCCTCGCCAATGTTTGTTCTTGTTATATTTTGGTCCCGTGGATTCTTATGCTGCACAGTGAGCATTTTGGCAGGCTGCTGGCAGAGTGTTAATTATATATTGCAACCAGAAACCCACTGATTAGCAGAACCAATTGTTTACTTGCCAGGCTGTGTAGGAAGTGGAGTTCTACAATCACTCCCTTGAAGGAGGCCCAGGACTGCACTCCTATCTCAATCTGTTCCTTCAGTAATGATTTAAAGGACCATACACATTATCCTCCATTCCTCTTTTCACTGTCTGCAAAACTCATACCGTTAATAATACTGATCAGTTCCCAAGGAAACAAGAAGAAGTTTGTGTGTGTTTCACAAAGACACTATAGAAGTGAGAGATGAGGATTTGAGGATTCCTAACTCAACTAAATTCCAGGTGTCTACAAGACACAAGACACATCTCCTACATCCCAGAAATAAAAGGACATTAATGGTCGAAAAAACATATACAGTGACAGGAAAAAAATTTTTTTCTCAAAAACGGAGGTTTTAATAAAATATGAAAACTCTTAAAGCTATAAAGCCTAGTTAGTGGTTACACTGATTGGAGACTTACAGTAACAGTAGAGGGGCTAAAAATGTAGAGTTGCTCCCATGGGGATGGGATTACAGGCGAGAACAATAATAATAAATAATAACAAATGAAAACTTTTCTAAGCAGCTTTTTATCACGAGATCATAAAATTTAAATGTGCCTTTCTATTAGATTATGTGATCATACTAAAGTGCTTGTAAGTTGGACTAATTGTGGACCAGTTTCTCTCCCAGAGGCAACACATACATTACACACCACCACAATAATACCACAATTTACAGCCTCAGAGGACCTAATTCACTCACTGGACAACCCCTGCAAAGTCTATCTGCAGTACAGAGGAACAGATCCCCCAGGGCAACAAAACCCTGAAAACTGACCTCATTAATTCTATATCAGGCTGTTCATAATAACTAGGCTATTCCCAGAGCAAAGCTCAATCACAAAACTCTCTGCCTCTCCTCTTTTAAAATGAAGGTCCACATGTGTCACAATACCTAACAGCAAAGTCATCTATCTCTGATTAATGACCTCCATCTTCTCATGGATTGAAGCCTCTCATCTCCATCCATCCATTTGTAACTACTGACCTTTTTCCACCAATAGGCACTGATCTTCATTCATTCCCAAACACTGACCTCTGACCTCCATCATTTCATAGCTTCTGTCCATTATTAGCCACTGACCTCCATCCATTCCTGACAACTGACAACTTCATTCTGAGCCTTGAACAAACTCTCATCCATCCCGAACTACTGACATTCATCCGTTTCAAGTGACCACCAGCCACTGACCTTCCATTCCTCCAACAATTCCTGTGCACTGACCTCCATCCATCCCGTCCGTTGACTTTGATATATTCCTCATCACATCCATCCATCCATCCATCCCTATAAATTTACCACAACTGATCTGCATCCATACCTAACCTCTGGAACGCCATTGATCCCTCGTCACTGACCTTCATCCATTCCACTGACCACAGACTCCCAGTCACTGAACTTAATCTTCTCTGAGCCACAAACCTTCATCCATCCATAACCACTGACCTCCATTCATTCCCAGCCACTGACATTCAGTTTATATCCCCTGACTGTTATCATTCCCAGCCATTGAACTATATGCTTTCCTATCCACTGACCTCCATCTATTCCTAGCCATTGACTTTCATCCTATCTGTGCTAGTTAGATCTATCCAACCCTACCAACGTACCAAGACTGATCTGCATCGGTTTCTAGCCTCGGACCTCCATGCATTCCAAGCCACTGATTTTCATCTATTCCTATTGACTGCTACTAGCCTTAATCCATTCCCACTTCTTGACTGACTGATTCAAAAACAGCTATTCCCACTGATCATCCATTCTTAACCACTGACCTTCATCTACTTCACCTTCCATCTCTTACTGCCATTGATCTACATCCATTACTCTGATTTCCATTCATCCCCAGCTATTGACCTCCATATGTATCTAATCACGGACCTCCACTATCCCCTGCTTCTAGTGAGTGCCATTGACCCCAATCCTCATCTCCCATCATCTATTCCTTGTCACTGACATCAACCCATTCATCCATCTTTGAATGCCAGTATCTAACTATTTGCCATTAACTTCTATCCACGTAGACACTCACATCCATTCTTGGGCACTGACTGCCACCAACCCTCATCCCTCATTCTAACTTACCAGCAAGTGGTGTTTTACCTCCCCAATAAATAAAATCTAACCTCACCTCTAAGCAGATGGGATGGGAGGTGGAGATGGCTGGAAGGCAAAAGGATTGTGACTCTTATTGTGACTTCATATTGTACATGGACTCAGTTGCTTTGAATTACATCATTTAAAACCAACTTATGTCTTTTTTTTAATACTACAGGGCTGATCTATTAGATCCATTTGTTAAGTCAAGTTGATTTTATTCATACAGCCCAATATCACAAATCGTTTTATCTAAAACTGGAAGAATGGATCAGCCACAGAAGACGGATGACCCTCCAAGGATGGTCAGACATGCAATAGATCTTGTCTGTACAGAACAGCCCAACAAAATGACAGACATTACAAGGACAACATTTATAATACATGTAGATTATAAAAATACTCTTCATGCTAAAAAAAAAAGATGTTCTGGATCTTAATATATAAATTGTTCTAAGGGAAACATATGTTTGAATGTAGAATGCTTTAGTCATCTTTCATTGGCTCATTTCCAATTTCCCTGCAAAAATAAATGGTTTCATTCTGTTGCACTTATGCCAATGAGATAAAATGGACTGGTAGTCTGTCAGTGCATCTTTCAGGGCTGGAGCCTTGCCAGACTGCTTCATATTCCCAGGTCCGTCTTGCTGGGGACAATTAGGAACATGGTGTCCTGGTACCTGGCCAACACACTGATGCTGATTCACTTCCACTGACCTCTAATAAGACAGGCTGTGGAGCCATTATGGGGAGATGTTGAGATTAAGAATAGTACTTCTAAGGATAAACTTCATGTCAATAAATCACACTGAAAGATTGACATGGTCTATGCATTGCACAGTGCTTTGTTCTAAATGCAGTGGATCAGATTTAGTAGTTCACATGGTCCTATATAGCTTAGAAATTGTCTTAATAGTGGTATGGTAGCTATCGGGCCCTAATGCAGGAGAGCCTGCAGTGCAAATTCTATGGATCTCACGTAAGCAGCTCATTTGTACTTGTCTAGTGGAATGGCTGCCTTAATGAAAATCCATCCAAACACTTCAATATCTTCCCATGCCATCTGTACAGTATTATATTGGATGAATGGTGGGAAGTAGAGTTTGGGGTTTGATATTGCCGTCAGGATATGTTTAAGGTTACTGACACATTCAAAGGATTAACATAAAGCATTTATTTATAAACTTTGAATATTACATATTTTCTTTTGATAAGGCAGATTATATGAACTGCAGAAAGATGATGTTACTGTAAAACATTCCAGCTCTCATAACGGCATACATTTACAGTGAATTCATATCATAAATGACACATCATTTATATTAGGCTCACTATGATACAATATTAAGGATCAAAAGAGACTGACTTGAACCGAAAACCCTCTCTTGGAAGAACCTTCAATTTATTACATGTCAGAGAATACATTATAAATACTCAAAAATGAAAGTACTGTATTAGCGCTATAATTTACCATTTGTCACATTAAAGACATAATCTTATGTGCATAACTACAGCAAAAAGTCTTGCATCCTGTCAGGCTAACTAGAGCTACAGATGTCTAACAGACATTGGAGGACAGTACTTTATGCAAATATTCTAAGTCACTTAATTTAAGGAAAAAATACTACGCATACAAATAAGCCATTTCTACAGCCTATATGCAGCTTTGCACTGCCTAACAGCACCACAACATCCATTATAGACTAACTACATACTGGTAGTGTGTCAGAGGACATGCCAAGGAAGATCAGCGAGCCATTATGGTCTGTGTTGTGTTACAACGCTTAATAATTTAACACAGCCGTGTGTCACATCCCAGGACGGATTTAGAGTTTAAACATCTCTGAGGTTCTAACAACGTTTTAGGCTAAGGAAGAGGGAGAGGTCCAAAAGTCAAAGCAGGCATATTCTTTACACAGTTCCATAAGAATTACCAGGTGGCTAAATACTGGTGTAATTGGGAAGGTGTGTGGCCACATAGCTAACCTATGAGCCACCTTAGTGCTAGTGTTACCTCTAGGCCTATATTCTGCTCAGTATTCTGCATTTTCTTTCTAAGTCATCTACAAGCAGCAGAGGTGGGTGTGGGGGGTTATTTGTGCCTTATTGCTTTTCCTGTTTATTCCACAGTCTCATTCCCTGAAGTTGGACCAAGTTATCAGTCAAGAGTCTCTGTCTCGTGCAGCGCCTGGCTGTCCTCCACCGTTTCGACGCTCTGACACGACACCTCCTCACATTTCACCGGTCGAACGATGATGCACGGCCTCACGGGCTCCCCGCTCCCCCCGGCGCGCGCCGGGCTGCGACTGTCGCGCTCGTATTCCTCCTGCGCGCGCTGGATCTTCCTGTTCTGGAGCTTCCTCTTGTGGAAGT
This sequence comes from Chaunax sp. Z400, assembly GCA_037577475.1. Lineage (NCBI taxonomy): Eukaryota > Metazoa > Chordata > Actinopteri > Lophiiformes > Chaunacidae > Chaunax > Chaunax sp. Z400. Next base: position 20,628,317 of record CM075201.1, read on the forward strand.
GGAACGTTGCCAGGGAAACGAGGATGATCCCCACGAGCACGGCCACCAGCACGAGGAGCGCGAGGGTGGAGGAGAAAGGCGGAAAGATGCTGAGCTGCTCCGCGCAGGTGCCGTTGTTGGCCTGGTGAACCCCGTGACAGCGGTGCAACGGAACCGACAGTCTCGAGGCTTCCTCAGGGGTTCTGGGTGACATACGGTCCATCTTTCCCGGCAAACTCTGGTGTCTCTGACCCCGGTACCCTTCGTGCTCTCCGGGCTCAACGTGGTGACACCGGCCCGCGCATGTGGTTACCTGCACGAAGAGAAGGCATGTGAGATGAGCTCATCCAGAGGACACTGCCCTGAAACCCTCCCACTAATACTCACCACGGTCCAGGCTATATTAATAAACCAAATCTGGTACGATTAACATAGGAAGTGCACAATTTCACCCTAAATCACAATGTTAAAATAAGTCCTGCCAAACCTTACGCCTAAAAGAGCATATGCTGATGATTCTTTTGTTGTAAGATGGGAGAGAAAAAAATGTGGACAATACATAATCTATAATAATGTGTAGGCCTCCAAGATTTAACCCAACAGAAGACGCAGCTGCGTTTTAAGGCAGGGATGTCAGAGAATAACGTCTGGATGTGTTCAAATCTCCATAATAAACGGAATCCTTACCTGGTGAAATGATCAGTGCGGGGAACAGTCCGTGAGTGGAGAGCCGATAATTGTAAATGGGAAAACTGGATCACGGTGACGCATTTCATACAATGTGATGCTGCTGCTGAGCTCCGATCACTAAGACCGCTTTGATTGCCGCAATCAGCTCAGTCTGCTTCCAGGACAGCTACCTCCACCGCCTATTATTATAAATAACAGGAGAATTCCTCAGTGTGCATCAGAGAGGGTTTTGGAAAAAAAAATGCGATAAGAATAGAAGGCTGGGCTGGTTTTCCTGGAGGAGCGTCCCTCCTCCGGTCGTCCGCTGCTCCACTCAGCATCTGAATGAAGAGCTGCAACTGCATGAAGGGTCCAGTCAGATGGCAGAGCTGATTTTTCTTCTCCAAATGAAATGTATGTGTCACCAACACCAGAGTGCTTAAATTTCCCTATCAATAAATTCTTATCAGGCCTTGGGTCAAACAATAAATTTAAACAAATGAGTTTAATATAAGACCGGATGGTAACCACTGGCGCTCCTGTGGGTGTGGTCAGTCAAATACTGCAAGCACGATTTGACGATTTTAAGCTTTATCATAAATAATATCTAGCTGGCATGCATTTATTTTGGTCAAACGAACCGAGAGAGATGTCTTTTTTTATTATAAGTTGGTAGAAAGTGCATATTTGTAGACATCACATCTATGAACTCTGCAGAGTATAGAGTTGGTAAACATTAAAGTATATTTATCACAAAAGCACGCATGAAAATTGCTTTAACTTTTGATTAAATCAGTCCATCATAAATGAATGCTGTCAGTATGATAATTCACACATTGTATCAGGGGACCTCATGGTTAATGTTCATGCAGCTCAAAATAATTAGTTTAACATAATGTATTCTGCTGATTCGAAACATCTCTTCAAATTCATTCAAGTGTTATGTCAGCCTAAAGCAGCCGGTCCTACACATAAGCTCAGCCTTTATTGAAATCCATTCAAAAAGTCCAATTTTCTTAAAAACATTTTATAGTCTCAAAAGCCAGGCGTGCTTTCCTCTTCCTCATACCTCCACACTTCCTTCCAGACTAAAATTTGATGTCCTGGCTCAAATCCAAATCAACCGGAATGACTTTGTCCTTCACGTTGATCATCTTCATAGATTCGGGACAGTCATGACCTTCTTTATGGAATTAAGGACATGTTCTAAATGAGAGGCTTAATGTAAGTGTGGCCAACCCTGATCAGCTTTGTTTTCACATTAAAGCTGCTCATAAATTATATATTACACCCCACATTTACTTTGGCAAAGGCATTAAATCTTTACAAAGAAGTCACTTAAAATAAGTTTGAAAAACCAGCCCAAAATGGATCTCAGCTCCTCCCTGACTGGAAGATTACTGCAGCCTGTGTGACATGTACTCCAAAGTGTGAGGGAGAATGCAGAGAGGGGACGTTTCTACAATGAGGTCACAACTTGATCTAAAAGTCTTTAGAGTGTAGAGAAGACTGTTCGTCTGTGATCCCAAGTGATTCTGGCTACCAAAGCTTCTCAGTGTAGATGATCTGCATCCTGAAGACTGTGTCCCAAATCCAAGCAACGTACGAATTCTGAGCAGGTTTAAGTATGCAGTGTGTTTTACGCTGCAGAAGTGGAAAAGTAACTAAGAATTTGTGGAGCATGCATCTGAGGCTGCATTCTGCCTTATGTGCAAAGGCACAGCCTCTGTCTTGAGGTGGAATTGGGCCACTTTGTTGTTGCATGGAGACTGGAGGTGAAGACATTCCTTGTGAACACCTTATTTCTACTGTTTACCCTGTGATCGTCTCGCTAGAGGTGAATTACCTCCACCAACTGCAGCTGGAGGACGTCATGTGATCACCCACATTTCTTTTTCTGTTTGTTTGTCCACCAATTTGTGGCTGAGATAATGCAGATTCAGAGTCATTCAAATGGATTTTATGTATTATGAAAGGTAAGAAGGTATTTCTAGATGAATAATGGATCCAGTTCCACCATTATGGAAAATCATATTCCTGTTGATAAATCATAAACTACAGATCATAACCACATGATTCCAGAGGTGATATTACTTAATTTGGCATGATGCAGTAAAGTGACCTCATTATGGTGACATCACCATAGTGTGTACTGATAAAAAGAGTTGATGATCTCACTGAGGACTGCTACAGGATTTTCTTTTGACGTAGGCTGGAAACTATTTTCTGAATTGTTTGAGTTTAGTGACTTGAGCAAAGAGTCTCGCAAATATATGTTTGGCGTGCCGCTAATCCTACTGGGTGTTTTTTATCACAGATATTATAAACCACTATGTAGTCTATGTAATCACAGGTCTGTTACTCAAACTGACATCATCTTACAGGCACCTGAAGCAACACCACCCCACAAACTCAGCCCCAGCATTGTTTTAACAGACAGCTGCTGAACATCCACGAAGTGGATAATCAGCAGCATCCATCCTCTGGGGAAAGTGAGCGTTGTACCAAATTTCACAGCAATCAATCATGAGTGGGAGGTATACTGTCCATGTCATCTGTCCTGTCTGACACCTCCACCAGAGTATCAAGCTGCTCCCAGGACAGAGTCAGCCCTCCTGATGTTCAATATTCTCGATTCTTTGCCGTCAGCTGCTTTCAGTCTGCTGCCATGTCACATCGTAGTGTAGAACACAGCTTTCATCAGGCAAGGACATCAATACTGAACGATTGGTCAAAACCCTGGATTACTTCAATACCAACATTTTTTATGTGCAGGACCAGTGTTTTAAAAAAAATTCTGTGTCTGTGATGCCTGCACATGGCAACACTGTTATTGACATATGGAAAGGCTTAGGTCAGCTTGGTTAAAGCTGTGATGACTGACTTTTGGCCGCTCTCAGGCAGCAGAAACAAGTTCTGAACACAACATTGACACACATCAGGAGTTTTTTTAAAGGAATGGCTCACCCCAAAAGTGAAAATTCAGTCATGACTCATCCCCATGCCAATAGAAAAGTTGAGTGAAGTGTCTTGGTCCAAGAAGTATTTCTGGAGCTTAATTGCAAAACAGTGTTGTAGCATTCTTCAAAAAGAAGTGAAGAAGACGGGGACTAGATAATAAGCCTTTAGATAAGAAGTTTTCAGCTTAAAAAAGTGTGTAAATATTGTCTTTTCAAATCAACTTGAGATGTTGGAACTTCTGTAGACTTGGATTACTCTGGATGAGCTGTATGCAGTCATTTTATGTTTTTTTATATGTTGTTTTTTGTTACATCTTAAAACAGTTCCCTATCCTCTGTGTTTTTTTTTACGAGACTGTTGCAGAAATGTTTTGTGGACCACCTGACTTTTCATCAGCATGGGGGCGAGTAGATCATGACTTTAAAAATGATTTTCAGTTTTGGGTGAACTGTTCTGAAAGTTGATATGATAAATAGTTGCCTATTTACAAATTCAGCAGAAGTATGTATGAATATGTCATCTTTCTGGACACCTGGTGAATGTAATTCACCATCCTTTAAGCTCACCTGAGGGGACTATCTATATCTTTGGCTGCTGAATGCTCCACCTGTCACATTTCAAGCAATTCAAAGAAGACCCAGGTGCAGACATGAGGCAATTGAGAGGTACAGCTCAGGACCAGATTTAATGTGACAGAATAAACAGAGAATCCAAACAGTGTCTGTGTGGTATAACAGGAGGTCTGTGAAACTAAACAGAAAATCCAAAATATCCAGTGAAGAAAGTCCAAAGCTATTATCCAAAGTAAAGTCCACTTAACAGGGAAAAACTACAGAAGACTGCAAAAACCACAGAGAACATGAAGGGACACGAGGAAACACGGAGAACACAACTTTCAAAGTAAAAGAGGAAATAACAAACTCAATACAGAACCATGACACCACCATATTCACCACTATCTATTCACCTATTCACCATATCACTTGTTGCTGATTTTTTTTTTTTTTACTATTTGGTGTTTGGCAGGCGGGGTACAGAGGATTTGTGGAGCCTTCTTCCTGCTTAATGTGGTAGAAAAACACATTTTTAGTGTTTTCACAGTGAATTGCATAATGGTAATCCAAACCAATGGATTGAAGCTCTCTACAAAGGTCTGCATAGCTGATGATAGGATACATTATAACATGCATGATGTGTAAAACACCCTGTATATAGGCCATAACATATGAAACAAAGGGTAAGATTTAATCAGATTAAGACCTCTTTGATTTGTTTTACACAACTAAGAATTCAGACCTACTTGTGGACACGCTCCATCATCAGCAGAGCTCCATGAAATATGAATGGCCTAGGAGGGAGTACAGGTTCCTCCATGATGAACTCACTATAGATGAGTGCATACTGAAAGATTTATACAGCTGTTCATGCACAGTTTAAGCCTGGCATATTTTTGAGGGCTCTTAAATGGAGAGTGATGATAGCACTTATTTTAATATTCATAGAGGTCCAGTCAGCTCCCCTGGTCAGCCTGACCCACATTAGCCTGGGAACCAAACACCCACCACAGAGGAGCCACTGTCATTCATCTTCATCACTTTCACATGAATGGAATGATTTTATGGAAAAATCTGAAGCCTTTTTGAGGCCCTGGGGGTTGATATGAACTCAAAAAGTGAGTTTTCCTTTGCAGCGATGATAAAGATAAATAAAGATAAAATATAGAAAAAGTTATTGGCTGCATCCCACTGACCCCAGATCTGCTTCTAAAACAGTCTTTTGCAGTTTTGACCTGATGAATTGTACAAATGGTGATAATGCAGCAGATATTCTGATCTTTTTTTCCACCGAGGTTATGTGTTTGTTTTTGTACAAGATATCTCATAAAGCTTTTAATGGATCGTGATGATATTCTAAGGAGGGATGGGCCTCGGGCCAAGGAAGAGTTCAATAGACTTCGAGGTAGATCTGAATCGGGATGCTGATCTTCTTCAATGAGTACAGCACATTAAGGTCTTCATTAAATGATTGAGCCCCAGGGCTTTCCCCATCATTTCCATCTATTATGCATAAAAGGCCTCACAAACTTTGATGAAACTTGGTCGAACTTGGCCCTGTAGCAAGGAGGAACCCTTTTGATCGAAATAAACGGAAGGATTCAGGAGTTTTTCGTCCACCTTTTTTGAGCATTAGAAGAGAGGGCTTTTTGGAGCGTTGGAACATGCTTGGATTACCATGAAACTGGCTGGACATGCCATTTAAAAAAAATAAAAACAGCAAATTTTGGAGTGGATGCAGGTAAAAGGAAGGATCCATAAATTTCTGTCTACTTCCTTTATCTTTGTGAGGCAGGAAATTATTTTTTTTCCACAGCATTTTTAACAATTATGCATTAACTACTTGATGGATTTTCATGTAACTTGGTGGAGGAGTGGGGCATGTACCAAAAATGCAACCGTTAAATTTGGGAGTAGATATGGATAAAGAGGTGGATCCATGATTATTTTGTTTTTCACAGGGAGAAACCTGGGGGTAGCCATTTTGATGGTGCACGTCTTGTTGGAATCTAAATTAGATTATAAGGACTGTTTGGCTTTGGCAGAGGTATTCACTCTGTTGAATGTGCTTATAGCATTAAATATATTTTCTTATGAGATTTTGGTTTTCCAGACAGCCTGGTCAGTGCAAACATGTTGATTATTTTTCTTGTTTTGAAAATCAGAATTTATGGCTTGACCTCTGCAGCATTCTATATATGAACAGAAACCTGCACCTTGTTAGCAATAGTGTATTATTTGCACACAGCAATAGATGCGATCCTCGTAGCCTTGGTTTACTCCAGTACAGTAAATGCTATAAAAATGAATATAGATGTATGACAAGTAAGAGTGTAGAATAGATAAGAGAGGAAGTAAAGATTTTCTTTTGACATGTTCTCTTTGCTACAACAATAGAAGAATGGCATTGACAGAGGTATGTACTCCTACTTAAGTAACAGCAACAATACTCTGTTACAAATAAAACTACTGAAAGTACAAAAGTATGAACATCAAAATCTACTTAAAGTACAAAAACTGTCCTCATTATATAGAAAGGCCCATTTCAGATTAATGTATACTTTGTTATATTATGGTAGTATATAAATGATGCATTCATGTTTGTAATGTTACAGCTGGTAAAGGTTTTATTGATTCTCCCAAGGATCAAAATATTATCTTACTTTAACCTCAATAATACAACATCATTTATTCATTTATTATATTTTGTCAATATGAATATTCACAAGAGCTTAATGTATATAAATCTGCAGTGAAAAGTAAAATATCTGTGTCTGAATTGTAGTAGGAGAATAAAGTAGCTTAAAGCGGAAATACTTAAGTCAAAGTACCTAAAAACTTTACTTAAGTACAATACTTGAATAAATGTACTTAGTTACTTCCTCACCACTGTCGGTGTCATTATAAATCCTAACTATTACTGACATTACATTGTTCTCTTTAGTAATGACACTGTCCATTGTGTGTCTGATTATTATTTAGCCATCCTATTCTCTCCCAGTGCCAGGATGTTCTGACTTAATCAGCATCGTTAACTGCAATGAGAAAGGTTTGTGAGTCTGAATGCTAAACATGTACTGATGAACACACCGCTGTCCACTCAGTGTGTGTGTGTGTGTGTGTGTGTGTGTGTGTGTGTGTGTGTGTGAGAGAGAGAGATATTATGCATCTTCATATGGAGGAGCTGATATCTTTAAAGCTGCATGCCATCATCACGCAGGAGAAATCCTCTTGATATTCCTTTCACGCTCAAACCATTGCTTTCACTGCAAGTCACTGTCAGCAGAATTTCTAATCAATCGCACCAAAGCCGCTTACATGCACTCATGCATGCACACACACATGGTGTGCACACACAAGCACGCACACACAGACACAGTCCAACTTTCCTTCTGTGCACACCAGAAATTACTTTGGGAAACAATAAATGAGACTTTTGCGCACTCAGAGAGGAAATGTCTCCCAACAAATTGATTTTCTCTCTTTCTCGATGATGACCCTGCATGTCAACAAGCACAAGTGTGTGATAAAGTGTGTGCATTTATCATATGAGGATTTTGTATTTTTGCATTCTAAATGAAGTCAAACAAATAGCTCTGTGTGTCTTTGTTCCTCTTGTAAACGGCTGTAGAGCCAGAGGTACAGCAGAGATATGAACATGGGGAGAGAAGGGTTCAGAGTTACATGTTTTCATGCTCTCATCCCTTCTGTTAGAGTCACTCCAAGAAAAGATGTCTTCTACACAGCCAGTTTGAACAGGAGAAATGATTAGAGTCATTAATAATGCTTTGTGGTGGCACGGTGGCATAGTGGGTAGCAAGCAAGAAGGTCCTGGTTTCAGATCCTCCTGAGGACCTGGGACTTTTCTGTGTGGAGTCTCCATGTTCTCCCCGTGTCTGCATGGGTTCCCTCCAGGTTCTACGGCTTCCTCCCACCACCAAAAACTTGCAGTAGAGGTGAATTGGTGACTCTAAATTGCCCGTATGGTGTGAATGGCTGTTTTTCTATGTGGTCCTGTGATGAACTGGTGACCTGTCCAGGGTGAACCCCGCCTCCCACCCAAAGTCAGCTGGGATAGGCTCCAGCCCCCTGTGACCCACACAGGAAAAGCAGTTACAGAAAATGAATAAACGAATAATGTTTTCAAAGGTTTAACCAGTCCTTTAAATCCTCGTTGACACCTGAGAGGTGTCATTGAGCTCCACGTCAGGCATCTCTCTAGCTAATTAGTTTCACACACACTTCTCAGCGCTGGGTTCTCTTCACACAACAGACTTGTTGCTCTGCAATGCACCAATGCAAAACTGATATTCATGCATACATACATTTACACAATTATTCTTCTATTCTATTCTTTAGAAAAGAACTACAGGTACACTGTGTACTCCTGCATATATGTAATAATAATAATAATAATAATGATACCTTTATTAGTCCCACATGGGGAAATTCTTTCTCTGCATTTGACCCATCCCTGAGGAGCAGTGGGCTGCCACTACACGCGGCGCCCGGGGAGCAAATAGTGTATATACACACATAGTTTATGCAAGAAATAACATGATATCATTTGTGTGATACATAATACTGTTGTTTTACCTAAATTCTGATGTCATTATACTCAATCCAGGTTTCACAGTGGCCTCCCAACGTGTCCTCCTTAAGTCATGATCTAAATGTTTATTTTCTACATCAAACACATTATGAATCACATCAAACCTTCAGCTGTGGGAATGTAAGCGCACACTTTTGGACTGTCTGTCTTCAAACTAGTCATGCTGACATGCTTGTATGCACAAATGTAATGGAAGTGGTTGTGTGACGAATAAAGGAAGCTTGATGGAAAAGATTAAACCCTCCTTCATTTCTCATCTGGCCAGTCATGGTGTAAAACGGTTGCGGTTTCCTGGTTGTCTGTCACACAAAGGTGTGTGGGAGGGGGGGGGGGGGGGGGCTGCTGACATGTGCACCTGTAAAGTACATGATAAAGAAATTCATAAGAAATGCTGCAACAACGCACTTTATAGTGTGTTTGCAGACATGCAAGGCCAAAAAATGTGTACAGATCTATACACATAAAGGAGCTAATAATCGCACAACAGATATTCTTAGTTTGATTTTTTTTTAAATTTTTTTAAATTTAATAAGTATTTCATTCCTCAACAAATAACACAGTTTAATAAAAACAAAAAAAATCTCCCTGAATGAAAAGGAGCAGAAGGAAGATTCAGGATCTGTCCCTTTCACAGTACAATAAACATAATGTATATACAGTTTATAATCTGCTTAGATTTTTGTCCATTGATGTAAAATAAAATACATTTTTGTTTCCCAAGAACATGATGTGAAACATTTCTACATGTAACATTTTAACATCAATTAAAAACTAAAAGGAATCACGAATCATGTATTAATTTACTTCATTCTGTTGAGTGAGCCCTAAAGCAAATATTTCAAAAAATTGACTTATTAATGAAAACTTCACCTGAAACAGGACACAAGCCAAGAATGATTTATTTAATTCCTTGGAAAGAGGCCACCTGAAAATGTCTGCTTCTAAAAACCACAGGGCTCCCTGGCAATATTTCTGGCCACACATACTTGCTGGATGGTTTATTCAGCTCGAGTTCATGAAAACCGAGTTTGTATGACAGCTATGATAAACAGGCCATTAAAGGGTGAATGTCCGCACCATTTCCAAGCGAGAAAAAATTCAGTCTTAATATATATAGAAAACTCACATTTTTATAAACATTATATTGATCTTTTTGTCAGCTGATGGATGTTGCATCATCAGCAGGTTACCTTTTCACCTGCCTCCAGGCACTTTTAGAGCATCAGGGCCCTGCTAGCATTTACAAGTTCATATGATTAATCCCACACCAGGCTCAGAAGTGATCACACCCACAGTTGGTGAACAATTCTGTTCCTAAGCAACTGATCCTCTCCTTGTGGGGTTGGCATGTTCTCTGTGTGTCTATGTGGGCTTCCTCCAGGCGCTTCACTTTCCTCCCACAATCCACAATTGTGCAGCTCAGCTGGAATTAACTGTTTAAATTACCCCTTCGAGTGACTTTGTGTAGGTGGTCTGATGAAAAGGGCGCATTGTATAAGGATTTATGAGAGACTCCCTCAGTAAATGGTGGAGTGATGAACAATGAAAGGTCTCATGTAGCATTTTTTAATGACCCCTCCAGTTTTCATGTATCTATACATATTGGGGGAAAGGATTTATCATTTTATCTCAACATAATATTAATGGTGTTGGTTACACCCAGTGAGAATAATCTTCCTATAATGGGCTAAAAATACATGTTTCTCCATCTGTATGGCACTGCAGCATAAGTCCAAATTTGGAGGGCGGAGGGTTTTGCTTCGTAAATGTCATCAGATATTGATATTTCATGTTTACAAGGACTTGGACAAATTGTGGTCATGATCAGTCCTATAATTAGGATTTGAATAAACACACCAAAACATTGATTAATGGGTTAAATTGAATATAAAGTCATTACAATAGGAGACAAACCTGAGGTCAAGGTCAACCTGAGGTCAACAATTAGTGTCTCAAAGAGATGACTTAACAGGTAGCTTCTTACAGTGGTTCCATGATAAAGTACTAAGTTTCAATTGGCTGATTTCACTTTTGACCAAACACATCATCCAATGGGATAGAGACCCATAGATCATTTACACACTGACCATATGAGTGGTTACATAAGCATCTAGGACATTCTTAATATTTGTTATGTTTAAAGAATATGTACAGTATAGGCATGTGGCCTCCACTAAAAATAACCATCCGTACATTTGTCACATCCCTTTCAGAGAAGAACCAAAAAAAGAGAAATGGTAAACTTTTCTTTCACACATGACATTTTGATTGATTCCCTTAAACCTTCAGCAGTAATGTAGGTTGTTATGTGTTTACCTTAGAGCTTATACGCTGCGTTATGTGTTCCGTTGTGACGTCAGTGTGTTTTAACACACCTTAAAACCTTTTCATTTGAGTGATACCTGATTGATTCTGTAATTAATCTTGTTAAGCATTCCTGTCGACAGGAAACTGAGGACCCAAATGTAGACTCAATGCAGAGACAGCGAGGATGCAGTTCAAAGGTTTATTAAACAAAAGGTTCAAACTAAAACAGGCAAACTATGACAAAAAGGTGATGACAGAACACAAGTCCAAAACACAGAAGATCCAAAATGACCAAAAAAACAGCCAATCCAACATTCCTGGGGCAAAAACCAGGTTACAAGAAGAAGTAAAACACTGGGAGGAAACACCAGGCACAGAGCTGGAAAGTATGAAGATAACATCCACAACACACAGCGAAAATAATTAAAAATCTTAATAGAGAGAAAAACAAAACAGTGTAAAGTAACATACAACATGGAGACAATGCACCAACAAAACCAAAACCATGACAGGAAATGTAAGTGAGTTTCCTTCATGGTAACAACAACAGTAGAGTGGAGTGGAGTGAGTGGGTCAGTGATGAGCCGCGACCTAAACCCCATTGAAAACCTGCGGGGTGGTTTTAGTGAGCGGCTGTTAACAACACAAGAACAGAACCACAGCTCTGACTGAAGAGGACGACTTCCAGAGGTTGTTCCAGTCCTTGAGGAGGAGGAGGATTACTGCTGCAATCTGTGCTGATGGGGGACAGACGAAGGACAGCAGACTAAAATGTTGTATAGTTCAGTTGTGTCACCTGAGAAAATTAATGGTGCTCATGTTTTTTTGCTGTTATTTTTGTCACGTCTTTTTGTTTTCGTTACAGATTAAATCAAGATAATAATTAAAGTTAGTAATGTGCAAAATGCAGATTGTTATCTTTATATGACACAAACTATACAAGCAAATAATCCCTTGGTTGTATATCTGTTGCTGTTGTATACCTGTAAAAGAAAGAATATGTTTGCTGGGATAAAATGTGAGGAGGAGGAGGTGGAGGAGGTGGAGGAGGAGATGAAAGTGGAGGAAAGGGGCTGCCTTTTTGTAATTGTGCCATTGTCCATTAAAATGTCTCTACTTGTCTCTGCCAACTGGCATGGCAATCAGGCCAACAGGAGTGATCTGTTGCTCTTGACCCAGGTGTAGGACAGATAGAAAGATGGAGCGAGCGATTATCACCATCCTTAGCTGCTCTGGGGCCAAGATGCAGACAGGCTCATTTTGGATGTCCTCATACTGTCCTGTCCTGTCTGTTAATGGTCAGTAATGTGGTGACACTCCTGTTGTTGACGTTCCTCTCTTGTTTTCTTGAGCCTGGAGGCTTTACTATTTGTTAGGCTGCAGAACATCCCTCCCACTCTTCCTCCCTCCCTCCACTATCAATTATATTAACAGCAGCCTGAAGCTTCCTCCTAGCATGTTGCTCCATTTTGTGACAGGAAACCTTTCTGCTGTTATTTTATGGCCTCCTGCTTCATTATAGCATTGCACTGGTAATCTCTATTCCACTCCAGGCTTTGCATTGCCATCCAATTTGTCTTTCCAACACGAGGTATTTTCTGGTGACAATGAAGTATTTTTATGGCCCTTGCTGATGCCATCACATTTGTGTTTGTCCCCCCATCTCCTGGGGCACGGCTTACAGGAAAATGAATTATACAACACAATGGACTGGATGGATGTTCTGTTGTCAACTTGAGGCCAATTTGCCTCGACATGACTTGGCTGATGTTTCCAGCTAGCAGTACAACTAAAGATGAACTGCCAGCCTCCTTTAACGGTTGTGTTTTTATGCTTTCCTCCACTCATGTTAATTATGTATTACCACTAAAAAGCTGGTGGAGCTGTGTGGTATGTCAAGTTTACCCTTGATTGGCACAAGGCCAAAAATAGCATTAGCAATCTTATGTTGATCGTCATATTCAAGGCCCTGTGTATTGTATAACCACATACCATGTGAAACCACCGGGGAGCCTTGAATCATTCATCGATTTAAGTGAGCAGCTGAGGCAGAAATACATTGGACCGACAGTACTCATGCATGCAGCCTTTGAGCTTCCCACAGGGATTGTGGGACGCGACTAGTGTTGCACTTCTCTGTGCATTTGAGAAGCTCAATTGAAGTAGTTTCTGTGCATCAGATTTTATATGTTGAAATTTTTAACAGTGTGAAAATTATGCTTATAGGTTCAATTCATATTTTAAAAGTAAATCTTCAAATAATGATAACATGTCCATATGTTCACTGAAATACATTGTCATTAATTGCTGTAATCTTCACTCCTGGTCATATATATATATATGATCCTGAAAAGATCCTCTGCTAATGTGATATCAGTGTAATAGATTGGGTCAAAATCTTTTCCAATTAATAATGCATTCTGTATTTTAGCAGACATTAAAATGAGACCTCAGGAGTCTGAGTTAGTGAAATCAAGTGCCTGTCTTCTAAAAACATTAGCAGTGACTGACAACTCTTTTCAACATCAAAGTGGCAATTTGTATTATCTTTTTATTAGGCTGGAGGATATTTGCAATTTTTATTATCATGCAATTTTATACATTTATCTTTAAGTATATTGTATGTCAAATACATTTTCGAGTTGCATTATTACACATATATTACAAATATTTTATATTTGCACAATTCATTTATATTGTTTGAAGTGTTACAATGTATATGATGTTGACAAATAACATTATCTTTTTAAATTGATGTATTTATTTAAATTATTTAATAAAGTTCTAAATGATTTGGTTGTAATTGTCAAATGACGTCAGTATTCTGTTTGGGAGTTTTATTTTGAAGGGGTGTTGTTACGGGCGGAAGTGACGTAAAAGTGTCATGGTCGCACGTTTCAATCTCTAACCATAGTTTCGTTTTAGTCTGCAAATCCAGCAATTATGGCGACGTTTTTCGGTGAAGTTTTGTCGGTGTATTCTCGGGCCGTGGAGGAAGATGACGAGGACTTAAATGAGAACGAAGAGGATGAACAAATCCACAGAGAACTAGAGGAAAAGAGGTAAATACCGTAAGACAGCTAGCATGAAGACAAGAAGTGATGAATCAGAAGGCGTGGAAAGATAGCATGAAGCAACGCCAACTAAACTAAAAAGAACAACTTCACAGACTTGTAATTGTATGAAACCCTCATTTTCTTAATTCCGAATCCCTTTTTTTAAATCACAGGTTAAACCTTGACATGTCAGTCGGCGGCTCTATCGTTAGCTAGCTAAATCGACACATGAAATCTCGGTTACCTTATAAACATTCCTCATCCCTATTTATTAACATTTATAATCACAATTCACCGACATTTAATAACACTAGCTAATAAGACACTGTTATACTGGTTTGTGAAACATTAAATTGTCTTAATTCATCATCACGTGCAACTAATGCTATGCATAATTATCGTTTGCCAGCTTATTAATTAGGTAAACCTATCTCAAACTAATGCAGTCTGATTTCAAGAGACCACAATAAATTAAAAGTGTTGAAATTGGTGGTTGTGTTGATTCCACATCACTTTGTATCCTGCAGTTTGTAATGCTGCTGAAATGTCTTGTGTTACACTGACAGGTTTTTCTCTTTAGACAACCCTGTTTATCAGTGAGGGTAGGCTAAATAGCAGAAACACCTCCCAGAATAATGCACTGCATTCAGACAGCATCACAAGATTCACCTTAATCCTGTCACCTTGGTAGTTGACCACCAGTTGCTCCACAGTGAATCTGGGGTGAATGGGAGCACCTGAAATATGGCATGCAGGGGTATTTTCCCTGCTTTGAATGATTGGTATCCATCCTTAACTTCAGCCGTAAAATAAATATAGTACCGAATAAAACATACACATTTTCCATCAGGAACATCGTTGAGTAGAAGTATAAAGTACTCAAACAAAAAGGTGTTCCTAAATACAGTACTTGATCAAATATACATCACTTTTTAATGGCTGATACTCTGGTTATTAGCCCATATTGACTAAAGCGGATTCATTTGAGCACACAAAGATTGTGTCAGTAATAGAGGTGAGGTAAACTATAGAAAAAAAATCTCATAAACTTTTCTGTCCTCACAGATGGCTGCAGACACCTGCAACCCATCTGCATCCCTTCATCTGGAATTCAACAAAAATCCTCAGATGTTTAGTTGTACCCTGTTTTCTGCTGCTCTTTATTCTCTAACCCTCATCACTCTTCATCAGGGAGGTTCATGTGCACTGGAGCCCTGAAGTCTCTGAAACACTGAAGTCGGGAAACAAGTTGCAGTGTTCAGACTTCATCCTCGCTGTGGGACACAATGCTGCCAGTAAGTGGCCGCCATCACCTTCCACTGTCACAACTTTATACTTGAAAGATATTCCTGTGAGAAAATTGTCCAATGGCGTTAGCTCTGCAGTAACACAGATGTCCAAGAATATTTTTTACATCAGCGTCCAGTCATAAATGCTGTTTTTCTTGTGCTACAGTTGAATGTTTGAGCTTCACTCTATAGAATTCTGTATGTGCAGATATAAGACAGAATCCTTACACTACATCACTGTGGCTCCCAGATTCATGAGGTCCAACATCATTCTCTTTTTATGTCAATCTCTCTATTTTTTTTTTTAGCTGTACTGTCCAAAATGTCTAACCCTTGGCTATGTTGGAATTGTGGGAAATGAGGTTTATTGAATGAAACTAACAAATATTAACAAATATTAAATAGACAACAGTGTTAGTAATTTACCATTCTTCTCTAGACAATTGAAGTGAACCAAACATCATACTGTTGAGTTAAGTTATGTTGAAGGGATGGAATTTTAATTACGATATAATAAATTCACCTTTCAAGATGGTGGACATTTTTGTTTTAAAAAAAAATTACAACAGAGTCGGGCTAACTGTTCTGAAATAGTATAAATGTGCTATGGTATAAATGCACCATGGTACATTTATACCACTGTTCCAGTTGGATGACGTAATTAAATTACGCTGTGTTAGCGATGAAGTTCATGTCTTGTTTGTTGATGCACTGTAATCCCAATCCCACATAGCAGTGATTATTAATACAGATGATGACACCATTGCATCGTGTTTGTCAATAAAGCAGCAGGATGTGCTGCTTGAACACCTACAGTAAATGTAATAGGGCCATCCATTGATGATATTAGTGCTACATTTATACATTATTTTCATTGTTGATTAATCTGCTTGTTACTTTCTCAGATCATTGGCTATTGTGTATGTAATGTAAGAAAAAAAATCACAATTTGAAGCACAGCATCTTCAGGTTTCTTATTTTGTCTGACTAACAGTCTAAAACCCAAACATCTTCAGTTTATCATTATGTACTGTGAGTCAGAGCAAAGCAGATCTTAGCGATTAATCCATTCATTGATTCAGCTGTAAATGATAGCGGTTGCACCTGTCCCACTGTCCGCTGTACATATTTAACATTATGGAGTATGAAAAATAGAAACTCCTGTCACGTGTGAGCTGTTGTTGAATACTGAGAGTGTCTGTCTTCGCAGGGTTTCTGTCAGTGTACGTTCTCACCTCTGCAAACTGGGATGCAGTGGGTCATGCATCAGTGTGGAATGAGAGGAGCAGGGCTCCAAGTGGGCAAACCGGTGTCGAGTCAGCATGTGTTTTCCACAGACAGAAGGACAACCCATCAGTGAGTGACATCGAGCCAAATGGCATAATTTATGCTATATGCTGTTGTAAACGCAACAAACATAGCATTGAAGGAATTTATATTTAAGATTCAGCATGTAAGATTTAGTGCCATCTAGTGGTGTGGTTGCAGTTTGCATCTGATTTAATACCCCTGGTATTTACATTTTCCAGCATCATTGTATTGTTTCAGTGTATTTCCTCCAAGTATTGATTTCTTGGACATCTATAATCCTCATTCATACTCAAAGTGTAAGAGAGAAAACTGAACTCTTAATAGTGCCATCATGAAAAAAAGAGCTGTATTGTTTTTTTCTTTAGTGATCCATCAGTTTTATCAGTCATTCCCATCTTTGTGTTATACTTTTATGTTTCATACACACACCAGGAAGTCTTTAAATCAAAGATGTTGCATTAAAATCTCTCTTGTATTCTTTTCCCTGAAGGTCTTGATGTGCCAGGTGACTTGCTACATTGCAGAGGACCAACTTTTTCAGTGGACAGAAAAGGTACATTTATACCACAGGACCAGATGGATGACGTCGTTATTAAATGATGTTGTAATGCATATAAAAGTATCTGATAAACTGCATAATAGAATGTAACTTCTTCATACCAAACATCAGACTGTAGACAACGTGATCTTCATCCTGAAGACAAAAACATTGAATGAGCTGCATTTATGTGGCTGAACATGCTTTTTTGATCAGAGGTCAGAGGAGATCCCCAGACTTGTTCAAGCTAACAGTATCTCAAATAGCCACTTGTTACAACAGTGCTATGCAGATGAGCGTCTCTGAATGCACACCATATCAAATGCCAAACTGGGATCCATTCATGTCAGCTAAGAACACAGTAGTGAGGCTAACATCGCTTTAGAAATAGTTATTTGTTCACTTCCACCACTTTTTATTACACAATTGTCTTAAAGTGGTCAAAAACAAAGATGTGGGTATTCCTCAGGGCGATCATCGTGCTAAAGGTGATGTTGTTCTGGGCTGACTGTTTGTTTCTCTGCTTCTTGTAGGTGTTTGACTGTCTGCAGCACAGAGAGCTGAATGTGACTGTGCTGTCAGATAGCTCTGTGACTGAGTACAAGACAGCAGACTATCTGTGCTGTAGCTCCGCCCCCTTCCTGCGCTCTCTCCACAGCACCTCTTTCAGCGGTCAGTCTGTCTGCCAGTCGCTGGAGCAGCCCAACATCGTTACTGGACTCCCAGCTTCAGGTATGACTCTTGTGCACTTCAGAGTTTCTTTAACAGACGGCTTCCCTGCCCTGAATCCTGGACATCTCAATTCAGAGCTTTTAAGTTTAATCATTCATTATGATGCATTTAAGAGTTGTAACCGTTAAACAATAAATAAATGACTAAAATACCTCAGTGACAAGGATCAGAGGACTTCATTAATGTTTTGCATCATTACATTTACATCTTCACTGGTAAACATTCCAGATACAATGTGGGGGACCTTAAGAGCTGTGTGTTGTTCCTCCGTCAAGTTTCTGATGCAGGTAGAGACTGTTGATAGTGACGGCAGCATGAAGCACATTGTCTTGCAGCACGTCACATCTGGCAAAGACATGACACTGCAGATCTTTTTTTTTCATCGTGCTGCTGCTGCTGTCTGTGAATTAATGAACCCCAGTGCTGCAAGACAAACAAAATTATTTTACTCTGATGCAAACATTTAAGAATGAAATGAGGCCCCCCCCCCATTAACCCCTGTGTGGAATATAAACCCAGTTTCAGCCAGGATTGATTCTCGTCTTTTCCTGTTGTGTCCTTGAGCGAGACACTGAACCACAATTGGCTCCTGATGAGTCCAAGTAGGGAAAAAAAAACTAAGTTGCTTTGTACAAAATCATCTGCCAACTGAATGAAATGCAGTGCCATTAAGTTCCTCTCCACTCACGGAGAACATAGTCTTGCATTTTGATTTAGTCGTTTTGGTGCCAGAGCATTTAAAGATACTGGGAGTTCAAATAACCGATGCATCATCAGGTTAAGAAGTTGAGTCTGTAACACCAATGACTGACAGGTTACATGCATCATGTCAAACTGTCCTCAGTGATGCTGATTCTGTCTCTTTGTGCTGTGTTATTAGTACTGAACCACTGCGAAATCCACCGCATCGCCGCTGTTGTTTACCAGTGTTACAGTGATGTCATTGGACCAGACTCTGTCACCATAGAGACCTACAAGCCTGCACTAACCAAGCTTGGCAAGTCCGTAACGGTAAGCTGCTTTTCTTTTTATATGGAGGGGGCTTTTGAAAGGTCAGACTGGTTGGAAAGAGGTTGAGAGCAGATACTCAGCTCGTTTTAAAGTTATATCCAAAGTAGTTAGTAAGTAAAACTTTATTTATATAGCACCTTTTTAACCACAGGTCACAAAGTGCTTTAGATAAAATGTAACAACAAGAAATCATAATACAAGCACAACTCACCATCACAACATTATCAAGTGTGCATTAGACATACAGTACATACACAACATACAGTCCACAAAGCAGACAATCAAATGATAAAAAAGTGGATTTTTTTTTTAAACAGTCAACAGGAGGTTGTTCCAGAGGTCAGGTGCCAGGACTGCAAATTAGCATCGCCTTTATTCTTGAGTTTGGTCCTAGAGTCAGAAGGTTCAGATTGGATAGTCAGTGGTGCAGGGCAGTGGTTCCCAAAGACTGGGTTGGGACCCACAGGTGGGTCGCCGGAGATTTTATGTAGGTCGCCAAATAAAATATTTATGATTCCATTTTACTATGATTCTAGATTCATAGCGCGACATTGGAGGCCAGGCAGGCGGTGCCTTGTTCAGAACTCGTTGGGATTTGCACCTGTGTCCACCATTGTTTCCAACAAATCAATGAACAGATTCTGCAGGTGGTCACGCAGACATGGAAGGACATGGACAATCTTAAAATCAATTCTGTATTTGACAGGCAGCCAATACAGTGAGGCTAAAATCTGAGTGATATGAGATCATCGATTTCTCCCAGTTAAGTCCAGCTGCTGCATTCTGGACCAGCTCTGGACCAGGGTGGTTTGACTCAGGCAGGTAGAAAGAGAATTACAGAAGTCAAGGCAGGAAAAAATAAAGGTTTGAAAGATGCGTTCGAGATCACAGGCTAATAGTAATGGTTTGATTTTTGGTAGTAACAGGATTGAACCAGTTTGTCGATATGGTCAAAATTTCAAATGAGGGTCAAATGTAACTGAGATTCCTGGCATATGGGCAAGTAAATGAAGGATGCACACAAGTGGCCAACAAGAGAGAGTTGTCAGCTACAAGTTCAACTTAGTTACACCCAAGTGAGTGTTTTTCTCCATTCTGTGTTCCTGTTTCAGGATAATGCATCAATCATATAGGTTTATGTGATGGTGACAGGTTTTAATTTTTGAAATGATGTTTCTGGGTCTTGGCCACCAGTCATAGAGAAGAAACCAGTTGGTGCCTTGGCAAGTGATACGTAGCACCATCCAAAAATACTATTTGATGATGAACTTTGAAGCACTGGCTTTCCTTTCTGTGTATTGCAGCTACTTCAGCTCAAATCAATTACTGTCAGTGAGGAGGCTGCATTTTCAGGGAATGATTCAAATATGTAATCATCAGAATCAGCTTTATTGGCCACGTATGTTTTCACATACAAGGAATTTGACTCTGCTTTTTGCATCGCAATCAAGGAATTTACACAGGAATAGAAATCTGGATGATAAGTTAGCCTACTGCAAACTCTTAATCTGTGTATATATGTGCATTATGTACAGGGAGCAGGATTTAATTTAACGTGACAGTGCAGGATGGTATGTACATTCTACAGGGCTGTTGGTACCATAGTATCTGGCTAATTGTGTGTTCATCAGAGTGATGGCCTGTGGGAAGAAGCTGATTTTGTGTCTGGTTGTTTTGCCATGCAGTGCTCTGTAGCGCCAACCATCAGTTTCTTCAATGTGATCAGAACGAATGTTATGTCGCACTATTCTGAGCAAAGGTAGAGGGATTTAAGGCACATGAGCACAAATAAAGTATGTTCATCAACACAATGTACACTGGGTGGTACACTGGCTTCAGTCAATCTCACATCTGCTTGAACATCTCTTAATATGGCGACAGGAAGTGAAAGAGAGCCTTTTAAATAACCACTCAAATGCATCTGTTCTCCTAATTTTCCCTTTTTTCTCTCCACAGTTGGACCCCTCTCCAAGCACAGACGTCCTCCGAAAAATTGTCAGAACCACCAACATTCAGAGTAACCTTTATATCTGAAAATGTACACTGCAGTGCCAATTACTTCTATTTTCCTGTGGTAAAATGCATTTTTAATAAAGAAATTACATCAAGAAAGCTTTGTTTAAATGCCAACGTAATGAGTTGCTTGATTTGTAAGTCAAATTATATGATCATCTATTAAATTTTGGTGCAAATCTGGATAAAGGGGTCACTAGTAGTTAATGTCACAGGTTTGCATTGCTACTGCGTAAGGTTAGGCAAACAGCTCAGGCATTGAAGCAAGTTGAATACAGAATATTTACCATGCAGAGCAAGTGAAAATTAGAAATAAAGACTTACAAAAATAGATTTAAAACGGGAAATAAACTAAACCAAAATGTTGGCTGTACTCTGTAAGAGACCCCAGGTCTGACCTCTGACCCCTCTGCTTATGAGAGGAGCTGAGGATGGATAGATGGATAGATAGGGGTTCAATTCCCTTGTTTACAGCAGCTCACGACTCAGCGAAGATATAAAATACAATAAAGAAAACAAAAAATATAAAAAAATTACACATGAAATATGAGTCTATAGAGACTATATATACAGAATATATACATCTCCATACACATGTACTAGATAAATAATCACACATTTTGTGGGTGGCTGTAGATGACAGGATGATGAGTAAATAAATAAGATCGGGTAGTGTTGTGTTTTCAGAGGCAGCAACAGCAAATCTTAGACTTGTGGTGTTGAACAGTCTGACCACCGTCAGGACAAAGGACCTGAGTCAGCGCTTGTTCTTCCACTGAAGGTGTAGCAGTCTGCTTCTTTGTATATGATGATGTATATAATTATTATAAATAATATCCTACATGTTTTAGCTGACTTGTCTTCATTCATTTCTGTAATGGATTTTCACTTCTCCTCCTGGCCTCTTAGGGGCAGCAATGCGCCAATGAACCGTTTACTTGAAGACGAAGAGAGTGAACGAAACTCAAATCCGTTGGTGTTTCCTCACCGTGGATAAATGTCACAGAGGTTTCACCCCTTTTTCTTTTTTGTTTTTTGTTTTCATGAAGCTAGTCATCGCATGTCAGTGTAATATTCTTTCGACACATGCGTTTTAATTTGAAACCAATGTGTAGCTGCGCCAACTGGAGACCAAGAGGATAACTTGGGCAGTGAGTTAGCATCGCCTTAAGTTAGCCAAGGCTAACCGTACCAAATGAGTGCTAGCCGGCTTGTAACATCGAGAAACGACAGGTGTGATGCTTCAGTCCGCCGGAGGAAGAAGAATGTGGCCGCCAGAGCTAACAAAGTGCTGGCCGAGAGGAACCAGGCGGTGGTTGCGGTGGGAGCCTGGGTGGAGGGCGGACAAGACCTCTCGGACTACCCGTCTGTGAGTTTGGCATCAAACTCTTGTTACCAGACTCTTGAGAGGCCGTTATTGGTTTAAGGAAGTGATGTGTTTTGTTGACATGCACTCTTCTTCTTCTTTGTTCAACCCCCACAGACACCTGTGTTCTATGTATAAAAGTAATAATTATAGTCTCTGATTGGACTTTGATATGCTTCTTTTTTTCTTCTCTGCTCCAGCCTGAGAAAAAAAAAGATAAAAGAAAAAAAAGTCAGCATGCCTGGTGTTTAGTTTCTTTAACTTATAATTATAATTTGTAAATGTAGATCTCCCCCTTGTGTGTCCTCTATGTGTTGTATGTTTTTAAAAAAAATATTTGTGTGTATGTATATTCACAAATGTGAAATAAAGTTTTGTAAGAAAAAAAAGTAATAATTGCAAAATCAAGTATTGTTCTCTCCATCGAATGTAATGTTAAAACCAAACATATAAGTGATAATAAAGCATTGATAGTACAGCAAAGTACGGTCAAATTATATGAATAAATAATGTTTAATGCTTTATAGATTGTCCAAGCTATGCATGAAAAAAATATAATTGTGACTAAGAGGCATACTAATTGGAATATTTTGTGTTATAGAAATAAAAATCAGTGCTCCCTCTACTCTCTACAGAAGAATTGTGCTGCAACGTCCCATGAATATGGAGTCCTGATTCACTCTGATATAATCTAACCAGTCCTCCCTTGTCTTAACTTAGGCTCTTGCTTTGTTAACTGAGGAGATCCAGGCCGAAAAGAGGAGGGAGAGTGAAGAGAGCCTTCAGCGATTTCAGGACGAAGTCCGCCATCGTGTCGCACGCCAAGCTGAAGTCAGAAAGATGAGACAGCAGCCAACGGTAAATCATTTCTTTGACTGACAGTGAAGTATCAGTGGGATAATATTAACGTCAAAAGGGCTGACTTGGGTAAAATTAGTTCCTAATGCCTTTCTTTTCACACACATATGAGAATTTTGAATGTTGAAAAATCTTTATATTTAGGTTTACAATGAAGACATTTGGAGAATTGATGAAAATCATCTAATTAAAACTGCTCGTGGATTATTTTTCACCGTCCAATCAATTAATCGACCAGTTGTTCGTATGTTACATAGTTGACCATACTGCTGTTCACCCTGCCTGACTGACTGACTGACTTATAGCAAAACTGTGTGTTTGTTTATGTACAGATGAATCCTGACAGGAGGATTCCACTCCAACAGTATCAGGTCTGGTCCCACCATGTGTCTGCTGGTGAGACCCTGATGTCTGCAGGTGCTGCACCACACAGGGTGATGGAGAGGGACTCTCATGAGGTTGGAGCGTATTGTCAATAATCAATGTTTTAGCAAAGTAAACTCATATTTTGTTTACTTTTATGTGTGCACATTTGTGAAAACTACTGTGTGTGATACTTGGTTTCATCAGTTTGCTTTATTTAGCTAATTTTTTTCATTTTTAATTGGTGTTCAGCGCAAAGCTCTATTTTGAAATAGAGCTGAACAGTATGGCAGGAACGCATATCATAATATACCCTAAATGACCAAAAGCATTGCACATTTATCTTGGTTTACTTTTATTTTTCATGCTTTTGGCCCCATTTATGCTGTCAGGTTCAAAACTGTTGTGGAAAGAATGAACATAGAAGAGGGGAGACTTTTCTAGCTGCAGACTGATGCCTATGTCCATCACATATGGCTGAATATGTGGCTGGTGAACAATTAGAAATGACAGGTCAGAAACGTCAAATATATATTTGAGGTAATTCAGAAACAACCTCCATTTTATAGTTTGCCCATGAAGGAATAGTGATCAGTGTTTCAACAAGTTTGCAAAATGTCCCACTCTGCACATATCTTAGCTTTAGGTGTTTAATATGAATATTGGCCTATTTACTGCTATAATGTTGTAAAACTTTAGATCACTATTTATTAGCAGCCTCAAAAATCCTGTATTTGTCAGGATCTTGTGTTTACTGTGGAGGATCAAAGTCTGCCCACGGACACAGACAGACTTCTGTCTTCAGAATGATTGCATTTGCTCATTATGTGAGTGATTAATATCAAAACAGTGTTTAAAAATGTGACAGTGATAAATCTGGAAGATGATTTATTTCCATGCTTTTCCAGTCTAGGGAAGGCATGAGGCAGGGCAGACTCAGACTGGCAGCCTGTCGGATGATCCATCGTGAGGAAATGGAATCCGACCTTCCTGGAGGCGAATGGAACATCTCTCCAACCAGACATGTGAGCATCTGTCTTTCACATTTGTTCCTCTTTTTTCAAAGTCAGGGTTTCTATAAATGTGGGTTCTTACACATACAGGATGTAATAAAAATATTTCCTCTACCTCCAACAGAATGCTGGATCTCACATGCTGAGAGCAGAGCAGGAAGTGGAAGAGGAAGATGATCATCTCTTAACCAGTCATCATGAATGCCCCCTTGTTCGGCAGAAGGTTAATGAATATAGTAGTGTAGCACCTTTATGTTATGGTGCAATCTGTTTTAATTAGATTTTTTTATAAACTCATTTAGGATCCATGCAGACATTTATATAGGAAATAAAAAATAGGACTTAGTGTTGGCCCCGCTGTGAAACTTTTCAAACCAGACTGAACCTGCGTACCAAATTTTACCACTAGGTGTCACACTGCAGCACATTTACCAAAATGTAATCAAATACAGATAAAAAAAACCCCAGCTCAGTCATTCGGGAGGGGCTCAGAGTGGAGCTGCTGCTCCTCCATGTTGAGAGGAGTCAGCTGAGGTGGTTCTGGCATTTGGTTAGGATGCCCCCTGGAGGCCTCCCCAGGGAGGTATTTCGGGCATGTCCCACTGGGAGGGGACCCCGGGGTAGACCCAGGACACGTTGGAGGGATCATATCTCTCGGCTGGCTTGGGAACGCCTCGGTGCACCCCTAGAGGAGCTGGAGGAGGTGGCTGGGGAGAGGGAGGCTTGGGCTTCTCTGCTGAGACTGCTGCCCCCGCTACCCGGACCCGGATAAGCGGAAGAAAATGGATGGATGGATGGATAAAAAAAACACTGAGATGCAGATATTTTTTTTTTTTTACATTTGACAGATTTTCACCAAATATGATGTGCAGTGCAGGATGAAGCTTGACAGACGGCCTCGAGTCGATACAGAAGCTACTGATGCTGAGAATACTTTTTCAAACCTAACTGTAGGCGAGAAATCTGACCAGCAGAAAGACTGTTAAAGGCCCCATGGTGGGAATACTGATTTTCTTGTGTAGTATTTGCTGATGCAAAACACAACATCTGTATGGTCAAATATTAAACTTCTTATCAGACCATAAAAGCCCAGATAGACCTGATGTCAAGAATAGCTGAACCCCAGTCCGGAGGAAGGGAAGTCGTCCTCTCCCAATGAGGCAGGACAGAATCACAAAACATAAAACATTCAGAGTTGTGTCTGGAAGAAGGTGTTGTCAACCCATGAACCTGAATTGTTCAGCCCTTATGACTCTGGTATTCCTCTAAACAGTTCATAGACTGTAATAACATACCGTGAAACTGGGACAGTTTCTGCTAGTGTTTAAAGTAGCTGTGATGATTCATTTTACCACATGTCTGATGACATGATGGAAATGTACAAGGTTAATGACACCTTGTGATTCACGACATGTCACTACATGTCCCGTACTAACAAGGAACAACTATAAACAGCGCGGTTTATGCCTGATTTCCTTTATGTACACCATAACATCAATGTCGTTTTGTTAAGAATGTATTATTCAAAACTTGTCTTTACCACTGATGATTTAGGCATGTCATTAAAAAAGGGGGGGGGTGAATACTTGTGAAATCAATTCTATTGAGCTTTGTTCATTTTCATCAACAAGAAGCTGCTGCAGCTCTAACATATACTGTAAGTCATGCCTGGTTTGTAAGGACTGGCAGAACATAACCCAAACTGTGATTGTAATCGGACTCTGACTCTCTTTCAGTTAAGCAGACCTGTGCTGCAGGAGTCTGAAAAATCACCACCTGATCCTGGTTTCCAGTCTAACGTCAGCCTCCCACAGGTCCTGTGGCCTCTGACTGACCCAGAGGAATTGAAAAGACAGGTAGACATCAGATAAATGCACAAACCTTTGACTTAACTCTTTAAACCCTGTCAGACCTAATGTCCCAGATAACTCTCTCTGCAGCGTCAGTCTCAGTTTCTGATGCACCGCCGTCTGTGCATGAACACTGAGAGAGAGCAAGTGAAGGAGAACAAACAGCACAGGAAACACCTGAAGAGGACAGCTAGGTATCGGTAGCGTTTTCTTTGAACTCACTTCCTCTTGTTGGCACGTAATTGGATCAGTGCCACAAATCTATCTGTAGAGTGTCAAATGGTAAACCTCTGTAGTTGTTGGCTGTGTAAGTTTAAGTCACATAAGTATTCACAATATAAACTAAAGTAAAACAACAGATTTCAATCATTTAAAAATATGCCTCAACACTCTGCTTCCTCTTATAGCCCACACACTAACTAAACTAACTAAACCCTGGCATATGAATGGTACTGCATGTATTTCTTCAGTCTAAATGAGGATCTCTCAAATGTCTCCGTCTTAACTGAAGCATCAAAGCAGAGAAGGAGCAGATCCGTCTGGAGGAGGAGAGAAAGTTGGAGAGAGTTCGGCAGCTCGCTGAGGCCAGACAGAAGCTGGAGGAGAGAGAGCTGCTGATTCTGGAACGACTGAAGCTTGAGGAGGAGGAGAGGGCTGCTGAGCTGCAGAGGAGGAAAAAAGAGGAGAAAGGGAAAGCAGCCTCGAGGTAAATCGTGGATTCATAGTGGAAGCTGATTTTACTCGCTTTACAGGTCTTGAGAAGATTTAAATTACTTTACAGCATGTGCTGCTTCCTGCCTAACTTGTTTGGTTTGTTTGGGCTGATGTGAAAGCAGTCAGTGGAGCTGAGTTGTTGAATACACAACTAGGCCAGAATCACCCTTTAGTCTGATTCTACGCAGACTGGTGCCGTTTATTTGTGATGTGAAAGCATGAAAGGTGAAAAATATTGGGTCGCATTTCAAGAGAGACCTGTGATCGCGGATAGCTCTGTCTGTGTCCACCTATGTTTACGTCATTGGCCATCCGTCGCAGTCTCAATGACGTATGACTCACATTGACAGGGGATATCTGATCTGTCCGCTTAGAGTACAGACAAATGCACATATATCCGATTCATATCAGATTTATTTCCACATATGAATGAGGCCTGATTCCGATCTGAGAATATCCGATTCCACGTGCTTCTTTCCTGCATACACGTTCGTGATTCATGTCCGATCTGTGCCACGTGCTTCTTTCCTTTTTAATTTAAATAATCTAAGAGTAATGAGTCAGTGTGAACAGCTGGACTGGAAACAGACTGATTGTGACCCTCTGCAGGTTCATTGAGGCTCTGAGAGCTCAGATGAAGGGGCGACTGTCGCAGGAGAAGCTTGAGCTCCCTCCTCTCTGCTACTGTGCCTCCTCTTTCTGGGACTCCCACCCCGACACCTGTGCAAACAACTGTGTCTTCCACAACAATCCCAAAGGTAATCAGTACGCACACACTGCCATCCGCCTCAGTCTCAACACTCCACCACTCCAGTGGGAGTAGACATGAAAACATTAAAAACGATGTTGACAGAAGCATTTGTCTCTTCCACAGAATATGCCAAGGCGTTGCGTTCAACAATGTTGAGTTTGGATCTACAGTAAAGGAAGATGAACTGCAGTCGACATTGTCTGGTGGCAACAGGCCCCTTTACCTCTTAAAGGAACAGTCCAACATGAGTGAAAAATAAAGTGTTAGTTGTCAAATGTCAGATGAGATGATTATATCATTGTAGTCTCATTCATTCTATAGATAGGTTTTTCCAGACTGAAATATCCCAACACATATCAGATGGATTATCAGAGTGTTTAGTACAGATCCTGGTGATCCAGACTTTTTATCTAGCTCTACCCATGTTTGTCCATGTTTTCATTTATCCTGTGAACAATCCTAACACTGACTCGATTGCACAGCACAAAATTTTGTACAGATAATGATGGTTTCTAGATAAACTACTGCTCAAATTAATAATAAAAAAATAGCTTGGTGAAGCAGTTTGTTTGATTGTAACAGTCTGGGGCTATTTCTGCTGTAAGTCTTCTGTATTTCATGTTGGAAATAGTTACATCAGGTCTTAAAATGTGATACATCATTGTTTCCTTCATAATATATTTTAAGAAAGCCATAAAATAACCCTAAATGTGAGCCACATATTTTAATTAATTAGATTGTTTTTATTGTAAAGAAGGTGTCTTTGCACAGGGTTGATGAGCCCCAGGAAACTGATATGTGCACATAAACAACAGAATGTCGAGTTATAATGAAGGTCTGAGGTTGTAGAGGTCAGTGTGATAGTTTTGTAGCAGCCTGAGCCCATTTGCATGTGATTTATTGAAGGATGACAACATTAACTCACAGCTAATTGAAATTGTTTATGTATATTTTAAGCATTTTTGTCATTTCCATTCGCTCAGACTATTTTGTTTCCTGCTTTTGCTAAAACAATTAGATTTGCAGCAGACTGATGGTGCACCAGATACAGGCATAGTTCTGATTCACGTTTTCTCATTTTTAAAACTACATTTTGTGCATTAAATATATTTAAAATTTGATCCAACTTCACAGGAATTCACTTTGATTCACTGATAATTGAGAAATTTGTATGTTGGCATACTTTCTATGTGTAATGAGTCTAGTTAGTTTACATGATTAGTAAGACACCAGGAAAGTCGGTGCATGTTTTATTATTTAAAATATGCATAACATATTGTTTCAGCTTCGACATCACAATGTGTGTGGGTGCAATAGTCACATCACAGGATGTGCAAAATTAAGCCCAAGTCAACTCAAACACGTCATACCGCAACTTCTTTACTAATCAACAAGAGAAGTCCTAACATTAGTTAATTTAAATTACTCCTGTTTGAAGGAGCTATTTATTTAACTAGTTGTCAGAGTCATTCTTACTGGCGCTTCTCTTGATCAAGTGTTGTCAATGTTTTTTTGTTGTTGTTGTTGTTGTTTTTTACAATGGCGTAAACCTACTTGAAAATGTGCGGTTGAGGATTTCCTGTTTGTAGGTGTTGGATTTTGAAGAATCTGCTACAGGTCATGTCAACTTTCTTTGGGGCTGTGTTAAAAAAAACAACTTAATTATGTCATCTATGTCACCTGTATACTTCACTTATTTGACCAGCTGAATATGTATAAGTGTGTGTGTGTGTGTGTGTGTGTGTGTGTGTGTGTGTGTGTGTGTGTGTGTGTGTGTGTGTACAGTGTATATATATATGTATTTTGCTGATAAGCTGTCTTTTTTAATAGTTAGTCATTTTCAGCCGCAGAGCTTCTGTTAATAATAAAACTTCTTGCGACTCACCGGCGTTACGTTGCCACCACATAGAAGGGGTCCCTGCCCGTGATACATTCAGGACCAGCGGAAAATCTGCTGCTGTCTCCCTCAGCTGTTTCCTGTTTGCCGTGACGTCGGAGGAGACTGTCACGTGGCAGCCGGGACGCTCCGTGTGGAATTTTGTGTGGAATAGCTTTAGGCTGCTAATAATAATAATTTTGTACTCCTAACGGATCTAGGTATGTATAGCTGCTCGGAGGTAGGCTGGCTCTCCTCCTCCTCTCCTGACCGGTCCATATAAACTCATCCGTACAGTATGGAGAACTGTTGGACCTCTACGGACTGTATCTCCCATCAGGAGGCTGCATGGCTGCTGTTTTATTCCTTTAGCACCTAGCGTCTACTTTGGACCTTTATTTACCGGACATCATTTTCCACGAGGGAACGACTCTTTGTTTTCGTCTATCCGTTTGCTGCTATAACTCGATAATTAGCTCCGGTTGTACAAGTGTAATAAGTTAGCTACAATCAGTTCCTGAACCGACCGCCATTCCTACTGTGAGGACATGCCTGGAACCAAGATTTGACTGTTTCTCCGTGACGTTTTACACATTTTTCATCGAAAATGAAGTCGACCCTGGCTCCCGGGATACGACTCATCACGTCCTTTTCCCGGGATAGTTGGTAAGTTTCCTTTGTGGTCTTTGTGTTTTCCTCGCGTCCAGCCGGTAATGGCACCTCAGCAAAAAGCCCTGGGCTGAAAGATCCAGCTGGTCTGTGTGTGTTAACTTATCTCCCTGCTGTAAATGATTGCCTTAACCACGGCACCACTCGATCAACACACATTCTATGACTTTATTTTGTAAACACAGTGCGCTTAATATACAGTAACCTAATTATCTGTATCCGCCGACATGTTATTAAGTCGTTACCACCGCTTGTTTTCGCTCGGATGTCTTACATCTGGTTTCTGCTGTGAGAATCGAGCCTCGCTAAACGCCCTTCGAAAAACTCAGTTTCCTCTCTTATCGACCTTTATCGAATCAATCGGTCCTCCCAGCATTTAGGGAATTTGTCAGACAGGGGTCACTTTATTTTAATAACATCTCAGTTTCTAACGACACCTCACACGGTCAGCTGTTGGTGGAGAACAGTGCGGATTATTCATTA
Source organism: Chaunax sp. Z400 (assembly GCA_037577475.1). Classification (NCBI taxonomy): domain Eukaryota; kingdom Metazoa; phylum Chordata; class Actinopteri; order Lophiiformes; family Chaunacidae; genus Chaunax; species Chaunax sp. Z400. Next base: position 20,659,292 of record CM075201.1, read on the forward strand.
CTTTGTTTTGCTGATACGACAGCAATCAGGAGCCTGATGGTGCAAGTACTTAAGTAATAAAGCCCAGAGCCGCAGGGAGAAACTGTTTTCGAGTACCCGAAACTATAAACGATTAGAAGATTAATCATTTATCCCAGAAGCAGAAAAATAATGTTCCTTTGATTATCTGATTGATTAATTGACCTATTATCTAGCATTAGTGACTGCAGTAATTTAATGTAAGATAATTAAAGCTTAGTCATGAGCACGTTCGCACACATCTAGAGGTATTTCTGTTTGTTGCAAAACACTTAAAAACAGAGTATTGACGTGTTTGTGTTAATTAAAATCTCACATTGCCATGCCATGTTTCCTATGTATGTGATAAAAAAAACATGGATGGAGTCACTTAACCTGGATGTTATTACAACCTGTACAAACTCAATAAATGCAATAAATCCTATCTTATTTTTTTTGTCTATCAGTGTCAGACAGTGGCTGAAGAAGGACTTATTTCATAAAGGAAAAAATAGAAATAGAATAAGGTAAAATAGATCTGCATTCAAAGTACTCTTAAGAGATTTGTCAACTGAATCTACTTAAAGTAAAATCCCTGAGTCTTCAGAACAATAGTCTTAGTGGCTGATCAAAAAAAAAGTAAGTAACATTATACCAGTTGCTGTTTGTAGTTGGTTGAAGTGGAGCTATTTTTAACAACTTGATTTGCGATATTAAACTTAATATGGTCTTAATAAGTCCAGTGCTCCTAACAGAGGGGTCACTTTCATACATGAGTGGAAAGTTTAGAACATATAAAGGTTTATTCTTTTTGTACTACTAAAATCCTGAAGTCAGTTCTATTAATATAATGTTGTTTTATTTAACAATCAAAAGCAAACACATCTCCATGTTTGTCCTAATTGCTTATCCTGTTTCCCACCTCATCTTTGTTTTTTACTCTGTATTTTGCAGGTATCGCGGTTTCATTCTTTTCCTCACCTTCCTCTTCTACACAGCCTACCATCTGTCACGGAAGCCTATCAGCATTGTCAAGGTAACTGGGACACTTTGATTCCTTTTAGTCTACAGGGTTTGAGCAGAAACCTGACAGATATGGGCTGTGGGTGAAATGCTGAGTATAAGACGCTGTCTGGAGCTCCTTCTTATTCATTTGGAAATAATGAATGAGAAGAATCTCCATTTGATTGATCATTTATCTGAGCACACCCAGATCTTTTCACCTCTGTAGAATAATAAACTAAAGCCTGATAGACTTTAGATAAAGTTTGTAATCCAGGCTGTAGATTCCCAGTTTGCTTCAATGGAGATATTTTTTCTTTGCAGATACTGTATTTCTGTATTGACCAAAATCTTTATTCAGAACACTGGAATAGGTTCATCAGGCTCTGCTAAATACCTCAGAGCAGAAATCCTCTGCTTTATGTTTGCAGCTAGCGCCTTTATTTAAACATATGCCGACAAGTCTGTATTATTCTCATCTAGTTTCACATAAAGCATTCAAAAAGACACAGATCAACGGACTCCTGTACATTATTAATGCTTTTAATATTACATGCTCTTCATCCACAGCCATAAGGGCTGACTTTTGATTGTGTAGTGTCATGTTAATGCTTTTTAGTAGAAAGTCTAAAGTGTAATATAACAAATTCACAATCCGTTCACTGAACAAAGACAGATTTTTACTCAGATATCTGCACTCATAAGTTACTGCAACCCCTGTATAATAACACCAATATCAAATCATCAACCTATAACTTTATGACAACTGTATTACCTGCTTTATAATGTGTCATTTTCACCTGCTTCCCCTCCTGTTTTTCTCTCTGATAATCAGAGTCAGCTGCACAGGAACTGTTCCGTAGTCATTCAGCCTTCAGACCTCAACATAACCAACAATGCAACATGGTGCGACTGGGCTCCCTTTGGTAAGTCCTTCACTCATTGAATGACACGATGATTGATCAGACCAGGAACGTCTCGGTCGTCAGAATTTTAATGTATGCAAATAAATAAAATACATCAATAAATAAATATAATAAACCCAAGAACAATTTGTTACTGGAATTAGATGTGAGGTCAAACATAGAAAAGGTGCCTGTCAAGGAGTCGATGAAGGCCTGACAGGTTGCAGAAATGTGTGTTAGATAACAAACAGCTGCTGCATCCTAACCTTTTACCACACAGGAAGCAGATTTTTGCGTTTTTTTTGTGCTCACAATGGAAAAGCGGCAAAATGAAGTGTATCATAAATAAATACAAATAAATAAAAAATCACTGTTAAATCCTTGCCTCTCTTCATCTGTTAGCCGGTGTCATCAGATCCTTAATGCCAGCTAAAAAGCAGAGAACATTGTTCAGCTGGATGGAAGCTGTTAGAGCCACTGTGTGCTCGTCCCTTTTTAATTCATTATTAACATTGGGCTTGTTTTTCTTGTTTGTTGTATTAGTACTGAGGATTACTCTCCTTTCTGTAAACACACACACACTCAAACATACACCTACACTGTGGCAGACAGATGGATTAGATTGACATAAACGATTCATGCCAACGTACTTGATGCCTAAAACCTTCAGTCTGGTCTCTGTACCCTGACTCAACTATTTTTTTTTATTTGATTAGATCTATGAAAATACTTCAATCTAAAGTGTTATATTGAGGACATTCATTTGAAACTTGGTCTCATAAACTCCTCAAGAAACAAAATTCTCCTTAATTTTGCTATTCATATGAGACTTGGCAATTCTGTAACTGTGCATGCTTCATATCAGTAGCTGAGTAAATTATTAACCTTAAAATAGGATCACATTATGGCTATGAGGGTAAGGTACAGTAGAGAAGTGGCTTTTAATTTGGGCATCACGGTAATCCAGGGTAATCCACATCTCGTACTACAACCCCAATTCTCAAAGGATGGGACATGGTGTCAAATTTTAAAACAGAATGCAACTGGACTGGTCTGGACTGGTCTCAGATGAGACCAGGTCCACGCTGCCTGAGGGGTCGAAGCTCACAGACAGTCAGTGTTTGTTTTCGTCCTTGCCCCTCATGTGCAGAGCTTTGTCCAGATTCTCTGAATCTTTTGATGATATTATAGTCTGTAGATGGTGAAATGGTCAAATGCCTTATATTCTGCACTGAGAAACTTCAAAACTGTTGCCCACACAGATGATCCAGTCAGTCTTTTGTTGCTCCTGTTCCAACTTTTTTGAGACCTGTTGCTGCATAAAATTTTGAGTTAGCGTATTTGAAATTAGATGTATTGTCTTTAAACTGTTTTCAATGAATTGAATGTCAAAAGGGATTAAGAAATGAAGATTACAGAGCGTCCCTATGTTTGGGAATCGGGTTGTAAGTAAGGACGAACATCCAGACTTATCAATGATTATATGGAAAACGCTAACCTCTTCATCTGTGACGTCTCTCTAGACAAGGACAACTATCAGACGCTGTTTGGCGTCTTGGACAACTCCTTCCTGGTTGCCTATGCCATCGGCATGTTCATCAGGTTTGTGTGCTGTTAACAGACATTCCTATCTTTCTGTCTAAGGATGTTTTTGGTACGATGAGTCATAATCATGTCTTGTGTTCTCAGTGGGATCTTTGGAGAGCGCTTGCCTCTGCGGTACTACCTGAGTGTTGGGATGCTGATGAGTGGATTGTTCACGTGTCTTTTTGGCCTCGGCTTCTACTGGAACATCCACTCGTTGTGGTACTACGCCGTCATCCAGGTAAGAACACAACAGCACAGAGTCCTTCACAGTCTGGGGTTCCCTGACTGGTTGTCAACACAGGAGCTAACTTGTTGATGGGTTGCCCTGATCTCTTCTCGTTGAGGGCAATGTGACGTCAGCTGATTTTTCATTCTGTCAGGAAGCAAGACATATCACCAACTTCTGTCCATATTGTCACAAAATGTAATGTGCAGATGCAGTGTCCCCAGAGGATGATTCTCAATCATATTGTTGACCCCTTACTTTTCCTCTTTTGCCACCATCAGGCCATAATTATAAAAAAAAATTATTTAATTTTGGTGACTCAGTGACACCTTCAAGACGAGTCAAGTCAGCTTATTTGTATAACACATTTCAAATAGAACACAGTGTTTCCCAAAGTGCTGATTAAAATATGGCCAAAAAAATAAATAAAACCCAGGAGGACAAGTTAAGACAAATGTAAGCAAATAAAAACAGTTAAGGCATAAAAACCAATTATAACCATTAAGAACAAATAAAAAGCAACTTAGCCAAAGAAAGAGAATTAGACAAAACCAGACTGATAAAAAAATACTGTACACAAAAAGAATGGAGAGATAAATATTGGGCCTGAAAATTGGGTTTAAACCAGAAAAGCCAGTGAGAAAGATGTGTTTTTAATTGTGATTTGAACATTGGTAGAGACGTTACGTTAACGACCTGATCTGGTGGGGGGGGGGGGCACTCCAAAGCTTAGCTGCTGCCACCTTCACTTTGTAATACCTTTAGGGACTTGTCATTATTTGGGCCACACCCTTTGTCCTGTTAAATAAAAAAAATCATCAAGAGAATTAAGCAATATTAGCTTGCAGGTTCTAATAGAGATCAGAAGATAGAACTCAAAAGTGCTTCAGAGATTCACGATCACTGCATTTGATAGAACCATTCAGCTAACGACTGTATTTAGTCCTATGGTGGTTTGTTCAAAGCCCAGTCTGTAATTCACACCTATATAGAGCACACACCTTAACACGGTATCATAGAACACTAAAGGGATTGTTAAGAGATGTAAGGTCTTTTCAGAGAGCTGATAATTACGATGACGTGTACAGAGTGAAAAACTACACCTACCAGCACCTCCAAACCTGAACATGCTGTAACAACACACAGTGACAGAGGACAGCCGCATTATGGCCACAGATGCCGCACAGAAGCGTTTTGGTGGATGAAGAAGCTAAAATAGTTATTATATACTCGGGCTACTCCTTTTCTGTGTGGAGTTTGCATGCTCTCCCCCCCAGTGTGTGCGTGGTTCCCTCCGGTTACTCCGGCCTCCTCCCTCAGTCCACAAAATGTCATATAAGTGAATTGATGACCCTAAATGGCCTGAAGGTGTGAATGTGAGCATGAATGGTTGTTTGTCTTTCTATGTGTTGACTTGTCCAGGGTGTCCCCCGCCTCGCCACCAATGTCAGCTGGGATGGGCTCCAGCCCCCCCCCCCCCCTCGTAACCCTGCACAGGATAAGCGGTTAAAGAAGGATGGATGGATGGGTGGATTAAAAAACATTTTAAAGTTTGTATGCAGATCTGATTTGGCGTGCTTAGAGAAAACAAATATTTCCCTTGGGAGTGACAGCAGGTTTACTTCCTGTTTTTGGTCTTGGTGTGGTGCGGCACGTTCTGTTTACATTTTGAACATGATCCGTACGGTTCAGCATTCTGCACACATAGGAAGCTTTGATCAGCAACTACAACCTATTTTCCACTTTGACATGCAGAATTAATGCATTCAACACAATTTCATGAGGAGAGAAAGAGGGAAGCACAGAGATCAGATGAGCTGTCTCACAGCACTAGCTGTGGTTCATTCGTTACTCGACCCCAAAGGAAATGACTTTTGCTCCCACTGCGGATGCAAGCTCAGCGCACCGGTACAAGTAGAAGAACCATCAGACGATTTTTGCTTCACTTTTTTTTTAAAGGTCCCTTTTTACCCTGCACTGAAAATCAAACTGTGTTGCTGCTGTTATTTTATGATGCAGATCAAGCTCCTCACCCTGCACAGAGAAACCATAGTTTCTTCCTGTATATTACAGCTGCAGCTAACAATCATTTCCTGTTTACTCGTTTAGTCCATCAGACAACGGAAAAACAGCAAATATTTATATCGGAATCAGAGAATGTTTGACTTCCATCCACTGCTGATTACTTTCTTTTGTCTTTTTCTCACTGTTGGGAATCCTGTTCAAACTGCACTCTTATGATCCAAAAGTGTGCTCTCCACAATGGTGCATGTGCAGTTCGATAAATAAGGAAACTTTGTTTGCTCCTGAATGCAGTGCTGTTTTATACAGCAGCTCTGGTGTCAGATGAGCTTCCATCATCACATGACCTTTCCCTATAGTCCAGTTCAGAGCCTTTGGGAAACTAATTAATCATGCCATTAATAATAAGGATATGTAGAATCAGAAATACTATAAATTGTAATATTGCAGTTGCTCATATAAAGTTTAAGAAAGGAACGAGAAAAAGTAAAAATGTTAAAACAGCAATGAGATGGAATAGTCATCAATAAAATTGAAATAAAGTAAAAACAAGACAAAATAAAATACAATACAATGAATATGTGCTATGCTATGGTATATACAGTATATATAGAAACAGAAGTGGCAGACATGTCATAATTGCACTATATAATAACAGCATCATTATATCTAGAATAACTGAGTGATGAGTATGTTTGTAAGAAAAACATCCTCTTTGACAAAAGGCGACATCTGAAGGCTGAAGAAGAATGAAGCCCTTACAGGTGTGACCTCCGACCTCTACGGTCAGTAAAAACCTCATTCATCATCTTTTGCATTCAGAGATGCAGAGATCTCACGGTGACTTGTTCAGGCTTTACTCACAACCCTCACATGACTCAGCTGCATCATGTGACTGCATCACACGGAGCGTTTCTGGCCTCAGACGGGTCTGTAGGAATGTTAAGAATCACTGCTCACAGGGCTCCTCTCTTTTTCCTTCTTGGGTTGATGTTTGTTGGGTTGTATCAGCGTTAAGGGACCTTTATGCAGCAAATTAACACAGGTTGGTTTCCCCCTCTTTTTGCTTCTTTCTGCAGGTCATGAACGGGCTGATGCAGACCACCGGTTGGCCAGCAGTGGTGGCCTGTGTCGGCAACTGGTTTGGGAAGGGGAAGTGAGTAGTGTGCGATGTGCCACAGGGTGCAGTCCCTGCTGACTATGCAGTATAAGATGCTGTTTGTGGCCGGCTGACTTATATATTTGTCACATATTCCCAGCACTGTGAGAACAGACTTTAATTTGTCCCAGTCCACATCATAAATATAAATTCCCTTATATGTCGGAGCTCAAGAGCCGGTCAAAGAACAACTGCAAACACATCACTCAGACAGGACACTTGATTTCGTGAACATCACTCACACACTTGTCTCAGTGGGTTCCTGTTTGTCCAGTGCCGGTTCACCAGCCATGAATGTTAACGTGCACTCACAAAAAATCAGGTTCCACATGTTTATGTGCACTGTAATAAACTAGTTATTGTAAAATCTGTGTGTACATGAAGCTAGTCGATATAAAAGCACAATTCTTTTGTTCTGAGATGCATTTTGAAAGTTACCCACATTTAATGTGCGGAGCTTTCAAGAAATAGTTCCGCGTTTTGTGAAATCCGCTCAGAACTAGAGCCAGGACACGCCTAAGCACTGCAGGGGGGAACGGCTAAGCTGCCTCCAACCAAAGTTCACATCTGTCAACACCTCTAAAACTTCAGATCCAATCAATCCATCAATCCATATATTAACAGAAATATAAAAAATATACATTTGTGGTTTTAGGAGGAGTTGGGCTGAAACACTTATGTTTGTGCTAAGCTAGGCTCCATGTTTAACACATGAGGTTGATATTGATCTTAAATCTCATTATCAGAAAGGAAGCAAAGAAAATGCTCCAAAAATGCTGAATGACTCCTTTAAGCTGTTCACAAACATTAGCTGCAGCAGGGTTAAGGAACATTTACGCTCTACGTTTAATTTATTTATTTTATTTTATTTCAAATATGGAATTAAAAAAGAACAAAACATATAAATAAGGAGAACAAACAAAACAAAACATAACAAAATAAAATTGACGGATAGACCGTATACAGATGACATATCCATTTACGTACACAGAGGGATTATAAACGGGCCTTTAGGAGAAACGCTCCTAATGTTGTGGAAAGCACATTGAGGTGACCTGTAACGACATGTTCTGTATAAATGAAACTGCCATCTGCATGGCGTTGATGCACTTGTGTCTTAATTACCAGGCGAGGCTTCATCATGGGCGTATGGAACTCCCACACCTCCGTGGGAAACATCCTGGGCTCCCTCATCGCAGGAGTGTTCGTCTCCTCGGCGTGGGGAATGTCCTTCATCGTCCCTGGACTCATCATTGCCTCCACCGGGATCCTGTGCTTCTTCTTCCTGGTTGAAAGTTAGTTTTTCCTCATCAGTGACACTTAAACACAAAGCTCTATAACAGAGGCATCAGGCAGTTTAATCTCAGATGATTACACCTTGGAGTCAGAGTTAGCCTCAGACACGTCGCCTTTAAAAGAAAAAGCCATCTGCATTGTAAAATGCAGCACCTACATGATTCATTAATCTGAAGAGCTACACATTTACGGGTGGGAGGGGCTGCCTGCTCTGTGCCTGCTTTAAGTCCAAAGGGTGACGTTTCTATTATTACCATTGTTCAAAGTGAGATAACTTGAGCTCTGTCAGACCCTGCAGCAGGGCCCATCTACTGAAAGTATGTTCACCCCATTCCCTCTCGATGGGACGCAGTTTGCTCGTAAAGGCGGTGCAGTGTTGACACAGTGAAGCAGCAGATCAACGCATGTCAGCTGCTGTTCCCAGGATGTCTGGTTCGTGTGTTCACTGTCTGCCACAGGCATCGGTAAATGACTTAAAAGTGGACGGTGGAGTTTTAGTGCCAGCAGAGAGTTGCTTGAAAAAAAAAAAAGAAAAAAAAAGGTGGAGGTGAAATAATTTATTTTTACCTCTTATCTTAATTTTTATTGTTCATTAATGTCAGTATCCGAAAACAAAACAAAAATGCTCCTTAATAAATAACTTAGGGGGTAAGAGCAGTCGTCCACTTATCAGAAGATCAGTGGTTCAATCCCCAGTTCTCCCAGTCTACATGTCAAAGTACTACATCCTTTGGCAAGATACTGAACCCCAATTTGCTGCCAAGGCATCTTTAGGGCTGATCAATGCTTCTCAGTGATGGGTCAAATGCAGAGAAAGAATTTCCCCACGGGGACAATAAAGTAGAGCTTATCTTAAAATTAGTCATATTTACATGTTGTATCTCATCCGTCATCTTTAGTTTTACATTTTCTTGTGGAGCCTGAATGAGGCCTTTAAGAGCTCAGTTGCTGTCAAAGTTCCTCTCTTAGTTCCACCTCTTTCCTCCCTCTTATCCAGAACCTGAAGATGTCAACTGCACCCCTCCTCAGCACCATGTGAGTTAAAACACACACTCATTTTCCTTGTGCATCTGTATCAAGCCTACTAATGCAGGTTTATCTCATAGAATGATCACGAAAATGGTGAGACGGAGCCTCTTTTACAGAACTCGCCCCATGTCAACATACCTGTGAACGGTGGCATCATCCATGAGACAGTGGAGGTGACTGAGGAGCACACCGAGGCCATCAGCTTCTGTGGAGCTCTCTGTATACCCGTGAGTGGAAACCATAAAAAAAACGTTATTCCTGTTATGAGCTCAACGGGTGATTCAGAATTATTGGTGCAGTATTTCATATTTTAGAGTTGTATTTATAGAGAAATAATACTATTCTAAATTTGCACAATCTCCCGCCTCTCGACCTTTAGCCGATCAGCTGGGATAGACCCTGGAAAGGATGAGCAGGTATAGAAAATGGACGGATGGATTTGTACAGTTTCAAAGAAATGAAGCCACTATGTGTAGAATTTAAAAATACATTTATATAATTTGTATTATAATATATCCCTTTGGCACCCGCTGGTGGTGGGATCACGAATGACTCCATTGTGCCAGGATTATTGTGATTTTCCTACAAGCAAAAGCTTATTTGATGAGAACTTTTTGAAAGATGCTGCAATCAGTTACAAGTACGCTCATAGTAAATTTAGTGCTGATCAAAACAACATTTACAAAATCAATTCTTTAACTTTAAAATGAGCTTCGACGTGTACCTTAAATGTAACATTAATATTCGGAGTAAAACAGCAAAGATGCCATGTTCTACAGCAGAGGCCACATGTTTATTGAGTGAGGTGATAGGACACCTGAAATATCAATGTTAATCCCAGTCAGGAATATAACAGGCTGGGTTTACAAATTAGGCAAATGCACCCAAAGAAATGAAATGTCAGTCAGTCTTGTTCTTGTGTGCTAGTTGGATTAGATATTTCTCACTTAAAATTCTGTATTTTTATCTTTTTCATAAGGCAAAGACAAATTTAAACACATCCAAACTCATTTAGATGTTATGTTGTACTTTTTTTGCAATGGTAAAAGAATCATTTTGGTATCAGTCCTCAAACTATTGTCAATTGTCAAACTATTGTGTGCTAATAAATGGTGTTTCGTGTCTCACACAGGGAGTGATGGAGTTCTCTCTCTGTCTGCTCTTCGCCAAGCTAGTCAGCTACACGTTCCTGTACTGGCTTCCTCTCTACATCTCCAACGTTGGTCAGTATTTCCACACATGCAGCGATAATAACTTTCAATTAATATGAACGTATCCACATCATTTAGTGTCATTTATTTCAACGTTGCTTTTGTTTTTCATTGGCAGCACATTTTGAGGCAAAAGAGGCAGGAGACATGTCAACACTGTTTGATGTAGGAGGAATCATGGGTAAGCTTTGAGCTGCAACTGATCGATTACATCATATGATCAGGTTCTATTTTATTATATATGGTCATATTTTATATAACCTAAGGCCTTAATGATTAGAATATAAACATATACTCAATATCTTATCATGGATTTAATGTCTACTGATAACTTTATGTTGAAGTTTAAATGCCACTGAAATGAAATGTAATTATTTGACTTTAAAAGCCGTCTGTCTTTTTGAAATCTTTGAAATGTATGTTTTGCACTTTCAAACATTTAGATCAATGGACTGCATTTATATCTTCATTCATAAATTCATAAATACAGCTGTGACAGAGGTTATCACTGTGGATGAGCTCAGACTCACACACTGATGGGACACCATAATTAGGGGTTACGGGACGTAGACTCCAGGGGTCAGGAACCAAACCACTGACCCCCCCAAACAGTGAAAGACAGCCCTGCGTCCTGATCCACAGTCGTTCCGGTTCCAGTTGTTCCTCTGATTGTTTCTTTCTGGGATCAAATGACTGATAACCTCATTGGACAGAAGCTGGAATGAATTAAGATTTATGATTTTACCAAACTTAGGCAGCTTGATTTTTGACTTGACTGGCAGGTCATGATTCAACTCACTGCTTTCACTATTGAAAAGGAAAAATATAGTGTTTAAAAAATGTAATTAATTTCTTTTTATTATATGAATACATGATGTGGCTGGATGTCCTTTGTGTCTACAGGAGGCATCTTTGCGGGCCTTGTGTCGGACTACACTGGTGGAAGGGCCACCACTTGTTGTGTCATGTTGCTTGTTGCTGCCCCTATGGTGAGTGTCATATAATAAATGTAATTATTTTATGACAGCAGGTTCACTGTTAACCACTGGATCTCTGGTTTGATTCCAGACGTCACAAAGGAGAAGACTGCTATGTTAATATGTTCACCAGCAAGTTTAGTAGGTTTTTAAAGCTTTGACATTAAAACCAAAGGCTCCCTGTGGATAAAACCGACCGTATGATTGAACCAAAACAGAGAACGTGTGTTCAGTGACATAACAAAACAACCTGTAAATAAAAACTGTAGTAATTTATGTGTAGAGCTCATATGATACTGACATCTGCTGCAGTTTTTCTCAATGTTATCTGGTGCCATGAACGTTCCCTCCTTAATTCCTGCGTTACAACAACATGTCATGTTACTGATCTATAGATACATTCTTCTTACTGCACTTTGCACTTGAGTGGGAATATCATGTGTTAGTAGGATGATGGACTAATTTATCAACACAGGATAGATTTCTCTAATCAGGGGAAAATATAGTGTGATGTCTGCTGATTGTTTCATTGATTCATTTTCCAGCTTTTCCTCTATAATGCAATCGGACAGACGAACCTCGGAGCTACAGTCGGTAAGACTTCTTCCCGTGTTTCTTGTTTTTGTCATACTTTGTTTCCCACTTTGGTTAATCCTGGTGGCACAAAACTGTTATAAATGTAAATAAAAACAATACAATGATTTGCAAATCCCTGAAACCCCATATGTAATTGAAAATAGCACAAAGACAACATTTCAAATGTTGAAACAGAATTTTTTTAAATTGTTTTTTAAAATTATATCCTCATTTATTTGATGCCAGCAACACGGTTCCATAAAGTTGTGACAGGGTCATGTTCACCACTGTGTTGCATCACCTCTTCTTCTAACAACACTCTGTCAGTTGATGTCATTTTAAAGTGGAATGTTTTCCATTCTTGTCTGATGTAGGATTTCATCAGGCAAGAATTTTGGGCACATTTGGGCTTCAGTGAACAAAAATAAGTTATAATTTAAAGTGGGTCATAAGAAATTAACATGAAAGTTTGTATAGACGATGCAGGAAACACATGATTTTTTATGAAATAGAAGTCTTTATTGACAGTTTGTATTCATATGTAGGTATGCTGCTGTTGTGTGGAGCCCTGGTGAACGGGCCGTACGCCCTCATCACCACCGCTGTATCTGCTGACCTGGTAAGGACTGAAGCATCATGGGCAATTTTCCCATCCCTGTCATCTGTTAAATGACATACACAGTTCCCATCATCCCAATAAAACACATTGAAACAGCATTCGCTCTACTCACATGACGTCTTTGTAACAACAGGGAACACACGAGAGCCTCAGAGGAAACTCCAGGGCGTTGTCAACGGTGACAGCAATCATTGATGGGACGGGTTCAATAGGTATGTATGGCTGGAGAAAGTAGATGAACATTTAGTTTAAAAAGTGACTATATATAATATATATATGTATATATATATAGTGCATATGACAGAGTCAACAGGAGGTTTCTGTGTATTGATGTGTTTCCTGTAGGAGCTGCATTGGGTCCTCTGTTTGCCGGTCTGATCTCTCCCACTGGATGGAACAACGTCTTCTACATGCTCATCTCTGCTGATGTCTTAGCCTGCCTGGTAACAAACACCACTTCATATATTCACTGACAAACACAACCATTCTTTTTATTGGTGCTGCTTGTTGCAGTCATGTACAGGTTGATTATCTTATCTTGACTGATGACGGTGTTCCTGTTGTTTGACCCTGACTGACACTTTTTTTTTTGTCTTCAGTTTTTGTCCAGGCTTGTCTATAAGGAAGTTCAGGGTTGGTGCGGACGTGGCCCCCGAAATAGAGGGTGAGCATCATCAACTTAACCTCTGATGTATGATGATTTCTCATGTCTGCATTAAGTATAGAGCTGGAACCAGGAGGCCATTATCTTAGCTTAGTATAAAGACTTCTGTCCAAAGCGTATAAAATCTGTCTACTAGCAGGTCTAAAGCTCATAAAGTACCACTTTATATCTCTCATTTTGATTCGAACAAAAACAGAAGTGTAAAATCGATCATTTGTGGACCTACGTCTTGGTGTACCACAGCAGGGAGAGTACTGATCAGACTAATAAACTCATTTATTCAGTCAGAAATAGTTAGGCTATTGAACTCCCTTTACAAGTACAAATTATTGTTTTATGCTTCAACTTTCAAACGATTGAATCAATCAATATAAGAGGCAGTACTAGGTAAAGGCTTGTTTTTTTACTCATCCCCTGTTTCCAGCCTTAATTGTAATCTAAGCCGGGGGTTCCCAAAAGTTTCACCCCTGACCCCCAAACTGACGGTGCCAGAGACTCATGACCCCCACTATCCCCTGGGGCGGTTGAAGCATACAAACATCAAGCGCACACGCACTAATAGGCTTATCCAAACACATCCAAATGATCACAACAGCCTGTCAACCATAATATTATTTCATATATACTAATTAATATATAGGAGAGAAAATCAGAAGGCTGATGACGTATTTTTATTTGCATGGTTTTATCTTAAATTTAACTACTATTTATCTTTTGTAACAATTATGGCTAAAATAGACTATTCTTACTCATTTTTAAATTTTATTTTATTTTTGGAAATGATCTCCCGACCCCACCACTGGGGCCTCGACCCCCCACTTTGGGCACCCCTGTTCTAAGCTAACCGTCTTCACAGGTGACTCTCAACAAGACCAACAATAAGTGTGTTTTCCTAAGATGTCAAACTATCCCTTTAAAGAAGGAATACAATAAGGAGATTAAATAAAGATACTGATATGGAACAATAATTGCATTGTGTATGTCTAATCATTATTCTCAAGCCAACTGTAACTTTTGTTGATTCAACTTTTTATTCCAGGTTTAAAGAATTCTGAAGCACACAGGGAACCTGGGAATCGAACACATGAACGAGGGAAACAAAGCCGAGGCTGACCTCACCATAGATCGGACAACTTCTTTCCATACATGCTGAATTGAAACCAAGCCTTCGATGGAAGATTTAAGGCACTGAGATGATGATTAAAGCCTTCATATTGAATAACAAAAATATGCCTTTATAGAGACAATTTTTTTTAATGATTAATCTATACATCCTAACTTGTTTGTTTTAATAGTCTTTTATCACTTAAGTGTGTATACACTGCATTTTTTTAAAGTTTGTCTTTTTCTGTGACGGTGTTAGTGTCGTACTGCTGCTGCCAAATGTCATAGTTAAGATGATATTTAGTCATTAAAGAGCGTCGATCTATGACGGATGAACACAGTGCAGCATTCTGGGACGTTTACTGTCCGGCTTAATTTTATCTTTGTGTCTTCAGGACAGAGAGAGCACAAGTCCAACATTTGGGGAAACACTGGGAAAGATCATTTTGCTTTGTTGAGGAGATGTTGACGTAGAACCAGATGTTAAAAATCAGAGCAGAAAGGCATGTATGTAAATACTTTATGTATATAGTAAGAATGGAAGGGATATAGTAAAACAATAAAATGTATAGCATAAAATGTTCTTCTATTTTCTTAAAACTACATTATAGTGTGTTATTTAACAAGTTATTAAACATTTACATACTGTTCATAAATGTAAAATCAGTAGAGCTCATTCAAAATGTTACTCGTGCTCCAGGTGACTGAATATTTCCTGAGCATCTTGCTTTTCATTAATAGTCCTGTCATGTCTGAATAAAGCCTTAAGAACTTCATGTGTCCAACACCCATCATCATCATCATCATCACACACACTGAGCCAGCAATGTTTAGGACTCAGTGTCTGAAAAGGGCTTTAGATTGTCTGCCAAGTTTACCTTCACTGATCTTTAAGCTCTGAATACTCTGATTTTTACTTGGTTCTCCACCATCGACAGGGTGGAACATTTGTGGCGGCCATGTTTGAGTGCTAAGAAGAATGGAGGAGCAAGAAAAAACATTTATAGAGAGTACTCACTGGTACAAACTTTAAAACAAGAAGCATCAGCTTTCTTTGTACTTGAAGCAGCAGTTAGATTTTATTCTTCTCATCATTAAAAAGAAACAAATGCAAAACCTGTGACACATAACATCCTCTGTTTAATGATAGTAAATAAGACATAATAAGCATCCCTGCATTTAGACATGAAGACATGAGTCCCTGAAACTCAGAGGATCATATGGCACTGTTCTCACCCTCTCTTTAAAAAGTACCTGCTGTATCATTGTATCACGTTATTACAGTGATTTTGTTTGATTTGATGGATAAGTAACTTTTGTACCACTGCAACACACTTCTCTAAAATAAACAAACAAAAGAAATGGAATCGTTTTTTTTTAAAGGGTCACTAAACAATGAGACAAGCGTAGTCAGACCTTGATTTGGGGTCTTAAACACAATTTTACAGAATAATTTACAGCACAAAATAAAAGTCCCGCTTTGGACCAGTTTAATTAAATCTTCTCACATCCAGATTAAAGGAAAATTCTGCTGATTTATTCCTAGTGTCAACAAGTCCCATGAAAACAGTGAAACCAACAGTGACTTGTTTCTGCGGTCAGGTGTCAATAGGTGACATATTTATTCCTTACTGTGAACCTGACCTTGTTTTATTTTGAAAAAATCCCCCATGCACCATTCTGCTACCTTTTACTACTCACTACAGCACTGAATGTGTTTGTGGCTGAAAACAGGCCTCAACAAATTAGAATAAAACAAATAAAAAGTACAGGTTCAGCTTGTTTAGGAAATGACTGACACTCTTACAAAGTGTAACTTCTTCAGTGCTGATGGGCTGAGAGCCTCTGACTGGGTGGAAAATTTAACTATAGAGAGCAGGTTGTTGGTTTTGTTGACTATCACCAGTCTTTTCCTTTCCTCTGATGACGTCTCTCCGCTAACAGCCAAGCTAACAGGAAGCACTCTGAGCTGAAATGCATTGTCCCACTGCTGGATGACGTCAATGAAACGTCACTCCAGCAGGTGGCGCTCCGTTCACACATACAGACACATAATAGACTTCCCATTTGCCTCAGTAGCATGACGCTTGCAGGATTGTTATTAAAACCCAAATATACTGGTATGCAACAAAGTAGTTTATTTCACTCAGCATTTTTAATCCATCTTTTTAAAAAAAAATTCCAACTCTCTGTTTCTTGTTATGTCATGACCAGCTTTTCCCTTTTAGGTGCTTTTACATGGTTAATTTGGAGTTGAAAACATTTGTTTCTTTTTGCCAAAGGAATCAAAATGAGCTTGATTGGTTGTGTTCAATTTGCATTAGCTGAATATTTTTTTCGATTTGAGACTCCAGTCTTAGAGGTCCCATTCACAATAAATATCCTGTTGCACTTCCAGTGTTTGTATGTGTGAACAGGGCAAGACCTTTTTCACTCTTCGCATAACTAGTTCAATCACATTTGTGTGTGTGCAAATGAGTGCTACACCAAGATTTCCTGTGCGTAGAGAGTTACTGAAAGTGTGCAGCAATATCCACATTTTTTTTTACAATTCATCATATCAAGACTTCAGAGTCACATAAAAGATACAGATATTCTTGTAGAGACTTCAGACAGGCAATATGAGGCTATGACAGCACACTTTGAGTGAGGCCATTTACAACAGCAATAAACAGTTTGACTAGACGATCATGAGACTTTTACAGATAAACGTAGGCCACTAAAAGTTGGCTTAAAGCACCTGAAAACTAGATTTCATATCTTAAGTACTTCTATAAATTAATGACTAAATCAGCAACAATAAAATTTAGATTTCAGAAAAACACATTTCTAGTAATCATTTAATAAGAGTTTACCTCAAAAGAAACAAAAGCTTATCTTCGTCATCATGACAGTGGTTATGATAAAATTGGACAGCAGACATCCTCACAACTGTCGCTCCATTTGCATTCACTTTGCTAAACTCTCATCCACTTCAAACCAGGACAAAAACACAGATCCAGAGATCTCTCGTGTAAAAGAAACAAAACAGTTTTGTCAGAAGCTGTTGGACACGAGATGTTCTGAAAGGGCCTTAAATGTGAGTCATGATTACATTTTATTACATCTTTTTTTTTTTTTTTAAATAGTTTTTGCGTCATTCTTATCAATAATAACAACCTTAATCGGGGAACATTCAGGAAAAAGAAGTTAGGCAGGTCAAGAAACATGAGCAGATATTCAGGCAGATTGCAAACAAACCCTCAGGCGAATTAACGTTGTCTTAGAAGAGAAAATAAAAGACCAAAGTTCTATTAAATCCTTTTGCTTTGACTGCATATGCATTTAGACAGGCTAGCAGTACACAATCTACGATTGGATCGAATTTACGAACACAAGACTAACTATAACGTGAACATGAAAGCATAATAAATGCATCTGAGATTACTGTAGCACAATATAAAGCAGGAACAGCTTGGCTTAGTGAATCAGGACCTGAATCCGTCAACATACAGATAAATTATTTGAGTCTTAGCAGTTATAAATCCAAGACATAAGCATAGACATAGGCTTGAAAATTCCCACCAGTGTTTATATCTGTCATGTGAGTTTTTTCTGTGTATTCTTCATCTTTGCAGCTGATACGCGCAGAGTAAAGAGTCACATGAAATAGAGAGAACAGCTCGGGGCTGTTGACACTGAGTGTTAACAGCATTGTGGTGTCTTGCAGTCCTCTTCTGTGCTCTTGTTTTGTCTCACGGGTCCATTTTGCTTGAAGTTTTAAACCCCGTTCACAACAGGGCTACTGTGTTACTGCCTCACATCTTCAGTGTACATCCTTGTCAAATAAATCAAAAGCTTCATATGATACAGTTCACGTTTCTCAGTGATGATATGCAGCATGATTCCATGTGCGGTACCAGGACCTGAAAGGCCATAGAGAGGATAATGACATCATCCACAAAGACAAATATGTAAGCATTCAGCAAAGTGTCGAGCACAATTTTTCATTTTTACATTCTTTTGTACAGATTAAACAAACAAAATATAACATATTAATGATGGGCCGATTTAGTTAGCTTGTGGACAGAGGCATGCTAGCTGTTTCCCTGTTTTAAGTCTTTATGCTAAGCTAAACTCTCCTGGCTGTAGCATCATAGTTAGCCTAGAGACATGAAAATGGTATAGACCTTGTCATCTAACTCTTGATAAGAAAGAAAATAAGCATATTTCCTGAAATGATTAATTATTCCTTCAATGAATATGAGATGATTAAACTTAAAAGATGGACGTCTTTGTTACAGATCCGTGTAGGTATGCTTTAGTGGATGGCTTCTGATTAAAACTAGTTTTATTTGCTTTCTAATTGAGAGTCTGATGTGAAAATTGATACCACACTCATGTCTGTATGGTAAATATGAAGCTACTGAAAGCAGCTCGTTAGCTTAGCTTAGAAAACACCTAGTCTTGCCCTTTCAAATGCTAAAAAAAACCCTTCCCATCAGCACTTCTAGATCTATTTTGATCCATTCATATAAAACCAAAGTGTAACAGTGACAGTTCTTAGTTGGGTTAGTGTCTGGCTGTTTAATGACTGGAACCAGTAGCGTCTTGGTTGCTGTTAGCTGCTCTGAGCTGAAACGCCATCCTGCTAAGCTAACATCATGACCCCTGGTTCAACCCAAGTCCCCAGGATTGGTGAAAAGGAGCACCTGTAATACCGTGAAAACCCGACCTGACTCTTTTTATTGCCACAATTTAATCCATTTTGTCCAATAACATTTTGAAAGTTACACTAATTTTTTCCCATCATGTGTAAGGGGAGCTAGCGAACAGATGGACTTTACTGAGCATGCTCTATGGGCCCAAACACACATAGGCCTTCCCCTTTTTCACTGTTCAAGGTGGTTCAAGGCGGGATTATTGCACCATTATCTCACCTCAACGTTCTGTATAAACGGTACTAAGGCTTGATGGGGGTCATTGTTGTTACGCCTCTGAGCTGACGGTGGAGGCTGTAACAGCGTCAAATTGACGTCTTTATAAATGGAGTGACCTGGCATGGCGGTAGAACAGGGCGGAGGTGGCATGTGTTGATGATGTGCAATCCACAACTAAGACATTTGAAAAGCAGGTAGTAGCAGTTAGCAGCTAACTCAAAGAAGAAATAAATCAACTAATAATCTTCGAATTAGGGAGACAGCATGAGGGCCAGGAGCTTCTCACCCTCTGAGCAGGGGACGAGATCAGCCGCCATGTAACGGGGAAGGTAAACCATTGATTTTCCATATAATGTATTTGCTTGACGGATTTCTAAAATGCCAAATACTGCTGTGTTATACGTCACTTTTGCTTGCGGAAAAAGTCAGCATGCTATCTAGAATCACACACTGGAGCGACGTTATGTCAACATTGGTTTGTTCAGTGTAAACAAAGGCGGTGTAGAGAGGAGTCTTCATTGTGGCGCTACCTCTGTGTAAAAAGGCCTGCAGAGGTGTGAGGAAGCCTGGGAAGAGCATCTTTGAATGTGGCCTCCAGTTCTCCTGGATACATTCTTGGTCTGTACTAAATACTCAGACCTAAGAATGACATAATCTCATTTCACTTTTGAAAATAATGCAAATATGCATATTTAGAAAATAGGAGTCTGCACATTTAAAATAAAAAAAGTAATATTAACTTTTTCACAGCTCTATGTTCTGGTATCTTTAAAGCAGTCTGCAAGGGTGTTCAAGTTATTATGGTGTTTTGCTTCTTACCCTGCTGTGTTATAGGAAGCTGGGTTGACCTGAGACGTTAAGGAGGCAGAAACAGCCGACAAACTGTTGGGAGAAGCTTCGCGGCTCAAACTGTTGGGTGATGAATTTGATGAAACTGGAAGGTAAAAAAAATCAAAGCACTATTGAATATACACACAAATGCAGAAACCCATAAAAGCCACCTGCATGAATCACAACTGGAGCTAAACACATTTTTGATGAGTGTGCAAATTAGCTCTTCGAAATCTCGCCACACTAATGTAATACTGCAACACTAATGTACATGTATTATTACAAACAATATCAGATTACAGTGAGCGCCTCATTATTAACATATGAATGTAGCAAACAGTGCCTACCTCCACCTGAAGCCAGAGGGCTGTATGGTCGGGATGCTGAGACCTGAAAACAGTTTGAAAATGGATGAGATGAAGCCAACTTCACACTTGGCAAGTGGAAAAAAAAAAATCTATATTTGACAGCATCACAATCCCTATAAGAACTGGCATTTGCTGATTTCAACTGTGCTCAAGGGGAAAAGGTGTGTCAACGTCAGCAGTTAGAAATCTCCCACAACAAGAGCAAAATGTCTCTTCAGGTGAGCGATGACAACATTTACTGAACTCTGCTTTGATAAACTGCATGAACTGGCTTTTTAACGGTTCCCTTCAAGACTAGCTTAGAGGAATAGTTCTCTCTGAGAATGTCAACACGCATGTTTGTGTGTTAAATATAAATCTGAAGCCAGAATGTGGTTAGCATTAGGTTAGTGTTGGGCTGAAGCTACAAGCAACTTTATACTAAGACATAGGAATGTATCCTCCATCTCTATGTAACACAATGAAGATGTGTGACTATTGTGGCCATAGTTTTCATACACTATCTAATTAGATAATGTATCAGATGTATCAGATGGGGGACTTTGAGTTAATTTGTGTCAGTCTTGACAGGAACAACATTATAGCTAAGCTGCCATCGGTGGGAAATGTATTTATACTATATCATATTTGTTCATGGCATTGCCACTCCCCAAAACTGGCTAGACCGGCTCTGTCCAGTGTTCAAAAATACACTTACAAACACCTCGAATGTTCACCAATTATAACACGTGATCTCTTTTGTTTAATATACACACAAGCAGAAATGTAAAGCTTGGTTTCAGTCGGACGTATAGGTGCTGTAGATGTTTATAGTGAACAACAGCTTTGTGGAGACGTAGAGCAAAACCAAAACCTGCGCTCACAGACCAATTCTGGCACCTTCTGCTGTAGGAAAATATGCTGCACAGAAGCAGGGAGGATGGATACACTTCTGTTTGTTGATAAATTATTCAAGAGCATTACTCTTACCTTAAGCCACAACTTTTTAAACACCAAACAAGATATAGAGAGATTTATTGGTGTTAGTAGATGTATTTTTAGACTTTTGGACAGAACCAGACTATAGCTGTTTACCCTTACCTCCAGTCTTTACAATAAGCTAGGCTGACAACACGCTGACACCAGCTTTGTAAGCCACAGACGTGAGAGTATTTTCGATCTCACACACCTGCCACAATTAAAAAACAACAACAATCCTTCATGTTTACAAGTGAGAGAGATGATATATTTTAATAGCTAACCATTCTGGAATTGTAGCTGTGTGATTTGACCGATAAACTAGCCACCGGGCAGTAGATCCTCTTCTCCTTCTGACGCCGATTACAGAACCAAACCCGAACGACCTCTTTCTCCATGGCCAGCTGCTCTGAGATCATGGTTATCTCCTCAGAGTTAGGCTTGGGGTTCTGAAAAAAAAAATGATTACATGAGAAGTGTTCAAGGTGATGAATGCCTGGCAAGCACTGATAGCATCAGTGATATTCGTCTATCATCTTCAGTCAGCCAATCATTTAGCCATCCCACAACGAAATCATTTTGAAATAAAGCCTTCATTACATAATGTCGGACAAAACATGAAGATTTACATCTTTGCATCATGATTAATTTTAGATAATGTTAGACAGTTTCTGAAGGTAAAACCCACTTAGAAATTGCAAAATACCTAAGAGCAGTTTGCCCTACAAATGACTTGAAAATGAACGTGTGACAGAGAAACAGAGGTCACTTTCAAACTCTCGTTAGCATGATGAAATTAGAACTAATCACAGAATACGACTGTGGCTGATGGGAATGTCATTCATTTTGTTACGTATTTGGCCCACAGGTCTTGTACCCATGGGTACTTTGAGGTATAAATCCTGATGTTATTATGTTAATACGCTGCTGTTCAGAAGGTAATATTTACCATACTTCTCATCTTAGTTTATCATATTAGCATGCTAACATTTGCTAATTGGCACTGAACAAAAACTGGGTTACAGCTGAGGCTGATGACCAAATATTGGACCAATAAGAATTACACCTGAATTAAATGTGGCATTTAATTTAATGGAAAATACAGAGCCAGGTACAGTAAGATGAGTGGGCTGAGCGTAACAACAATTCTGACCAAGAATTTTCAACTTTAATATTTATAAAAATGGGAAAATTGAGTGTTTTCATAATTTTAGAATTTGAAAGATGGTAAAATCATTTCTACCTTTAGTGGCATTAGTTATTAATTGTAAAGATGAGGAGATTATCATACATTACAGCCTTTACCTTAATATTTGTGAGAGTTATTTATGCCTGGAACAAATCTGACTAGAAAGCAGTCAGAGAGCAACATCACCATTTGTCACTAAAACCTGAAAAGTCAGAAAGGTGGTGACGTCTCTTTACTCAGATCTCCCTCATGCCAAATTAAGTGATACCAACTAATCCATTGACCCTGGAAACCTACTCCTAGTATTTGGAATCTTGTGTTTATCATCAATAATTTATGAGTTATCAACAAAAATATGATTTTCCATTTTAATGGGTCCAGATGTATTTTTCTTACAGATATAATTTCTTATCTCTCACAGCTAAGTGAAATTCACTTGAATGATCTGCGTTATCTCAGGTACATATTGGTGGCAGTGTCATGTCTCTGCCCCTCTCCGTTACCGTACTGTGACCCAATTCAGATATACAGTATATTTTAGTCTCACAGATCTGGATCATGATCCGGATTATGAGCTGGATCTGGATCCAGTTGTTCATAGTAGTGGAACATCATGAGTTGTCCATGCCTGGGTGCTTTTATTTTGATTGGCCTGTTATTAGGTTTCATCATATTGGCAAAATGTTCCTAAACACAATAAATTCTATAACTTAGAACGCAGAACTATAAAATCGCATGTGTCACTCTAACTATTTAAAGGAAAGGAGCTTCAGCAGCTAAGGGTCTCTCAACAATAACAAAACAAACACAGAAGTAGTGTGGGATCATGGGAGTTGTTGTCTTCATTATTTAAGAACTACCATGGCCTGACTCAGGCAGAAACGTCCACGGATGAGGTCATGGTTACAGGCGACCAAATGAAATGACATTTTCTCTGAGTGTCACGTCTAGAAAAGTGTATAACAAAGGTACTGTCATTTTTTGACATGTTTAAATATTGAATCAGGCTTAAACTCACATCAAGGAAACGTTTCTCCAGAGTCAACTTGATGTTTGTTTCAATGCTTGTCCTCTTTTTTCGTTTGCGTCCGTAGCCCTCAATCAAAGGTGGCAGAGAGGTAGGGTTGGTCACTGAGTCAGATGGTGAGTTCTCTAAAGCAAAAACAAATAGAACGTGCTTATCATCACATCTGAACAGCAACAAAATCAGGCAAATATATATATATATACACTTTATATATATATTTTTTGGCATCTCCAGTTATTTCTTAATCTGACTACTGCAGGTCCTGGTCTGACGTGTCTTGTTTTGGCTTGCTTTGAAATGCAGATGGAAAATAACTACTAACGTTAACGTCTGCTTTCCAGTTCAGATCCAAACCCATTGTTAATCATATTAATCACATATGCCCCTTTCTAGCTGTAACAAGTTAAAATGTATGCGGTGAAAAAGGTGTATTAAGTTAGTGATTATATTAATGATAGGATGACAAATACCACAAAGTTAAGATCCAAGTTCTAATAAGCTAGAATTATAATTTAAATATTTCAGAGGCTGTATGAAATCATTGGTATGAATGCCTGATTTCCCGGACTAGTGTATCCATAAGTCCCATGTGTTGTACCTGACTCACGATTATGCAACAAAATTACATTCATAAACAGCAAGTTTCCATTAGCAATTACATTTTGAGGGAAACAACATTATTATTGACCAAATTTGCAAAGTATTGCATTTTGTTTGTCTTTTAAGGTTGGCGTTCACGTTCGGTCTTATCCTCCCCGCCAAGACATAGTCTAGCACACAACCCTAACACGCCTCCGGAAACCCGCAACATGTCGCTTCTAGCCTTTTACTTAAATAAATTTACTGTCTTGCAAGTAGGACTCTCTGTGGATCGACAGATACACACAGTACAGTACACACCACTTGTAGTTTGGTTCAGTTCAGAAACCAAAATTATTACTAGAAAGTACATTAATTCAGGAAGTTATCTAATGGCTTGTGTCATGTAGTAAAGTGTGTGTGTCATTTATGTAATTTCTGGATCTGGTTATATATATATATATATATATATATATATTTTTTTTTTTTTAATGCAGTGATGTCCGCTACAGAATCTTGTCTGTTTTGAATGCAGTGCCATCTGAGGGCCTGAAGATCACGACCATCCAATATTGGTTTTCAGCCTTGTCCCGTGTGTACAGAGATTTCTTCAGATTCTCTGAATCTTTTCATGATATTGTTACTGTAGATGATGAAATCCACAAATTCTTTGTAGTTTTACATTGAGAAACATTATTCCTAAATTGTTTCACTATTTTCCAGTGCAGTCTTTCACAGAGTGGTGAAAAAAACAATAACATTTCTCATTTTCAACATTTGATATGCTGTCTTTGTGGTATTTTCAAGTAAATATGGGGTTTCAATGTTTTGCAAATCATCACATTCTGTTTCTATTTACGTTTTACACAGTGTCCCAACTTTTTGGGAAACGGGCTTGTAAATGGTTGCCACATGGACCTTCGTTCTTTATGCTCCTTCACGAGCTTGGTATAAGTTGTAGCCTACCTGCGTCACTCAGCCATTTCTCCAGTAGAGGTTTGAGCTTGCACATGTTTTTGAAACTGAGGTTGAGAGCCTCGAAGCGAGAGATTGTGGTCTGGCTGAAATCGTTCCCATACAGTTTTCCCATGGCAAGGCCTACATCTCCCTGTGACATGACAAACACACAAAAACATGATCTCTGACACCCTCTCATGCAAAACTCAAATTATAAATGCAAAAGAATACCAGTCCTAGTATTTCTCAGTAGAATCAAATTTCCCTGAGGTAGACCATGAGTTAGAATTTTTTTTCACAGGACTTGCAATGTCAAGCCTCAGGTAAATTAACTGGCATGTGTCATGCTACAGCTTTTTGCTGTTTGATATAAAATACAGTAAATATCTTTTTTTCCCCCTCATTATGTCATTGCACCTAAAAGCAATAGTCCCATGATAGCTTGACCCTCATAATATGACTCCTTAAAAACTCCTAGAATCTGGAATCACATTCAATTCAATTCAATTTATTTATATAGCGCCAAATCACAACAAAGGTTATATCAAGGCACTTTACAAAAAGAGCAGGTCTAGACCGACTCTTCATTATGGAGAGACCCAACAATCCACCATGAGCAAGCACTCGGCGACAGTGGCAATGAAAAACATTGGTATCATTATTAGTTTGATAATGATTCTAGAAAACCAGTATTTCACTAATGGTGTTTTTTTTCAGGATCTAGATCAGTAACTTTTGAAGATGCCTCAAGTTTGACCCCAAACTGAATCAGCACAGTTTGAGCTATAATCTGATCTCAGTTCAGTCTGTATTATTATTATTTGTTATCTCACTGTAGTGAATTTTCCCTATAACATCCAACATTCTGGATTACCAGATCCAGAATATTATTTGGATCCAGATCAGACTCTGATGTGTGCTAGATCTTATGAGAATGTGTTTGTGCCATTTTTGTCCAATCATTGAAGGCATTACTCATGAAGTTAGAAGCAAATATCGTGCAATTGCCCCTATCCCCTATGGTAAAGAATCCTTTAAAAAATCTGGATCCAGATGATTATCCTGATCACCACCAAACTCGAATGGATTGTTCCTCGGGACATATCTCACCTCTCCAAAAACATGTCATCAAAATCCATTCAGACCTTTTTGAGTAATCCTGCTAACAGAGAGACAATAAAACCAACAGCAGCAAAAACACAACCACCTTCATGTAGGTAATTACCTGTGTAAAGCCGAGTTTGATGCGTCTTTGTTTGAATGCTTTTGCAAACTGCTCCAGTTCTTCCAGATCACTGGGTTCTTCTTGTTGTGGTACTGCCATGTGTTTGGGCATCTGTAGATGGGACATGTCCATGTGGTTCTCCATAGATGGTCCTGCCAGACCAGAGCGACTCATAGCCTGAGAGACATAAGAGAAAAACTTCGGGGTGATGTAAAACGTTTTTTACTGTCCTGTAGTTCAACAATAACTGCACCTGCATGACTAAACATTTGCAGGTCTTGAGAGTTTGACTTTCTGCAGGTATCTAGAACGTCTGGTCTTTAACAATGGTGGTAACTCCAGAACAAATACAATGTGACTACATGTGACTTGTTAGCTCAGTATTTAGGTTTTCTGTTGGTCTGGCTGTTGTGCTAAAGAAGAGACAATAGCCATCATCAAGCTAACAAAACGGGGAGTCAGTACATATCATTTGTACCTAATGTACAATTGTGCACCCTAATTGTAACTTTAAACCTATATTAACAAGATGTAAATACAACACTGACATATTATCAGCTTTTAAGTTGATATGCTAAACTTGTTAGCAAACTGTTGCTTATTTACACATGACTACTCACAGAGATTTACAGAAAGTAAAGTGACAATCATGATGCATTATACAAAGTGGTGATGTTTGTGTACAGTAGACAGGAGGTGGTGGCTTACCTGCGGAGTCAGAGCCAGTCCAGGTTGGTGCTGAAGGAGACTAGTTTGACTCTGACTTGGGAGGGAGAGCAGGTTCTGCTGCAAAATGGCTGCAAAACAAAACAGCAGGTTTTGATCAGTTATCTGTGACTACGAGACTCTGCTGGAAGTTTATCAAGGAGTAGATCGTGCCTGCATCCTCCCAGAAGGTTAGGCAGTGTGTCAATTAGTGAGTTTTGCAAGGAACAACCTGTTCTTCCTCAAGAAAGAGTAGCCATGAGAGCTGAAACCCCAGAGAACACACTGTCTATAGACGACAGACGTTTGCTGTATAGCCTCCTCTGGTTCTTACTTTGGCCATCTTGATAAAACATATGGCCAGTTCAGCATCTCTCTGTGTTTATTGGGCTATTGCACTATTTTGCAGTGCTTGGTGGGCTAAGTAAGATGCCCTGAACACCGGGTTTGGTTTTGGAATTCTGTCAATTGGTATTGGTAGTCTGGATAATGCAGCGACATTTCTGTGGTGCTCAGATAATTTGTACTGAATCTCACAGCTATATGCAGCTAAAATCAGGGGCCATCTCTGCATCATAGTTGCAGCTAGAGGCAAACAGGGACCCCAGTGTTTGGACCCAAGATCCTCATTAGTGGTGCAGTGCCACCTTTAGGTGATAACAGATGATAACATAGCACCCGAAAAACAACACTGATTTCACTGTACAAGGATTTCTTCTCATTGGTAAGAGTTTTACCTACTTTTCTTTGATAAACCCATTTAACTCACTGCAAGAAATCTGATTTATCATTTTTCCAACATGTCAGACTGTTCCCTTAGAGAAAGCCTGTGAACTTCATTAAAATCATAAGTGGAGCCTTAAACCCTTGAAAATAAGTCATTCCTTTCTCCATAGCTATTCAGGACAGGCCTTGTGTGGAGTGTTTAAACACCTTGTTGGCTGGTGGGGGTCTGGGAGAGGAGGAAGGGGGAGGGAGAGGACAGGTGAGACGGGGGCATCAAAACCAGCTGCTGCATGGTGTGAAGAGAAGTGAGCTCCTGGAGCAAAAACAAAAAAACAACAACAACATTAGTCTTGACTCACAGGTAAATGGAAACTCAGCTTCAGGACAAATAATGAGGAACTTGTACTTTGCATGATTTTATTTATGCTGCTTTATGATTCCATTCCTTCATATTTCTGAAATTATTATTATGGTTAATAGATTCCACTGCTTTTATCTGAACTCTGTCCTTTCTTAGCTGATAAAGATTTTTTGGATTAAACATATGATCAGCTTATAAAATATGATGATTCGCTATAGATTGAACATCTTTTATAGTTAAAGTTAGCAACAGCATGAAACGTTGTCATTCTTAAATCGCTTACTCTTAAAAACATGAATAATGTCAAAAAATGACAGTCAAAGTTAAAAAATAAAACAATTTTCTGTCAGTTAACAAATCAGGTATTTGACATTAAATACACTGGAATGGAACATTCTAAATCATGAGTAACTTTACTTTTGATAGTTGGGTACTTGCATCTTGTTTTCAGTGGTTGAATGTAACTAAGTAAATGTATTCATGTACTGTCCTTAAGTACAAATATGACATACCTGTACTTGAAACATTTGACCAGTTTCTAAACTATGATGCTTTGTTAGCGGCATATGAAATACCTTCTGAACAACCACTCACACCATTATAATCATGCATAGTAAATATATCATTTACTTAAGTAAATAAGTAAAATTAGCAATGCTATAATATAAAAAGAATTATTACAAGAATGCACTTCCAGTGACTTATAATTGAAAAAATGGCCACAGTTATTTTATCTAATATAATGGATTACTGAGGTAGTCGTGTGTAAGCATCATTTTACTGTTGTTATTTTGCATACTGTTGGATAGATTAATCTATAACAGTACATCACAAGCTCATCATATCTTTGGTGTTTACAATCTGTAAAAACAATAGCAAATAAAGCAGCCCTAATGCCTTATGCCTTCTCCCTAAGTTAGCCTAGTTATATATACTGTATTAGCAACAGTTCTAACATGTGTCACCACGCTACCCTATAATACAATTATTATTGAAATCCATTGAAATATTTATGTTTTATTAACTTAAATGAAAGCATGAATAAAATGTTCAAAGCAAAGCCATAATTAGCTAAATGACAGCCCATGGTCTGCAGGGTTTACGTTTTCAAAATGACATGAAGTAAAATGAAAGAAAATTAGTCAATGAGTCTACGATCTGGAATTATATCACCAATACCTATAAAATGCTCCAGAAATTGAAGTGCACTCACAACAACTGATTTATAATTTCAACAACTAATCTTTGTGTAGATTAAATTCATGGTAGGTTTAAAATCAAAGAAAGGTTTTACAGTGCATGTGTGCTCTGTCATTTAGTGGAATTTTGTTTATTCTTAAAACTCAATAAAAAATAGTAATAAAGCAGTTGTTTAAATGTTGAAGAGTTAAAAGAGCAATATATTTCTGTTGTGGAGTAGAGGTATAAAGAAGCAATAAGAAATAATAACAACATATATATATATATATATATATATATATATATATATATATAATGTGATAATCTTAAAAGACGCCATGCTGCAGTCTCAAGTCTCATTCTCAGACGGCATACTTAGATATAAAATCGCAGTAGTTATGAAGTGAGTCTGTCTTACCCCAGTCAGCTGACCTCCAGGCATATGAGAGCTCTGTGTCAGGTGACATGTCCTCAGCGTGGAGGCTGAGTGATGTGCGTCGTGGATATTTTCTGTCTTTATCTAAGAAAGTACAAACAAACTGTATGAACTCATTATTTTTATGAATATACTGAATAATAAAAAGGATCACTTTTGCACAGCTGAAACGTCAACTATGCATAATCGCAGGAGCGGAGAGGTTCATGTTTACATGTGTGTGACTGTGTGTGTAGAGGAACACACAGACTTGCGTACACTCACCCCAGCTCCAGTTTGGTCACTAAAAGTGGTACAAAGAGTGGCAGACTCTCTCCCTCCCCTTGGGCAAGCCAGTATTCAAATATCCTCACACACCACCTCCCAACCCTTGAAAGAGATGTAGCTTCCTGAAAACGCGAGCACTGAGAGAAGTGTCCTCCCATGCCAAAAACAATGTTTGGAGAAGTATCCAAATAGCTGGAAACTATTTGAGGAGTTTCTAAAGAGATGGTATTCTTTGTTGACATCTGTGAGGAGAGCAGGTAGTTTATCCTGAGGATGTTAGCCATCTAAAATTCAGTTGAACCTTGTGTCCTTGATAAAGGTTCAGTACCATTCACATGGCTCCGGGATATTTAGATTCCATGCTCCAAATGAGTTTCGTTATTGTGCTCAAAAGATACAGAAAGTCTTGTGATATTCTAATTTTTCTGATCACCAGTTCCACGAAGAAGAAGAAAAGTAACACTAAATAAATTGCGCTAATAAGTATTGTCTTTGTAACCAACCTCCACTGTTAATTATTGTTATTCATAATGAGCCACATTGTTGAACTGGCACGTGCTTTCAGTGGTTTTCTGCTGTCGGTCCCACATAAAGTTTCCTGCTGAGATGAGAAAACTATTTCCTGCTGTTTAAATGACATTCGTTAGAAATGACAATGCCCGGCTCTTACAGGAAGCTACTAAACATTGCTACCTCTGCCCAGTAGGTTAAGCTTTCATCAGTGTTGGCTTGTTTGTTTCATTGTTTTATACATGAACAGAACTAAGCTACTACCATGATGGGAGGATGGGGCATGGGTCAGCAGAACACAGTCAACCTCTCTTTAATATTATGAGATAGGGTGTTTTTTGACATTTACCCTAATTCTGCAAAAACTACTGACTCCATAATATAACTCTCGTCAGACATGCTCAGCAGACGTGTGAAGGCTTGTTTGGCCTTGATGGACGTATGCGCTCTGAGTACCTTTCAAATTCCAAAAATGAAATGACATCTCAACAACTGTAAAACTACTAATGAATAAATCTGAGGAAGGAAGTCACTCTGTGGTAAAACTACAAAACTACCACATTTGTATCTCGTGAAAATATTCCTCCACAAAGGCTTTTATTTCCTCCTGTTTGAGTAACATTTGGCAAAAACAACAGTGACAAGTAATTACTGAGGATCTTTTTAAAATAAATTTGTACCTCCGCCAAATGAGGTAATATTTTAGCCGGCGTTAGTTTGTTTATCTTCTCTGTCCGTCTGCTTGATGGATTTTCACAAAACTTGTTGGGAGGGTTGGAGATAAGATATGGAAGAAGCATTAAATTTAGATGTGGGGCAGATTAAGGGGCAGATTCAGGACTTTAAAAAAAAACCCTCTTTAGAATTTAAGGAAGATGGGTTTTTTTCTCCAATTCCATCTATTACACATAAACTACCAGCAGACTTTTGATGAAACTTGGTAGAGGGGTTGGTCACATAGAAAGAACCTGTTAAATTTGGGGTAGCTCTGGATACAGGATTGATAGCTAGATAGATAAATACTTTATTGATCCTTGATCTTGAAGGGGTAGATTCAGGAATTTTTTCTACTTTTTTTTAACATAAGGCTTTTCCTTTTTTTTTTTTTTTTTACTGTTTTTTCAGTTTTTTATCAACGACTTGACAGATTTTCTTGAAATTTATTAGGTTAGATGAATAATTTAGTTAAACTAAGAGGGACTGACTCTAGCTGTGAGACATTTGTCTTCAGTTTAACTAAAGGGCTGAGGACCGAGTGTCGCAGACAGGATGGGAAGTCAGATATACGATGAAAACAGTGGTGATTTTGTCTTTGCATAAGAATTACTGATGATAACAAAAACATAGAACATTAAATATATCCTTTACCATCCCAGCCGTGACACCTCTGCTGTCATAACAGAATCCTGGAGGTTCAACACTTAATCACATTTTAAATTTTTTTTATAGCTAAACGAATGTACAATCATAGATATAAGATACTTTATGTAAATTAAATTAAGAAGTAGGTTTGAGCCGTTTGGCCTTAAAAGATGTCATGAAAGTGTGCAAAAGTTTCATCCACTGTGTTGAAACAACCAGACTGTATCTGAGAATTTTACTACAGTTACCTCATTCATGAAAACCCTCATTTGTGGGAGTTTAACACAGGAAGTACAGTAAGATTTTTTACTCACTTGTCGATTGAAGTTCATCCCATTATGCTCTAAATGTCAGAGGAGAGAAAGAGATTCAGATTATTAAAATGTTGCTCTGTGTCTCATGATGACATTCAACATTGTCAAATTTGGAACTCAATAAAGATCATCTTAGCATTCAGTGTTAGCCACACGTGTATGTGATGTGATTTCAGTGTTGTATTTAGTGGTATTTCTATGCTGTTATTTCACATTTTCAGCTCCACTGACCAATCAGAACAGACTAATTTCATCAAACCGTATCTAATCAAAAACTGCTGAAAAATAAAGCTGACTTTTTATAAAACTTTTTTATTCTTTTTTGACTTAGTTCGTACTCCAAGTGAAAACATGTAACATGTATGTAATATGTAAGAATATTTGTTTCTGAGATGGTTAGACATCTGAAAGGAAGCATCGCCAAACAAAAAACTTAAATAATTGATACGGCTAATAAACAGAAACAGATTGATACATGTAGAACAAGTAAACAACAACATTATTATTATTATTATTATTATTATTATTATTATTATTATTATTATTATTATTATTATTTATTATTTATTATTATTTATTATTATTGTTATTTGATATAATAATAATAATAATAATAATAATTATTATTATTGTACGTTTAATTTATATAGTACTTATCAAGACCAGGTACAAAGTGCGTTATATAAGGAAATTACAAACCCACAAATTAGAAATAAGTTATTGAAAATCAAGTATAACGACTAGAGAAATCAAATAAAAACATAAAATAGGACAAGAACAGAGTAGAGCAATAAATAAAGCTCAGATAAAATGAGGAAATGCTTTCTGATAAAAATATGTTTTAAGACGAGATTTAGAAGAAGAAACTGACTCAGACATCTGCTCGATAGCAGTTTTCCTTCAGTTTTCAACCTGGATTAGGAAGAGACGGAAGATAACTGCAAGATAGCTCAATATAATAATTATATAATAATATAATTATACTTTATAATTATACATATTGGTTCTGGTTAAAAGCTAATCAGCTCAGTTCTTTACACTCTGAAGTCAAAGTTTCCTGTTTAAGAGAAGAGAAAATGCTGCTGCAATAATCAAGGCGTGAGGAAATAAAAACGTGAGTCTCTATGTCTTTAACATTTAAAATAGATCTTATTTTAGCAATGTTTCAGAAGTGCTAAGAACATATTTGAACACGCTTAGTTATATGCTCAAAATCTAAACTGCTGCATAAAAGTTATCAATAACCTGCCACCTCTTTCCATAAATGATCTCTGTCCTGACCTCTGAAAGCCTTTTTGTAAAATATAAATAACAGCAAATAACTAAAAACTGATACCATATATGAAATAATGTGTAAAAGATAATGCACTACTATTTAACCATTAATCTCTCTATATATGTGCACCACAGTTATGTACAGGATTGAACTCTATGTTAAAGAATGTTTACTGACGGCCCACACATAACATGTGTTTAGAGGAGGAGCCGTTTCCCTCCTGATGTGTGCATCATTCAGTGGACAGTATCGATGGAGAGCACACAGAAACAGAGGAGGAGAGTTCAAAGGTGTGCTGGATAAGCTCCCATAATTTGAATGTCAAATGGGGCCTTTGGGACTTTGTGTGTGAGCGAGAGAAGCAATGAGCTGCTGGAAACACACAATGCAAATACACCTATAAACCCCCTACACACACACACACACACACATACACAGCCTCCCCACCCCCCTACTCACTGCCCCCAGCACAACCAGCTTCATGACCAAACTTCCAGTATGGAAATGACGGAATCATGCAAATCAGCTCTGAGCGCAAGAAGCCTATGTTAGTGCTCATACACAGACACACAACCACACAATGCAGGAAATAGTCCATCAAAAATTCCCTTTAATCAGTCATTAAGTCTTTCCAGCCATCTGTTAGTTCTGAAATCTTATTTTTAAAAGTGAGCAGATGGCCTTTAACTTATTTTAAACTGCTCTGGGAACGATGCTGTATTCCAATACTACGTCTACTATATGTAGCTGTTATACTTTTTTGGGGGTTGAATTAAATCAGCATATTCATTTAGATTTTGTGCTAACAGTAAATGATACAACACATGCATGAACTGAATTCAGAAACTGATAGAATGTCACTCTTACGTACAGGTTGTTTGGCGTTCCAGCCTGTATTTTCTTATTTCTGAACAAATCGCACTAAAAGGCCCAAACCAGCAGTGCATTGGGCTGCTTCTCTGTACCTCCTGACTCTCCTGTTTGTTAACATTGGTTCATGCTGAAGATGAATCCTTAAAAGCGCCACACAGAAAAATGCCACAGGGGAAGAAGATTAGACAAGACTAAGTTGGATCAGTTAGTTGTTGGTTTTGATCCGTTTTCATGGGATTTTTGTTACATAACCAAGCTTAAATATTGAACTTCACGAAGAGAGAGAGCGACATGCAATATTGCAACAGACATTGCTCATTTTGTTTTCAAAAGGAGAAATGTTTGCAGTGATCTTCCTGGAGCTTACTCTCCTCATTTGTTCCTCGTGTGAGCAGCTTCTTCTTTTGCATTGTGGGACAGCGACATCAAACACCTCATGTTATCTTTGAGTATACTGTATGTATACTGTACACAATGCATTTATTTAAAGTCTGCATACAGTTACAGTGTGGAACGTGGGACAGAGCTGGAATATCAGCTCATATGTAAGACTTCTGATTTCAGATTTTATTACCAAGAAATGAATTTATGTCTCTTCATTAACAGAAGAACAAACCCGGTATTTAATAAACACATCAGCTTGACACCAAAGTGTTGCAGGACTGTCGCATGAACTCAAACGAAGCGGTGTCTGAAACAGAGATGCTGATCTTTGACAGTTTGTGCTGCTGTTTGACTGTATTGTCTTCAATTTCTCAAGCAGACAAAAGCCACCAAAGCAGGGCTGAAAGCTACACTAGATGCAAATTCAAAAATGTGAATTCTGTCAAAGGTTTTCACAAAGAGCTGTATAGATGATCATTTGCATTTTTTTTCTTCTTCCACCCAGTCTTTTAGAAATTAGGTTTAAATACCTCTAACTGAGAGAAACTTTATTCTACTTGATTCATGTTTTTTGGTCCACGTGTGAGAAAATGTCTTTAATAAACATATCTGCAAAGTTTCCTCTAAAATATTCACTTATAGCAACTAAAACATGATGTAACATCTTCATGGTTATATTCAGTAAGTCAATGATCTGAAAACATTGAAAGCAACCCAACATGAGATTGGATGTGTTAATCCTCTGAGGTCTGAGCTCATTGTGGCACGAACACTAACCCTAACCTGGAATGTTTTTGAGGACCAGTTTCTTAATGCAGTATCAGAATCACAGAAGTTTTATTGCCAGGTACGTTGACACATACAAGGAATTTGACTTGGTGTTCTGGTGCTTACATAGAAGTCGACATAGATCTAAGCATAGATGTACAATAAAAACTAAAGTGGAAACATCTTCAATATAGAGAACAATTTTGTGCAAACATTTGTTTAACTCTTCTTTTATGTTCTGGTCAAATCTGACCCATCTACACGATTTCTCTCTAAAAGTGTATTTAATTGAATCTGCTTGTCATAAGGTTACATGACTTTGTTCACACATGGCATCTGAACACACAAAATACATTTTGAGAATTTATATTAAATTTTGGGTGTTTTATTGAACTTGTGTACAGCCGTGGTGTTCCCAGTCAAAAATGACTGATCATTAAAAATGCCACTTTTTGGCTTCCACGGCAACCCCCACGGGGAACCTATGCCAAACAGAATTTTTATCCCATGGGAACCACACCTGTTGGTAAATGTCAACAGCAACATTGTTTAAGTGATATCTACAACTTTCTCACAGCTCTGGTCTATGAAGCTTTTTTGAGGCCTTGATGGCCAAGTGATATGAGCTCAGGTCAATGAGGCCTACAGGCCATAAATAGCAAATATACTTTCAAAATGTGTAACGTTCACAAGAACTTGAGTTGATAAAACGATGAAACACAACATTAGGTCATAATATATGTATTATTATGGATTTATAATCAGCTAAAATAGCGCAGTTATTGTTGACCGGGAACACCAAACTAGTTAACAAGAAACAAACACAACAGCAGGGTTAAAATAATGTGCAGCTGTGTGAGAATGTGCAAAAAACTTGCAAAAATACGTCTGTGTAAGAGTCACAATCGAGGCACAGTCATACAGTATGCACAGTGTGTGGGGGAGGACATCAGAGAGTGTGTTAATGTAAAGCATGACTATACTGTAGGTTAAGGTAACATGTGGTGGCTATGAGGGGTAGGACAAAGGTCAGAGTGAAGTTAATAAAGTGAATAAATAATTGTCAGGTCATAGAATTGATGTTGTGCTAAGAAATAAGATACCAAACACCTTTAACATTATTTAAAAGTCGGGTTAGGGTTAGGTTTCATGCCAGTTCGACCTCAGAGGGTTAAAGGCCTGCACTACCATTGACTTGCACGTTGTACAGTATATTATAAAAAAAAACATGTTAGCAACTACCCTCAAAGCGCGAACAGTTTCTTGCAGACAGAGCAGGAGCAGGTACAGATCATCCTGAAGAACAGCTGTAAACATGAACATGAAAGGTTCTTCTATTTGATTAAAAAACCCTTCAACAGTTTAAGCGTAAAAGTTTTAGTCCACCTTACTACACACTTATCTCCAGTGGTATCTCTCCATGCACATAGATTTGTTTTTATTCCTTTGTGTCAGTCTCTGAGATTTCTCCTGCATGCCAGAAGGATGGAGGTTAAATTAAAATAAAATAAAATAAAAATCAGGAGTAAAATGTATTTTCAGACAAAGTGCCTTTGTTACCATGAATAATTAAACTTGTGTCAACAGAGACAGTTGTTTGGAAGAAAAGGGCGTGATCTGTGGTTTGTCCAGACTAACTGTGATGGAGCCTCAGACAATGAAATCCAAAGAAACATTGCTGTTGATTATTTTCATGCATTTTCTCAATGCTGAGATCTAGAATATATATTGCATTGTTGTCAGAGTGGAGGCAGAAATCGCAGAGACAGATCTCTCAAAGCCTGGACAAATAACAGCAAAACTATATGTGCTTGGATGAACGTTACAATTCCGAAATAAGAAAATGAAAATACAGCCAGGTATCTGAATTACGGATGAGAAGAGCAGCGCAGAAAGCACAGGCGTGGCACCTATAGCACGTCTGCATCACATGCTGACAAAAACACCAATCATATTCTGACAGAAAGACTCGGAGATGTAGCACTTCCATGAAAGTAAGCCCTTCACTTCTCTCGTTCAGCCATTGTCTAAAGAAAAGTTCCACTTTTTCTGTTGCTGGTTCCTTGTTTTGTTTGGTGACTGGCTGGCGTTCTCAGCCCCCGGGCAGCCAGCATTACTCAGCAAACAGCCCCAGGTGCATCCTGGTATAGCAGCCAACTGCCACAATACACACAGAGACACACACACACACACAGACACACACACACAGACACACACACACACACACACACACACGGCTCCCTACGAAACAGGAGCAGGTCAAAATGCTGCTTGATTTGCTTTTATTTGCACCACCAGGCATCGTATGAGGCATCGTATTGTAGTTAAAATGTCAGCAGTACTGAAGTTGGATGGAGCTGCTGCTGTGAAACGTTTCCTTTGAATACTGTAATAAATGTTCAACACCTGATGTAAATAACACTGCAAAAGATCACCGAACAAAGGTAAAAACTAGAACCAAAACGTCAGTGGGTTCTAAAGTCAGCACAATAAAAGACAGGATTAAAAATGTTTGACAAATATCCTCTGAGAATAATCTAGACAACACCATATTTTTTTGATTTTCTACAGATCTTTTACACATTAAAACACAAGCAAGCTACTATTCATGAAAAGAAGAATTAAAATATGCATTGAATTAGAGAATAAAATGACGGACTCCTGCAGGAGTCCAGCAGTGACAGAACCGAACAGAGCGACAGGACGCACTCCTGAGTCGTGCCGTTAGTTGAACTTGTGTGTTGACATGATTCAGCCGTGTTTACATGCACCATGAGGAAGGTGAAATATCCTTACCTGCCTGTTCAGCGTGAGCCTCTGACTGCTCCACAGTGTCCGCGCTCATCTTAATATCTGTAATGATAAATATAGCTGATTTTCCTACGGGATTGTAACTTTAACCAGGATAATGAGGCGCTCAGGCCACCCAGGAAAATGACCTAGAGTTTATTCTAATGTGCCCTCCCATCCACATCACCACGCAAAACTGTGCACTCTCCTGTATGAAGCTTAGTTATGATATTCATAAGCAAGGCAGATACTCCCATGAAATGCTATCATCATCTCCATATGAAGTAAGCGCACAACATGTAAACTGTTAACTGTTTCTGGCATGAGCCAATGAAAATATAAAAAGTTCATTGGTTATGCGGTGCAGGAGGAGTGACTCACCTCAGACAGATCTCCTCAGTCTCCTTGATAACTCAAAATGAAGCGAGTATTGTCATTAAAAGTTTTTGAAATCCTCGGCTGCTCATCAGCATTTTCCTAAGTGGAGAAACGTTCACCTCTGCAGTACACCCTGCACTGCCTGATGGGCTTATTTGCATATGCCTCAGTGTGTCCTATCCAGGTTCAGACTGTTTGCATAAAACAACAATGGGGTTGCTGCAAATTAAAGCGTGTGTGTGTGTGTGTGTGTGTGTGTGTGTGCGTGAGTGGGTGGGTGTGTGTGTGTGTGTGTGTGTCCTTACAAAAAGGCTGAAAGAAATCATCCTCAGAGCGCTTTAGATTGTCACCTGAGATAATGCAGTCTATGTTAGTGCGGGCAAGAAGGAAGGCATTTTGTCAAAATTGACATTAAATAACATTAAATCAAAAATCTGGACTTGTACTATGTCATAATTTTGACTAAATAAGCCTACATTTTGACCTGTCTCATAAATCTACTTTAAAAAGTCAATATTATGATGTTTCATCTTGAATTTTTGAACCATGAGCTTACATGAGTATTATTATATTCGTCATTCCTAACATTTCATCTGTTGTTCTTATTTTGTCTTTTTCTTGGCTTCCAAAAAGTCCTGCGTGCAGAAACTCAAGAGTCCCGTCTTCAAAGTCAGCTCTCACAAAGAAACTTGATGATGAACAAGCATATTTTCTAAATGTTGGACTGAAAAAAAACTATAAGTGGTAAGGAACTGCATTTGTGATGCAGATCCATAAATTCTTTGATGCTATTTATGTACATACTGTACACTTTTGAAGTACTTCACTGTAATATTTCTACTTTCTGACACTCTAAACATCGACTAGAACAATTATGTACTTTTTTTTGACTGCATTTATTTGACTGTTGTAGTTATCGCTGCACACACTGGGTGAGCTGCAAGGAACATAACAAGATTCAATCCACTTGCCAATTGAATATTGACTTGATGTGTCAAATGTCTTCATTATGGAAATGAAGCTATCATAGCAGG
Organism: Chaunax sp. Z400; assembly: GCA_037577475.1. Taxonomy (NCBI): domain Eukaryota; kingdom Metazoa; phylum Chordata; class Actinopteri; order Lophiiformes; family Chaunacidae; genus Chaunax; species Chaunax sp. Z400. Next base: position 20,699,081 of record CM075201.1, read on the forward strand.
CATGAAAAGGTTTGTTTTCCTCGCTAAAGTAACGTGGGTGAAAGACGATTACATTTGCTCTCTTGGGTCATGGCAGACTAAATATCGCGGCATCAAAACTTTCATTTTTCTTGGTTGCCCATTTGGATTCTCAGTTTTAAAGTGGGAATTTTGTGAGAAATAGTCTTTTTTGAGATTTTTATTTTTAATTCAGGTTCGTTTGGTGACAGCTGAAAAGAGACAGAGACAGCAGGGGAGAAGGAGACAGGATGACATGCAGCAAAGTGCCAGAGTTGGACTAGAACACTTGCAGCTGCAGTAAGGACTTATTCTTATTCTTAATATAAGGTATGGATTCTCCCAGATGAGCCTAAGACATGTTTTTCAATCAGGACAGTCAAGTGAATGAGGTAAAGATAACTGGTTATTGCAGCAGATGATCTGTAAAAGTAGCCATACCACAATGGAAAGTACTCAGTTACAACCTACAGACCTGAATTCAAAAACTACCCAAGTAAAAGTACAGAAGTATATATCAGCTAAATGTACTTGGTCTTAAAAATGAAAGCACTGCAGAAACATGGCCGCTGTGAGAGTTACATTACTACATACCAGATTATAAATTCATTATCATTCATTCATCATTTTACTACTGTGATTTGTTGCGGTAGAGCCAGTTAATTGATTTTGATTTGATTGAGAGGTAGAAGAGTAGAAGCGTTGTGAGGGTCTGAGCTGGAAGGCACAAGGAGTCGCAGCTGGATTTTAAAGTACATGCTTTATTTACCCCAAAAATCAGAAACATTTATCACAAAAAAACAAGCAATAAAGTTCTGGGCCCCTAAAAGAAGTCAAATGAACAGAACTGAACTCAGGAACTTGACAATCCAACTGATGCAACAAACAAAGGACACAATGGGCATTTGAACAGGCTGATCGGACCAATTACACAATAAGGGGATAACATTAAACGCTGACTAACTACAGAAGAAACACAACACAGTTAGTCTGTTAGTTGAGATAAACATCCTATTAATCAAAAACAAAAGTAGGACCAGTGGGTCTTAGATCCCATCTTTGGCCCAATCCTTGCCAGATGACCTCAACAGCAGGCTGGTTGAGCTACAAATAGATCCAATGTACTTTAGACAAAAATATAATAATTAGTGTGTTGTATGAATAAAGAATGATGTGCCATCTTTTATATGTTTGCATGTGCATGTAAAACATTAAGGTGTCCAAAACTAGTGCGAGTGCAAGGGGTTACCAACTTCTTCTGTAGTTGTGTGGCTGCGAATGTGACCATCACAAGTATAAAGTAGCATAAAATTAAATTATTACATTATCACATTAGGTTATGTGATCGCCCACCTTTGTTTGTTTTTTGTTTTGTTTGTTTTCTTGGACCAAATGGTACGGATACAGGTTCTGGATCACTTTATCACTTTTAGAGCTTTTTCTAACAGCATGAAAAATAATTACTGGTTTATCAAAATCAAAATACCCAGGCATAGAAAATTATCATGTTTCACCACATGTCCAACTGGATCATAATCTCAATTTGAGACTAACCACTTATACGTTACAGGGTCATGAGGGGGCTGGAGCCTATTCCAGCAGTCATTGTGCAAAAGGCGGTGTACATGTTGGACAGTTCACTAGTTCATCACAGGGATGACACATAAATACCAACAGAACTTCCATTAATTTTTTAATTGTTTATTTTTTAAATGTTTTTATTGTGTGTGTTTGTAATTTCCGTCTGTGAAGCACTTTGTACTTAGTTTTGTTAAGTTCTATATCAATAAAGTCTATGATTGATTTATATTCACGCATATTCACACACCTATGTGCGACTGAGGTCACCAATTCACCTACAGTATACTGCATGTTTTTGAACTGTGGGAGGAAGTCAGAGCACCCAGAGCGAACCCACTCAGACACGGGGAGAACATGGAAATGCCGCACAGAATTTAAGCCCAGGGACTCAAACCCAGAACCTCCTTAGTGTGAGGCAGCAGTGCTACACACAACAGATATACTGTATATGTTCTAAATGTCCTTTAGTGCTGAAGCAGTTAAGTTAGGTTGTCCCAAGTAAGGAAACTCACTTGCTCATGTTGATCACATTAGACCGATGATGTTAATGTTGGTCAAATGTTTTACATAAATTCTTCATTGTGGGTGTGGTTGAGGCCTCTGTTGTACAATCCGAAGGGCTCACTGTGACCTCTATTCCCTCTTGGATGTGTGAGGTGGTTCAAGCTGTGGAGCAGGTTTCTGGGGTGTCTAAATCTCGATTGGATTCTGTTGTATGGATCAAAGAGCTAAGATGAGCATCCACGCCTCTTTTAGTCACCTTTTCTTGGTTATATATTATATATACCATTCTCTGTTACCGCACTGTGACCCAATACATATTAAAGAAAATGGATGGATGGACAATTGTGATTGAAACTTAGGATAATAACCTTAGTATCTTGCCTTACTTAATACCTAACTTAATATCTAACCTAACCTTATTTGTTTTCGATATCTTTTCATTTAGTATGTCCCACTGTGCCAGCAGTAGTTTGGATCTGCTGTAATTTCACAAGCAGTCCAGTAAGTGGCGATAATGAGCCTCAAGCTGTTTGTAAAACGTGAAAAGATAAAATCCAGAGAAGAAGAAAAGGATGCATCTGATTGGTGATTGCTAGGGGACAGACAGCCTCAGAAGCAAGCGCTACCGCTACATCTTCAATTTAGGGCAAAAAAAAAAAAAGCATCCCTTTGCATCCCTTTGGGAGCGCAGTATACCTTCTGCCTTTACATGGCGACACCTTGATAGCTTTACATCTTTGATGGTAGCTGAACCAGCGGAAAGAACGCCTACAGTGTGCTTGGATAGATGATGTAGTTGAGACTTTTTCTGGTCGTTTGTTTGTCAGGTGTGACAGACGAAGCTGAGGCTTGGAAGGTAGGTTAGCCACCCTGATGAGCTGCGAGGCTAGCCAGTGAGCTAGCTAGCATCGCAATGCTATATATTTATCAAGTGTTGTCTCGTTCAGACCGCTAATTTATGATACTAGGCATAGCCTCGCCACCATTGATAACTTTTATCCTGACTGTCCACAGACAGGTCAGCTGTCAGTGCGTCTGCTAATGCACGGCCTTGTGTTTTGGCTTGTAGTGTGACACTGACCACAAGCCACGAGCTAACAGTGGCAACAGCACCTTTAGACAAGGAAACCCGTATTTTGTAGTTTTAATGTAGCATTGTGTTATTCATTACGGACCATACGAATGCTTTAGCCCTTTTAGTACAAAATATGACCGTATTTCGATGCTAGAATGTTTAGATGTTAATAACTTGATTTGCAAAGCACCTTTCTAACCAGATTATCAAAATGCTTGTCAGTAAAACAATTATTTATGAAGCAGAACATAATTAAAGCATGTAAAACGATGTGGAGCTTACTCAAATGTCACAACAGGCTACAGGTACAGGTCAAATTAAAGAGCAGTCACTGATAAAGTAAGTTTTTAGAAGTGGTGTAAAAGATTCTAGGCAGCCATTGCTGTTAATAGCTCCATGATATGGATTTAGTCACATGGCAGTGCAGCTTAGGATATGTTAATTTAAATACTGTTATCTTTAAATTAATACTCAGACTAACTTATTACCAAATCAGATTTCAGTCTCCTGAATTTTCCTTCTGTGGAAACTCACCCAGAATCCATTTCATGGATTTTCTCAAACAGCTCATGTAAAAATTGGTCACGTTCATGTGAATTTGCAAAGTATTACAGCTTTCGCTCCAAATACGTCTACCTCCACCCAGGAGCTTCTGTTTTCACTGACATCTGTTTGTTTAATTGTCTGTCTGTTGGCAGGATTGCATGAAGAAGAAAAAAAAGGGGGAAAAAAGGCAGATTTTGGTTAAACTTGGTGGGAGGGTTGGACATGTAGCAGGAAATAACCCATTACATTTGGAAGTGGATCCAGATGAAGAGGCAGATCTTAGATTTTTTTTTCTTTAACATTGCAAAATAAGTCTTTTTAAAAACACTGTCAGTTTATGGTTTTATTTTTTTTTTGGTAATATTCAATGCAGATCTATATAAAATGTAAATATGTTATATTATCCATTCATAATTCAATCAGTAATACTTGAAAAGTTTTAAAAAGTTTTTAACTTTATCACTGCTTTTCATTTTAGACAACTGGCTACAGCTTCTTCAATTTGTTCCTCAGACAAAGAACTCAAGCTGTCTGAAATGGATGAACAAAGTGTTGAGGTGCGTATCACACACATCAGACTATGCAGCTAGACATATTTTATCTTTAACCTCCTAAATGTTTACCACTAATGCTCAGCCAGCAGCTCAGCTGGTGGCAGCCTGATGTCTTACTGTAGAGGCAGGAACAGGGATGTCATGCCCAGCAAATCAGAGGAGTGCACTCAGATTGTGTGTTATTAAACACTAGACACAGTATTAAAGGGCATCAGGTTGTTTTTAAGGTTGAGACATCGTCATAATCAAGTCTTGATGGTCAAATTGTGAATGGCTTTCCTGATTTCAAGAGAAAAACATGCTTTATTTTGTTATAAGGAACCATGTTTTCTTTCATTTTGATGCCAATTGTTACTCACAAGACTGAAATGTGAGACTGCAATCTAACCAGATGTCTAGATAATTCTGAGAGTGGCTCAGGTTTAGTGCCATTATGTCATTAATTTAAGATTGACTTGAAACACATCTTCTTGTCAGCTTTCAGTACAAATGTGAGTCTCTGAAGATGTCTGGAGATTGTTAAAGGCAGACTGTAATCTAGACATGGCTTGACTTGAAAAAGAGTCATGCACATACACAATAATATCACATCATAAAAATGATATATATCATATGAAACATTTGCATTTAAGTGGATCTCTATGAAACAATGCAAGCCAGTTAAATGGCTTTGCAATAAACCTGCTGACATACTGTGTGTTAGTTTTTTGTTGGCAGCATCTAGTTGATGTGAATTGGTGATTTCTGTGGCTGTAGTTGGTGTCAACTGATCCGAGTTATCTCTCCTGTGTCCCTAATGCAGAGCATAGCCGAGGTGTTTCGCTGCTTCATCTGCATGGAGAAACTGAGGGATGCTCGTCTCTGCCCACACTGCTCTAAACTCTGCTGCTTTAGCTGCATACGAGTAAGTCTGTTCCCAACAGGCATGGACCAGAAAACGAACACACTGACTGGTTCATTATGCATATGTATAGCCTGTTTATACTATGTAAGTAGGATTCAAGGATTAACCAAATCATACCAATGTTCATAGTAATGAAGGAACGTGCCATCCAGTGCAACCGCGTGGCTCATTGATGTTGATGTAGTGTGCTTTAATAGTTTATTGACAACAGGGGAGTTGTACTGAATGATGAAGAGGAATGAGTTTGGATCTTTTCATGGAATTTATCAATACCAAAACAATTATGGAGTAAAACCAGTTGTATCCTGAATAGAATCATGTGCCTTTGACAATGGCAGCATGTTTTGCACTGGTTGTATTTAGATGCAGTTGTCACTTAGCTGGATTCTCTTGTTTGACAGCGGTGGTTGACGGAGCAGAGAGCCCAGTGTCCACACTGTCGGTAAGTGCTTCTTAACACACATCGTTTTATGTTGTCTTTATTTAGTGAGGAGGGCCGTGTAGGGATGGGCTCTGTGTCCGTTGCACATCGTTTCAAGAACAGAACTCAAAAAAAGAATTTCAGATTATTTTCAGAAAACTTTGTACACACAACAACCAAGCACTGAAGTGGTGCCTTTTGCTATTTGTATGTATAATGTTTGTATTATTTTCGTTTCCATGGTTACGAGTTGATCTTAAGCTCATTCTGTGAGTGGGATTTCAGATGAGGGTCTCCGAGACACAACTCAAAGCTGTGAATGAGGCAGTCAACCTATTGAGAAGTGCTTTAGTTATGTTTTAATGTGTGTGACATGCATTATTAAAATGTGTGTGTGTGTGTCAACTCACAGAGCTCCACTCCAGCTGAGGGAGCTGGTCAATTGTCGCTGGGCAGAGGAGGTCACCCAGCAGCTGGATACCCTGCAGCTTTGCAGCCTCACCAAGCATGATGACAACGACAAAGACAAGTGAGCACCTCCTGCTCCTCCTCCACCCTTCCTCTTGTTCTCCACCTGTGTGTTCATTTTGAGGGATTTCTCGAGATTTCAAACTATTTTTTCCCAATACTATGTCACTCATTTCTGGATTTTTGACATGAGGGAAATCAGATTTTAAGCAGACAGTAACCAAATTTAAACTCTAAATACATCGACCAATGATAGTTGTGTGTCATGAGGTGCAGTGTAGTCCTCATTATGTGAGGATATTTTCCTCAGTGCACAAACACACATACACAGTGTAAAATATTAAGGCAGCAGATTCTGACAGAAATTCTCAGGAAATTCAACAGCAGTGTTCATGATATTTGGTTTTGACCTGCTTCTCCTCCATGTTTTTCTTTCCTTATTAATGCCTTTGGCATCAATAAAATTGTGAATTTACATTCACTATGTGGAAACACTAGTAAAGCAGGTCAACATCTTGAATGATGACAAGTTTAAAGAAGTTTCCAAACATCGTAACCTTATGGGTTTCCCTTGTCTGTCCATCTGTCCGACCATACTTAACGGGGTATGATTTATCCAAATCTCCTCAAAAACCACCTGACAGAAGGCAGTGAAATTTCACACATGCTCTTTAGGGGCCCCAAATGTGTGCAATTCATAATTGGTTAATTAGCTTATTGTTACAATTTTTTCGCATTTGAACTGAGGCAGTTTTCATGTAGTTTGCTCACATTTACTTATGATAGAGGTTATAGATAGATAAATAGATACTTTATTGATCCTTTGCAGGAAATTACTTTGTTATGGTCTATCCACATCAGCACAAACTGAGTTTTTCGCAGCATCTGTGTTGTTGGACAGACATTTTCTAGTTTCTGTCTGGATGACCTGTTGGTGTTCTGTCATTGGATTATTCCTGCAGATGTGAGAACCACCATGAGAAGCTGAGTGTATTCTGTTGGACCTGTAAGAAATGCATCTGTCACCAGTGTGCTCTGTGGGGAGGCATGGTAATGTTTCACACACCCATAATAATATTACAGTGAATAAAGGTGGGGCTGTTACTACTATTATTTTAATTACTGTTGAATCAACTAAATACGTCTTTTCAATTATTAAATAATTTATGTTTATGTCTTGTAGAAAATACAAAAAAAATGGCCAAGGTGATGTCTTTATATCTTGTGGAAATTTGTAGTAACTGGAACGAGAGAGTGATTGGTGGTTTTGTTGTTTCCAGCACGGTGGTCACACCTTCAAGCCTCTGGTGGAGATCTACGAGCAGCATGTGACCAAAGTGAAGGAGGAGGTCGCCAAGCTTCGCCGCCGCCTCATGGAGCTTATCAGTCTTGTGCAGGAAGTGGTGAGGACTGCTTGATGCTCTCATAAAAGAAATGCCAAAATCTAATAAAAATGGTGGCCGTGACCTTTACTAGGTGTCACTCTTTTCAGAGGTAGAGACTTTTTTGTTGTTGTCAGAAAGCGAGCTCAGCCAGTAGGGAGGTGTTTAGATGGTATGAAAGCACAAGGCCCAGGTCCTCCAAACTACTCCAGCTCTGCCCTCAGCAGTCTTTCAGCTACAACCTGACATCCTTGAGCATAGAAATATCAATAATATAGAAATCTGGAGCATACATATAGTCAGTCCAGGTAGTTTGACGTAGAATACTGCTGACATCCACTAGGTGGAACTAACTAATGCTGATATTTCAGTCAAGAGCTGAAATTTGTTAGATGAATTTTTGAAGTTGTTGTCGTCTAATGTGTGGGTATTATGTCATGGGTCAGGAGAGGAATGTGGAGGCTGTCACAGGAGCGAAGGATGAAAGGGTCCGAGAGATCCGAAACGCTGTGGAAATGATGATCGCTCGTCTGGACAACCAGCTGAAGAACAAACTCATCACCCTCATGGGTAAGAAAATATAAGTACAGTTCATGCAGTGATGCAAAAATGATGATGTGGTGCAGTTTCATTTAGGTGTTCATTTCTGCCTCTGAAAAGTATTTTAATGCTGTTTACAGTGGTATTAATGAGTAGTTTAAGAATCTTTAAGTTTCTTTCCAACATGCATCTCATTACATAAATGTGATGCCTGTTTTACATGTTGGTCTCATGTCTTAAGTGGGGGAGTCACTTTTATGTACAGGAAAAGTCAAGATGGCAGTCTTATCTGTGGTTGGACATAATTCTGTAACTAATTTAACTATCTATTCCTGTCTCTTTTTTCCCCCTCCGTTTTAAAATTATCTGTAGACCACATCCAGACTTATTGCACTTTTAAAACACAATATTGGAACGTTCTTTTTTAGCACACGCTATTTATCTTCCATGCTGCCAACAACAGCTTACTTTCGCATGGAAAGAAAATCCGTGTGAAGTAATTCATCCAATCTATACAACCCTCTAGTTGTCTATGTCACTGCAGTAACATAGTGAAAAGAGACAATAAATATTCATCTTATGCATTTGATGATGATCACTTAGTTTCTCATGTTCATGTTACAGTAATGACTGAACCAACTTTGTCTTCCACTCATCCCATAAACCACAAGCATGAAAGAGTTGAAGCCCTTTTACGATGTCATGCTGATCGATTCACACCTTAATAAATTAATTAAACTCTCCGTTGTTAAGACACAGACACGATGTACACAGTGGTGGTGCACAAAAGTGCTTCTTGCTCTAATATAGGGTTTGTTTATTTTGACCACACATGCGCACCAGTTATGTGCACCCCTGAGTATAACTTTGTTTTCCTACTCTTTGCTTGTGCTCTGTTGGTCATTATAAAGTAGACAATATGATTAATGATGAAATGCTCATTAAGTAAAACTTTAAAGTCAGATTGTGTTTTAACTTCACCACAGGAGAACATGTGACTGTTTTTTAAATGTCCTGTCTTGTTTCATTAAAACCAAAGTGGACATAAATGTAAAAGTCACCTACGTCTGAATGACAAAACGTTAGCTACAATATACGGACAAAAGTATTGGGACACCTGACCCTGACACCTACAGGAATCTTAATGACACCCCATTCTAAATTCGTAGGCATTAGTATGGAGTCGGTCCCCCTTTGCAGCTGTAACAGCTTCCACTCCTCTAGGGAGGCTTTCTACCAGATTTTGGAGCGTGTTGTGGGAATTTTTGACCCTTCATCCAGAAGAGCATTTGTGAGATCAGACACTGATGTTGGGTGAGAAGGCCTGGCTCTCAATCTCCGTTCCAGTTCATCCCAAAGGTGTTCGATGGGGTTGAGGTCAGGGCTCTGTGCAGGCCAGTCAAGTTCTTCCACACCAAACTCACCAAACCATGTGTTTATGGACTTTGCTTTGTGGCACTGGGACAGTCATGCTGGAACAGAAAAGGGCCTTCCCCAAACTGGTCCCATAAAGCTGGAAGCATAGAATTGTCCAAAATGACTTGGTATGAAGCATTAAGATTTCCCTTCACTGGAACTAAGGGGTTTAGTCCAAAATTTAGCCTAATTATTTTGTCCATATAGTGTAGATGAAGCTAGCAATGTACATATATATATACATATCCACAGCTTAACTGGCACACAATGGGACTACAGGTTGAAACCTAAACCTAACTTAATATGCAGACCCCCAGCTAGAAGGGGTACCTTTCTATAGCTATGGGTAATATGCATATGAAATATTTATCTGCACTGAGCGGATGGAGGCACTCGGCGCCTACATACACAACTTGCACACCCAGCCACTCAGCAGCATCCATCATGGCTGACATTCAGCACAAGTGCTCTAAAAATAGAACCGTGTTCCTCCCCACCAGGCCAGAAGACGTCCTTGACCCTGGAAACAGAGTTGCTGGAGTCTCTCCTTCAGGAAGTGGAGCATCAGGTTGGTCGTCTACAGCAGCTCCAGTCCTCCATACATTTAGCTGCACTGCATATGTTTTTGTTAGTGGTGTAAAACTGTGGTGGATTTTAAGGCTTTTTTTATGTTGTGTTGTGTTTGATTGCAGTAAATTGTAAGGTATATCTTAAAAGCCTTCCCACCATCAAACTAATGGACCAGATTTTTTTTCCCAATTGTTTAAAAGCTGTATTGTAACAATTTTTAATACCAAAGTACTGTATTAATGGGATTCTGGAGAACTACAAGCTGATAGATTAAACACTGACATATTAACTATGTTATTGATATCATATTAGCAAACAGTTGTTTATGTACATATCCAGTAGACGTGGATCATCATTATAGTATTACAGCAGTACTTGCAGTACTATGGTTCATATCCTAACTAAGACATGAATGTCGCTGTATTCTCTTAGAGGATATGTCTGGTGATTCTCTGTATTTTTATTTGTAGTATTTTTAATGAATTGATCCCAGTAATATATCAAAACTCTATATATTTAGAGCTGATGCCTAAATGTTTGATAGGAGCTGATTTGAATATTTTCCTTAAGACAATTGAAATCTTTTTCTTTCATTTCTGGTGTTGATACTGATATTCCCACTGAGATGTCGTTAACAGTTGCAGAATTAGTGTTAATTACATTGTAGTGAATAGTTCATTGCATATAAAGATGCTAGATTTCTTCGGTGCATAAGAGCCACACAAGTGTTCCTGACAAAAACTCAAATATCCTGCAGTAATATGCAATAATTGATGTTTAGCCAGGTGTTTGCAGCCACAGTATAATTTTTTTGGATGTTTGTGTGTGTGAACAGCTTCATTCGTGCAGTAAGAGTGAACTGATCTCCAAGAGCTCGGAGATCCTGCTCATGTTCCAGCAGGTTCATCGGAAACCAATGCAATCCTTTGTCACCACGCCTGTCCCTCCAGACTTCACCAGGTACTCTGCTCAGCTGTAGAAAGAGTGAACTGAAGTCTGGTTAAGGCTGTATATTAGAATTAGAATTGTAGTTGTTTTTTTATTGTAGTTTAAAAAGTTACTAGTTAGAACAGACAACAAATGTTCACATTCGTAAAGCTGGAAATGTAATGAGTGAATCAACAAATTGATCTGTTGACTAATTGTTCAAACACAATATTTTAAGTTGCAAAAAATATGAATTATTGGATTCTGGAGCTAAGAAAAATTTCAGTTTGAGGTAGAAAAGTATATATTTTGAGTTAAATTTTACTGCACAATCTTAACTAGAACATAACTAGATCCATTCTCTTCATGAACTTGTTTCATCATCCCATGTTTACATGTATCTATGGAGAAATGGAACAAACCCTGCTTTGAGTTGTCATGTTTAAGCATGTGTGTCTGCAGATGACTGACGATACAGACGAGAGCCGTCTGACTGACAGTAAACTTATTCAGTGCCTGTAATGATCCTTCCTCTGTGCTTTCAGTGAGCTGGTTCCTGCCTACGACTCCAGCACTTTTGTTCTGGTCAACTTCAGGTAAATCCTCTTCGGTTGCATTTAGCCCAGTTAAACATCTTTACGTTTATCTGACATAGTTTGATGAAGACACACGTCGAGTGATGTTTGTGGCATTGACTTGTTTTGGTTTCAGTGGCTGAGTTATAATAATTATAGGGAAGAGAAATGCTTAATTTGTTAATCAGGAGGTCCTGGATGGAGGGGGGTGTTGTTCCAGTGAGGCAGGAGGAGAACATATCTGGAACATATCAAAGATCCAAAATGCCTGGAACATTGGACAACGGTTAGGTGCTAGCTGATGAAACTATGACCACAAAAAAAATTAGATTTATCGGATCGGTTTATTTGTTTGTTTGTTTGTTTGTTTGTTTGTTTGTTAGCAGGATTACGCAAAAACTAACGGATTTTCAAGCATTTTGCACTTTGCACTTTCTTTCTCTCTTTCGTTCTTTCTCTCGCTTTTTTGTCTTTTTTTCTCTTTCTTTTTTCTTTTTCTTTCCTCTCTCTCTCTCTGACTGTCTCTTTCCCTCTTGTCCGTGGATTGGTTCATGGGGTAGAAATGGAATTAGGGCAGGTGGCTCTACTTACAAACAGTGAAAAGCAAGCAGACAACCAAACTAAGTGACATGTTCTGTCCATCTTTCTATTTCCTCCACTTTATTTCAGTACTATGGACGGCATTGCACATACACACTCATCCTTCTAATTTAGCCACTTGTTTCACCATTTAAAAGCACAAATGCTCACATGCTCACATGTGGCTCACAGTAATAATGGGACAAAACATTAAGACACTAAAAGGCAATTTAAATCATAGTAACATTAGCTCACAAAACTCAACTTCAGGTGTCACTGTGTGAGATCTCTCTTTTTTTTTTTTTATAAAGTTTTTTTAAAATGCCTCCAAAATGGGCAAACAAGATTTTTTCTGGTACCTTCGAAAAAAAGAAAACAGAAAGATATGGATAGACGACACAATATTTATTCATGCCTACAGATTGTGAGAGTAGCAAAGGAAGTGCTAGATCTAATCAAACCTTGCAGTCCCAATATGCGAGGTACCAGATCCTGTTCTGTTCCTGCAGGATTCGGCACAAAATGAGGCCTGATGAAGAGCTGTAGAAAAATCATTTGGTGTAAATCTGAACAAATTAGATTTTTTTTCAGGTAATGCCTGTGTTAAAAGTTGAATGGACTTATGGATCTAACAATACTAGTTGAAAAGGTTTACTTGATGCCTTTCGTTTTAAGTGCTTGCTCGTACAGTCTAGACCCGTTCTTCTTGGAAAGTGCCTTGATATAATATGAATAATGAATAAAATTGACTTGACTTGACACAAAGTAGCCAAAAGTAGCTGTATTTACTGGGAGTGTTGTTACAACACAAACTGTTTCAATTTACAAACTTTTTATTTGATAAAATCTTTGTATCTGAAGTGAACTAAGAAGATCATTGAGGAAAAATAATTAAAAAAGGACATTCAGTGGGGTTTCATTGGTGGTTGGTTTAAGAGGATGAGGGTAAACCTGGGGGTCCCAGCAGTGACCCAAAAGGTAATGCATCAAAGGAGGAACGTTTGTTGGATGTACAGAGTTGCTGCTATCACTTTGTTGAAAATAACTAACAAAGAACTTAGAACTATGAGTGTATTTTAAAGATGTGTTTTGTGTGTTTGTAGTACCCTGAGGCAGCGGGCTGACCCTGTCTACAGTCCTCCTCTACAGATATCTGGACTCTGCTGGAGGCTCAAAGTCTACCCAGTGAGTTTCCTTCTGCTAATGTTCTCCTTTAATGCCTGGCTACACTGTTCAGAATTAGTTAGTTCTGGAAATACTGAGTGACAAGAGTGTCACAGGGTCTTAAAAACTCTTCCAATACCTCTGCATTACTAACTCTTGTACTGTGTTTCCTCAGGACGGTAATGGTGTAGTCCGTGGAAACTACCTGTCTGTCTTCTTGGAATTGTCTGCTGGACTCCCGGAAACATCAAAGTATTAATCTCCTTTCTTTCTTCACATACTTTGTTTTTTAAGATATGTCTGAGGTGAACCTCGTTTATCAGATTTAAAATGTCTTAACTGTGGCTTTTACAGTCCTGCCTTTTTCCAGTCATGTATAAGCACTGTAGATATACTGTATATTAATTATGAACAAATTCAGTGAAACACCCACATTTAACAATGTATCAGATCATCAACTATTGTCTTCAAATTCTGATGCATCTTTCTATGTAGCATAGAAAAAACTGTTTCAAACACATTCCATCGTTAACATGAACAAATACTGTATATTATAGTTCATTTATGGGTCAGCCTCGAACACATTCCTGTTAGAAATACTCCAAATGTATGCTAATCCACAGCTGAAAATGTTCCCCAAGAAATGTACTATATACTCCTGTTTGATTAACATTTGCTCAAAATATAGTGGCCAGCTGTGAACATTTAGACATTGAAAATCTGCATGTATTGGGTCTGAAAGCCACATAGTATAGAAGTAAAGAATGATTTGTGAGGGAAGCCAACACAACGTTTGTTGTCTTTTCATGGGATTTGTGGAAAAAAATATAGACTATTGTCAGCCTTATCATTGAAGATAAGGTATGTCTGCAACCAACGTGAAAAGAGGGTTCAGTTGCTTTTAGAGTCAGGAAGTCAAAGTTTTCATTATTAGAAACAGTGTTTCACAGTATCTGTGAGTGCTATAGATGAACTGTGTTTTTACAGTCTTGTCCATTTTTGAGAGCTCAAACATTTTGCTATTTGTTGTTATTCACAACATAGAAAAGGCTAAAAAATTCCTGGATATTTCCCCCTTCTCATTGTGCATTTCCCTGTGGACTAATGTTATCCTCATTCTGTGTAGGTATGAGTACCGTGTGGAGATGGTCCATCAGGCCTCCAGTGACCCAACCAAGAACATCATTCGGGAATTTGCCTCCGACTTCGAAGTCGGTGAATGCTGGGGCTACAACCGCTTCTTCAGACTGGACCTCCTGGCAAGCGAGGGCTACCTGAACATGCAGACTGACACACTGGTGCTCCGGTGGGCTCACACATGCACGCACACACTCATGCACCACGCATGCGCCACACACACACACACACACACACACACACACACACACACACACACACACACACACACACACACACACACACACTCCTATCAATCTGTAGAGCATGCATGATGCATACATGGTATACATTTGCAAGCAAAATTATTCAAATACCATTGTATATAAGGTTTATTGGAAAAATATACTGTTTATCAGCTGTTTGCAAAAACCAAATCACAGGAACACTTCAAATAGCTCAATGCAACAGATTTTGTTTCCACATTCAAACACAAACTACTACTTTTAATCTTTACTGGAGTCTTAAAAGTATTCCTCCTGAATAAGATCCCTCATAAGAGATGCATTTGTAAATCAAATGTTGTTCAAACACTGTGCCAACCTTCATAGACTTAATGTTACTTTATTGCCTTTGCCCATGAGGAATGGGCCAAGATTCCTCAGGAAGGCTGCCAGAAGCTGGTTTCTGAATATGGATCACATTTGCACCTGTACATAGCAGCTAAAGAGTCTCTACAAAGTACTAGAGACACTTGTTATTAAGGTGTTAGATAATTTAGAGACTGCAGAAATGTGTAAAGGTTGCATTTTGTGTCATATTTAGAAAAAAACACTTGCAATATCTGTTGCATTGAGCTCTTTAAACTGTGCTTGTGTTTGGTTATTGCAAACAGTTGATATAAGTATTTTTGCTAATATACCTAATATACAATTGGGGTCGAAAGATTTTTCTTCTGTAAACAAGCAGCAAGGCAGCTCTGCTGTCATTGGGTAGTGGAATTATAGTTTGTGTGTTTGTTGCACAGCTACCAAGTTCGCTCGCCTACGTTCTTCCAGAAGTGCAGAGATCAGTACTGGTACATCAGCCAGCTGGAGTCGGCACAGAGTGGCTACATCCAACAGATCAACAACCTCAAAGAGGTACTGTGTGTGTGTGTCTGTGTGAAACTACGGTCTTAATTATTTTCTTTGTGCTCTGAATAATCAAACATCTAACTGTGACATCTCTATCCATCTTCTGAACTGATTCATTTTTCTGATTTCAGAGGTTGGCCATTGAGCTGTTTCGCCGTCAGACGTCACGCAGCTCCTCCCCCCCCGACCTGAGGCTCGCTGCTGACACCACAGCCTCTGAAAGAGACCCTCGCTCAGTGAAGAGTGACGAGGACATCCAGAACACTTTGAGCAACACTAAAAAAGGCGAAGAAGAAGAGAGGACCCAGCACGATGATTCCAATGTAAGGCAGGAATATATCGCACCAGACTGTGCTAGTATTGATTTAGTAGTGTCCCTCCAATCCTGCAGATACAGTCTGATCCCATATTTATTGTTTTGAGTTCATGCGTATGTCTTTCATCAAAGCCCTCAGACCATGTCGGGTTGTTGGTGAGCGTCTGTGTCTCTAGTTTCTGTGGTGTATCCTGCACCGTTGGCACTAGTCAGCCCTTGTTGGCAGCCTTTTGGCTCGTTGAGTATTTTGAAACATCAGTGGAGCCGTTATTTGTGAGAAATCACTGTGATTGCTTCTTTGGCTAACAGCAAATCAGTGTCTAATGTGTCTAATCAGTGTCTTTAAAGTCCAACTTTAAAGAGTAAAGTTTGGCTGGGAAGATGTTGAACCTCTGACCACCCCTACCTACTCTGTTGAAATTGTTTCCACTCCCAATAGTGATGTAGCCTGACACTGTAGTCGTCCCATGTTACTGCTGCAAAGGTTGAGGATAGCATGTTGTCCCTCTTTGTTGGCAGGGCTAGCCAGATTATAAGACTGTGAGAAGGTAGTCTTGAAGAATTTGGGATATTTCTGCAGCACACAGAGAGCATGTTGTGATCATGGTGCCTCCGTGTTGTTCAGGAGCTGTCAGATGGTGACTTGGAGGTTGACTGTCTGACAGAAGAGGAGGTGAACCCGCTGGATGGCAGCAGCACCTCTGGTAGCTCCACAGCCACCAGCAACACAGAGGAGAACGACATCGATGAGGAGACCATGTGAGTAGAATTTCTCACATTCTCAAGACATCATAAAATATCAATAATAGACGATAAAGGCTTTAGTCTCTTGGCTATTATTGAAACATCGCTATTAATATGGGTTTTCACAGGTCTGGAGAGAATGATGTAGACTTCATTGGGAACCTGGAGACAGAAGAGGGGGAGATTCCTGATGACTTTGCTGGAGCCACAGGTATGATTTACATACCAATTAGGGATGCACTGACACCAGTATCGGGTATCTGGGCTTCTGTATTTGTACTGTACTGTACTGTTAAGACGGTGTGTGAAAAAATATCTCATTTTAATAGAAGCAATTAGATCAAACACCTGAAGAACCAGCACAGTGCCGAGTTCAAGGAGATTACTAATGCTGGCAGCATGCTAACAGCTACAACCAACTTTGCAGCAAACACCGGTGAAGTGGGGGAAAATATCCAGAAACAACTGACTGTCTTTAAACATAATGGAAGCACTTACCCAGTATATTCCTCTTGATGATCAGCTGTTGTCATTTGTGGGTAATACTGGATTTTGTCATCTTCTCAGCGAACTAGAGCCCAAACATGAGATCCCAGCCGTCACTATATCGGACAGCACTACCAAAGCTGCACGACTCCGTGAAAAACCACAACAGCTGGCTGTTGCACGGCTTTGTATATTGCAGTAGCAAACTGGATTAGTGCTTAATCCACTTCAGACTTCAGCTTCACCACTGATATTTGGACTAGCAGTGTCAGCCCAATGTCTCATCAGTGTTGACATTTGTCTATTTTGACCTATTGCAGACACCGTAGGGAGTAGACTTACTTTGCATTTGCGCTACTCTATACGTTAGTTACATCACATCCTCGGTGTTCTGGTTAATAAACCAAGTTCTTGTAAACATCCAACAAACAGATTAACTGTGCAGAGGATTGATGAGGATTCCTCCTTGTGAAGCAAATAAGCAACGTCTCATGAAAACAAAACCTGTATGAAAGTAAACTGTAATGTTTATATTAAGTATTCAAATCTAAGTACTTGTACTCATGCTTGGTCTGACAGAAAACGGTATTGGTGCATTCCTAATACTAATTTAATTATGTTTTCCATAATTCACTATATATGTAAATCCTGCTGCTGATAATTATCCGGTTGTGTCGAAGCAGGTTTCATGGTGTATGTTTGCAGAGAGATCTCAAAAACTTATAGAGGACACCGTGAACCTTGGTGGAAATGTAGCCATGGACCAGGGAATAAAGCCGAAATGATACTGTCCATGTTTGCATAATCATAAGGTCCTGCCTACATATCATATTTTGGATTTGGAAGCATATTTGTGATTTTGCACAATTTTCTCTCCGCACTACAGTCCTTGTCACTACTACCGTTGGTCTGGGGAGGGCGTAGACAAATATTTGCTTCTCCATTACACAAGGGGTGCTTTTCATTATGATATGCCTCCAGCGACACCTGCCAGCAATGCATTTCACTGAGAGGGTGTTTACATGGGCCGCCTTAGTGCCACACTCCACTGCAGAGGTGTCCAAACTAACCAACAGTCGTCACCAACTCTCTTCCTTACTACTGAATACAACTGATGATCCATTTCCAGGGCCCAAAGTCACTTTATCTGAAGTTATTTCAAGACTCGAAGATATCCAAACCAAAAAAAGGCAACAGATCTTTTCATTTGTGAAGCTGTACATTTGCCTCAAATATAAAGACCTTACCCTCTCAGGCAGAACATGGTGATAGAACGCTGCGTCTCAAAGCAGCTCCTTCAGTGTGTTCCACTGTGTTGGTGTTGAAAGGCATGAAGAGGATGAGTCATTGGTGCCTTAACCCCTTGCAGCATGCTGCTACACAAACACTAGGTGTCTGAGTGTACATGTGTGTGGGTTGTGTGTCTTCACTTCTGTTACATGTCACAGCCAAGCTCAGCGAGATGTTGCTGCTTATTTTTTTTTTTTTAGATCTCACAGGTTTTTTTTGGTTTTTTTTATACCTATATGCTGGCGATAGCTGTGGCCGGAGGCATTATATTGTCAGGTTGTCCGTACATCTGTCCATTTTATAGTTCTAAACACGATATCCCAGGAGTGCCTTGACTACGTTTCTTCACATTTTGCACAAACATCCACCTGGACTCAAGGGTGAAGAACGGGATTAGATTTTGGTGATCAAAAGGCCAATTATTAACAATAACTCCTGAATTCACATGCTAATTTTATGAAACTTTCATACAAATGTTTTATAGATAAAGTGATGGATATTTTATATCTAAATATGAATAAATATAAAATAATAAAACAAATCATGTCAGTATAATCATTATTCCATCCAGTATTTTAAATACCTCATGTCAAATTGCACCTCTTTGTTCCATATATTTGATCATTTAAAAACAACAGTATGTGTGTTTAAGTAACAGGTGGAGAAATGTTAACAGAGGTTACTCATTCAGCTGGATGTATTTAAGTCGCACATTTGGTTAGTCAGGTTTGTGTGGAGCACCTTTACCTTTTGATGAAGACATTCACGGCACGCGTTTGGCTGCCTTTACTAGAGTGTTACTACAGTAGCATCAGCCACATAAACATCATCTCCACATCCACCATCTTAAAAAGAAAAAGACTTGATTCCTGTGGCCTTATTACGTTTATAAAAGCCTTGGAATCATATAAAATGTCTGTTTGATGTACAGGTGGGTCAAGTTCCAGTGTGCGTTCCTCACATCGCAGTGCTGCTGCTGCTCGCAGTGTCAGTGGTAGTGTCGCTGCTGCTGTTGGTGGTGCTGCTGGTCCAGGCAACAGCAGCCTCCTGGAGATCGACCCGGTTATCCTGATCCAGCTGCTGGACCTGAAGGAGCGCAGCAGCGTTGAGTCTCTGTGGGGCCTCCAGCCTCGGCCTCCTGTGTCCCTCCTACACACCCAAGGTCTGTTAACTCACCTTAACTTTGGTTATTGTGTGTTTTACACTCAAAGAGAGGATGGAGAAAGATTCTGTAACCATACACTTAATGAATAGTGAAAAGGCAACCAGATGAGCTGATTGAAAAATATTGTCATATATATTAATATATTTCAATATTTAATTTTTTATGTCGGTTATTGTGAACATGTATCATGACACTTCTAGTTGACAGAGGTTCATCTTGTAATGGGACACATTGGCATTGCTTTCTTCACTCTAAACTAACATTTGGTTAGTTTGAACAAGTAGGTTTATGGAATTACTGTCATCATAGCTGGGTGGCAACATGGGTCAGTGGTGAGTGAAACGGACTGGAATCTGGATTTTATGATATTTGATGTGCTCTTATCTAAAGTAAAAAAAAAACTCTCGTCTTTGAGTGTCTTTAATAAGAAGTGAATGGAGGAAAGGTGGCAGTTTCTGAAAAGGATTTGTTTCCTGCAATTCCAGCTCATCCTCACTCCAGGAAAGAGCGAGAGCGGCGGCCTCAAATAGTGCGACGATCAGCTCCGGACTCAGGGGTCCTGATCCGCCTGAAGGCTCAGATGGCTGAGGTCCGCAGCAAGATGTCTGACGTGAAGAGTCAAATGATGGAGGCGCGGGGGTCTGGGGAGCCCAGGCCTGGCCCCTCAGGGGGCTTAAGTGTGGAAGAGGTGCCCTCTCACCACACTGATTCAGAGATGTCAGCTTGTCGAAAGCCCGTTGAGCTGGACCTGCTGGGGAGGGCAGCTGCAGCTCGGTCCAGGCCCTTCCGCCCTGGTGAGGACTGCTAATGCTAACAATTCTAAGCTGCTGTACAGCTGCACCATCCAAGCGTTCATGCGGTGTACGCAATCTGAAAACCGTTAGCATTAATATTATCTAACTATCGCTACGTCAGGTAGTCTTCATACATCTCATAGTTAATTGAATGTGTACTTATTTTGTGTACAAAAAACCTCTGCAAAAGTGACACCACTTCTACTTTCATAGCAGTTTATGCTGTAGCCCAGAGATTTCAAATCAGCATCTCAAATATTTAAAATTTTAACCTCAACTATGACCAACAAACCATTATTTATTTTACACATGTTTTTACACTGCCTGCAAAGCTCTCTGACCAGGTCTGCACTGTAAACATGCTGAACTGTTAAAACTGGGATATTTTTTATTTCTGTTAGGTAAATTGTGCTCAAACACCAGACACTGCATTCTTTTAAGGTGTCAGCTCCTCTGGTTAAGACTTATTTGTTGGCTCAGTGTTTGCACTCGTGTCATCCGTGCTGGTTTGTGTGTACCTTCGTTTTGAATGAACGCGGAATAACAGTAGTTGGACAGGGTGTGACTGAACTTTTTTTTTGTTTGTTTGTTTTTTTCTTTCAAGGACAGTTCATTTCAGCAAGCGCTGAGCGCAGTCCTTATCGAATTAACCGACATGAGCAGGATTACGTCTTTGAGAGGGTCTAAATGTCTGTTTCAGGACATCTTCCATTCCTTTCAGCAAGACTGAAAAGGTGTAAGCTAAGCTATAAATCATAAAGCTGTGTGGGTTCTCTCTCCACCAGTCATCTGAGGAACTAAACTCATGAACCTCATTACATTTGAACAGAATTTCACTTATCTCCTCTGCTGCTACAAATCTGAGGACAAATACTTCCTCAATCAGCTTCAAGTAATGAAATGAATGATAGTATAGTGGATGCATTTCATTATGTGGCTAATTTATCCAATAATGGGAAATGTGTTACAGGTAAGGGATTCAGGGGTTCACCAAAGTGTGAAGTGTTTATAATATATGTGGGAACCATGGCTAAACACATTAAATGAACATCTTCCATTTCTTTTTGACTCTCTAGTAGAACCAGAGATACATAGAAATAACTTCAGCTATTTGTCAGGAGTGTGATCGTGTGTCACTTTATTTAAATAGGACTTAACACGAAAGCCCTGTGCAACTTAGCATTGTTGAAATAAAGTAATAGGCTGTTCCCACATTTATTTATTTATTATCAAAGCAAAATTGAATGTCAGAAAGCTCTTAGTTCACTTTCTGAATAATCTTTAATCATCGCAATCATATTATGTTTGGCATGGCTTTACCCAGAATTATGTCAGGAACACCAACGACTGAATTTAGACTGGAACAGAGATGACAAGGTTCGTGGGATGTTTTATTTCTGTTTCTCACAACAACTGGTGTTAACATGTAATTCTACAGTCACTGGTTCCACACATCTAAGATTATCACACATCTATCTTTGTGCTTCTTTTTTCTGTGTGCAGCCAGAACATCTCTGTCTCCTGTCCTGGACAGCAGCAGCTCTCTGGTCGTCAACAGGAGGAGTCCAGATAAGATGGACAAGGACCTGAGAGGAGCAGACATGGCCACGGAGCTCAGCCTGCATCTTAAAGAGCGACCGGGAGGCGCAGAGGGTCTGTAGTTTTTAATGTCGTCATCTATATCTCCCACTGACTTTTGTGTTGAGACGAGCTGTGAATCCATTATCGAGATAATTTGACTCTGTAAATCTCTATGGTGTCACTGTAACAGTTGACACAGTTGCCTATTTAATCATCCAGCAAGTTAGAAGTGACATCACCAGTCAGTTGGATCCTGTTGGTGTTTCTCTAATAGTAGGCACAAAGAATATGCCAAACTACATTTTCTCAGCCACACGCTTGATAAAACTCAATGGAAAGCTTCTCTGACCACATGTTGGTACGGTTAAAACTAACTTCAGTCTTCAGACTCCCGGGATGTTTTCCTACCTGTGACTTTGCTCTCGTCTCTGCTCCAGGACTGGCGAAGGCTGACGGAACCCAGGGCCCCCTTGTGTCTCTCAGCAGCTCCTCATCAGAGCAGGCCTCCACCTCCAAGCAGCAGTACTCGGTGGAGCAGCAGTTGTACGGAGCCTCGGGCTGCAGAGATGACATCTTCACCTTGGGAGGACCCAGCTACCTGATTGCTAGCAAGAATTGTGGCAGTAGGACCCTAGGGTGTGTGTGTCAAAGACTCATCATGTAGCTATTTAGCTACAGCAGACGGTTGTGGTACTCACACTACAACAGATCACCCTTCTTGTCTTTGCCTTTGCCTTTGTGCCTTTCTCTCATAAAATCTCTACCTTTCTTTCTGCCCCAGGATTGCCATGTTGGACTGTGAATCTGAGGGCTCAGGAAACTCCCATCAGCCCTTTCTGGAGGGATCCTCTGCCCAGCTGCAGTCAAATGAAGGTCTGTTCCCCTACTGCAATCTCCAGGGGTTAATGTCTACCATTTAATGTTTATTTAGCATGTGAAGCACGACAAGGAAAAAACAGCCAGTTAGCTTAGCATAAACACTGGAAATGGGAAAACAGCTGGCCAACAAAAGCTAAATCAACCTCGAGTTTTCACTCAACATGTCTTGTTTGTTTACTACAGACAGAAACGGGAGGACAAGAATGTCAATTTAGCATTTTATGGTAAATGTACCACTTTATAGTACATCGACATTTTCAGCACATAATTGATCCTCCTCCATAAAAGGCAAATCCCGTGTTTTAACTTTGCTTTTTCTACAGATTGAGCATTAGAGGTGCTGGTATGTAGGTATTGTTTGATAGGAACTTGCAAAAGGAATCCCGCACACTGACATATATTTGTGACGTTTCAGTACTAGACCTTCATCAAGCAAAAATGGTAGACATTACCTTTGAACAGCACCAGGCAGCTGTTTGCCTTTGTGTCTTGTCTGAGCTGGCTGTAGTCATATATCTAATGGACAGACATGGGGGTGGTATTGATCTCTCCTCTAACTCTGCCTGAAAGCTTTTTTGGACAGAAGTCTTTGAGCTTTCAACAGGACATGTTAAAAGCACTGACTTCTAGGAGGCGCTCTGGCTCAGGAGCCCCCTGGCTACTTAGTCAACTCCTCCTGCTCTAATCACATATTGATTTATTTCATAAGACAAATTATTCATTTAATATATTTGTAATGTAGTAAAATTCTGAAGTGAAAACGGTACGTTTCTGACGTCTTAACTGAGGGCTGTACGTGTAAAGTATAATTAACAAAAAGGAATTTAGGCTGTAAATCTGTACTTCACTGCTATTTTATCCTCAAACTTAAATTACCAAGTAATGATCAGTGAAAGAGTGTTTGTATGGGTCTGATGGTCTCATCAAGCCCTCTTCTCTTCTCTCGTGTGTAGACCAGTCACCATCTGTCCTGGTGGCAGCTACAAGCAGTGACAGCGACACTGAGGACGAGGCCCTGCAGAGCAGCAACTCTTGCTACGACAACCAGACTCCTCCCTGCACAGGTAGCCAACATGCTGAATTGGCTGCGTCACTGCTGCTATGTCACAATCTCAATTAAAAAAAATTAGAATGTATTGCAATATGGTGAGCTAGCAGACTCCATTAACAGAAAACGCTAATCGTTAAACACACGCTAACATGCACTAACATGCGCTAACATGCATTAACATGTCCCTAACATGCATTAACATGTACTAACATGCACTAACATGTCCTAACATGCCTTAACATGTACTAACATGCGCTAACATGTCCCAACATCTACTAACACGCTCTAACATGTCCTAACATCTACTAACACGCCCTATCATGTACTTACATGTCCTAACATGCATTAACATGTGCTAACATGTCCTAACATCTACTAACATGCTCTAACATGTCCTAACATCTACTAACACGCCTTATCATGTACTTACATGTCCTAACATACGTTAACATGTGCTAACATGTACTGATAGGCATCCATTGATGATCCATTTTTTAACCATACATATTGATTGTAGCTGCTTAAACTGAATCAGAATGATCTTTGTCATTATTACAATGAAATTTCACATAGCTTCTCTCCAGTGCAGATAGAAGAATAGAAATCGGTAAGAGCAGTAAAATACAGTGTCAGCAATCTGTTTGGTTTCAACGTAAGAATT
Source organism: Chaunax sp. Z400 (assembly GCA_037577475.1). Classification (NCBI taxonomy): domain Eukaryota; kingdom Metazoa; phylum Chordata; class Actinopteri; order Lophiiformes; family Chaunacidae; genus Chaunax; species Chaunax sp. Z400. The sequence continues at coordinate 20,723,503 of CM075201.1, forward strand.
ATATTTTTGTGTTGCTCCCTCCTAAAGGTGATTTAAGAGACAGACATTGAAAAGCATGCAGGTGTTTCCATGTTTAGTTTGCATGTTTGTTGCTAACTCAGGAAGCTAATGCACAGGAGTTGTTTTTCCTCTCTCTTCTTCCAGGAGAGCAGCTTCTGTCTGACGACCTGAGTCTGCCTGCTGACAGATGATTGATTCCCTCTGAGACCTGGAAGCCCACTCCTCAACTGCCACACAGCGATACAATGATGGCTGGAGACAACCCACACGCTAGTAACACAGATCTGTCGAGCAGAAACGGCCCGTTATGCATGACGTTGAAATGAAGACAAAAGTTCACCTGCTAGTACAGAAAAGGAAAGATTTCTCTGGGTGTCGTGGATATTTTCAGAATTATATAATGACAGGAATAATGATAATGATGGCCAGCTATTATTGAGGTGGTGATGATCATTTTAAGGAAAATATTAAATGTCCAGATGACCACATGATATTAATGAGCCTCCTCCTTAAAATAACCAGCAGTTCAGTCTTTTCCAATCTTTTCACCCCGAGCTTTGGTTCTGTTTCACAGTGATGATGACTGCAGCAGTGATGTTTTTAGGAAGAGGAAAACATGGTCACCACAGCTGCTTTTATTTTGCAAACCTGAACCCTTACATTTTACCTGGACTAGTCACTTTAATTAACTTCCAGCACACATCTATGACTCTCTCGGTGTATAAATGCTTTTGTAAATCTGACATGTCTGCTACATGTTTGCACGAGTCTGAGGATAAACTGCACAGAATCTGTAGCCTGTCTGTAAGAGTCTAGTGTTTCATAACAGCTCGCCGTTTGTTTCATTCAACCTGCGTGGGTTTTAATATTCACATCCTTGACTTGCTTGACCCTGTCCCTCCAACTCCCAACGTTTGGTGCTAAACAAAAACTTTATTCACTCCTCAAATATTCCGTTGATGATGATACTGCAGCTTGTTGCATAAAATCAGTCTTTCATTTGAGGTGAACATTTAGTGCTCAAGTAGATTTTCTTCTAACTTGTGTTAATGCTGTCTGTCTCAACAGCGACGGCAGCTATCACACGTGTGGCATTTGAAAAGGCTGAAAGATCACTAAATTACATAGATTATAAAAGTGCTGCTGCTCTGATGTCTGTGGGCTGAAACTTTGACACCTGCTGCAGATCTGACTCTCTAACAATGTCCCAGCAGGTGGGTTTTTGCTTTGACATCTGCTCAGACATCACTTACTGCACTGAAAGCACTACACAACTGAAAATTCAGCCATTATTGTTCATTTAAAAGAAGTAGTTTGACATTTTGGGATTTAACATTGAAACCACTCTTGTCTGTACGGTAAATATAAAGCATCGACCTACAGTAGCTTAACATAAAGACTGGAAGCAGCCGGTGACAGAGAGCCACTGTCTTATCTGGGCATTAACGTCATCAGACACACCTTTGCTTTTCCTGAAAAGGGTCGACACCTGGTTTGTAATCATCCTTTTAAAAGGTTGTTCACCTAAATTACAACAAAATGTTTTCTCATCTCCTGCAGCTCCATGTAACCATCCAGATAGTTTTGTCCGATACAGTAGAGGTGAGTGCAGGGCTTAAATAATCCAACATTATGGATTAATGTACCAAATATTTTTAAATTAATCGTTTAGTGAATCTGCAAAGAAAGAAAAATGTCCATAATTTCTCAGGGCTTGAGCATATAGTCTTAAATTTCTTTTTTTGTGCAACCAGTTGTCTAAATTTCCTTACGTAGAAAAGTGAGAAAAATATACCCGAGAAACTGGATTTAGAACTGGATTGTTGCATAAAATACAATTGTTGAATTATTAAAATTAATGCTGATATATTTTCTGTTCATGAAATTATTGAATAATCATTGCACTTCAGGATGAATGCATCCTCCAAGAATTGCATTTGATGAAAAAAAAAATTCAGCAGGGACATGTCTCACTAAAAACAAACAAAAAAACAACAAAAAAAAAACCTGCCGAGTAACAGTGACATCGTCTCTGGAAAGAACAGTTTCTGATAAATCTTTCAAATATCCCGGACAAACTTGGACAAATATAAACGGCAACCCTCTGCTACGTTCTAAACCACTGGAGCGAGGGAGAGATGTTTGACGTATAGGTGAACGGACCTGAGTGGAGCTGTGGTGCGCTCTTTCATTTTAACGTAAGATGACAGCAAGGATTTAAAAATCTTTGAAATGATGTGACACGATGTCGGGTCACATCAGCTGCTGCCTGATGGTGCACATCACTGGGAGATGAAGTTAAGTACGGAGGTACGTCACACTGACCTGCTGGGTTTCTTGGAAGTTTAACAGACCTTTCAGCATTTCCTCTGCCCTTTATTGATCCTCATCTTATTTTCACTGCTGCTTCATCTTTGGATCAAAGAAACATCCTTGTACACTCTTACGCCATTGGTTTACATTGTAAATATCTTGTTCTATACAACTGAGTGTCTTGCTGTTCATGTGTCTGCATGGCTGGATTTAAAGGCATGTCTGTGATCGAGGTGTGAGAATCAGCAGCCAGGTTCTCACTGTTAATTAACCTTTCCTTTTTATTTGTGCTTGTTGTGTCAAAAGCAGCTTTTTTTTTAATGTTCCCAGAATGCACTGTGTATTATTTAGTGTGTACATTTCCTTATGTAATAAATAAAATGTTTTACAATACTTCAAATGACCACAATCTCGTGTCTGACGTCTCCGATCTTTACACCTTTGTGTCACAAGTGATGCAGATGCTATGTGTTCAAATGTTAAATTAAGATTGAAGGATAATTCTGGTTTAGACCAAGTCTCATTTTCATTTTAGCCATCATCTCAATTGCTTCCTGTTGCCAAGTTATTGCAGGAAGGGATCAATATTCACAGTGGAAATGTCAATAATCCTGGTTGTTATTAAGTGTATATTGAGTTGAAACAAGCAATTCAGTAAAAGCTTATTTCAGTATTAATCTTTTGAACAGGGAGGTGGTCCATCATCTGAACTCACCTGTCCACATCTCATCACATCAGTTTAGTTTTCTGTACTGTTAGTAGGACATTAATGTTGCTTTAGTAGGAAATTGGTGGATTTGTTGACCAAAATAATACAGCGTTGTGTTAACGCATGACTTCCAGTATAACTGGAATTATAATTAATTTCATCCACATTTATCAACACAACTAATCAAGTCATTTTTAAAGCTCACTGGTTGTTGACAAGGGTTGACCCTTGTGTGTCTGTACATAAAATATATCATCTATCCACATCTCAAAGACCAATGGACAGAATTTAATTACATTTCTGACATGCTTTGTAGGGACCCTAAATGTGTGCATCTCTTCATGTTTCCACCCCTTTACCTGGGCAGCTGCCTGTGGCAGCAGTCTTACCAAGACAGCCCAATACCCCCTATGCCTCAGCAAAATCCTTCACCTCATCTTGCGGGATCCCAGGATGTTTGCTGGGATATGTAGTGATCTGGGTCTATCGGAGCGTCTCCTCCCAGGTGACATGATACCCAGAAAATCCCCCAAATGGAGGTGCTTATAGGAGGCTGGTCTGTCTGACACGAGGGAGCAGTGTTTCTCCTCCATCCATGCTTCATCCGGATGTCTATGAGTAGGACTTCTTGTATTGTGGGACTTTATTTTACTGGTGAGAAGAAGCAGGCTGTGAGTCAGTCTCAGATTCTCATGCTTGGCCAAAGGCTGTTAATACATCTGGTAAACGATTTGGGGAGGAACCCTCGTGCTCCTTCTGTCTCTCTGGAGTTCAGCACCCTGTTTTTGTCAAAGCCCAAACTGCTGGGATGGAGGGAATAAAGCCAGATTATGAGTGGGGTGAACTGATGAGTCTTTTTATAGAGGATGTGGAGGACTGTTCACTTCTGTAAAGCTGTTTATGTAACAGCAGACAGTTCCATATGAAAACCCTGTTACAGCATCACTCTGCTCCTCTGACATTTCACTCAGCTACATGAAAACGTGTTCAGATTTTTCTATTTTTCACCGCAACAAATAAAGGTTCATTTTTTATTTACTGTAAGAAAATCAGAGAGCGATGTCACCCATAGGTGTCTGAAGATGTTTTGAATGTCACTGCTTGTCAAACAGCTTTGTTAGTTAAATGATCTAAAACCTTTTGAGAGGTTTTGAAACCTGAGGAAGCCCTAAAGACACTTTTTGGGAGAAATTTTTGCATTTTTATAAGATCATGTTTTTTAATGTACAATCTTACTTTGAAAAGTGACTAATAACTATCAAATAAAGGCACTGAAGTAAAAAGTGTAATATTTCTCTCTGAAATGTAGCAGAGTAGAAGTATGATGTAGTTTAATGTAAATCAACGCCATCAGAAAGTGAATAGCCAGTGTTCCTTATGAAAGAGTCGATCATCTCTGTCAATAGTCTGCTTTAGTCTTTAGTTTAAATTTGTATTTTGATGCAGATACGTGTGAAAATAGCCATGTTGTCCATATACATGTCATCACAACACAATGTATTCTGAGTAATTATACATATGTACCATTCCCACTTTAAAATGTCTAAAAAGACGAGATCTTTGTTATGTATTTTTGAGTTTTGTCTGACATTTTCCCAGTTTTTCTAATGTTCAATTATTCATTTGGTCACATGATGGTATAACTTCTGGGAAATCGACAAATGTGACCAAACATAGCCTGAATGGAACTTTTTCAGCAATACCTTTATTTAAGTGGCGTTGTAGTGACATCAGTCGTCCTAATGAGGAGCAGACACTTCAGAGGACTTGGTATAACCTTTATATACATGATAATTAGTCACCAGTTACAATACACATATTTATATACTACAAGAATACGGGTAATACAGGTACAACATGTGTTTACAGTTTTTTTTTCTTTTTGAACCTAACCTGCATGTTGAAGAAGAGTCAGTCATGGGGTTTGTCTTCTAGTCTGTAGGACGAGAAGGACAGGGCTGCTGGTGAAGACCAATCACAGCCCTCGGTGATCTCACCCCCCCTCTCATCCACATTAGCCTACATTTGAACAGAGCGCCCAGGTGGAGCTCAAACTCCAGACAATCTTTTCAAATGTTCTCAAACTGCTGAGGGATGCCGATGCAACTGAAATGTCCTGCCTCCTTTATCACGACCCTGTTTTAAAGAAGAAAGTCTCACGCTCACTATTCCATGACGGACCATCTGGTTTACCTCCAGCATGTGAACTCTAGCCGGTCACAGGTTTGCAACAGGAAGGGAACCACAGCAGATTAAGATTCTCTATGGGAAAAATGAGCGTGACGCTGACTTCAGGAAGTATGAATGCTCTGTGACCTTTCAAGTATGGCTGACAGAACTGCTATTATGGTGCATCCTTCAGCAGAAGACAAACCCTCAGAGAGGCTTTTAATGCAACAGCATTATTGCTTACAGAGAAAAAGAAAAAGCTTTTTGTGTACATAGACACACAGTGCAGATTCATGGAGGACCCTATAGTTGGTGATTATGGGGGAGCAGAGCTGAACTTCGACTACGTTCATCGTCAGGGGAGGAAAACGTCCGACTCAAAAGGAACCTTTAGCGCAAGCAGTGAGGGAGGAAGTGAGGGTTTACCACAAGGAATGAAGATAAAGATTTTTATTGCTCATACTGTGACAACTTCTAGCAAATTGAAATATGATGAATAACAGTTTTGGTGAAGGTGTCTGGGTGAAAGCAACCGACTGATCCTTGTCACTGAGCACTGTCCAGAGTGCAGCGTCACATCAACACTGAGGACCTGCTGTGAAACGACTTCAGTGATTTAAAAATCAACAGTGAATCGCAGGGAAATGAAACTATTACTGCACTGTACAGCTGCTCTGAGGTGAGGACACAAGGACGACCTGCTTTAGTCTCTACAGAGCAGAACCGCCACCATTTACAGAAAATACAACAAAAAATATATATCGTTAAAACCACAAAGCATCTCAGTGTAAAGAAGGAGTCTTGTTATAATGAGAGAAGTTTTGCTTAACGCACCCAAAGCAGCAGCGAATTAGCATGTAGCTCTGGAGATGGGCTAGTCCCATGTTGGTTAATCCACCACCAAAAATATATCAACTACTGGATGGATGTCATAAATTTAATTCAGCTGTCCCGCACAGGATGAAGCCCCGACTTTCCTCTAGTTCCTCTATTAAGTGACATTTATATATTTGCTAAATTTGTCCATTTCTGGCTTATGACCAAATCCTTCCAAATTAATTTTTCCCATCAGCCTCGACTGTACCTTGTGTTTCGTCCACATTGACAAACTAACCTTAAGTGATGACCATTGTAAACATTGTGTGCAACTTACTGGGAAGTTCCTTTTGGAATAGAGGGTATGTAGGCGGGAGTCACTGTTCAGCCATGAAAACACAGAGCACATCTAAACAGAGCTGTAGCGTAATTGACTGTACAAATAGATTCAAAAAAGAAACTGGAACTATCTTTTTACAGACTGTGGTCGAGCATCTGTGATCAACAAATCCCCAAAGACCCGATCACATTTGTAAAGGAGCTGATTGTAGGTCAAACCAACATCCTCAGAGTCAGAGCTGTCCTAATGGTGTAGGGTGTACCAATGAGGTACACAGTGTGTCATCATGCATTCCACTCATAACTGCAAATATCATTAGCTGACTACTGGTCACATGCTAATGTCCATGGACCACTGGTATTTTGGTACGTTGTAAGGATCACTGTTGAGTCCAACGACCTTTAATTTAAGGAGATTTAAGGAGAGGTTTGTTTACTCTGGGCTGTGCATTTTTCCAGAATAAATGCAGCCATGTTGCCGGATGTTTTACCATCTATTCCAACTGAGAGGGAAAGTGATGTCAGTGCATATCCTCTATAAAAGTGTTTTTATTACTCATTACTAAAAGAGTAATAGATTCCACATAAATGTATGTAACTATTCTCTTTGTAACTATTTGACTCCTGATACAAGAAAACCTTGTCATTATAACAAGACTCCGAAAAAACCTCACAGTGAGACCCAAACTCCATTTGACCCAAACAACCCAGCCAATCGGTTCACTCTTGTGTTCCTCATCTCTAATCACCACCACGATAATCATCCAACACCTGCAGAGTTGGACTGAAGACCTACAAACTACTGTAAGAATCTGAATGGCAAAATGATTTTAAGGCTGGTACTGATAAAACATTTTAAATCAAAGCTGCAGATTGGAGGCGATGCATTTTTAAGCTGATAATTAACATCTTTATATATGTTTTCCCCAGATTTGTATTCATGTGAGGGTAAGAATGCAGGGTAAAACAGCAGCTAGGCCACAACAGGACACTAAAACTCTCCAGTGAAAGCAAGACTGGTTCAACGAACCTTCATATGTTTTAGCAGCTCCTGAAGGCAGAGACAGGGTTTATAGACTGATACGTCGGAAGCGCTTCATTAATCATCATTAACATCACATCCTGACCGCCACCTCAGTCTGTCTGGTGGTGGGAGATTCGAAAGACTCTCCTCCAGCACTTGCTCATCTCACAATTAGAACTCATAGTATTCATACGCATCCATGCATTCTGTAGGTGACTGTTTTAAATGACTGTGAGTTTCATTATTTTCTAATATGTATCCCATCCTTTTCGGATATCAAGCGATGCTTCCGGTTGAAACCTCCACAGAGGGATCCAGTGGCTTCAGTTTGTTGAGCGTCCTGACAGTACATTCCTCATAGATAGATCCCCCCCAGAAAGAACAACATGTCATGGTGACCCACTTCACCGAGTCTCTGAGGTACATTCTGCTCCTCTGACAGTCTGATCTCTTCACTGGTCGGTCCACAGGATGGTTACAGGAGAGGGAAATCAAACAACGGAGCTCTCCTGTAAAGGTGAGTCTCCGTTTACGAGAATGAGAAAGGGTGAAGTGATGGCGTCGATGTGAAGGATGACACAACGAGCGGCTGTTGTCTAACTATCCACCTGTTTTCTGGGAGCTAGTCATCAGGCCGGGAAAGTGGAGGCACGATTTGCAGAGCCTGGTCATTACTAACATCCTGACATTTGGACTGCATAAACTACAAATAGGGTACGACAATGTTAGAATGTTAGGGAACATAAGCGAATAATAAATGTGTCTGTTCAATAAACCCCATCCCCGAACAGTAATTCTCCAAGCAATGTTGAAACTGTGTCCATGGGGCTGTAGTGTATGGTTAGTGTTTTTTTGTTTTTTTAGCTTTTCCAAACCCCAGAACACAAGAAAAAATCATAAGGAATCAATTATACAGTGTTTGTCTAGACAAACGTGAGCAGCAAGCGTTAGCATAACTTGCTAAATAGATTACAACCTACAGTAATGTTAACACAGCGTTACTTCCAAAGCCAACTAGAATATCATCAACTAAATACAGTATTTTTTGGGTCTACTGGTTTCGTTAGAAAAGGACTGGGGTGTTGGATGCTACTATCTATAGCCGTAATACACAGAGATCACAAATTAGCGCCACAACGAAGACCCCGCTCAATATAGCATTGTGTTTGCCCAACACTGTGATCCATCCTCATCCTCAAACGTTTCCTCTTGTAATGCTAAAAATGACAACATACCGTGCAAAGACACATTGTCAGTCTGTAGCTTTAAAAGCGTTACCGCCGCATCAAATTAAAAATGTAGCAACCACATAAGTGTAAGTGTGCTAGTAGGAACAGGGGCATTTTTAGTATTTAAAAAGAATCTGAGTAAGGAGCTTTTGGGGGGGGGGGGGATGTGGGTAAGGGTTTACCTATGATGTCATAGTTTCATAGATATCGTGTAGTATAGTTATTTTATAGTCATCAAGTACGCTTAGATAATGTTATTGTGCATATTCGAAAACAAAGTTACACATTTAAAGCCATTTTTTTCCGCAGATTGGTTTCATCAAGTTAACTGAGTATGGATCCTATTATATTTTATCACACAACATCAGTAAGAGGATTATTATTCGATGAGTACATAGGTGCTTGTTAGTTATGATTATGACTACAATAAATAGGAACACTGTAGCTTATCATATTTGGTCGTTGATATATGAAACCAATGAACACGGATGGAAATTAAGCTCTTATGTCTTATCCAGATGATATCGATGAGTGCAGTCTTATGGAAGATGGCACACAGACTGAGATTGACCATTCACACATTGACACACTTGCTAACCAAGCGGATGTCCAGCACTGTCAGCAGAGAGGGGCACTCCATTGAAGAATCTAGATCAGATCAGAAAAGATCCAATTATAAATGTGCTGTGGGGCCATGGGAGCCAGCCTTATTTATCTCTCAGCTGGTGATGACGGGGATGTTTGCTGTGTAGTACTGTATTGTTGTTGTTCTATTTAAAGATAGAAACTCTGCTCTCATATCTCAAGCTACTGAGGCACACAAATATACAGATTCTCTGACGTGAATCTTGAAGGACGTTTTGGGAAACATGCTTATTCGCTTTCTTCGTGAAAAGTTTGATGCCACTATCATGTCTGTACACTAAATATGAAGCTACCGTATAGCCAGCGGCCTGTTAGCTTAGCTTAACATAAAGACTGGAGAGACATCTGTCCAAAGATTCAACGTAAAGCAACCAACAACACATCTAAAGATGGTTAATTAACACAGTGTGTGTAGTTTAATCTACGTATGTGGAAAAATCGTTGGCACTGTTCGCACATTTGGACAGAACCAAACTAATGGTTTCTCCTTTAAGAGATGGAGGACATATGTCGCTGATTTTGATAGAGGAACCCTTTATAATTGCTTCAGACATCCTGTTTTAAGACAGAGGCCAAAAGCTTAATTATTTTTACCTTTGGAGAGAGCCAAGCTAGCAAATAAACATACTTCCCAAAGTGTCGGACTCTATCTTTTAAGTGTGTGGCACAGAGTCATTATATGACTGGAAACAAGCCAGACTCATCCTTAATGATATTAACATGGATTTAGTAATTAGTGGATATGTGTGAGCAGGAAGTAGCTTTTCGTAAAAGACACTGAAGGCACGTCTTCTGCAGCTTTCAGCTATCCTGGCCCAACATTAATGGTTTGCACTTATCAATGGATTTTGTGTAAATTAAAATAAATACACTTGGAATACTTGTAATAGCTATGTGGCCCAAAGCGACTAAGACTAACATTATTTTAAATACAACCCTGCCACCTCAAAAAAAACAAAAACAAACAAAAAAACATGAATCCAGGAGTATATCCCCATCTGGAATACTGGACTGCATGAAGCATTTATTCAGGTAAGTGACTGCTAATCTTTTATAATCCTGTATTAAGTGCTTTTATCTGTAGATAAATTGTGGCTGGATAATCGCTGGGTCATATGGGAAGAAGACCAACAGCATGTGGTGTCAGCCCCAGAGATCCAGAGACAATTGTTCTCTATGAATGAAGTTCTTGGAGGAGGATTGCTGAGGCAAACTGGAGGGGTTGGAGCTTAATTTAATGCTGGGTCGCTCAACAATCTCAACAGCAAGATACAAAATGACATGTGTCACCTCAACCTGCAATCACACCTGGGGAACATATAATAGAAGGAAAGAGAAATGATGACTTTGCTGGTATGTGGTACAGTATGTCCTTCCTCTAAGAGGCACAGAATGGTTCAAACCCCAATTATATTTTATGTTTATAGGCAAAATGTCAATAAACTATTTATTAAACTATTTCATTAACGAAACAAGAACAGTCTAAATAGCTCAATGCAACAGATTTCAAGGTATGAATCCCATAGAAAATCTCTGGTGGAATGTGAAGAAGGCGGTTGCAGCAGGTAAACCCAGGAATATTCCAGAACTGGAGGCCTTTGTCCATGAAGAATGGGCTAAGATTCCTCAGGAACGCTGCCAGAAGCTGGTGTCTGGCTATGCATCACATTTCAGCAGGTCGTAGCAGCTAAAGGGTCTCTACAAAGTACTAGAGACACTGGTGGTTGAATCATTTAGAGACTGCAGTAGTCAGTGAAATTTGGGAAAAACAGCTGATCTTTGGGATCTGTTCTTGTTTGAAACAAACAGCTGATAAATAATATATTTTGCCAACAAACCTAATATACAATGGAGGTTGAATAATTTTGCTTCCAAGAGTGCAAGAGATGACACACAAAAGTGTTTTTTTTTTTAAATATACTTTTGGTTTAGGGACCTTCCTAAAAATGTGGTCAAGCCAATTTAGTTCCAGTGAAGGCTGAACCTTCAAGTAGTTTGTGGGAAAAGTTTGGGGAACTTTTTTTTTACTTCAACTAGAGCATGGCCTGTTAACCAGCGTGGCCAATATGTTCAGCTAATATGATCTTAACAAACATACTGTATGTGGGTCGTGTGGTAGGAATTAACAACAAATTAAAGTTATTTGTCAAACTTTCTAATGCTGCTGTAGCTGAAATGGAGCTAATCCACGTTGCAAGTTTAAAAAATCTTGAGGAAAGCCTTCAAAGTGGAGTGAAAGCTGTTATAACAGCTCATTAATGCAAATGTTCAGCTATCACACAAGGTGTAATGTTCAAGTGTTCACCTTATTCTGGCATATTTTTACTTCTTCTGCAAGAATATAAACACACAATGCTGTTATTTCCAGGGTAAAATACATTTCTCTCTAAAGATGCTGAGAGTGTGGAGCGACCAAGCATTTAAGTTAAACTTAAACGTGTTTAGACTGAAAGCAAATGGATTTTTGCAGTCACATATAGACTAGAGCTCCATCTAACTAACGGGACGCCATGAAGTGCTTTATGTTACAGCTCAGAGCTCATGAAATTGATATTACATTTTCCTGAACATCCAGGATTCCTCCTCTACGTCCTCTTTCACGTAACCTCTAAGATTGATTTCATGTTCAGTCTGAAAACGTGAGCTTAATGCTAACTGATCCACGGAGAGGACAATTGTAGATACATCATTAAGGAGCAGGGCTTGTGTTTAGTGGGCCAGCTTACATTTGAAACAACTCAGCTTAGGACATAGAGCACAAACTCCTCCTCCGACAATCCAATTCAAAAATAACATAACAACTGCAGGAGCCACAACTACCTACTATCAAAGAAAGACGTGCTGTTGAAGGCAGAGGTGGATGGGTGGGTGGATGGGTGGGTTGGCTGGAGGACAGGGAGCAGGGCTGAATAAATGAAGGAGATGTTTAGGTGTGGGTCACCTCTTCAGATGGTGGTATCATGGGGCAGATGAGGCACTGCCACTCCGGGCCTCCAGTTGGAGTAGTGCTCCATGTATGGCAGCAACTGGCCAGATGGCAACAAGCCTAGCAGCTGCTTGGATGTGCCTGGCCACCTTCTGACCCGCCGACGACTACCATAACCAAGCCTGCGGCTTTGCCTCCCTGCCTGGCTTAACAGCATGGCTGTCTGCGGCCACAGTGGGTCCGTGAAGCTAGAGGTGCTGGACTCCTGAAAAGGGATACAGGACCTACGCCTCAGGCGGCGTTCTCCTTGAAAAATGTGGGGGGTTTTGAAGAGGTCAGGGCTAAAGTTGGAGCAGGGCTGCCAAGAGCTCTGGGTCAGAGAGATTCGGCCCTCAAGCGAGGGCCCCAACAGGCTGAGGCTAGTTCTGTCCGTGAACGAGTCTGTTCGGTCTTCGTAGCCAATGTCAGCTGGAGCTGAGCACTGCTGCAGGGGCCAACCTCCGCGGCTCTTACCCCTGAAGTCCGCAGTGCTACCTCCCTCACCACCATCACGCTCTGCCCTGACTGTCTCGTCTTCCTCCTCCTCCTCTTCCTGTTCTTCCTCCTCCACCTCTGCTACCTCCTCCTCATCACCTTCTCTCTCCACCGCACGCTCCTCGTCGTCCTCTGTGCTGTTGGCTGGTGGGGAGCGTGGGTCCCGCAAGAAGACCACTATAACAGTGATATTATCACTAGAACCTGCGTCACGGGCCGAGGCCACCAGCTTGTGGGCTACCATGGTTGTGTCTCCACTGTTCTCCAGAAGGTGGTCACTGACCACCCGCACTGCCTCTTCTGGACTCACTGTGTCCCAGAAGCCATCACAGGCCAGAATCAGGTAGTCTTCTGAACCGTCCAATGGGAAGATATTATGGTCTGCATCACCACAGATGTAGGGCTTGTGCTCCGAGTCACCTGTTGACAGAGGTAGCAGGTTGTTCTTTTTTTGTCAAAACAATGAAAAAATATTACATCCTACATTGAATAGACTTATAATGTTTGCAGTTAGCATGAGACTGAGCTAATAGCTAATAGCTACCTATTGCTCTGGATACAGACAGACTGCCGTTAACCCTCCATGTGCCAAACCAGATCACACAGCCTCCGAGAGCCTCGATCCTCTGCTTCTCATCCTGCAGACAAACATGAAACATTTAACTTTAGTGGCCGTAACGCTAATGTCACATGGTACATCTCATGCTTTAATCCCTGAGGCAGTGCTTTCCACCCAATCCCACCTTTACACAGACAGCATACTCAACAGTGGTTTGAAAAGAAATGGTGGAAATGAAGAAATGATAAAAAAAAAAAAATGAAGGTTGATACGCCATGTTGTTCCTTATTAATGGTAGGAGAGTGTTGTGAAAAATGTTATTAAAGTTTGATGATGACTGTTTGTAGTTTTTACACAAACATGTAGTATTAACTTAATCAGGCCTTATCCAAAATCAAACTCATCACCATGAAATCAGAATTTAAGGTCACTGGATTTGTAACAGCCAACAATTTAAATCTGGTGGATCCGGATCTTATTTGGATCTGCACCAAATTGCACACATTTGTACAAAAAGATCCATGCATCATTCCCTGAGAAAAGTATAAGAAAGAAAAAGAAAACTATCTTGAAATTTAAAAAAAGAAAATCCAGGATCCTCCCCTCACAGCGAGAAGGTCCTGGGTTCAAATCCACCTGAGGACCTGGGACTTTTCTGTGTGGAGTTTACATGTTCTCCCCGTGTCTGCATGGGTTCCAGTAGTGGTGAACTGGTGACTCTAAATTGACCGTAGGTGTGAATGTGAGTGAGAATTGGTTGTTTGTCTTTCTATGTGGTCCTGTGATGAACTGATGACTTGTCCAGGGTGAACCCCGCCCCCCGCCCAAAGTTCGCTGGGATAGGCTCCAGCCCCCTGCGAAACTACACAGGATAAGCGGTTACATGGACGGATGGATAGATCCAACCCTTTACCCAGATCTGCAAAAAATTTAATGGGGTCTATTCTGGCCCAAGCCCCAAGTAGTTTCTGCATAATCCTGCTGACAAACAAACCAACCCATCGACAAACAAACAGATATGGGTGCACTATGATAGGCTTTTAATTCTGAGCGAAACGGGTCATTGTCTCTGTAGAAAATCAGCTTTACTCAGAATTCTGAAATCACAATTATCTTGTTTAAAACCATATAGATCACAAATACAGGCCTGTAGTTTCAGTCATAGAAACGTCTTACTATGATGTAAGCCTGATGATGTGTTAGGATGGGTGTGTGGATGCAGGCGCTTTACCTCTCGGTCTGGTTTATGTGGTTTCATCAGCTCCACCACCTGTCCTTTCCGGACCAGAATGACCTGGGAGTCTCCCAGCCAGGCCACATACAACGTCCGACCCCGCAGGAACGTCACCACGCCCGTTGTGCCGCAACGCAAGTGCTGCCGAACACAGGCGAACACATTTAACATACAGATGAATACCCGACACAGTCCAGAGGTTTCCACGCCTCAGGTTTGTCCAGGGTAAACATTTATGAACAGGTTTGCAGACGTGTGTACCTCCCGTGAGGCCTTCTTCACGAAGCCCTCATCAGTGAGTTTGAAGGCCCTGCAGAGCGCCTCCCTGGGGTCCTGGCTGAAGGATTCCTGGTGAACTAAGTTGACGTGGAGGTGGTTGGCGGCATAAATGGCAGCGTCCACACCGCCGTGACCATCAAACACCGCAAAGTAAGCCTGCTCCTCCTGATCCTGAGAAACAGCAGAAGTCACATGACCTCATTAACACTACAGGTCTGCTGGTAAGTGTCAGGAGTCAAAGTCTCTTCCTAGAGGACACTAAATAACAAATATGCACATGTTCATTGACTTAAATGCATTAAAACCCAGGTACAGTTTTATCTGCATACAAAAGCTCTCTGTCCCAGTAAATACAATGACATCAGCAGGCATGTCTGGACACATAAATTCATTAGAAACTAAAAGGAAAGTATTTCTGTGTCTCTAAGAATAAGAGAAGAGTCGTATAAACACTTCCCTTACTAATTAGGATACGCACTAATGAGCTTCTTTTAAAATGATTTAGGCTGGTGATTATGCTATGACATCACTTTACTGCAATTTGAACACTATTTACCCCATGACACCCTTCTAAACAGAAACCACAATCCAAAAACTAGTAAAGATGTGAAAGATCTATATTTACTATAATTTCTTTACAGTTTTAGAGGACTTTTAGCAACGGTTAACTTTTCCCATATTCACTGACCAGATTGTGGACAGACGTCCTGCTTATGCATGGGGAGGAGAAACTGCATCTACCTGAATGTTGAACAGAGTGTTGAAGTCTGGGATGATGACGTGCTTGTCCTCCATCTTGCGCCTCATGTTCTTGATGGCGTGGATGGACGTTTCGTAGTACGGCTGTGGACGGCGACAGAAGGGCAGCTCCTTCAGCCAGAGGCAGGACATCTCAAACAGTCTGTTAAACAACAGCCGGGCCAGCTTCACAGACTCCATCTCTAACAAACACACACACACCACATTGCAGTGTATAGTACTGTCTCTAACAGAAAGAAGGTTCTGGGTTCGAATCCCCCGAGGACCTGGGACTTTTCTGCGTGGAGTTTGCATGAGGCATTTTCTCTCTTCTCCTCTAAGGCTTGGTAGAAGGCTGAGATGACCCGAGACCTGCCCTATTGATAAGCTTCCACTATAATTTTAATTACATCATTCAAATCTATTTTTGGAGTCAGTTTTCACCTCTTTCATAAAATAGTCTGGTACTTGTAGATATCTAAAGAGTCTTGTTTTTCAGACCAAATTTCACCTTTAAGTCATGAAAGCTTGTTTCTTATTTAATGATTAAATACATAATCATCACTGTAGTAATTTCATACAGTATAGATTATGTCATATGTTTGTGTTTGAAGTCAGGACTAAATGCTATTTCCTGCATTTCTTTATTTTTATTTTTATAAAAATGGTGATTAATGTGGATATCTAGCTTTATATAAACATGGTTCCATAATAACATGTTAGACACTATATAAATCATATATTATGTACATCTATAGTCATGGTTATTTTCCTTGAAAAACCAACTACATGATACATTTTGCATGTGCATGTTTACTATAAAGAAGACTCTTTTGCTGCCTCTTAATTCTTATATTTATTTCTTCCTCTTCCTCTTCCTCTGCGCTCTGCCTGAGAGGTGAAAACTATCGCAACTAGGTCTGCTAACCACTTGCTGCTGCTAGGAGAGATAACTGAGATTTCCTCTCTGAGCACATGGTCATAATTTAAGGTGAGGTCGATACATTTTCATAATTCCTCTCTACTTTTATCTGGTATTTGTCAGCTGGATGACGCTGTTTGGAAAGATTGTAGAGGTTGAATCAAGTCTGAGTCTTCTGCTGAAGTCCCCAATCCCCAGAGAAAGTTAGACCCCCGAGGATTTGTTGTAATTTTCCAGAAAGGCAGATGTTTTTGAGAGGCTGCACTGGGTTACAGACCTAAGTGGAACAGAGGCTAGCCCTAAAGTACCATTATGGCTCCAGCACTGTGATAACAAGTGTGTGCATGGCCTTGACCTACTAATGTTGGCTGCAGGTATAATAGTCTACGCTGTCTTTGCTAACGTCCTCTCATAGCAGACACACTTATCAGACAGAGAAAGAGACAGACCAGCCTACACTGTCCCATTTCCTCCCTCACCCTTTCACCCTCACCCTCTAAAAGTACACGCACATCAAAAAGAGCTCCAATAGGAAGCTTCACTTAGCGGGGCTGACTGTTCAGCTCCTACCCCCTCTTGCTCCAAATGTTTTCAGCACTGCGTCTGGCATCAAGGGCTACCCATAATACCTCGTAAAAAAAAACAACCCAAAAAAACATGAACAGAGTGCAGCGAAGCAGCAGCAGACAGGATGTGATCGACTGTTATACAACACAAAGAGCTGCTGGTTTGAGAGAGCACACAGGGTGAGGTGAGCTTCACTCTCCATGTGTGTTTGGCTATGGCCATCGTGATTGAGACAAAACAACCAAACTGCTCGCTGAATAAAGCATTAAATGTTCCGGAGAAGACTTGTCTCTGCACAAAACCAGCATCGGATTCATCCTGTATTTGACCAACATTAAAGGATGAGGCTGGCTATGGTGTTTATATTTGCTCTTATAAATAAATCTCATGATCAAACCAAAAACAACTGTGTGTCAGCCTGTCTCTCAGTACTTTCTTCATCCTGTCTGTGACACTCAGCCCTCAGCCTGTTGGCACAGTCTAAATCCTAGAATAGAAAGCCCTGTATTGATTAGTAAACCTCTGGACATTGTTTTTTTTACCCATCATGACTAAAACAGAAGTTGTTGGCGGATCACTGTCAGCAGTGGATTATAAACATTAGGTTTTCTCTTGTGTGTATTCTGAGCAGCAGGAGACTATAGGTGGGATTGGCTCATATCTTGGCTCATTGGCGAGAGAGAGAGAGAGAGAGAGAGAGAGAGAGAGAGAGAGAGAGAGAGATGGGGAGGACAGGTCTAGAGAGAGGGAGTGAGGGACAGGGATACAGACATGTGCAACCATAATAGCAATAACAGCTATTATAATAGATTACAATTTGTAATATTTATAATAACTACTTCAATACTGTGAGTGACCTCTCAGAATACATGTAATCACTAGATCAATATTTAATATAAAATGCTGATTAGTGCAGCTTTAACAGACTGCTGGATATAATTTCTATATATTTGGAGGTTGTTTTTTGTTTTTTTTAATAAACGTTTTTCCAACATTATATAAGTTTTACATCTATTTCCATTGAACTAAATGATCGTTTTAATGATGACATGTTGGCCCATGGAGGCCGCTGACAATCCTGGCTCATATTTGTATGGAGAGTCTACCTGCTGCCCTCTAGTGGTCAAATGCCACCCACAGCTTTGCAGGGGGGAGAACTGGGCCAAAGCCCTGGAGGCTCTATGGCTGTGTACGTGTGTGAGATGAGGTGAGCAAGAGACCTAATTTGTCTGAGTGCATGTGTGAGAGAGGAGTGTGAGAGAGAGGAGTGTGAGAGAGAGGAGTGAGCGACAGAGGAGTGAGCGAGAGCTCCCTGGGGACTCACGTGGTAACGGGTCAGCTCCATCTTCTACAGTCTTATAGAGGTGGTGGATGGAGAGGTCAGTCTGCAGGATGCTGTCTGTTGTGGCTCTGGCCAGGGCTGCAGCCAGGGAGCATGGACAGTTACTGTGGTGAGGAGAGACGGCACAGTTACAGATGGGTCCAGATCCATTTGATCCTCTGTAGAGATTTACTGACAGTAAAATAAATAGAAAAATGTGTATGAAGAGGATTTTGTACAGAAGGGCCACAATATCAACATGCTGGATGGAGCGAACAGCAAACTGGTAGCTTTACTATTTTTAGAGCCTAACAGATGTAGTTTTTCATTTCAAGTATTGAACAGACAGAGACACTGACGAGAGAGATATCAACAACTTCTACTGATGAGCAACAAGACATTTCAGCACATAAATGTCAAATATTCATTTTCAGCTCCATAACAAGTTCATAAGTTCATCAAACTGAGAGCGCTGACAAGTTTATTTTTAACTGTAAAATCTTAAACACATTAAATATCCTGATCACAGCTCTATAAAAAAACAAATTAACTCCATCCTTATCTGGAACGTTTCTGTGAAAAGAAGACGAGGAGTCTGCAGCTAGCTCTGCTGACGTTTAGCAGGTATAATTTCTATGTACAGCTTACACTGAAAGGAATGATACAGTTTTGCAGGTGTTTAACAATAAATAGCTCTAGAACTGATAAATACCAAAGAAACATTTTGACCAGAAGATTAACACCAGATGAGAAGTCGAGGGGCCATCATAGTGATTACAGCTGCTCCAGAGGGGAACATGGAAGTTTCAACCACATCTCATATCAATCCATCGAGTAATTGTTGAGACATTTTATTCAAAACCACAAATGTGAACCTCAGAGTGGGGAAAATCCTCAAGAGACAGCAGACCATAGATTCAGATTGAGATATTTCACTCGTCACTACATCCGGTCATAGCGGGGCCGGTGTGAGGGGGGGGGTCTCCTCTTAACAGGAGGAGGGGGCATCATTTGAAGGAGAGAAAGCCTGCTGAACATGAGTCACATAATAATTAGGTTCCTTCCACACGCAGGTAACCATGGTAACCTTCCGCATGCTCTCCCTCACACTCAAATCAAGTTAAGAAACAGAGCTTAGGTTGAGTGACAGTAGCTTCTTGATCAAGGCGTGAGGACCAATGCTGTGAAAGAGTGTAATAAACTAGACATGACTCAGAGCGCAGACCTCTGCCAGAGCTGATCAGTCTCCCCATTATGTCACTGCACCTAAAAGCAACAGTCCCCTGAGAGTTTGACCCTCATCATGTGACTCCTGGACCATGAAAACCTGCCCCTAGAATCTGGATCACATTGGTATCATTATTAGTTTGATAGTCACTCTAGAAAAATGATATGTCACTGATGGTGGTTTTCTTCAGGGTCTAGATCAGGAACTTTGGAAGAAAATTCAATCTGATCTCTGTATCATTATAACTTTATGTGAGCCCTATAAATTTAAACATTCTGGATCACCAGATCCAGAATATTACCCGGATCCAGATCAGACTCTGGTGTGAGCTAGATCTAATAGGGACGTCATCGTGTCATCTCTGTCCTGATTACTACTACTGTTCAGTCAAAACGTCACTTAAACAGAACATTTTCAGAAGCATAAAGTTGTCCAGTAGGACATTATGATAAAATCTAAAGACATTCCGAGGAGATGAGGAAGAAGGTGATTAAAATCCATCAGTCTGGGAAGGTTTACAAACCTTTTTCTAAGGCTGTGGGACTCCACAGTGTCCACAGTGAGACACATTCCCAGAGGTGGCCGACCAAACATTCCAAAATTCCTCCCGGAGCACAGTGAAGGCTCATTCAGGAAGTCACAAAAGATCCAAAGAAAACATCCAATGAACTGCAGACCTCTGTTACCTCAATAAAGGTCAGAGTTCATGGCTCCACTATGAAATGTGGTGTAAACCAAACCCAGCGTTCCACTAAAAGAACACTATACCTACGGTCAAAGGATGGAAGCAACAGCTTAGAAGAAGCAGCTTTATTTTGTCACATACATACGCTCTTACCATCTAAACCACAGCTGGAGGTGTCAGTGTAATGCTGGGGGGGGGGGGGGGGGGGGGAGACTGATCTCCAGTTATCAGAGGTGCTTAATCCAGTTGTTGCTGCTGAAGGTGGCACAACTAGATAAAGTATTAAGTTCACACAGGGGATTCAGGTATTGATAACCTTTTTATTTTATTAAATAGAATTAGCAAATTCTGTTAGACGATCCGACACCGTTTAGTGTGAGATACACACAAAAATAGAAGAAACCAGGATGTGTTTTCACAGCGCTGTACATATTGATAATAGTCTTTGCTTTTGTGTAAAGCACACTGTGTTTCCCCTGGAATCAAACGCACCATCTTTGTATCTATTATTTTAAACAAAAAGCAACAACCTACAGGTTGTTGCTTCAGTTGTTACATTCGGGATTCATATCTGTAAATAGAATTTGCCTTTGGTTTTCTTTGCTCCCACAATATGTTGTCGTGTTACACAGCAGGGAATATTCCTACATGGCAACCATAGAAACTACAAATAACCTCACTGATGCTCATGTTGTACAACTAATTAAACGTATCAAAAAGACAATGACTCATTTCTATCCTGACGTATATCCAGATCATTTGTGACGCGTTTTGCCAGGTCAGTGGAGAAAATGCCTCCAAAATGCAGCAGAAAGACTTTTGGAACAGAGATTTTGATCGAGGCATGTCCTACGACAATGTGTGGGAGAATTCATGTGACACGACCAACTCGTTTCGGTAATAAGCAACAATCATGGTGTGGGAGTGTCCTTTTGTTCCAAGACGTTTGGGTTTGAACATCCACACGCAAACCTGCTCTGCTAATACTCATGATATAACAGGAGTTGTGTCTTAGAGGTCTTATTGCTGTGAAAAAACTAAAATCAGAAAGCTGCCTAACGGTCTTGGAGTGAAAAGTAGTGACGCTGCTTAATCTTTCTGACTCATTCTGTGCTGTGTGGTGTCGTTTGTTTAAAAGTGGAAAATCTCTGCTAAGAAACAGAGTTGTGGTCCGAGAGTCTGGTATATTGGGGTTATCATCCATTTTCTATAACATTCATCTGTTGTAGTAGGTTCTGGGAGGGCTGGAGCCTATCCCAGCTGACGGAGGTGGGGTGCTCCCTGGACAGGTCATCAGTTCATCACAGGGCAGACACATAGAGATACAACCATTCACTCTCACATTCACACCTTTGTCACCAATTCACTTATATTGCATGATTTTTCATCTAACATCGAGCTCCACTCCTCACCACCATCGGTGTCTAGGGCTCCGGGGGGGAAGTCTCCTTCAGACCAGAATATCCTAATTAATCAGACGGCTTCCCTTGATGATCTACTTCCTGCCGGGGTCTATGCGCCAAAGACTATACTTCTGTTCACAATAAATTTAATATTACTTTAATTCTCTCATTCTATTGTTCATCTTTGTCATCTTTCCAGATTGAAATTGGGTCAAGGGCTGGAACCATCTGGGACAGAGCCATGAAAACCTTTGTATTGACCTCTCATTGATCTGTATTAGTGAAATATTCTTAAAGGACAAATCACATTCCTTCACAGACATCTTAGTTTGGTGCCACCAGCAGATCAAAACTCTAAATGTGCCCCGTTTGGATCAATATAGCATTTTACTGGGCTAACATTCACCAGAACCAAAGTTTATAAGTTTATATAAGTTTATATAACTGACAAATATATAAGTAGTTGTACAAAACAGAGTACAAGGCTGAGCAAAATAACACGTCTGTTAAACTTACCTCACCCACCACAACAGTGTGGAAATCAGTAGCTTTTACATACGATGTTGCAAACAATTTTTGAAAATCCCTTAATGTTAAAAAAAAGGGTTTGAAAAATCCTCACATCTGCCCCTTTATCTAGAACTCTGCCGAAATGCAGAAGGTTCTTTCCACCAAGTTTAGTGAAAGTCTGTCCGCAAGTTTTTATGTCATCATATCAATCATACCAGCCAACCAACAGACAAATGCAGACTTTGTTTGAACCTCTTTGGTGGAGTTAGAAATGAGAACCTCTCCTCTAAGTTGGGTTAAATTAAATATAATATCGTCTTATCTGAATCAGAATTTATGGCTTGACCTCTGCAGCATTTTCTGTGAGCACAAACACATTTGCATGATTTGCACACAGCAATAGATGCAAAGTATGTAGGTAGGTTTTTATTTCTGATGTACTACATACTATATGTAGATGCATTGCCTTAGTTTACTACATGACAGTAAATGCTATAAAAAATGAACATAGATCCTGATAAGTATGCAATAGATAAGAGAGGAAGTGAAAAAAGAGAAAAAATGATACAGCGATCAAGAGATTAGAGGAGGGGGGCTCACTGTCAGTATTCAGGTTTATATCCTCCTTCATGTTTCCATTGATAGACAGATTTTCCTCTCTCCTCACTCGTTCCACTGCTGGCTGCCCTGTGGGGGAGGATGCTGAGCCGAGGAGCTCTGATTGGCTGCAGGTTATACAGGAGAACACGAAGCGCACCAATCACTGTGTCCTAGGACGTGTGCATCACAGTGAGGTCATGTGGAGCGGAGGAGGATTAAAGGGATGCTTAATCTCAGTTCACACTATCACACTGCAACAACAAGACTGACTGGATGAGAGTCCAGGGAGAGAGATATATATATATATATATATATATATATATATATATCCTGGTCACTTTGGCGATGAGGCCAGAGCAGATTTGATTTGGCCAAATAAAGAAATAAAATGAGACGCAGAGGTCAAAATAAAGCAACTGAACTATTATTATCTGTTTCACTCCATCGTTAAAATCCAAGGACTGCCAACCAATCACAATGAAACATTCAAATAGTATTTGTAATATCATAATGCATTGTTGACACCAAACTGATACAGTACTAGTATGAAATAACAATACCCAATACCTCTTTCAATAAGAAAAAAGGTCCTTAGCCACAAAATGAGGTGCATTTCCTCCTTTTTTTTTTTTTTTACAGAGACACACTGTAAAAAGTCTGTATGTAATCATGTTGTTACCTTTGCAGTCATGTATTGAAATTCTGATTGGACATCTGGCATTTTTGACACTATCAAATGTGGATATCATATTGTTGTAAAGACGAGGTGGAGAGTAACAGCAGCATCGATGATCATTACTTTTGATTGAACTGATCTTTTCTTCATTGATGGAAAAAAATGTCCATCCTTGATTCCCTGAGTCCAAGGCGACGTCTTCAAATGTCTCACTTTGTCAATGACAAACAGCCCAAAACCAAAAGGTCTTCAGTTTACAATGAATCAAAAGAGAGAGAAGCAGAACATCCTCACACTGGAGAATCTGATCCCAGAGCAGCTGGTTTATTTGCTTAAATAAAGACTTGATATCAGAATAGCTGCTGATTATTTCTGTTTCCCTCTGATTGGCACCACATAATCCTCACACGTGTCCAGATTTAGACTCCCCCTGGCTACTACAGCCCTGACTGCTGATAACATTTGGACTCGAATACAGCGGCATGCTTGAGTCAGAGGAGATTACTGTTGGTTCTGTCTGCTGCTGCTTTTGTTCTGTCGTGTGGTCTCTGCTGCGGCTGTGTTTAGCTACAGTCGTGCAGGCTGCTCGCAGTGATAAAGCTGCAGAGCTCTGAGAGTATGTGTTAGCAGATGACTCATGCATGCAGCTATATTTTCTGTTTGTTTGCTTTCTACAAGCTTGTTCTTTTCTACAGAATTAGCCCCGGAGTGGTGCAACAAGGTTGTCTCCATAGCAACACAGAAGCAAGTGACTGACAGTCAGTGGTGTCAGTCGTCCTGTTGCCAAACTGAAAGAGCAGGCTTCCACTTCGTTACTGGGAATATTGTGAGGCCAGCAGAGGTGAGACTGGACGTCCACTGGAACCACAGGCCTCTGCTGAGATGTTGCTGGACCAGCAGGAGGACAGCAGAGGAAATCCTCTGCTTATTTCCAGAAACACATTTTTATGCATCGTTCAAACTGTGGCCAAAAGAAAATGTGAATTTGTGTGTTTCTAAATGCTGCTGTTATGTAAACACAGTATTCCCAGGAGTGCAGAGCAGGATTACATAACACACAGAGCAACAGTAGCCCTTAAATCAAACCATTTTACTGCCGCTTCTCCCCTCAGATGGCTTTCAAGTGCCTGATGAATTAATTTGTCTCCTCGGTCCACACACACCATGTGGTGCTTTAGCCTGTGAGCCATCTGATGGTGAGTAGCAGGGATCCACTGATGCTGCATCTGAACTGCTGGAAATCAGAGAATGAGGCTTTATTACATCTTTAGGGTAAAACCATTTGTTCCACTTTTTCATTCAGGCTTTTTCACACATTGAAAATCTGGGATCTGTTGTCCCTCAGCCAGGTTTGAGAAGATAATAACGATATTTAATCCCCATTGTACTTCCGATGTATTTCATTTTACTCCAAACCGACATCAGCTTTGGTTTTCCACACTATTCCTAAATCTATATCTACATGTCGCCATTGTACAGTAATAACGATTAAACAACGATTACTGTTTTTGTTACCATCTGAAAAATAAGGCTGCCAATAAATCCAATGAAAGGACAGAGAAGGTCTCTCTCTCTCTCTCTCTCTCTCTCTCTCTCTCTCATTGTCTGCCTGTAGGAATCCAAAAAGCCAACTAGTTCCTACTGAAGATACAAATCTTAAAAAAACAACGTAATATTTAGTTTCATCTAAGAGATGCTCGGTATTTTCCTTCCTCCACTTTTTGTGGAAATCCGTCTGGTAGTTTTTGCGTAATCCTGCAAAAAAAACCAGACAAACAAACAAACAAACATACAAACAGGCACGGGTGGAATCATAACCTCCTTGGCGGAGGTAATAACTACACCACCCGAGATGTTTTCACAGAAAATCTACTGTCGACTCAGCAGAGTAGTCTAACAAACACATTCTACTTTATCAGGAAATAAACCATGGCTTTTATTATATGACCGTGGAACAAATGTGGGTCTGCAGATAGTAAACAGTGACACAACAGTGTGGGGAAGCGTCAAGAGAAGATTTGTGTTGTTCTGTCCTCTCAGCAGTTCTACCATGTAACCTGAAGTACACCTCTGGATGCTTTCAGAGCTCTGCTGATGTAACACCACACACTTCAAACAGAGTGGAAATGATGCCTGCAGACGTCACAGAGTGCTGCTGTATGCATTCGCAACGGCATGTTCCACTTACGATGGAGAGCACAATGTCGGCTGCAGAGAGGCATGTCTAATCGGTCATAAAATTAGAAACAGGAGCCTTCAGAAAATGGCTCATCCCTCAGCTCAAGCAAGTTTGTACAAGGAACAGTGGTGGTAGCAAACCTGCATTATAATTTATGAATACAATGTCAACCTCAATACATGAACATACAACACTGCAGAACAGAAAGTCGTATTAGCAAAAGGCTTCAGGCTTTTCTCTGTTTGGTTATGAGAGAATATTGAGTGGTTTCTGATATGCTTCATAAATAATATCTTATTTCAGAGCATGTAAAAAAATTATTTTGTAAAGATCTGAAAAAACATACATTTAAATTCAAATTCCCAAAATATCACAAGAGCTAATGACTAATGACTCATCAAACAGTTTTTACCATTTTGGAAAAAAAAACAGTTTTTAAGTTTGAGGATATCAACAGGCAGAATAAGGGTGATACTGTATGTGTGCAGGGTTTCAAGAAAATAGATATTAAACCGTTTTTGTTATGCTCTGGGAACCAACCACACCCTCATCTAAGACTAAGTTTAATTTTGTCATTTTTAAACAAATAAAATACATTTTTTTTAATTCCCAAATAATGAAAAGGCACCTCTGCAGTAGATGGGAGATGTGTGCTTAAAGGTGCGTTGAATTAAATGGAAGGATTTTCGACGACACTCTCATATGAGGCGACGTTCAAACTGTTTTTAGCAACGTGGAACAAAGTGAGGGGGATAAAAAAAAAAAACTCCACGTCCAGAAAACTCTTATATTAACCTACAGACATCAGGACTGGTGTGTAGGCTATGAGTCTGCTGCTTCAACGAGACATAACTGGAGAGGTGACACACAGAAGGGGAAATGAGGCGTAGAGCTCTGCGTGTGTCACATATTTGAAACGATGTGTGTCTGTTGCAGCTGAGTGCCGTCAGTTTTCCAGATGAGCCTCCAGCCTCAGCTCAGGCTCCACAGAGAGACGGAGCAACTTGCATGTAATTCCCTCTGAGGCTTCTGAGCAGGTCCAGCGCTGCTCTGCAGAAAGCGTTAAGGCAACATGATGTAAACCTAGCAGCTGGATCATTGTTGAGCCAGTTTCACATAAACAATAGTGACCAATTGCTGACTCTTGACTGGAGGGATATCAGTGTCGACTCTGATCAATGAAAATAGAATGGAGGTGGAGCAAGCATGTGGAACTTTGCAAAAACGAAAATAGAACGAAGACCGGGGAGGTTTTTGACACGTTGCTTAGCACAAAACAGGTCAAGACTTTTTCACTGAAAGAAGTTGAACGATGTGATGTTAGCTCGTTCACACTGTTTCCACTTAAGTTGGCCGACAACTCCTGACTCCGATGATCGATATCATCGTCTATGTCAATGTTTCACTCTGGATGTCAGCACACATCCCCTACACTTATTTTGATAAATGGTGGGCTGACAAGATGATGCACACTAATATAGATTGTGACTTAATGATTATTGATTACATGGCCTTACATTAACAAACACCGAAGCCTAAAATATATTAAATTCCAGTAGGATAATAAACTTTTTAACAGCACTCTTTTTGACCTTGGTGTGTTATCCTCTTCTCCAGGTGCTCATGTAGATTCAGATAAATTTGCGATTCTCTGTATGAACGTATGGGAGTCATGTGACCCAAAGCTCAACCTGCCCCTCTCTCCCTTATTCAGAAGCTTTCAAATTTATTTTTCAAGGGCAGACAAGTACTGCAGGATTGTGGCCTATAACGTGAGCTGAACTGCTTTGCATTCAGTTCATCTGCCACAAGCATATGACTCATCATTTGAATTATGGGCACCTTGTGTGAATCACGCAGCCTTGGCACTGGCAGCGCTAGCCTGGAAAAGCTTTGGTGAAAGTGATTCTCCGTGACGCTGTGGGAGGAAAAGGAGGACACTGCTCCCTTTTGAAGGTCACTGCACTTCCAAAAGTGGGGCCTCTCCAGAGCTGACATTAATTAAGGCGCCTGTTTTAGAGACATCAGTGTGAGCTGCTGCAGGAAAGACTAGTGATTCTCGATTCTTCACTGTCACAGCTACAAAGCATGAGCTAATGACGCTTCCACTGTCACACCGTAAACTAGAGAGAGAAAGTAAACCCCAGGAACACGCTTCAGTCCTCCATAAAGACATGAAAGACATGCTAAATGAGAGCTAAAATCAACACTTTCTACTCTAAAACACACATTTTCTATTAGAAATCTCTGGGCTCCAAGCCTGAGATGAGACAACGCTGATGACATTTACTTTTCCAGAGCCATGGGACACGTGGTACAGATGTTTTAACAGGCAGCACTTGATATACAATAATGTTAAAGATCTGTTCAATCATTTGTGTGTCTTTCTGAAACAGGATAATAATGGCTTGTAGGGACGTAACAAGAGGGCTCCACATATATGGTATTCTAATGGTCAGAGGTAGCAGTGATCACAGCTGAGAGAGGCGGTGCCTTTCCAGCGCCTGGGCTTGGTTTCTCTGACACATCCCCGGCGTTTCAGGGCAGAGAACACTGTCTACGTTTTATGAATTTGAAAACTTATTTATATACTTCCAGCTTCCTCCTAGAAGAAAGTTTGTAGAGAGAAGAGCTGGAGGAGGAGGCTGGGGCTCTGCTGAGACTGCTCCTGTGACCCCGACCCAGATAAACGGATGGAAATGGATGGATGGATGATGGATGGATGGATGATGGATGGATTTTATTGCCAATTTTTCAAATTTTCCTGAGTGGTTAATAACACATTGTCCTGTGATGTGTATTTATTGCTGCTTTACACAGACTTTAAGTCCTGGTCCTGTATGTGTTTGCATGTTTGTCCATATTTGCATGTTTTGCTTCATCCTATAAACAAGAGACTCTACAATATTGACTGTGAGTCTGTCTCAATCTTATTAATGGACAGTCCAGAATGTTCCCCAGCGCACTCCCCAGTGCATGCTGGGAAAGCCTTGACTCAAGAGCAATAGGAGGGTATGACGAATGATTGAATACCTTACTGTGTATCCATACAGTACAACTCCATGAGAATGGATATATAAGTGATGTGAGCTAATCTCAGAAAGGTTTATCATTATATTTAATATAATATTATTGTGTCAGCATGTACAGCATACTGTTTACTAAATGAACAATTAAGTATGCCATTACCAGCAGACAGTATGAAGCAGAGCACCTTCTCTGCATCACATGTCTGTATTGATCACAACATTACTGATCTCCCTAATAGACCCAGGAATCACTGAATGGAAATGGTTTACCATAAATCAACCCAACGACTTCCTCTCAACATAATTGGTGTGTTAGCATGTTAACCTTTGCTAATTAGCCCTAAGCGTATTTATCATGGAGGATAAAGGGAATATAAGTAGAACTCTTTTTGGAACCATTCAATCCTGCAGAAAGTGACGAGTTCTTCTGACGAGTGAATTTTACAGCAGCTAAAACAGGTAAAAACGGAAACTCAAAATCTTTTAATCCCTCTGCAGTTCATTTTTAAATGCTCTGTGGGTGTTTTTTTTTTAACATTATCTATTACATGTGTTTTATTATTCCACTTAGCTCCTTGGTATATTTTTATTTATTGATTTGTTTACATGTTTCTTTGTTTTTCAAGCTGCTCAAAAAATGCCCCTGGTGGGATTAATAAATTTGTCAGAATCTGAATCTGGTAAAAAAAAAAAAAAAAACTAATTAAAAGTTTTGATCAGATGCCAAAAAGTTAGATGATCACAGAAGTTATTACGATTCATCCTGAGGGGGACATGAACATTGGCGACTGATTAATATTAGAAGATGAAAATCATTTTTTACACAGTGATCATATAAAATCTAATGGAGAACAATTAGAGACTATTATATCCAGTGTGCAGATAACTCAAATTATTTAAAAATAAAATGAACTATACGGAACTCAAACTATTTTAATTCCGATGGCTTCATGGCACCAAACCAGCAGGCCAGTTCACATTAGTACGTACTGTTGCTATACTAGTTTCATGGTTGTACAAACAAGTTGGAGGATATAAATCAAATACTGCAGGATCCAGTTTTGCCACTATGTGGTAATCCCAGCGAGACACTCTGATTAAGGGATTACTGCTGCAACTAATTTCAAAGGCTGGGATAGCCCAGATCAGAGCTCAGAGGCAAAAGAGGGGAGGAAGTGGTATGAATGACAAGACTGAGAAAAAGATCAAAACACCCTAAACATGTTGAAGAAGGACTGATCAGTCTCACAATGCTCCCAGAACCGATTTTGCTCTGTATCCATTACCAGGACGTTTTTCTAAAGCAAGAAGCGTCAAAGTCACCAAAAACAAACCCCTTTGAGGAGAAACGGAGGCTGACCTCAGCCTAAAACAGCTGCAATTTTTAGAGGTGCTCTAGAAAGCAGTAGGGTTACCTCCCAGATGCCTCAGAGGATGTATATCTCTAAGGGCAACCAAATCTCCTGGCTTCATATTGCTCTGATTAAACAGTGAAAAGCCAGCCGACAGACAGATGGTAGCGTGAAAAACTGGGACTTTCAAAAATTCCATGCTTAACGCACTCCCTGTGCTGGAGCGTTAAGTCGACCATCATTTAAAGCTTGGGCCGCCTCATAATGATGCTTATTCTGGGGAGCAGCAGCTATCACAGAGGTGGTTGTTTAATACACACTGGATGTGAGGTGAGCTGTATCCATTGTCTTTGAAACTAGTTCAGCTCAAAAAGGAGGTCGCTTCATTCTGAGACAGTACATGTGGGACATGTGGATGGTCTGATTTGTCTGCTGTAAAGTCACAAAAAACTTGCTCACTGCTGATAAAATCCATGCTGAGCTCTGGACTGCAGCTTTATGTGGATCACTGCTATAGGCCTACTAATAAAAACAGTCCATTCCTCCATGACTGGGGTCATCAGCTGTCCAAGGGCCAGATTCTTTCCAAGCAGACAGTTTGGGGGGGAGGCCAAAACGATCAAATGAAAATAAGCCTGATTATTATTATTGTTTCATATTTTCACTGTCTTGTAACATTAATGCCATTTTCATTAGCCTATATCAGTATGAACAGACTCCTTAGAAAACTTGAGTCACACACCCTACAAACTGAGCAGTCTTCCTGTTAGCAAGCGAATAACTGGTGATTAACTACATTGTTCTTCCACACAGGACCATTTGTGGTCACGACGGAAACATAAGTAATGACACAGTGGTGCCTAAATATAACGTTAAGTCAGCTCCAAATTACAATACTTGTTTTAAAAGATGGTTCATAAGAGAGAGAACACAGGTCCCAGAATACACACTCAGAAAACTCTATGTGCGTTCTCTTGTTACACAAGCTGTCTGCCTTTATGCCCTTAATTATTACAGAACAAAAACAGCAGGATGTTGGGGCTGTGATTAGAAGGACAGGGGTTAGGATTAAAATGACTGCATAGGACGGGTTTTGACATATCATAGTGTTCATTACAATACCAGCGAAATTTGTAATATGAAAAAAAAAAATCACAATGTGATAATGACACTACTCTGACATGTTGAGGTCATGATATCATACTGTGATGCACATTAACAACACGCATGGCTGAAAGTGAGAAAATGATGGAGGGAGTTCCAAGACAGGGAGAGACTTGTTGAACTGGTTTGCTTTCCAACGGATCAGGTGAACAACAAACCACTGGATTGTGTAAGATTGTGACAGATTGTCATTTTCTCAAGCAGAGGCACCGATGATGAGATTTTTGTTTCATTTTTACTTTAATATCTGAAGGCAAACTGTCACGTTTATGTTGTCGTGTAAAAGATTTTAACGCTTACTTTGTTGCAACTGTATATTTTTTTTGTTGGTATTTTGTCATATTGTCAAGAATGTCATTATCACAGAAATACCCAGAAATTTAAATTATTATTTTATTAAATTATAATGAATTTTCTATTAACTATTATGCATTTCATCTTTATTCAGCATCAGTCACAACATACTTTTGTTAGTCAACAGCTTCCATGATAGTTTAATGCTCAAAATGTATTTATTGTGTATAATAAATGTGCAATGTGACTCTTCATGTATGTATTGTTCTGTGGTACTACAGGTGAACTGGTCAGATATTCTGAAATGCAGCAGCCACAGGCACCTAGTGTAGGTGTGATCGGAGTGTGTGGGCTGGTGGACATTAATGCTGCTACATGCTTCTGTCCTGGCAGTGTTTTCTCTCTAGCATCCTACGTCTGTCGGATGGCCTGAGGGAAGTCCTCATTAATAAAGCTCTTGAGGGGTTTGCTTGTTCCAAACAAAGCTAGCTCGACCTTGAACTGGAGGACGTGACTAATAATGGATCGATAGTGACTGAGTGTTGACGTGGTTGATCATCTCAGTAAAATATAGGGTGGAGTTCGGGGTCTGCAAGAGGGCTCTGTATCGGCATGAATCTGTTGATGCCATATGTATCATGATACAGAGGTTACAAATCAAGATGTTTCAATATATTACAATACCGTTAGGAAAGCAATACATTGTAATTTTTCTAAATTAAATTTTATGAAAGCTGTCATAGTATAAGGACCACAACAACGTTTGCACCAATTTGTTTTCTTTTTTTATGCAATCAGAACAGATCTTCATATGTATTTATTATAAGCCCCATTCCCACTGCATAGAACCGACTCGACTCGACTCGACTCGTCTTTTTTGCGTTTCCATTAGGTAAAAAGTACCTGGTACTACTTTTTAGTACCACCTCCATTGTGGTTCCAAGTGAGCAGAGCAGATACTAAAAGGTCACGTGAAATATAAAAAAATAAAATAAAGAAAAAGAAGTTATATTTGCTTAGGTGACATCTTTAAAACCTTGTTTAAAACCTAAAAGATAATCTCTTTACTATCATGTATAAAAATTTTAAAAAAAAAGCAACAACACATCATATTTGTGAAGCTGAAAAAAAAGAAAATGCTGGCATTTTGCTGGACATATAACTGAAACAATTAATTGATTGATTGAGATGATGGTTAAATAGTCAAATAATTATTTTGACATTTTGACTTTGACATTATCTTCCATTCAATTTACAGTTTCAGATTAGAATGTGTTTTATTTTTTAGCCAAAATGGTTAGTAAGTAATTTCTGGTATTGATATCAACAACAACAACAACATCAATTGTTATTGATAAGGGACAAGAACATTTTTTGTTTGCTGTTTTCTGCTACATCTATCAAGTTATCGAACTCTACGTGTCCACAGCTCCATCAGTCCACCAACATCAAGATGGTTTTACAGTCTGGAGTTTATCCTTTAATAAATCCGTCACCAGCAGCTCCTCTAATTATATATGTGTACACATATATGTGTGTGCTGGAGGAGGCCGGATCTGCCCCCTACATCGTTACAGCTGCAGGAGACATTTCTGTTTAATGAGGTCTAGAGAGGCTGTGTGTGTGTGTGTGTGTGTGTGTGTGTGTGTGTGTGTGTGTGTGTGTGTGTGTGTGTGTGTGTGTAGGGTCATTTAACTCTCCTTCATACTCCTCTTTAAGTCATCACCAAGTCATCAGCAGGCAGGACAACCAGTGATGTCAGACTCCTGAGAGGTTTCTTTTTTTCTGAATTAACAAAATCATACATTTCATTTCTACATACGAAAAACACATTGTTTATGTATGTGAAACCAATGGCAGACTGTCAAAAATCCACACTATACTCAGAACTCAACCGAAAACTACCAAGGTGACAGGTGAGCAATTCACCTTGGCCTTACAAAAGTAATTCCTGGTTTCCCCTGTATTGCTAGAAGCCTTTAACAATTCAAAAATTCGTCCTCCTTTTTATCAGCCATCCATTTCAGTGCTATTGAAGGAAGGTTAAGATCCTTGGCTCCTGTTGACCCATTAGTCTTCTTAAATGTGGACACTAAGTTAGTAGCCAAGATGCTTTCCACCAAGAACTGCATTTGTCAGAAACCATTCCTTATTTTCTTATCTCCATTGATTTGATAATATTCTGCTCTTATTTCTTTGGATGCTCTTTGACGGAGTTGAATTGGACTTTCTCTTTGCTGTTCTTGGAAAGTTTAGTTTTGGTGATATTTTTAAAGCTAGGATCAAACTACCGGTCCTGGCTTCTTTGCAGATTAAATCCTTTAGATCTTCCTATTTCCCTCCCGCTGTAACGGGGAACAAGACTCGCTATCGAGCTCTTGGCCATTGTCCTTCGATCTCTCAATGAATGTAAAGGGAGGGAAGCCATGGGGGATTTATCTCACTGCTGCTCTGGACAGACGTCCTGCGATCACAATCTCACTGAGGAGTCTAAGCACCAAAGACTCTCTCACAGACCAATTATCACATATCATCTGCTGTAATACTTCATTCACTTGTCTCTAATGACTGAAACAACAGAGATTTAGGAGAGTAGAATTGATTTCACAAAGCAGAGATTTGTGACTTTTACACTCTATTTCCCCAGCGTCTCGTTTGTTTTTGGTCCTGTTGATAAAAGGCCAGAAAAGACGTCTAGCCCCAGCTGTCTGCTAAACTGGACAACGTGTTGATCGTAACCTCTATCCGTTGTCATTTGATGTCCGTATTACCTTTGCATAACTTACAGGATCGGGTGGACAGACTTCTTGCATGTCGTACACTACCACCACAGTAATGGCAGCTTGTCTACTTCAGACTACACCCATGGATTCAATGACATGTCTGTATTTATACTATTCACACAGCAGCACGATTCAAGCCATACTTGGAAGTAACCCCTCCACACAGAGGAGCATACTCGATTTTAAAGTGCTCAGGGGGAGTAGACTCCATCCTCTTCTTTTCAGATGTGACTCCCAGCTGCCTGGAGGAAAATGGATTAAAACCTAACTGGCATTATCTTAACACACACACACACACACACACACACACACAAAGCTCATTCCACATCCTCAAACTCCTTCTAGCACACCAAGTGTTTCACCCGCCCCCTATTAACACACACTCTCACACAGAGGGGATCTCTCTTCTTGCAGAAGTCTATTATTAGCTGTTCAACCCAGAGACAAACTAATGACACGTTGAGATGAATCACCATTGCTGTTGCCTCCAACTATCATTACACTCATGGCAAAACTGCAGTAGACAGCCATGTAGGACGCTGGCCACCACACAAATACATGCACACACTTGGACCATCAGTCTGCTTCGAGAACTGCGGTGAAAAGTTCTCATTGACGAGCTGCTGAGGTCCACATGTCTGCGGGTTTTCATTCCAACACGCACCAAACTTCTAACACCCCTCTATCTGACGTCAACTACTGACTAACTCTACTAACATCGCTGCCACGTTTTATTCTGACAGAGAATTTAACCTCAGTCCGCATTTGGTACCAATTAAAATGTGTCTGAGACCAGAAGTAAGATCTTTATTGGATGTCTGGTAAATGCATAATCTTGTTAACTCATTCTTTGTTCTGCTGCACAAATCATTATTTTTATATCAACATGCAACAGTCCCCTTTTTTTTTTGCATATTTTAGCTCATTGTTTTGACTTTGAAATCATAAATCCTCCATGGGGATATCTGGCATGTTTTTGGAGAGTTTACGGATATGGATGAGACGGACGAAACTGAGCAATGCCATCGGGAATGGTTGAGGGCAGTGTACCTACAATTCCGAGGTAAGCACGACAAATGTGTATGGACACAATGAAGAGGAAAAAAGTGAATCGATAAAGTATAAAAACTCTCTGTCCTCAAGTGCTGATGTACCTAATGGCCTCACAGACCACCGCCAAGTACATCCTCATCTCCGCTTTTACCACTTTGTATTTACTTGGTATATTATAACAACCTCTCCCGACCGTCGCCATATTTGTTGTTGTCAAAACTTTTGACACTTCACTGCCCTCCTGCAGTTGTATCGATGTCGACGTAAAGGACGTATGTAAGTATGAAAACATTATGGATAGATCGCATATGGAGGGACGTATCCATTTACGTACATAGAGGGAGCATAAATGGGAAAATGGATGCATAAATTATATTATATTATATTAATTAATTATATTATATTCATATACACATTTATGAATATAAATTTTAAAAATATTTATAAATTTATAAATGTATAAATAAATTGACCAAAAAAACTTTTAGGCAGTTCCACATTATTTGCAAATAAGATGGAGTTGAAAGCGTTTCCTGGAGAGGTCAAATTAAATCTAGCCTTTCTAAACTTGTGAGTAAAAAATAAATAAAAATAAATAAAAGTTTCATTCAAAAAAATGTAAAAAAAATGTTTATTTATTTAAATTAGTGCATCTGCACTAATATTAAAATATTTCTCATAATGCATGAGTTTGATACAAGGCCTTGTCATTGATTTGCCGCAATGCCAAAATGTAATAAGACACATACTGTACATTAAATGCATTGTTACAACAGTATTAAAAGTATGACAAAAATGGTTGAATAATCTCACAGTATTTGTTCCAACGTTCCCTTAGTCTGCTGGGAAATAACACAAAAGAACCTAGTGTACCAGTCACATTGGCTTCGGTGTTGTCTACAGCATGCTATCAAACTGCCAGTCTGAAACATGGCAACCCTGCTGCCTGCTGTATTCACACCGACTGCAAAAGCACCATTATCACTCAGTGCAAAGACCCCTGGGTTGCTGTTACTATGACAACTGATGTATATGATGCAAATATACATCAGTGTCGGATCCGGCGTTGTCATATGTATATTTTCAATGTAGACTTTGAGTCCAACACAGAACACAGCTTCACCTGGCAGCAGCCGATGTTAATGGGAGCATTAGTGACACATTAGATCGAGTGTCAGCTCTGAATAAGAGCTGATACATGATCCGGGTTCGCTGTAGCTCTGGTACCAGGTAAAGGAGTCTGCAGGTTTGACTCAAACCAAACACTGTAAGCAGCTCATTTGACTCATTACAGCACTTTAAGCCTGATGGCACAAGTGATGGACAGAAATCCTGCAGCTTGTTCCATCTTCACTGTGTGTGCTCAAGTATGTGTCAATCAGTGTGTTTGTCCACTCAGTAATAAATGTCTAGACTGACATCAGATGTGCTCTGAATAAAACAATCCAATTAATCATCGAAATTCTACGCCACGTTGTTGGTCCATGACCTCCACGGCGACACTATCAGCAGGATGACACTGTTGTTTCAGAAATAAACCCTTCTGCTGATCTTATGATGGTTATCGTTGGTTTGGGTTAAGGTTTAAAAAAACAACAACAACTACTTGGTTAGATTTAGAGAAGCATCATTGTTTGGAGTAAAACAGTGATTTATGTTTCATCCCCTTTTATTTTGAAATCTCAAACTTATTAGCAAACAGTTGCTTATTTCCAACATATCAATCATTTGTTGAATGATTGTCCAACATTCACTGTCTCTTAGCTCTGTTTTGGTCCCTTGTCTTGAGGGAAACATGTGACTCTTCAGCTTCTAAATGCTCCACTATGTTTACCAGCTTATACCGTCTTCTATGCAGCGCTGATCAGGTGGTGTACAGTTGGTTTTCTTAGAGAAAACAGCCACCTGTTGTGGCCAAAGATAACACTAGAGCTACATTCACATCATCAGTCTCTTTGCTCAATTCAGATTTGTTTTTGCTCTGATCAGGTTTGGTTATTGTGATGGTTCACATTCATAATTACAAGTTACCTGGTGCTACTTCTTTAGTACCTCCTCCATTGCGGTTCCAAACGAGCCGAGCAGGTACTAAAAGGTCACATGAAATGTTTACAGACCACTGACTGATCAATACCCGGCACACACGGAGTATCCTGCACAGCACACATCAATGGCTGCCACACTCAAACAGTGAAGCTACTTTAGCGTTACTTTTTTTTTTATTGCTATATTGAGGAGGTGCAGACGTGCCTGTCTTAAACAGCTGATGAGAGGATCA
The DNA here is from genome assembly GCA_037577475.1 of Chaunax sp. Z400. NCBI lineage: Eukaryota > Metazoa > Chordata > Actinopteri > Lophiiformes > Chaunacidae > Chaunax > Chaunax sp. Z400. The sequence goes on from CM075201.1 coordinate 20,761,061, forward strand.
TGAGAGGTGGATGAGAGGTGTGTGTTAGACACATTATGTGAATGCAGTCTGTAGACAGAGATGAACATAAATCAACACCACTATAAATCTCAGTAAACCCGAGGAGGGGGGGCTGCATATTAGGGTTCTAATTCTCTCTAGGTTCATCACTACGAGCAAAAACTTTCACTCCAACTATTACAAACGTTGTGGTTTGGGTTAAAAGAGCTACTTTGTTAACGTTACTGGGGCTTTGTCAACACGCTTACAATAATAACGTCTTGGATAAAGTTTGGTATCAGTTCTTATGTAAAATAAACCATTGCTGATGGTTGGAAACAGGAAACAACAGTGATCCTCTGTGTTCAAGTCTGACATTTTGTTGACCCAATTATACAATGTTCCACCGTTTGATGTTTGACTGGCGCTCGGCGTCATGTTGTGCTCATTCTGCTATGATTGGAGAATTAAATTAGCCTTTGGCACCACAGACTGTTTATCTCTTGACGCGCTTTGCTCTTCGGTGAGCATCTATTAACGTGAGCATCATGGATCGTTTAGTGGCAAACTATAGCTCCAGGTCGGGTCTCTTAACATAAGATGTTGAATAAGGAGGGGCTGAAGACTGATTCATAGACTCTAACAAGCCAAGCTTACAGTGTCAGATACTTCCTTGGCCAAAAAAGAGAGACAGAAGGATATTTTACAGAGCAAGTTAGGTGGTGAGCTGCAGTTATTTTGACTAATAGCCATTTTACAAATCCAGATTGGACGGACTCCATTGAAATGAATGTGCAAACTGCAGCTTTCAGCCAAACCCCGACATTCACACAGATCTAAGATGTGTGCTTTAGAGAGCTGTCCCCTAAAGACTACAACACCCAGTCATCATGTAATCACATGTTTTTGCCTCATTTCAGCTTCGTTCAGCATCAAAAGGTTTGTAGTTGTCAGGGAGCCCAGAGAGTTGTTAACAAATCTATTTTTCATTTAGATTTTTTTCTAGAGGTGAAACAACAACTTGGATGCTTTAACTGTGTGAGATACAATCCTTAATAAAATATTTTTTATGTTCAAGTATTAGCAGCAAAATGTATTGGAAATATCAAAATTATGCTAGATTCATTATAGTGTAGTATTATTATTATTATTGATGCATAAGCATATCACAACATTTCATCACTAACACTAATTTAAGTTTTATGCACTTAATCTTAGATAAAGTGTTTTGCATGTAAAATCTTCATCTGCAGAGTAACTAATAATTACAACTCTCAGATAAATATAATGATTTATCTCTGATCTGTACTGGAGTAGAAATATGCACGATAAAAAAAAAATGGAAGGAAAATACAGGTACCTCGAAACTGTATTTTAAAAATGATGCTCGAGTAAACTGAGTAAATTTCCATCAGTTCATTTCATCCAGCTGTAGATCAAGGAGGCAAAGTGACTGAAATCTTCTTTCGTGAGAGTATTTTTAAATCACAACAGCCTTTTATGGAAAAAGTGACATTATAGATAAAATGTCTGTTTGGTTGATGCTTTGAATCAAAGACCTGACAGATCTGCCTGTTTGAACAAAAATGATAAAGATGGTAAAGGAAACGTTCTTCTTATGGTATATGTCATCATATTACCATGGAGGCTCCAGATCCAAACTGACTTCTTGCTTTGCTGTATTTGTCCACAGACAGAGACGCATATTTTCAAGTCAAAGTGATGTCACAATTCACTATGAGTGACGGGCTGCTCATCAGTGCAGGGACAGCTCTCTGCAGTGTTGTGAGGTTGCCAGGTTTGGTTTATCATACAGTATATGGCAACCAGAGACTGTGCACCGATGCTTTATTAACTATGCCTGGAGAGGGAAGTAGTATGAACTCCTTCTTATTACATTTTGGTTTGGGTGCTGGATAAATAAGTGAGATATAGAACATGTAAATTAGTGAACTTTGCTGGTGCTTTTAGTGGGCGTGTTTTGAACCTTTGACAGAGCAGAGCCATCTTATCCCCTGTCTTTTAGCTAAACTAACTACATCCTGACTCAGTCTCCTATATCTGAACACACAGACATGGGTTTGATATCGATCTTTTCACCATAAAGCCAGTAAGTATTTCACAAAATATTGAACTACTCCGTGAACTAACGGGTGTCTTTTGTATTTGCTGACAGTCTAAACAAAGATAAACATTAACAATAGATGCAAGAAACAAAAGCCATTCACATTTTCATAAACAGTGAACAGAATAGGTGTGTGCATGCTGTCAGCATACAATTAGAGGGGGATGGGAGAGTGAACTGTGCAAGATGTTGAGTGTTGAATCCTCAGTGACCTTGTATTCACCAGCCTGTCAGGCCTGGGCTTTGTGACAATATTTTACCAAAAATGATCTGCTCCAACAGGTTTAAATGTGTGAGGACGCTCTGCTCAGTGAAAACACCTGACGGCACTACATGTGATCCATCCTGTCACTAACATACTGCGTGCTCTCCATCACTGCTGCAGTGCTTCTTCACCTTTTGTGTGAGATGTGCTCACACGGTCTGCCTGTAAGAGTCATGTCTGAGACATACATGCAGGCTGCAGTCCCTTTGCCACTTGGTGCCCTAGATGAGTCCTTCCACCCTGTTCTTCCCAGCACAGTTTCTGCACCTATTTTGGATTCAAAACCAGGGCAGGCAGCAGAGCTGTCTATTAGGCCCGACTCATACGTCATCATCAGGTTTGTCTTAGAAATACTTAATTACCTCCAACAAGGACATTATGGTTTTGCCAGCATTGTTGGGTTTTTTTCTTTTCAAAAAGCCATGAACAGATTTTGATGATTTGTTTGGCGGTTTTTTTCAGGGTTTTTTGGAGCGGTAGGGTTTGACCCAACGAACAACACATTCGATTTTGGTGGTGATCCGGATCATCATCTGAATCCAGAATATCTTTAAAGGATTCTTTACCATTATGGGATGGGGGCTATTACTAGATTTTATAATCTACCTTCATGGATAACGTCTACAATGATTGGACAAAAATGACACGATGACATCACCATAAGATGTCTGATCTGGATCAAAGCAAAATTAAGGATCTGGTGATCCAGAACATTTAAATTTATAGGGCCTCACAGAAAATTCACTACTTTGAGATAACAAATAATAATAATGATACAGACTGAACTGAGATCAGATTGTAGCTGAAGCTGTGCTGATTCAGTTAGGGGTCAAATTAATCTTCAAAACTTACTGATCTAAATCCTGAAGAAAACCGCCATTAGTGAAATATAAACCATCAAACTAATAATGAGACCAATGTGATCCAGATTCTAGGGGCAGGTTTTCATGGGACTGTTGCATTCAGGTGAAATGACAAAACGGAGAAACTGAGCTGCCTTGGTGGAGGCTTGAGGTCTTGATGTCTATAGTTCTCTTAGTTTAAGTCAGTGGCTGTCAAAATAAAATTATGCATCCTACGCTAGAGCATCCTCTGTCTCTGCATATGGAGAGAAATCCCTTTCCTCCTTTGCAGGACAATATACTAAGGAGAAAAACAGTTCAGCGGTGCTAAATGTTATTAGGAGGTTTGAGTGACTCCATTAAGCCTCTAGAAAGCAGCACTTGAGTCTGTCTTCGATTTTAAAGTGTAACGATCACTCTATCGGTGGAGACTAATAACATAACCAGTGAGGCTATTTTTAGCCTGCACGAAGATGCGCTCAGCAGTGATGCCGATGGCCTCCTCCCCCTCCTACACCATGATGACGTCGTGCTGTTACGCAAATCCAGGGGTTCACCTTTTTGTGGATCTCCAGCACTGTCACCGCTGCCAAAATGTTTGGCACGACAAAGCAGACACACGTATGTAATACAGTATGACGCAACACGGGCTTGGAGGCAGTGTCAGAGTTTAACTTCTGTTTTAGCGTTAATTCCATAATTTTTCACTGAGGTCAGTTGTCTAAAGTTCGTGCTGGACACACCCAGCATAGATGAGGCAAGAAGCGGGCATCCTATCTGATGTGAGAGCCAGCCGGGGTCGCAGCACCTCCGCGCAGCTCCCTGCACTTTACTGACGCGTAAAACACTGGTTGTCTGCCCGTTACAGTGAATTCATTTCATAAGTGACATTGAGCACACAAATAAACTACACGGACAAGACAAAAGTGGAAACTTAACTATTTGTAGAGGTGTTGGAGGCACAGGTCGAGGCATTCCCCCTCCACTTCGTCCTCAGTCACCAGGTCCGACAAGGGGCGCATCGGCACCGGGTCGCTCTCCTGCAGAGGCATTCTCATCTCCCGGAGAAAGAGCTCCAGGAACCGTCGGAAGGTTTTCTCCTCTGCTGTAGAGCCGGCCATCATTTCTCATTCCTGGGACAGACAGAGACAGCTCCGCCCGTCAGAACTCTAAGTTGCCGGGCTAAGAAGAGAAGTCAATGGGCTACACTGAACAAATGAGTTGGACTGTCAGCGCTGCTTGACTACAGCAGTAGTACAGTGGCAGTACCGGAGGAGCAGGGCAGGTGAACACCGGTGTGTCTGAACACAGCGGACCGGACCGGATGAGCAGGACCGAGGCGACTGTACCACTGGAGTCGCTGTCAGGAGCTGGACTGACCCCCCATTCAGATCTGAGCGGGAACGCGCATCGCGTTATCAGGGATTTCGGGTGATCAGAGGGCGGTGACGTCAGAGAGAACGCGGCGATTTACATTGGCCCGCAGGTCGTGAACGCGCACGCAGCACAGACGTCTGAGACCTGTTTGAAAGCTGATGAAGGTGGCCTGTTTCATGATGTCTGCAGCTCAGAACAAACTAGACGTTATCACCAATTAAAAAATGCAGCTTTCAATTTTTGCCCAAATTTGAGGAGGTCGTTTCTCTGTGTTAAAATCGGTCCTACATCTGTATGTAGGGCAGGTTTTGTGATAGTTCTCAACATACTAGGTTTGGTCATGCTTGACTGATTTCTGTGAGTAGTTTTAAGTCACAGTTCTGGACTAGATAAGATACTGTAAGTAATTCCTCCAGAACGTTCTGGTTCTACCCCAGGGTCTCCTCTCAGTTGAACCTAGGATGCAGGAGACATCGTAACCAGATGCCCAAATCACTTTAACTGGCGCCTTTCAAGAAGCAGCAGCTCTCTGAGTTTCTACCAGATGTACAAGCTCCTCATCCTATCTCTAAGGCTGACTCATGTATACTATTAATGTTTGCATGATATATTATGTTTGTATTATTAAGTCTAATTCATTACATTTACAAGGGAAATATGATCCTTTTTTACTCCACACTATTTATCTGAAGCAAGAGTTACTAGTTACTAGTTACTTTAGAAATCAAGACTTTAAAAGCAAAATGTACGATAGGTCAAAACATGAAACATTTAATGACTAAAACTTTCAAATAATATGCAATAATATCAAAATTACCCCCCCCCCGTTCAACCACAATAGCAAAATTACATTAAACATGAGTGCATCATAATAAAACCAATGATTGCAACAATTATTCAAAATAATACATTATGTAATAGAATAAAACTCACAGATACCATTTCTGCATCGAGTAGTCTACTTTTACTTTTCATACTTGCGCTACATTTTGCTTGTAATATTTTAACAGTCAATTTACTAAATGCATGACTTTATCTTGTAATTGAGTTTTTTTTAGTGCGTAATCGCTACTTTTACAGAAGAAATTAATAATCCATATCAATCGATTAAATTGAAACGCACCTGTGTTGTCAAATTGACAACGTTCCACCAAAAATTGTACCTACTCGGACATTTTAGTTTACGATCCCGGAAATACGTCCGGAAGTGAGTGCGTCGTTGTTTTTCCCCCCCGATTTTCAACATGAAGGAAGCAAACATTTCTGTCCCTGTGAGTATAGGGGATTTGCTTCAAGCAGAAATCCAGGAGGACGATTCTCAACGGGACGATGGCCTGTGTGTTGTCGGTATTTTTGGTAAAAGTAACATGCAGTCCGGACCGCCGAAAGAGTCTCTTATCAACACTCTGGCGGACAAACACATATTTTCGCTGTTCGGCGGACCGGAGGATGGCGGCACCGCTGACAGCCACATTCAAGCTTTCTACAACCGGGAGAGCCAAGTACTGTACCTGGTGCTGTCCTCCGTCTGCGACAGCCGGCAGCTGCTACGGGCCTGCCAGTCTCTGAGCGCCGGCACCGGCCACTCCGACGCCCACGACTTGTGGAAAGGCCTCGACAGACAGCACTGCCTCCACCTGCTCTACATGTTCTCCGTATGTCACGTCCTTCTGCTCGTCCACCCTAGTCAGACCTTTGACGTGTCCTACGACCGGCTCTTCAGAGCCCTGGACGCCCTGCGACAGAAGGTCCTGCCACTGTTCCGAGCTGCCATCAAAGACTGTCCGGTGTCCAAAGAGTGGAAAGTGAACTGTCGGCCCTGCCCTCCGCGCCTGCTCTTCGTCTTCCAGATGGACGGCTCCCTGAAGGTCTCGTCTCGATTAAATTATTTTTCAATGATAATGACAAGCAGGGGCCTCAAGTAGATTGGTGAAGCAACCAAGGGCCCAGGGGCCCCAAACCGTCAGTGACCCCAAAACCACAGAAGCTCTTTGACTTAAAGGGCCTCAAGTAGATAATTTTTATTACTTAATTTTAAATTCCTGTCATGTTTGGGTTCATTGTGTCAATTATACTCTCAACAGTTACATTTGTTAAATGCATTGCCTTATTCTTAAATACAATTATGTTGAATCATAATCACATGAAATAATTTTTTATAATTGATTAATCATTTAATTAATTTTTAAAGTATAAATGCTAAAAAAAACTATTGGTTCCTGCTTGTTAACGTTTGCATTTTTTGGTCTTCTGTGACAGTAAACTGAATACCTTAAGGTGTTATTTGGGCAAAACAAACAAAGCTGTGGGAAATTGTATTGCAAGTATTATAAAGTCTAAAATGTACTAGAATCTTACATATGTTCTTTTGCTACCATAGACAATAATGTCAGTGATAAAGTGCTTTTGCATGTGATTGCAGGCTGTCAGAATATATAAGTGAAAAAATAGGATTGTTATGGGCACAGGAGGCTGTGAGATGCAGTCAGCACCATCAGATCTATATGAAATAGTGTCACTGCATCTCACTGGAAGCTCATCGTCTCACATTAGGAAAGTGTTGATTTGAACAAAAACATAAAATAATAATTTTTAAACAATCAACCCATCCATCCATTGTAAGCTCTTTGTAACACTAGGGCTCGCTTGTGGTTTGACATTGGGTAAAAATGAAAAAAGAATATATTGATGGTGAATAAAAGAGAAAAGAGATGACAGGGCGGTACAAACCAGACACATCAAAAATCTTAACTGTCTGCGAGAAATTGAACAAGCACATTTCCTAAATTGTTGACCTACTCTTGTGACAGCTGTGACCATGGTTTAAGACATTATCACATAAAGTGCATTGTATGGGCTTATGAAGGCACACAATAGTCTACTAAGCTATAAAAACTCAAGTGTTTTAATTGAGTTTCACTGTTTATTTTTTCTAAGGTATCTGCAAACAGTTCAGAGTCTGGAGGAAACCCTGACAAGCCCAAAAAGCACTCTCCCAGGAGGCGGCTGCAACATGCCCTGGAGGACCAAATTTATCGCATCTTCCGTAAGAGCAGGGTTCTGACCAACCAGAGCAGCAACTGTTTGTTCACTGTGCCGGCCAACCAAGCTTTTGTGTACATGATACCAACAGTAGAGGAGGACCCTGTGGGGGCTTTGCTTGGTCAGCTGCGCTCCAACTGCATCTTGAGAGAGCAAGACTCCATCACGTCCATAACGGGTCCAAGGCGGTACCATCAGATTAGACGGGCAGCTCGGCAGTCTGGCTTTAGCGGGGACTCGGGCAGCATGCCGATGGGCAGTCAGCCGATGGACTATAGCTTGAAGGAATTCCTCTGGCAGCACGTAGAACTGGTGCTTACCAAGAAAGGCTTTGACGACAGCGTCGGCCGCAACCCACAGCCTTCACACTTTGAGCTGCCGACCTATTCTAAATGGGTCCAGGTCGCCTCCAAACTTCACCAATTCCTGATTAGCAACACAGAAGAAGAAATGGTTGAGCTAGCCACCAAAGTGCAAAGCCAGCTGAAGGTTTTAGAGGGTTTTCTCGATGCCGACGCAAAGTTCTCTGAGAACAGGTGCCAGAAAGCCCTGCCGCTGGCTCACAGTGCTTACCAGTCCAACCTTCCCCATAACTACACCACTACTGTGCACAAAAACCAGCTAGCACAAGCTCTGCGGGTGTACAGCCAGCACGCCAGAGGCGTGGCTTTCCAGCGCTATGCTCTGCAGCTGCATGAGGACTGCTACAAGTTCTGGAGCAACGGTCACCAGCTGTGTGAGGAGCGAAGCCTGTCCGACCAACACTGTGTTCACAAGTTCCATCTGCTGCCTCAGCCAGGTGAATGCTCTTCCAGTTTGTCTTCTTCTACTGTGCTGCATCAGGGTTAGTTAGGACAGAAACCTTTCAAATGTAATATATATGGTGTATAATGCAATAACTGTCGGTCATTAACAGTAATATTTCAATTAGCCTCAGACAAACATGTTCTGATGTACCTTTAACTCATTGAGGGTTTTACACTGCATGAAGGAAAAGTTCTTAAATGTTAATGTACATGCATGTGTCTGCATAAATTTGTATAAAGTATATATTCAAAAGGTGTTGGGATAAAACCAATAACAGATGCACGAACTTCTTACTTCTGTAGGAGAGAAGCCCGACGTGGACCGAAACCCACCCATCCTGAACCACAACAGCAGGGGGCGCTCCACCAGCTCATGTAACTGTGGCAGGAAACAGGCTCCTCGTGAGGATCCGTTTGACATTCAGGCTGCCAACTATGACTTCTACCAGGTCAGGATGACTCTGCACTCCTTCATCGCTGCATCTACAGGGTATAGGGAGAAGGTAGCCCTCAGGGCTTTGTGAAGTCATTCAAAGAGAAAGAACCTCTGCAGGTTCTTGTAGTTCCACACAGGACTCTCCAACCAGTCAAGGCTTCAGTTTTTGTCTTTTTTGATTACCTCCGCCAAGGAGGTGAAGTGATTAGTTCAGTTTGTGTGTCTGTTAGAAAGATAAAACAAAAGTACTTGACAGGTTTTCATGAAACCTGGTGGGAGGTTTGGGTGTGTGACAAGGAAGAACCCATCAAATTTTGGAGTGTATTTGGAAAAGGGAATGGAAGATTTTTTTTCTCCACTTTTTATAACATTATAAGATAAGGCTGCTTTTGTCAATCACTCTTAAACTACTTGATGGATTACGATGAAACTGGGTGGAAGAGTGGATATAGATGAAGAGACTTTTTTTTCACTTTCTTTAACTGCGAGAAAAATCTCTGGTGGGTTCTATTGTCTCACCTTGATATTCATTTAATCATTCATTTAGGAAGCACAAGTGACTGTGAATCAGTTTCACCTGCTTTGGTGTAAATGAAAGTGACAACAAGTGTAAAGAAGAGGCAAAAGCTAGACAACCCCCCAAAAAGGGAATGGTTTTACATGTGGTGACCACAGACAGCTGTTCTCTCCTCGTCCTTCCTGACTGATTCTTCTCTAGTTTTGTGTTTTGCTAGTGTCGTTGTCACTACTGGTAGCATGAGGCAGTTCCTACGTACGTCTGTCTTGCTGTTTGGTGCTAAGCAGGTTGTATCCAGTGGGTTAAGAGCTGTTTAAAACAGCTGCTTCTTGAGATAAGAAGATGAGAGCAGTGAGAATGAACCAACATGTATGTTGTTGCTAATTAAACAGCAGAAATGATAAAGCTCTGTAAATGAGGAGGGGAGCAGGAGATTCAGGTCATCTGGAGGTTCGTTGCCAAGAGTGACCCTTTTCGTCATTTTATACATTTCGTGTATCCGAAACGCAACATACTGTCCAACCCTACCTCAAATATTATTTTTTCCATGTCTTTGTTGCTCGTGGTCTATAATGGTGCTCTTCCTGAATAGATTCTGGAGGAGAAATGCTGTGGGAAGCTGGACAGGATTGAGTTCCCGGTGTTCCAGCCCAGCACTCCTGACCCAGCCCCAGCCAGCAACCAAGCCCAGCGACTCCCATGTGAGGCCTCAGGGTCTGGTGAGGCAGAGAGGGTGAAGGAGCAGAGCACAGCTCAGAGCCACACACCTGGAGACACCAGCCTCAGCCTGGCTCTCAGTCTGGGCCAGTCCACAGACAGCCTGGGGCCCTACGGGGAAGGAGATGGAGCTGAAGCCCAAGTTCAGCAAAAGAGGCCGAGCCTTGTTGACCGCCAGCCATCCACTGTGGAGTACCTCCCAGGTATGATGCACTCTGGCTGCCCCAAGGGCCTGCTACCCAAGTTCTCCAGCTGGTCACTGGTCAAACTGGGCCCAGCCAAGTCATACAACTGCCACACTGGTCTGGAACAACCAGGCTTCTTACCCGGTTCTTCCTTCCTGTTGCCGTGGGATTTGGTAATTCGCTCTCGGTCGGAGGAGGACGCAGGACTGACGGAGCCTTTGGATGGAGGCTCCTCGTGGCCAGCCCCCAACAAGACCCTGGTGGGGAAGCGGGGGAGCACTGGAGGGCTCGGTCGGAGTCGAAGGAGGGATGATATGGCTCGGGTCTTTGTGGGCTTTGAGTATGAAGACAGCAGAGGAAGACGCTTCATTAGCTGCGGTCCTGATAAAATAGTGAAGGTTCTGGGGCCAGGGGGGGCCAAAGACCCCGCCACCAGGGTGATAAACACCGATATGCCGCTGTACATCCCCTCCCCCTCCCAGGGCCGCGGCGTCAAGCCTCATTATGCCCAGCTGGCTCGCCTTTATATTGTGGTGCCTGACGCCCAGCTGGAGGTGACGCTCAATCCACAGGTAAACAGTTTAATGTGACTCTTTATCTGTAAGCTAAGCAATTATAGCTGCAAGTGTTGTATATGAGCTGTATATGAATACTTTAAGAAATAGAAGGACTTTTTTTTACAGGTCTTGTCATTGTTCACATGTTCACATTGTAAATACAATCAAATAAAAAAATGAATGAAATATTACAATATTAATTCTAAAGCAGCAACTAAAGAAGCTGAGATATCTGGAGCAGATCAGAGTATGAACAAATTTAATAAACAAAGATGAATCTTTACCTCATATTTCTTAGTTCAAGTTAAAATACAGGAAGCACACACTATAGAAAAGTCCAACAAAATGTTATTACCTCCAAAGAGAGATCGTTTTCACTGACATCTCTTTGTTTGTTTGTCTGTTAGCAGGATTACACAAAAACTGACCGATTTGGATTAAATTTAGTTGAAGGGTTGAGCCAAGACAAACACATTAAAAGGATAAAAGAGGGATTCAGGATTTTTTTTCTCCCTCTTTTTGAAAATTACAAGATGAGGCTTTTTCGACTGTTTTTTGCATTAGACAGGGAGGTAGGGAGGAGGAAACTTTTTTGGACTATTTCGGAGCAGATCCAGATAAAGGGGGCAGACCCTGGAATTTTACATCAGAAAATCTCTCATCTAATTAACTGGTGAAAAAGATATTTAAACTGCCACAATATGATATGTGATACACGTCTGAACCTCCTGGGATATTATAGATATTTAGTTTCAATAGAGTTGCATGAATTCATATAATTTTTCATAAAACATTGTATTAATCTTCACCATACTGTTGTCTCTGATGTGTTCAGGTGCAGCCCGGTCCTCCTCCCTGCCCACTTTTCCATCCAGAGCAGACAGATTTAGTGTTGCCGCCTGACAGTCTTTGGGTGCTGCGGTTCCCTTTTTCCTACTCAACAGATCGCGGCCCCTGTCACCCCCCGAAAGAGAACCAACCACTCAGCAACTACAAAGTGCTGCGAGGCATCTTGAAGGCCACCACTGCTGCCCCTCCACAGTAAAGCTTTCACAGCATGAATGACGTCACCTTGCTGGACCCAGCCTCATCGACTGACCTCCTGACCAACACTTCGATCCATGACACGGATGTTTAAAACCAATGGTTGGATTTCCATGAAATGTCCTGTGGTTGTTCACGAGAAGATTAGAATTCTCTAGATTGAATTCCATTGATTTAGATTTTTGACTGTGTGCATAATTCAGACAGATTTATCGTTTACCATCTGCACCACTCCACATATTTATCCCTGACTATAGTCAAAATCATCAGTAAGGCATTTGTTCTAACACTCTTTGGATTTTATTGGGTGACGTCTACATTGTAGCCTGTAGCAGCTGTTAGCATGGCTTTAATCTGGCTGTATCCTTCTTCAGAGATGCTAGTCAGATGGTCAAACAGCTTCAGAAACCGCCCTCCCCCTTTGTCTTTCAGACACCAGATTGGGGGAGGATTCTGGGTCTGCCAATTTATGCAACTTTCAAAAAAAACAATAGAACACTGGTACCCGCTTCATGCTGTGATTGGCCAGCTGTGCGGAGGCGAGAAAACCAGCAGGACGTGAACTTCCCTCTTTCTTCCCTGATACAAATGTTGTGTGAGTGCAACACTATGAACAAGTTCCAAGAGAGACTGCCTGAAAATATATACATATAATTATACTGACGTGTTTTCTGCACCAAATTAAAATTATTTGCCCCATTCGGTGTTTATAAGCAGTAAACCTTTAATAAACATTCTATAACACACTTGACTGGAGATCTAAGCAGTGTATATTCCTTTTTTCACATATATTCCACATGTTTCCTGCTGCACCACTGATTACTACTAATACACTGGGTACTGGGAGCAGAATGTTCATGTTTTTCTGTCAAATATAGGAGCTGTCATTTCTGTGTTAGATGTTAAGTACTGATTATATTACAGTATGAGTGATATTAATTTATCAGTGGGGCCCAGGGGGCGGCAGGGACAGTCTGAAGACCAGGATAAGAGGGACAGTGACCACCGCTGCCGGCCTTCCAACCAGAGAGCGTTGAGGATAAAGGCCGAAATATTGGTGAAGGTTTGGTACCTCCTGATGACCTTGGCCTGGACCAACACATTCAGAGGATGCAACCAGCTCCAACAAGGCCTCCAGTCCCAGCAGTCTTTTTATGTGGTGTTTATGAACTGGTGACTTGTCCAGAGTTAACCCTTCCTCTCTCCCAAAGTCAGCTGGGATAGGCTCCAGCCCCACTGAGACCCTGCACAGGATAAGCGTTATAATATAAAGATAGTGGATATATGGATGGATATTTTCCCATGAAGACTAATACGGCAGCCTGCAAGAGAAAACACTCCAGGTAGGTTGTTAAGCAATATGCATTATACAGTCTGGCCACTAGATGGGGTGGGGCTCTTCATCTTGGTTAATACCAACCAAGTTTAAACCAACAAAATAAAAACTCTGCATATTAAAATGTCAACTACAAATATCTAACTAAAGACTCCAGTGTTTCCATTTTTCTCTCATTGCTTCATTACACAGACCTGTCAAATTTAGGACTGAGTTCAAAATCATGTTTATTAGTCCTAAGGCTTTAAATAATTTGTCATAATATGTGAAAGCTGTTTTCATTTAATACAACCTGCTGAGCAGTTTGTGCTTCACTGGAGTGGCTTTTAAAACTGCCTTTTAACAGGCAGAAACCTCGAGCAGATCCAAGACTCAAGGTGGGCGGAGCCTCTATTTAGACAGATGGAGAGAGAGAGAGATGGGGAGGATAGATGGAGAGAGAGAGATGGAGAGGATAGGTGGAGAGAGAGAGAGATGGAGAGGATAGGTGGAGAGAGAGATGGAGAGGATAGGTGGAGAGAGAGATGGAGAGGATAGGTGGAGAGAGAGCGGAACAGGGATACAGACATGTTCATCCACAATAATAACAGCTATTATAATAGAGAGATTACAGTTTGTAGTATTTATAATAACTACTACAATAACAACACTGTAATAATAAACACAGTGATGATGATGATGATGATGATGATTATGATAAGACACAGACAGCAGACGTACTGGTGCCCTCACTGGTTTGACTCCATCCTGGGGGAAGCTTGTTAAAACTCTCCTTCCCACATAACTTTACTGCTGCAAACAGACCAGAGTGTAAAGTATGTACTTCTATTTCCAAGGAACAACAAAATCAATGAGTGATGTCATACCTCACACCAAACACAACCCTGAGGAATGTGGGTAATAACAATCAAGTTAATGACAAAGCGAGGTCACAAGGTGGAACAACCACTAGTCAGGATTTAAAGAAACATTCAACACATGTTGTTATAGAACATTCACTTTCATTCAGAGCGTGAACGCAGCACGTTTTCATCCATACGCATCAGTATGAGCTGCTTTTACTGCCTATACGTCCATGTCAGCTGTTAGCCTTCATCTGGCCTTTCAGAGCACGTCCACAACCATAGGACTCATTCATTTTGTGTATTTATGTGTCACTAAACTCCCAGGTCTTCACTTGTTATTCCTTTTAATCGCTTCATTTCTATGCTTAAAGTGACTCTTAAACAAAGCCTGGCTGCACATCTTGTTTTACTATTATTGTTCTATCTGCTAGGGAGAGTTGGAGGAGGTCATGTGATCACGCACGTCTGTTTGTTTGTTCAAAATATATCTTGGAGGATGTTTGGATCTTTGGCCGTAGAGGATTTGAGTAAATTGTGAGGATCCGGTATGAACGTGGATTCTGGATCCCTTTTTCTCTTTCTTCTACATTGCAAGATTATGTCTTATTAATATTTTTCTAACATCATGAAAAATAATAATAGAGAAATGAAAATAAAAACATACCAAGGCACAGGCAACTCATGATGTTCTACCACTGTGCATGATTAGATTCAGATCTGGATCATAATCTGGATCTGGGAGGTTAAAATGAATATTTAAAGGGGGACAGTATGTATTGGGCCTCAGTACAGTAACAGAGAGGGGTGGAGACATAGTACTGCCATCATTATGTACCTGATATGATGCAGATCCAGAGTTGTTCAAAGAGATTTCATGTACAGTACTGTGCAAAAGTCTTAGGCAGGTGTGAAGAAATGCTGCAAAGTACGAATGCTTTCAAAAATATAAAATTTAATTGTTTATTTTTATCGATTTACAAAATGCAAAGTGAGCGAACAGAAGAAAAACCTAAATCAAATCAGCATAAATTCTTTACAGCATTTCTTCACACCTGCCTAAGACTTTTGCACAGTACTGTATCTGAATGATTAGAAGTTATATGTAGGTGAAAAATCATATTTTTGTCAGTAACTCATAAACTACTGATGATAAACAAGTGATTCTGGGGGTGGGTGTCCAGGGTCAGTGTATTATGTGTTTGTTTATTTGGTGACACACCTCTGATAAACAAAGCTCCCCTACATTTTGTTTGCATGATCAATATTATCACTTTTGGTGAATTTTGCTGACTCAGCGAACATGAGGCGACACTAGTCAGTTGATGTCCATCATTTTTTTTAATGTCTGCTGTCCGTTAGCCTCATTGTAAAATTGACTTGACTTGACTTGGGACACAGCTAAAGACTTTTAAGAGCCTGCAAAGACACATTGTGTTGTACATTTAAACTGGAAATTTAGCTGTTCCCAGTTTAAATTTCCAGTTTCAGATCAGAATTCAGTCCTTAACTCTTTATTTTTACTGCCAACAAGTCACGGTGCCCTTCAGGGAACTATCAGGCACTAAAGCAGTAAATCTGGGTCTATGTGTAAAGCAACAACAACCATAAAATGAGCACAACAAGTTCCTAGTGTTGGGTGTTGCTGTTCCCACCTGTGGACAGGTAGGGGAGGCGGAGGAACAAAAGCCAACCCACATGCACATAACAGTTTACAGCTCAGCTTCGTCTTTCGTTTCTCTCCGGTCCTCGATGCGACTGTGCCAAAGTTCAGAACTCACAAATCGGGACAAAAGGAGAAAGAAGACACTGAACTAGATGTTCCCTGGCAGCTTTGTCACAGGTTGTGTTTGACCCTGAGACAAGAGAGGACAAACATCTGAGACCATTCAACAGGGCAGAGCAGCAGGCTGTGAGTATAACACACGGATTTATCAAGAATCAATGATTAATTAAAGGAACAGTCAGTGTTCTCCTGCACTAGTTCATTACGAGGTTAACCTTCAGCTTTGTCATTGCGCAAACCATGACAGGTAAGGATCTGTGATTGCATGTTTATAGACACTGTTCATTTAATGTTATGATGCATTTTATTTGTTAAATCTGTCATTTTATTGTGTTCAATCCTCTGCTTTACTTTTGTTCCATTCACAGATCAACTTTAAAGTTTTTACTCGTTTTCACATTCTGGGTATAAAGGTACATAAACAGTATTGTACTGTACTAAAGCACAGTTTAGAAATACTGGTACTTTACTGAAGTATTAGGATTTTGTGAGAATTGATATTACATTTAAAATGTTTTATTTATCACTATTTTACAGACAGCTGTTGAAACGAGGCTTAAAATTAACAATGACATCAAAAACAGTTTTTTTTCTTTCCCTTGATGATCGATGATGTTTCTTATTGAGTTTTTCAATTGGAGTTTGCTAAACCTGTTTAATAGCATGTAAACAGACTGACTGTTATAAACGATACATTCCTTTAGGTAAAACTCACCTACAGTATAATAATATATATAATACTGCAGTTTAAAACAGCATTTTAACACTATTTTATTTCAGTATCACTCCTCACAATCTTTATTCATTCACCTGTTAATATTTACTTTTAATATGGTATATATACAACACTTTTGCTGCACTTGACATAAAGTACTGCTTCCAACAATACTGGTATTTTGTTTTTTTCCCCATTTTGCTACAGACTGACATGCACTACTTGTTTTTATTTCACTCATTTTTAACTGTAACTTTGATTTTGATGATGACATATTAATCATATTTTTGTTGTCAGCCCTTCCTTTGGCAGTGCCATACTGAAACCTCAGACGTGACTTCAGCTTTAATTGCCCCAGAGCAAAATGGTCACCAGGAAGGCGGAGGTCCAGCGGAGGATTGTGTCCAAGGATGGCCACAACAATGTGCGAATCGACAACGTGGAGGGCATGGTGAAGCTGTACCTGCATGACATTTGGACCACTGTGGTGGACATGAAGTGGCGCTACAAACTCACTCTGTTTGCCTCCACCTTCGTCATGACTTGGTTCATCTTCGGGGTGATCTTTTACTTCATTGGCATGGGCAACGGAGATTTTGAGTCTGGTTTGAGTTCCAACCACACGCCCTGTGTGATGAAAGTGGAGACACTCACTGGAGCCTTCCTGTTTTCTCTGGAGTCACAGACCACCATTGGGTATGGTTTCCGTTACATCACAGAGGAGTGTCCCCTGGCTATCTTCACTCTCGTGGCTCAGCTCGTCATCACCGGCCTGGCTGAGATCTTCGTCACTGGTGCCTTTCTAGCCAAACTGGCTCGGCCCAAGAAGCGAGCAGAGACCATCAAGTTCAGCCAGTCGGCGGTGATCTGCAGGCACCAGGGCAAGCTGGTTCTGATGGTGAGAGTGGCCAACATGAGGAAGAGCCTTCTGATCCAGTGCCAGCTGTCAGGGAAGCTCCTCCACTCCAATGTGACGGAGGAGGGTGAAAAGACACAAGTCCACCAGAGCTCTGTGGATTTCTACATGGACTCCAGTGGCGAGTGTCCTTTCCTCATCCTCCCGCTCACCTTCTACCATGTTCTGGATGAGCACAGCCCGCTGGCAGGACTGAACTCAGAAAAGCTACACAGTCGTGATTTTGAGCTGCTGGTTACGCTCAACGCCACCATGGAGTCGACTGCAGCCACGTGCCAGAGCCGCACCTCATACGTCCCTCAGGAGATCCTCTGGGGTTATGAGTTCAAACCGGTGCTGTTCAGCACCACAGGTGGGCGCTATGTGGCAGATTTCAACTTTTTCGACAAGGTACAAGTGAGCAACGATGCAGCTTTCCTCAGTAACAGCACGGAGAAGTTAAAACTGGAGGAGGACTATAAGAAAGAATAGAGGACACGTCCTTTCTACTGTATGATGTGACTGTTAGGTAAGCCTGGACCAGTATGTTAGATTCTCACATCATGACCTCTAACCTTTATTGTATAAAAAGTGATTTTATCCCATTTTTCATAAAGAAAAACCAGACAAACAAATCCTCATATTTTCCAGCGGACTGGAGGATCTGACATGAAAGAAATTTTTTTAAAATTTATTAATCAATTTGATCATTATCATTTTTATATATATTACTAATTTTTATTTAATGAAGTAGACCTGAATGCTCTTTATTATTAGGTTGATAACCTGAAATAAAATGTAATAGTCTGGGTTTCAATGGAAGGTTTTAGTATCCCAAAATAAAAAAAATATGTTTCAAGGAGTTTTATGAATGATTTATAGATATATATTTTTAGAGCCCTCCGACGGTGAACTAATAGCACTTCCATGTCTGTATATATGAAACTACAGCTAGCTTAGCTTAGCGCTGACACTGGAAAAATGTGTAAAAAGCTCATCTGTGTCAGAGGATAATAAACTCTGCCAACCAGAAACTCCGAGGTTCACCAATCACTGTTTTAAATGATTAATAATTAGTTTTCTCTGTGTTTATGGGATGAGATTTGTGACGTTGCCAGCTGTCACTTTGCTCAGTTGATAGAAGGAAGGTGGACACTTTTGACAGACGTTAAGCGAGCAATCCTCACCAGTTTCTGTTTGCGTGCTAACCTAACACATTCTGTCTTTAAGCACATCCATGTGATGTGATATTAATTGGAAATGGTAAAATTCACACTAATGCTCCCACATTTCAAAGGGTCAGCAAAAAGTCTGGTTCACCCGTCTGACTTTAATGTCTAACAGGCCTGAGCAGAAACATGGCCGACGAAAGTGAACGTTGGTTTGATTTTAAGAGATGTGTTATTATATATATTATATGTGTTATCAATATTACATGTCAAATCTTTGCTCACGTCATTTCTATTGTGGTCATTTATGCTGTAAGGCTGTCCATATAGAGCGACCAGGATTAGTTAGAAAAGGTATTTATTAACACTAACCCTGATAAATACTGTACAACACATATAACACAGAAACTCAATGGCTATTAAACTTCTCTTCTCAAGACAGTGGAGATATTCAACTGTTCCTTTAAAGTCTGTGTAAAGGAATAATAAATATTTTGTCTTGTATAAATGCATATTGCTTGATTTTTGTTGGATTAATAATTATTGAACTAATAGGATCTCTTTTCCTGGACCATAGAAGCATGTATGATTATATGTTAGTGGCTTTTACCCATCGACAGGTGCTGCTGCTTCTGTTACTGATTCTGTATGGTAAATGCTTTATTATGACAGGATTCCTGGAAACAATCATAAGCTTTCTCTTTTAATACGTCGGGTATGGTGGTTGGTTCAAAGGAGTATAATGTAAACTTTAAAGGCTAATAAAATGAATTATTTTCTTATGTGATTAAATGTTTCTTTATGTAGTAAAAATAAAAAATAAAAATATATTCTGTAACTTTTTGTGAAAACAGAAAATGAATGTTTCCCAGTGCATGCTGGGATCAGCTCCAGTTACCAGTGACCCTCTACAGGAATAAGTTCTCATAGAGAATGGATAAAACAATGAATGATGAAGCCTTTGAAGGACAGAACAGGTTCAACCACCAGCTCAGCTGTCTCATCTGTCTTTGGCTGTGAGCTTTTGTTGTGGCAACACCGTAGAGCAGCCAGTAGCTTCAACTGTTGACTATATCTGGTAAAAACAGTCATTCAATCCGAAGCACAACTGATCTTTGACTGTCAGACAAAGAGAAAACATTTTAATTACCTGGAATGGTAATTAAAACCTTAATACCTATTTTAGGTAAAAAAAAAATATTTGCAGTCCTGATGTTTGAGCATACTATAATACACCTTTTAGTCCCAAAGTGTTCCCACAGTGTTACAGCGTTATAATTTCTTTTTTGAATGTCTGCGGTTTGTTTAATGTGAGGACAGACATGCAGGAGTATTTTAAAATATACGACTTGCTGACTACTTGTGAGATTTACCGGTTGGTTCAGCAATATTATGTAAAAAAAATAAATAAATAAGAGAAAATTTTGGAAACATGTTATCCTCCTATGACGATTGTTTCGGTTTTGACTAAATCGGTTTTGATACCCAGTATAATGATGATGAGTTTAATAGCAGGTTCCATTAGGACTCTTTATTTAGTACACAAAGGTGCCACTGTTTCCTGTTGCAGCACAGATGAATTTTTTAAATGTCCATTTCTTTCAGTGTTTAAAGGATCATGAATCAAATTTAATTACCCCCATTGGATTGGAGTGGAGGCACACATCTCCAAGATCGAGAGCAAAGAAAACTAAAACTCCAGGTATCTGCATCTATCTGCCAATGAGAGTTTGAGGAGGTTATATGATCACACACAATTGTTTGATTGTCTGCAAGGTAGCTCAATAAATCGTCAACAGATTTTGATTAGATTTCATGTAGGGGCAGATCTTGGACTAAGGAGGATCTGATAACATTTTGAGGCAGATCTGGATACGGATGTGGAATCTGGATTACTCTTTAATTTTCTTCAACATTGTGAGATAGGGCCTTTTTAAACATTCAGATATCATGAAAACAACAGCAACAGCAGCAGCAGCAGTAGCAACAACAACAACAACAACAACAATAATAAGCCAATCAAAATAAAAATATACAAGGATGGACAACATGATTTTCCACCGGTATGAGCATTTGGATCTAGATCATAATCCAGATTTGCTAGATCAGAATTGGAGAGGGGAAGGGACATGGCTTATTCATTCAAATGGATTTCATGTATCTGTGAAAGGTAAGAAGTTGAATCTAGATAGATCTGGATCCATCATTACAGAAAATCATGTTTTTGCTGATAACTCATAAATTACTGATGATCACATGGAATTAGGTGGTAGTACTCATTTGGCATGAGGCAGAACTAAGTAAAGGACGTCATCAGGGTGACATCACATAGTGCTCTGCCCTGGATGCAATGATAAAACAACTGATTAGTGATAATGATCTCTGAGAGGTTTCTGGTTTGGAATTGCGGAGAGGACGCTTTAACTTTGAAGGATTTAGGCCGGAGGACTTTTCGAGGGACACATGATGACATTATGCTTTTATTCTGAAGGATTTAAACCGGACGTCGGTGTTGTTGCTTCCGGGTGGAACATAAACTAGGGAAATAGATGTAGACGAAAAGCACTTATCTTCTTAGATGTTTTTATGACAAACAGTCTTTAGTTAGTTCGTTAAATGTTAGTTTGATGGTCAGAAATGAGTGTTACTTTAGATATAAGACTGAAGAGAGCTACTAAAGTTTACCATGAAGGGGTAAGTACTTTAGCCACAGTCAGCTAACAAGCCACTTCTATAGCCTGTTAAGCTAACGTAAATGTTTTTGTCTCGGTGTTTAAATGAGCTATAACTGTATGCATAATAATTTATTTCATGAAATCATTTGTTAGCTTGGAGGCGCTGTCCTCTCGGCACATGACCAGCAGCTGATCGGCGGGGTGTCACGACAAAATCTGTCACCCTGTCTAATTCCAGGATGAACGACAGGAAAAACACTGAGGGGTTGACCAACTTCAAGGCTACTAGTCAAGACTATAACAACTATCAAGAATATATATTTAAAAGTATGAATGAATCCAGTATCGATTTGAAGATAGTATCAACCCCCACCTCGTCACTCGCTGTTCTCTGGTGCATTTATGAGATATTTTGGATAGATACACTCAAGGAATTTAAAAGGAACCCTCATTTTTGGCCCAGTTTTTGGCCCGCCTGCTGCACCACAAAAACGGGTTCCCACAATAGACCTGTACATGTCAAAATAAATCCATGATGGCTTCCACTGCTGTGCTGATAAGATGCCATTACCTGGTTCATGTGAGTTTCTGGAGGAGATGCCATCTCAACAATCCACACCCCGACCTGAACCCCCGTGGGTTCAATCCACACCCCCGAATGTGACAGCGTTAACATCCTCCACAGACTCAGCAGCAGCTCTGACTGAAGAGGATGACATCATCAGGAGGTTATGCCAGTCCATGAGGAGGAGGATTACTGCTGTAATCAATACTGATGCGGGACACACTGTTTACTGATTGTGTAAAATTTTGTATGCTACAGAAATTTATGGTGCTTATGTTTTTGGCGTTGTTTTTGTCTCGCCTGTTTGTTTTTGTTATTGATTGAGTTTAAGATATTAAATGTTGACTATTGGCTATGGGCATCTTCCTAACACTGAAGTCAGTGGTCAGGCCCTCAGCTCTGTGCTGTGTGTGCAGGAAACGGTGGCTGGCGTCATCCTGCTGGTGTGTAGGGAGGCGCTGCAGCACCATGGCATCTCCCTGAACATGGAGGGGCTGGTGAACCTGCAGCTGAGCTCCAAGAGTGTCGGTGTCTTCGAGGCTTTCTACAACTCAGTCAAGGTGAACTACGACCCACGAGGAGTTGAATACTTAAACCGTCAGTCAGAAGGTCTGCAGTTTAAATTAATTCCTCCCTAATGATTAACTCAAGCTTCACTGATCTTCACAGAGACATTAGATTATCAGCATAAAGACTAACTTTCAATTCTCTCTCATCATTTTAGAAAAGTATTTGCGTTTTTGTCAAACAAAAGATATTTGATTTGAGCTCTAGAGGTGATGCACTTGAGCCTAAACAATCAATTCATTAATCGGAAACAAGTAACATTTATTGCTTATGAAAATAAAACAACACACACAGAGAAGAATGTGAATATAAGGGTAGTAACTACCTTCTTACCTGCCTCGTGTTGCAGCCCATCCAGCTGATCAGCTGTAACATCGAGGTGGCCAAAGCTGGTAAAGTCCCAGCAGGCAAGACTGAGATTCCCTTTGAGTTCCCTCTGAACACTAAAGGCAACAAGGTGCTCTACGAGACGTACCACGGCGTCTTCGTCAACATTCAGGTGAGCACAGAGGGACAGGGTGATAATTATTGTGTTTCTCCTTTTACTCCACCCGCTGCTCTATTAGTTTCACTCCTTTTACTTTTTAATCTTTAACGAGGGAGTGGTCATTTTGGATTAGTTGAATAAAGGCATTGTGTTTATTTCTCTAAAAAAATGTTCAGACTCAAGACTAGTCACAATAATCAGTTTACATCATAGATATAGAATAGAATACTATAAATATGCATGACAAAACACAAAACATGTACTGTAATTAGAGAATCACATCACTTTTCACCTTTAACATTTAAAATCTATACGTGGAACACAAAACTTCCACCACTTGATGCGCTTTCTCGGAGGAGATGCAGCAACTAAAACTGCCCCCCATGCAAGTGAACTACTTATGTAATATTAATAGAAAAGGGAAAAGGCAGGAAGCTTAAAGCTCATAACATAAATCTATTCATCAGTAGACTTTCTCCAAAATGTCAGGAATGAACCTCCATTAAAAAAAACAAAAATCTCATTCACATAAAGTTAAGGTTGGAGTCATTGTGGTAAAATACATTTGAAGTCATTCCTCCTCTATTTCCTCCTCAGTACACCCTCCGCTGTGACCTGAAGCGCTCCCTGCTGGCCAAAGACCTGAGCAGGAACTGTGAGTTCATAGTGCACTGTCAGGTGAGTAGAACATTATTATTATATCGATGAACTAATGTGATGCTGTAAATATGACAGTACTGATGTGATGCTGTAAATAGGTTGGCTCAAAGCTGATTGTTGTGTCCCTGTGCTCCTGCATCTTATAAGGACCTGTCAGATTGAGGACATTCATCTAGTTAACTGTGTTGTTCTCACCTCCTCTGAGATTTTTGTAAAGGTTAATGTAGCTTTCTTCTTCTCACCATAAAGTTCTGTGTAGGGCTGCAGGATTATTGCCTTATGACAAAATCTAGGGATTTTCACCAGATGAATTGAATAGGTCTGTTTGGAAAGAATGAATCAGTCTTGTAGCTGGTTTAACTCTTTTAAATGAACATGTAAATGTCAAGTAATAAAAATAAGTTTACTTTGTATCACTTAAAATGAAAGTTGTATCAGGGTGTGTTTGAGTCATTTTGTGGAGATCTCTTTAAACTTGATGTATTTGCTGCGTTGAAATGTGTGTACTCTTTAATTTCCAGCCACAGAAATCTAAAGTTGTCCCCACTCCGGTCAACTTCACCATGACTCCAGACACCCTGCAGAACATCCGCGAGGTGAGAAATGTCCTTTATTTGCTTGTTTTTGTCGTACTTAACGCCGCTCTGACAGCAGGAACTGGTTTTACGTCTACAGAGGAGCACTCTGCCAAAGTTTCTAATCAGCGGCCATTTAGACGCCACCAACTGTGTGATCAGCCAGCCGCTGACTGGAGAGTTGGTGGTGGAGAACTCGGACGTTCCCATCAAGAGTATTGAGCTGCAGCTGGTGCGAGTGGAGACCTGTGGTAAGTACATGCTTCCAGATGATTGGCTGAACCGTTGTGAGTCGCTGATTTTCTGAACGTCCGCTTTGTGTTCAGGTTGTGCTGAAGGTTACGCCAGAGATGCCACAGAGATCCAGAACATCCAGATAGCTGAAGGCAACGTCTGCCACAGCCTCGCTATTCCCATCTACATGGTGTTCCCCCGTCTGTTCACCTGCCCCACACTGGAGACCACCAACTTCAAAGTGGGTCAGTAAAGCCCTCCAGTCGCCATTACATTCTTACACAATTTAGGTTTAGGAATATCACAGACCAAACATGTCAGTTGATCAATTCATTGTTTGGTTTTGGTCTTTTACTAGGATTTGTTCACACTAAGTGTGAAGTAAACTATAGACTAAAAACACTATATATCAACAAATGTATCTATTAAATATGTCATTTCAACAAAGGATTTTTTGGAGGACTTTTTGAGGAAATACTCATACTATATTTTCATCATTAGACATTTAGAGTAATTACTTTCTTGCAGAGGGTGTTAAATATTCTTGAGATTAAGCAGATTCTGTTAGCACTGGACAGAGCCAAGCTAATATTTCCCTTTCATTCTTTGTGCTAACAGGCTGCTGGCTGTAGCTTCATATATGCTATTTAACTCCCTGCAAGACAGTAAATATTAAGTTTATGTCTGGAATCAACCTTTAAAAAAAACTAATCAGTGCTTCTTGTGATGTGACGATGTTTGTTCCTTTTTCTTTCTTTTTTTAGAGTTTGAAGTCAATCTTGTCATCGTGCTTCATGACGATCATCTGATCACAGAGAACTTCCCTCTGAAGCTGTGCAGAGTCTGAACTTCACATCAGCACTGACAGAAGTTTACCTGTGATGCTCCTACATCAGTGTGGATTTTCAAACCAGAGGACATGATCCTACATGTGCCGGTTTCCTGTGGACATTAGAACTCATCCTCTATATAAAACTAAATTTACAATGTTAACCTGCAGTGACTCTAGGAGACTATTGGATGGAACATAAGCCTAATGTTGTAATAAATATAGATGCATATGACCCAGAGGGTTGAAATAGATCATTTCTTTGTGATCTTTTGTAATATATCTTTCTAATAAATGTAATTTTTTTTAAGTAAACATTTTTGTAGATGTGTGAAGTTATATCTGATTTAAGACTTTGCATTACTTTGCAGGATTTCTAGTACAAATATTACACACTTCTATGATGTGATTGACTGTCATAAGTATTACAAAAAAATCTACTTAATACTATAAATATCACTTATGGATCGTAGTACTCCTATTAAACAGTCACAAGGTCCACTTTAAAGCTTTTTGTTTTAAAGAGAAACAACTTAAGTCCATTTCCAACTTAACCTGGGAATTAATTTTTGTTTCTTAAAGGAATAGTTTGACTTATTGGATAAAACTCTTGTTTTCTGAGACTTAAATGAGAAGATTGGGACCGCTTTCATGTCTGTACATTAATGTAAGGCTAGAACCAGCAGCCTGTGAGCTTAGCATGAAGACTAAGCAAGGAGAAACCAATAGCCCATCTGTCCAAAAGTTTTAAAAAAACAAACAATTTAAGCACTAATTAGCACATTTATCTAGTTTTAATTTGTACAAAAACCAAAGTGTAAAAGCAAAATGTTTTCAGGTTTTGTGGCAGTTGTTGTTGCCAAGGAGGCTCCAGGAAGAGGCTGCATAGAAGAGTGTGTGACCATGTGTAGATTGTATGCAGCCGTACATTAAGAAGAAATGTGTGCATTTAACGGCACTTAAGAGAAGAGCAGTGCTGTCAGAGATGACTCATTTCCAAACTTGTGACCATCTGAGATTCTGAGATGTGACAGAAGAACATCCAACAGAGACAAATTCAAACAAGACATTTTTATTCAAATAAGGGTAATAATCCAAAACTTAACTTTACACCGTTTTAGATTTTAATAAAACAAATGGTTAAAAAAAACAGGTAAAAGCAAATGTGGGTGATTAAACAGGAGCAGGGTGACGAACTCACAGGGCTTTGCGTCTCCTCCCAAGCAGCACAGGGAAGTCTTCATTCAACAATGTGTGATTTCTGCAGGTGGGGCAGGTGGTTTTCTCCTTCAGCCACGACTTTATACACTGAACACAAACAGAACAGAGGCTGAACATTAGGAGGAACAGCAGGAGGAACAGGATGACACCTTGTTTCACTGACAGATGGAGGTAATGCAGAGCTGGCTTAAATGTTAGAGTTGTGGTTTTGACATCTATGTTTGTGCTGCAAATGTAACAAATTGCTTCCTCCAAGTTATTGGGCTCTCCTTTTTCTCTATGGTGAGGCGTTCGGCTTTACTACCAAATGATCCATGATGTTCACGTCCAATAGATGCTCATTGAGAAGTCGAGCACCTTGAGAAAACGACTGGTGATGCTAAAGGCTAATTTAATTCTCCACTCTCTTCTCTTCACTTCTCTACTAGCAGTGTAAGAGCATCAACATGGCTTTTTTAATGAGCGTCAGTCAAACATCACACAGTGAAAAATGATGTTGAAATAGAGATGGAGGTCTGACATTTCTGTGTATCCAGCGGTTTTTATACAGATAAATGTTAGGAATTCTAAAGAAGAAGAAGAATCAGCTTTATTGGTCACATACATTTATAAACAGTGCAATGTAGCCAAACTGGTTCTCTGCATTTGACCCATCCCTGAGGACCAATGGGCAGCACTAATGACACCCAGGGAGCAAATTGCTCAAGGACACTTCGACATGTGGGCTGGGGGATCGAACCACTGACCTGATAAGTGGAAGACCACTCTTACTTACCATCTAAGCCATAATTACTATTATATAATAGTAATTACTTCAAATAAAGGTGATTATGTAATAATTGTGAGTGGCCTAACTCCCACATTCCTACCACAGACATGCCCCTGAACAAGGCCCTTAAAGGCACAGTTCACCCAAAAATTAAATGTCACTCTTAATTAAGTCATCGTGCCGATGGAGTCAGGTGAAGTTACTTAGTCACACAAAACATTTCTGGAGCTTCTTCACTAGTTTAGAAGAATGCTGCAATGCCGAAGCTACAGAAATGTTTTGTGGACTAAGACTTTCCATCAGCATGGAGTGAGTAAAAAAATAACTGAATTTCATTTCTGGGTGAACCCTGACTGCTCCAGTGGAGCTGGTTGTTGGCCAGCAGATCACAAACTGTGACGAACGCTATCGGGACATTCTTGCAACACCCTGAATAAATTTAGAGATTAAAGGAAGTGCAAAGCAGCAAAACATGCACCAACATAGAAAAAAAAAAAAGACAGCTAGAAAACATGGTTACCTCATGCTTGATTGAAAATGCTGTAAATCATCTTTGGAAATGTTTTATAAGAAAGGAAATGGATTGACCACATTGAGGAGGCAATCAGTGCAACATCACTGCTCTCCAGATTCAGGTTGGGGCTTTTTAAGATGATTGAGAATGCAACTTAAAACCAGTCTAAGAATGACAGACAGTAGGGACAATAAACATGGAGTGGAGTAGTAGTAGTAGTATACAGAGTAGTATACCCTGTGTCTGGTAACTGAACCAACCACTGACGTGTTTTCAGCAGATAAAATGATCAATTAGTGTTTTACTTTAATTTACATTTCTTGAATTTATGAATGCTTTTGAATGACTTTTTAATTTTTTTGTGTGTTTCACTGAGAAAACCAGGCAAACCAGAAACCGCTCACCTTTTTGTGGAAGCTGTGTCTGCACTTCAGCACAAAGATGTCTTCTGGACTCATGTCATCGTGGCAGATGATGCACGGATCGTTGACATTCAGCTGCAATCAGGACAAAAACACAAGAGTCAGGTCCAAACTGGACACTGTTGTCTTGCTGCCTCTGGGCTGGCAGTGGAGGTGGTAACAGTAGGAACGACAGTCTGTACGAAAAGAAGCATGGCGGTACGACAGGACGGGGGTGTGACGTCATGGATTACATATGCGACCTACAACTGGGAGATTTAAAAAGCAGCTAGCAGCAGGTAGCAACTAATTCACAGAGAATAAATCATCCATGACGTCTTCAAATTAAGGAAACGGCACGGGATACGAGGACGAGATCAACTACCATGTAGCAGGAAGTGAATGATTGTTGACATGTTTTAATGTTTTCAAAGCGCTGCTTGATGCATATTTATATTGTCACAACAGACACTGCAACGTTGGTTTGTTCAGTGTAAAACTAAATTGTCGTAGAGAAGGCTCTAGTGAGCGATCTCTGTATAAAAAAGTCACATAAATAAATAAACTGAAAAGCAATGACATTCCAACACTCGGTCCTAATGCAGGTTGATGTTTGTCCTCAAATCAAAGCACACTGAGACACAACTGATGGCCCAAAGATGCACATCAGCAGCAAGGTTTTAGTTTCTTTCTTTCTTCCCCATAAAATCTAGGATGCAACATTTCAGCTGCTTCATGTCAAAATGGGACTAATGTCGGTGTAGTTCATAGTAATCAATGACTTACTGCGATTGACTGTGTGGCTTTCTGAGGCTCGGGGATATGCCAGGCCGAGACGACCGTAGGGGGGTTGTCACACTGAGATGGACTCCCTCGTCCAATGCCGTTCGATTTGGCCGATTCAAGCTTCTCCTAGAACGGTAAAAAAAAAGAAAGAATATCAAGCGATGCTTCTTCAGGTGACTAATGAGTGAGCTGTCAACAGTAGAGGTTCTTCTCAACAGTAGAGGTCAAACTACAGCAGCAAAATTCTGCATCAGTCCAAATACAAGTTACAGAATATTTATCCTTCTCCTAAAATCACTTTATTTACTGTTTACACCTCGTGTGTATTTACCAAAATCATATTTTTTACTTTGTTCTTATTCACTATTCCCTGCTTTAATTGTCATTTAATCTGTTCTACGGTCTCTTTTTGACACGATACAAGCAGACTTTTTTATGAGTGTTGCTAAGCTAGCGAGTTTCTTGAAGCCTGTTTGTATTTTTTTTTTTAAACCAACACAGGTTTATGACAAATATCTTTGAAAAAAAAGCTGTTGGAAATGGTTTACTCTGTTCAGTGGGGTCTGGTGGAGTCCTTTTGTGTGGGTTGGGGTTTCTGGTCTGTGTGCCTATATCTCAAAGCAGATCCTACTCCCTACCTGATGGTTGAGGATCAGCTGGGCCACTTTGCCCACCATATCCGTTAACACCATGCTGCTCAGGCTTCCTCCGCTGGATGAACGCAGCTGCTGAACAAACCTCATCAATTCTGACCTGAACAAACACAAAAGACAGAAAATTTGTTTTATTGCTAACATTTGTCCTGAGTGTCAATAAAACCCCTTTCACACAGAAAACCACCGCAACACCCACCAACATCTGGATTTTGTCATCAGTGGGAAAGGGTACAATTGGGTACAATGATTTCCTTCTTCTCTGTATTAGCTGGTAACTGCTACAAGCTGCTTTTAAAGTCTTCCAGTTTGGGCTGTACACATAATACGTCATCAAAACGCCACAGCCCCGCCCTGCCTCTCCGCCTACTGTTTACACAGATATGTGATTTGGTTACTAACTCTAGTGCCATTTCAGAAGTGGAACAAAACAGACGCCTTGATTGCGTTTATAAAGAATGTTGGAGTAGAATAAAGGCGCACCAGTCCGGTCTTGAAGAGGCCGTGTAAACGGGCTACAGTGACGGAAGCATGACACCCACTGGACTTGGTTGGTTTTGATTCTTTTCCAGTGCGAATGGCGTTCGTGAATGGTGCAACGTAAATGATAGAATCTTGCTTCGTTGAAAATGTGTTGAGATTCTCCAGAAGTCTGGACGTCAGTAGGACGTTGATGCAGGAGTGGAGGACAAGCTTCTCATAGCTCTGTACTGTATGTGGACACCCAGAGCTGTCTGTGTGCCTCCAGATTACGTTGTGATCCAAGACAGGACGACGTTTGGTTTTTATTATACCTTCAATAAGCTAATACTGGCTCATTTTACTGCAGTAGAAATGACTTAAAACTGAAACTCATAGCGGACCAGAACTACCAAGGAAACAGACATTAGTCTGTCAACAATCAACAAGGATAAACATGAACCTTTTAAAAATATCCACATCCAGTCAAAGCATAACTTCATCACCAGTGGTCCAGTGTTACCTGGGGTAGTCTGGGAACATGGTGGCTAGTTGCTCCATGGCTTTGTTGAACATAGTGCTGCGTGGGGGCTCCAGGGTCCTGGTCGGAGGTTTGTGTTGCGTCTGAGACAGAGCGGCTGAAGTCTCAGCTGCAGAAGAGCTGTGGGAGGCTGGAGACGGAGGAACCACCTCTTTGGCTGCCCCGAACAGCTGCAACATTAACAGAAGCCAGAAGAGAGTTTACATTTATATTTATGGACATTTCATTCATCAGTGTTTTTAATCTAATCATGTATTTGTATCTATTCTGTTATATCCGTTAGGAATCTTGACCTTCACATTTGGGATCAAGTCTCAAAAGGAACCATCGGAAAAAACTAAATAGCAGCCCTCAGTAGCTGTTTTAATTGAATTAAACCCTAATCCAAATTCCAAAAAGACGTGCACCATAAAACAGGATACAATGGCTGCTGCCAGGGGCAAACTCACTCTGCCCCCTTTATCAAGATCAACTCCACAATTCAGTGGTTCCTTCTGTTAAATTTGCCCGACTCCTCTACAAAGTTTTATCACAAAAAAAAAAAAAAAAAAATCATGGATCCCCTTTATCCAGATCCAACGTTAAAATTCCCTCCCACCAAAGTCCAGAATAATGTCGTCATACTTCAAAGCAATGAAACAGAAAGCAGCTGTTCTTTAATAAACTATCAGATGCTCTACTGCTTTGGTTGACATGTCTTACTGCTGCTGCGCCTTCAGGCTGGCTGTCGATGGTGACTGAAGGCAATGCACTGACTCTGGTGCCGTTCTTCACTTGGTCCATCTGCTCCTGGTACTGTATCTGTAGGACATGGAGACAGGATTAATACACATTACAATCACTGATCAGTCCTGACACCAACATTAAAAATCAATTATCAACTAGCCTGTTTCCACTTGTTAAACATCATCAACTCACAGCTGCAAGAAACAAAACATGTCCTGACCCCAAACATATGGAGAAGACAGACATGTTTGTATCGTCATTGTTAGCGTTTAGCTCACAGAGCAGCTAGGATGGCTTTAATCTTGTGTTCTTTAATACATCCTTTAAACATGATATACAGGGGTGCACATATTTTTATTCTGGTTCTCAAATGATCATCTGAAGGTGTTGCTTGGTGCTCATTTTTTACGCTGCATGAAGCAGACATGTTTTAGGTCAGGGGTTCCCAAACTGTTCACCCCCTGACCCCCCCCCCCACACACATATTTGTATTTGCATGGCTTTCCTTTGAATAAATAAAATCATAAAAAGCCTCTCTTCATCACTTTGATGAAGCATCCATGTACCTCTGCGGTGGAGATCTTCTTTTCTACTTCTTGGACGCTGGCTCTCCAGGTGCTTCTGAATGTTTCCAGGTCTGGGTTTGGGTGTCTGGAGAGGATGAAGGACATCAGATATAAATCCGACACAGACTGGTCTCTCTGATTCAGGCTGTGATTTCACTCCTCTTACCTGTGCGCTGCTTCGTCCAGTTTGGTCAGCAAAGCCTTTGCGTTGGCCAGCTCTCTGTAGAGGCCATATAAACCCTGATCCCGACTACTTTCCACTACGGACAACTGGAGGAGCAAAACAAGGCTGAAGTTGACAAGCAGTGACAGCTGTAATGTGTCCTCAGAAAGGTTCAGAAGAGGAGGAACACGAGCTAATTTTAATGACTGAAAGCATATGATGGCTCGAGGGGAACACTGAAATGTGTCTGACTAGGACCTACCTGAGCTGTGTGAGACCTCCTGGTAGCTGAGCTGAGCGAAGCTTTACAGCGCTCGAGTTCATCCTCCAGACTCATTTTCTCAGCTGCTGACTGATTGCTGAAAGCACAAGAAGAAAGGAGTGATGGAAAAGTACTGGGAGGCATTTTGGTTCATGCTTCACGATCACCTGTTGCTCAGCACCGACCTCAACTCCAGGAAATCGCTCAACTTCGCGTCATAGCTGGCTCTCTTCTCTCGGACATTTCGGTTGAGACTGTGCATGGAAATAGATACAATCATCAGCAATAAATAATCAATTGATGTAGTTTTCTTCGTGCATACAGAGACATGCTGAGACTGTAATCAATTAAGAGCAACATGTGACAATATGTACAAACACCTCTACAGAGGATATGCTCTTTCCCAATGGAACACACCCTTCAGTTGGAATGAGAGGCAAAACATCCTGCAACATGGCTACCTTTAGCAGGGAAACTACAAAACTGGAAGTAAAGCAAACTGTTATCTTCTAAAATTAAAGGCGGTTGGACTTGACAGTGATCCTTACAACATACCAGTGGTCCACGGACATTAACATGTGGCCAGGAATCGGGTTTCCTGACATTTACATGGATCTGATTTCGATGACAAACAAAGCCTGAAGGCTTTGAAGCAAAAGACTTTATGCTTGGTCGTACTTCGAGGAGGGATTCGCTGGTGAAACTTAAGTCACAAGGACAATAATGGGTATTGTGGTTCTATGTGGACAGGTTTGTACAGACACCGATCCACATTTCAGTGTTGGGTTCCAGATGTCTCTATTAATTACAACGATCCATTTGCTTCTCTTTTGTTTAGGTTTCAGCTGTCTGTAAAAGCACAGAAACCGATCTCTAGTTGAACCTATTGTACAACCGGTTGGACAAATTTCTTTCCCATTTTTGGTGTGCCGTTTGTGCTTTTGTTCAAGCGGAATGGTAACGCACCCACTCCCTGGTTGTAATTGCAATGACTTCTGCCTACTGTGACGTCATGAGCAAACCCTCTATACAAAGTGAAAGAGATCATTTGATCCATGTTCAGATGCTTAAATCAACAGATGCAGGATGCATGCAGGAACTACAACGATGGTCCAGGTGATTGGCCTCAGTCCTACCTCCCCTGGTCCTCCACCAAATCTTCTATCTCCACCTTGAGAGACCTCAAAACTTCTTGGTTGACTTTCTTCTCCTTCTGGTCCTTCTTCACCTCCTCCTCCAGCTTCTGCTGGAACAATGCTAGCTCCTTATTGGTAACCTTGACGAGAGAAATCAATAATTTGTCCTTTAGTTATTCAGCTCATCACTTGTAAATTCACTGTAGCTACAGCTGGTTATGGACCTACTTGTATATTGGCAGTTATCTTCTGTATGTCTTCCTCAACGACAGCGAGGTTTTCTTTGTGCCCGTCGTTGACTTTGTCACAGCCATTTGACATTTCCTCGATCTGCTTCTCCAACTCCTTGATGCTCTTTTGCTTTTTGTTGATATCACCCTGGAGAAATAAAGAAGACCAAAAAAGGTCAGGAGCAAAAAAAACCTAGGAAAAAGACAGCAATCAAAGAGCTAGACTGACAAATCAGTCAGGATGATTCTGGTCGATGTTACAGCGTCACATCTTTATGATTTATTGCAGATTTCACCAACAGCAGCATTAAAATGTATTACAAACCAGTTAAAGCCTGAACCACCTACTTATAATTTGTGAACTCAAAGGATTTGGTATATTTATTTGATGGCGCAGAACCTATTCTCTGAGGTTATAAAAGAAGAAATGTGATAGAAGATGGAGTCCTATAATGGGTTTGTTAATACAGTGATAACCCCGACTATGTAGATAGGCTCTTTAATTCAGGACAATTGTCATGAGATTTTAGAAACTCAAAATCAGTTTCAAAATTCCAGTAACGGTCAGTCTTTACAGGTGATTCATGAAGCTTTAAGAAACTCACCAGGCAGCTCTCGAAGCGCTCCAGAGTCTCAGTATTCACCGCTACACTCCTCAGGTTCTCCTGACACGTCTAAGAGAACATAAACAGAGTCAAACTTACACACAATTCAGTCTGCATACATTTACATGTTCCATCTATTTGGTGAAATGCTGGATTAACCTGGACGGCTGCATGTTTCATCACAATGCTTTCCTCAGTGGTCACTGAAGCAACACTGGAGAACGATGGAACATTTTCTGACACTTCACCATCAACATCACTGGTATAGAGATCCAGCTCCGTGTAGCTGTTACTTGAAAAGTATGGGACTTGTTGTGGACTGTCACCACTTGCCAAATGTGAAAAAGGACCATCCATTGTGGCTCCACTTGCTGACATGGCAGTTGAAAAAGTAGCCACGTAGCTTGTGAAAGCAGGGACATAAAAATCAGGGGCTGGTGAGTATGTGTTAGGATTCTCTATTGCATCCAGTTCGTCCAGGCAATCCAGTCTGTCTCCATATCCAGCCTGCTGCAGCGTAACAGCATGCTTAGCCAGGGCGATAGACCTCCCCATTTTTATGAAGCGAAGAGACTCCAGCAGGAAGGGCTCAAAGCCGCCCGCTTCTTGGATCTTCTGCTGAGCGTCAGGAGGAAAATATTTCAGTTCTCCAACCAGAAGAGGGTCCTCGGCAGCCAAAGGACCACACTCCTCCAAGATCTGTGCAAAGTAGCTGCAAAAGAGACAAATTTGCACGAAAAATAAAATTACTGTTGCCAGACTATTCAGAGTTGTAAAATCCTGTCTCCTGGCATCATGCACCACTGTGCAGTATTTCAGCATCTTGATGATGTATCAAATTGGATTATCTCACATGCATCTGAAGCGAAAAGTGTCCTCCAACAAAGCCCCTTTGGGTCTTTTAAATTTTCTGAATCATCTGAGTGGCTGCTGAGAGGAACACCTTGGATTAGGTTAACCTTGCATGTCAAGTGCAGTGGCCTCATCCCATTTTACCTAACCATTCTCAGTCACTCTGACAAAAAGAAGTCTGTCACAAGATACAGATTTGCTAATTAATATAGAAGTTAGACAAAAATCAAAGACTTCCTCAACACACACTTTAGGACCAATAAAGACCAGTGTGTATGAATTAGAGGAAAATATTGGCAGAAATAGAATAAAATGTCCAGAATTATATTTTTATTAGTGCATAATCATGTGAAACTAAGAAATGTGCTTTTATGTTACCTCAGGATGAGCCTTACTAAACTCAACAATTTAAAAAATGAACCCATGGTTGAATCATTTCACTTACTCATACAAACTTTCTTTTGTTGGGTCAGGATTGTTGTCCAAAAACATTTTATAGTTACAGCTGTGTCTGGTCTGGTTGTACTGCTCTTCAAATTGGGCCACTTGGTCTCGAAGGTGACTGGGTACACTGAACGGATCAGCACGGTGAAGGAATGATCTGTTGACACGAAACCTCAACGTTATAAACACTTATAATTACAGTAACAACCTGAAGGGCAGTCAGCAGAGCGCATACTTCAGCCAAGGCCCCTCAGTTCCTTTTAATTCAATTAAAACCTAATCCAAATTGTAACAAGACATGTGCCACATAATGGCTGCCCTCAGGTTCTCACAATGTGGAAAAAGTAGCCTCTTTGGTAGAGGTAATGAAAAGCTCTGTCTGTGTGGATGATGCAACTTACAAAGAGTCATCTTCAAAAGAGTCTGGGTCCCATTCATCTCTTTGAGTTAGATCTCTAAACCCAGACCAATTAACACCCTGAAAGGAAGGTAAGAGGGAGACCTTCAGAGTGATCCTCGATGAACATAAGATCTGTACGAGCATCAACTACCAAACAGATGTCTGACCTTTTTCGATTTCTTTTTCCGGGCTCGACTCTTCATAGGAGAATTCTGAAATGAGAACGAATTGAAAAAAACATTAAGTGAAAAATGAACGTTTGAACTCAAGTTTAATTAAATCTGCTCATTGAATATTAAGAGAGATCAGGCAGAATCACCAAGTTATTATAAAGTCATCGTTCAACATAGGAATAACAGATTATTACTTGTTTCTCATTGCCGTTAATGATAACCAATAATTTCACATTTTTGTGTTTTAAAAAGAATTTAATAAACTGTAGTTTATGAACATCCGGGGGAATGAAAGGCTAAGATATAGTCAGGATGGATATATGATTTAATATTCCATAGCTCCATCATTGGGCTGATCTTTCAAGGATTATATTATATAAAACATGGTTGAACATTTGACCATTTTCAAAACTTGGTCATATTAACTGTACAGACCCGACGCTGGTATCGATCTTCACATCTGACTCTCATCAAGGAAGCATGTTTGACAAAATGTCAAACTTGTCCTTCAAGTTTAGTTTATGTGGCAACCAGTTTTAATGCAGTGAATTATCAACCCAGGGAAAAAAAATGCTATTAAATTTCTTAAGACTTACATTTTGATTTTCATCAGACTTTTTTAAGACTGAACAATGTCCATCTGAAAAACAAAGAAAAGGAATTTTAGTGATGCGGAAACAAAAAACAGAAACAAATGAAAAAAAGTTCAAATTGAATGTTAGCAAAGTTAAAGATACGTACCCATCATATCAAAATATTCATCCAGTATAGTGTGACAGGAGTCATAGTCATCTCTATGCTCCTCCAGAGCCCAGATAAAGAGTCTCATGTCATGGGGTGGGGCCTGTTTCAGGTATCTAGTCACAGGCAGGCCAACGCTTGAAAAAAGCTCTGGTCTATTACCGAGCTTTTCTACAATCGCTTCCTGCAGTGGACTAAAGTTCAGCACAACAGTCAGGTCCAGCTGCTCCAAGTGTCCAGAGTAACGCTCAATGAAGGATTGGGCAGCATTAAGACCTAAAGAAAGCAGCAAGACAGTCAGATGTAACAACCTTTACAGGTTTGTGTTGCTTTGCTTCAGGTCATCACTGAAGTGAACTTCAAGGAGACCAAGTTGTGCAATTTTGATATATTTTGACCAAACTGCCCATTTAACTCAAGATTCATTCAACATAATCACTTACAATGAGCTGAGTTTTACACCTGAGTTTAGTGTCGCACATTATTTCAGTTGTTGCACACACAAAAAAAATCACCTAAACTCTGAGGACACACATATATTCCAGAAAGAAAGAAATGCTGACCTGCGTTGTTGAGCTGGCAGGCCCAGTTGTAGAGTTTAGGATTTATATCCAGACAGCTACTGAGTAACTGGACGAGAACACGAGCCCAAACCCGGTTCTTCCTCTCCAGGAGTAGTTCAACAACCTGACCTACAGTGGCCAGCTGCTCCTTCTCCCAGTACAGTATCTTCACAGCTAGCTGGTTCCCCTTCAACGAGTCCAGTTCCACCCAGGGCTTCAGACTGCTGGCCAGGGCTGACACATGGAGGTCCTTCTCCTCTCTCAACAGCTCCATGTTCTGGTTTATCTGCAGAAGAACTCGATCCGTGTACAGCAGCCATGCTGAAAACATGCAGAAACATGATTCATCAACACTAAAACAAAGTTAACATACAGCTCGAGTTTTTTTTTTTTTATATAACTAAGATCAAAGATATGTTTTGGAAAAGAAGAGTAGATGCATGGATGTCACAGCTAGCTTCTCCAGCCTGTTAACAAGATTGAGCTCCTCAATTAGAAAAATTACCTTCAATATGAGAGCAGTCAGAAACAGATGTGTTGTGTAATTGTGACAATGTTAGAAGCAGTACCTTTCTGTTGAGTCTGAGTCACAGAATCTTCTTTCTGCTGCAGAATCTCATCGTTAGTCTGCTTTTCTTGAAACGCGCGCCTCCTCTGCTTCCTCTTGAGCCGGTACATTTCTTTTGATTTTAAATTTTTCAGACTAAAAAATAAAAAAGGACAAAGGAAATTATTTAGAAACCAAGTTAAAGTGCTGTAGCATCGAAATAGTATTATTTTTTGAAAACCTTGGTCAGATTAGCTTTTTCCTTTCTAACAAAGCTTTTCCAAAACAAATACACATGGATTATTCACCAACTATATTTAAGGCAAATTATTTTATCGTGATTCAACTTGTAGCATCACCTCATTTGAATCATGAATGTCTCGCTGTCCCCTATAAGCAACGTGTTCATTTTTTAAAAAAAGTTACTGGTTAACAGCCCACAAAGCATTGCAACTACAGTGAGTCACAAGCATTATTTGTATCTGACCACAGACTCACCTTGTGCATTTCTCATTCACTTTTGGCTTCTTTGGAATCTGCCACTTAGGGATGGCTGCTTCAAACTAACGGGGGGAAAAAATTTGGGTCAACACTGATCCTGTGGTTCATGAGAACAGTGACTCGAAAGGCTCACTTCATCTGCAGAGACCATACCTACCTTACATTTCACCAGGCCTGTGGGACCAAAGATTTTGATACTACAGATTTGTCCAACACAGTCCGGAGTCAAACAAGGCTCTTGCAGGAAATCCTGTTACACAAAAACAATGCAGTAAAGACGTTAGCAAAGGAAACACCTAGCCTAGCGTTTGAGAAATACTGCAATAAAATCTAAACAAACCTTTTCATTTTTTTCAGAGAGGGATGTTGCCTTGAGGGTCTTCCAACACATCATGTGGTACTCAACAACACAGCTCTGACAGCAGCATATCTGAATGAAACCCTACATAAAGATGCACAAACACTTACAATTCATCAGGGCTTTAAAAACACCGAGCAACAATAGAAACGCATAGCTTTAAAAACCTAATATTTTCCTTTCACTAGCCCTAATCTAACTTGTAAACACTAAGGCAACAACCAATAATTTGCACAAAAATCATTTTTCTGTATGGCTAAAGGGTGATTAAAGCTGTGTGAACCATAATTCGCCTTTGATATTTAATATGAACTGGACTGCATGACATCAAAAAAATGTGAGTTTCTATTGTTGCTCAGCATATTTGATTTAAAAAACTGCCTTGCTATTTTCAATGCTGTCATTTACCTTAAAATCTGGATCTGTGAAGTAGATTTCAGCTTTCAAATGTCCATGGCACTTCTCAAGTCGACAGATAGCATCAGGAATAGGAGGAAATTTGCAGAACTCTATAGCACTTTCCAAGATTTCCTAAAAAGAGGAAAATGAGCCCAATATGTACTCAAAATGAGTATAGTCTGACACGATATGAATGTAAACCATAAATACAGAGTTATTTGACCTATTCTGAATTAAAGTGCTTGATAAATATGTCATTATATATATATATAATATAAAAATTATTGCAATCAATGGAAATCAGCTCAATTAGTCAATATGTGTCAGGAGTTTTTAAAGGCACTGCATGTGGTCCTATGTTCAAACACTGACTAGATAATCTTGTAGTGTTGAAGGTTTTTAAAACTGGTTGTCAGATCTAAACAAACCTACAATGGTAACATACCTTGAAATAGTCTGGCTGCGTTTCTTTGACAATCTCTTTTGTTAAAGGCCAGGTGAGTTTACCCGGTATTATTTGATTCTTGACCATTTGCAAGGAATCTAAAAACTGCTCCAGAGCGGCTGCAAACCTGTTTAAGGAAGAGACGCAGGTGTTGTTCACTTTGAAACAGAACTGAAAAAGAAAGCTGGTTAAGACCAGAAACCACTATACCTGTTCTCTCTGACATACACCCTACCGAGGGCATAGAAAATCAGACACTGAAGCGTCCTCTCCTCATATGATTTGATTTTCTCCAGAAGTCTTTGTGCTTTTCCAAGTTCCTGTTTTTAACAGAGCAATGATACGTGTGATGACTGAGACAGAGAAACTTACAATACTTAATGCTATACAT
Source organism: Chaunax sp. Z400 (assembly GCA_037577475.1). Taxonomy (NCBI): domain Eukaryota; kingdom Metazoa; phylum Chordata; class Actinopteri; order Lophiiformes; family Chaunacidae; genus Chaunax; species Chaunax sp. Z400. The sequence goes on from CM075201.1 coordinate 20,801,134, forward strand.
AGTTAATTCAGGATGAAAAAGCATGAAAGTTTTGGTGAATTTTACTTTGTTTGTGTCTCTTTTGAATGGAGTGAGTTTTATGTTTTAAAGTAATTAAGCTCTTCTTATTCCAAGGAAGACTGCACGTTTACAGTTGAGGAAAAACAAGCTGTCTCACAGAAATGGTGATGTATTAAATGAAGGGATTGTTTAAATAGTCATTGAGTAACCAAGCTGAATTTATTTCGATAACCACCAGTTGGGCACACATTTAACCCAACAGCATCAAGTTAAAGATACCAAAAAGTTCATGTTAACTATCTGGTCTCGTATAATCAATGGCTATGATCAGTGAAATCCTGGACAACTATTGGTTAAAAGGGTTTAATGGACTGCCTAGTGATAGTTACCTCAGGCAGGCCAATCTCAGTCAGGGCAATTGAGTGGCCATACAGTAACAACATCACATCCAATGTGGAAAGTCCAAGTTCCTGAAAAAGCAATCAGAAAATTAATCATCGATCTCATGTCTTTTAGAGATCACAGTAAATCTAATACGAAGAAACTTTAAGCTTTGATGAAGTTCTTAAACTGTGTGTGAGAAGAGAACAGGAACCTTCAGAGCAAAGTAAAGTGATTTCAGTGGTTTTTTTTTACTAAATTTGGGGCATCTGATGACTTGATAAAATCACCCCCAAGCTGAGAATAAAGCGTTTTGCATTTACGTGGTATATTTCATATCTATAATTAATATTGATGTCAGGTAGTGCAGTGGACAAATGTGAAAACACACCTCCACCAATATGTGGTTAAAAGCAGATTCATTATTTTTATTCATTTATTTATTCGTTTAATTTGATTTTTTCTCTTCAGTTTTTGACCAGGGGTTGAGGTTAAAGGGTGGGGGGTTAAAAGGTGGTGGTGGTGGTGGGGGGATACGGGTGAATGTTATACAGCAGACTGCCTTTTTTGTCTTGCACTTCTGCCTGATGTATCTGCTTGTTAAGAAGATTTATAAAAAGAATTGGAAAATAATGTTGCACTTAAAGCTCAAATTTGTTGGGCAAATTGAAAGTTCTGTAGTAATAATGTGTGAAACAGATCAAACAAATAAATGACAACTCTCCTCATAACTTTTGTAGCAGTGTACAGTGCTACAGTTTTGGTCCTGGTTAGCATGTCAGTGATATGTTTACCTTGGGTGTGCTGGTTTCCAGTAAGGCCAGTGCCTGACCGAACGCCTGCTCAGCATTGCGGCTGCGGAGGTCGACCAGAGCAGTGTGAGCATCCTGCACCAGAGATCTTAACTCTTTACACACAACTGGTTTACTATTATCCATCTTCTGGTTCTGAACAGAAAACACATCACAGGTCAGACACTTCATGTAATGATACTGTTCCGACTTTAAAGCTAATTTCTAATGCTAAAATGTTAGGATAATATTAAATACAAACAAAACAATAAGACTGATCTTCCTGCAATGCATGACAAACAACAGCCTCAGTCCAGAGGTTTCTTTTGAAAACATGCTACAGTTTTCCTGCTACACTGAACTGGAAACGTCTCACACGGCTCCTGAGTAAAATTCATGCAACATATTAGTCAAATGATAGCAGTGAAGCTACTGACCTTCCTTATTTCAGCTCCTGACTGATTTCTGTCCTTTGGCTTCTTCTTTGGAGTGGTGGTGGACTCTCCTTTCCAATTCTTTGAAGTAACCTCGCTGGAGAATATTGACAATCAGATGTTACGTTTGGATTACATCCAGTTTATATCCTCCCACACCTTATTGTTGCTAACAGTTAGGACTCCACTAAGTGTTTAAAGGGACAATTCCTTTATGTGATTGAAACCAAAAGTAGAGAAGTTTAAATCCAAACTTCTCTGCTCTAATGAACCCTGCTAGCTACCTACTGGCCTAAATTTGACTTCAGGTTTACTGTATGACTATATAACAGTTCTAAAGTTAACGTTATCAGGCTGATGTTAGTGCATGTTTTGATAGTTGCCGCACCTTTACGGCCATGAAAATACAGGCAGCAACATTGGAACAAAGTCACACTAGATGAAACAGCAGAAAATTGTACCAACTGTAGAGTCAAATGGGATTACCGCGACTTTTATTTGTACATATATTTATGTATCAGAGGGGGGAAAAAACACCAAATACAAGATTTGCAGTAGTTCCAGCCTTCCTTTGCTCAACATCTGTGCACTTTAATGTATAACTGCATTTTTAAAACAACAATCAGCTTTTATATAAGCATTCATGTTAGTACCAGGACTTCCACTAACCTTTTTGATGGTTTAGAGTCTTTAGCACTGCCTTCTGTCTGTGTAGTACTTTTAGTTTTCCCTGGAGAAAGAAGATTAGTCATGAAGTCTTTAGATGTCTTTAAACTGGAAATTCTTTCACTTTCGATCTGAGTAAGTTCAACCAATCAGGCCACAAACAGTTTTGTAGTTAGACCTGCTCCAGACGCTCTTTGCCCAGATTGAAAAACGTGGTGTAAGAGATACCAGATGATATTATAAAATAATTTCCTTTTTTTTTGTGCTAAAAGGGCTGAATAACTACAATTCTGAATACTCGTACTTTTATTGCCACATACAGTCATACTCAGTACAATGTAGTGAAGCTTGTTCTCTGCATTAGACCCATCCCTGAGCAGCAGGGAGTTTAAACAGCTCCTGGAGAGTGAATTGGGTTTCAGTATCTTGCTCAAGGACACTTCGACATATAAACTGCAGGGGATCAAACCACTGACTGCTCTACCTACTGGGCCACAGATTCACAAGATTGGGTCAATCAAGGCATTCGATGATATAAAAAAAACATATCAATGCCTACATTAAATGGGTTTTTTTCCATCATGGATTAGTTTGATTATTTTCTTGTAATGGATTAATCGTCTTCTCTGTAAAATGTCAGAAAATGGTGAAAAATGTCCACCATAATTCCTAAAAGCTGAAGGTGGCATCTTCAAATGTCTCTTAAAAAAATTGTGTCAGTATGTGTTCAATGAAACTCACCTGGTTTCTTTTCCATTTTATTCTGTGAGACCTGTCAACACACCAGATAATGATTCAAATCAAACATCAGTTTAGGCCAAATCCATTTTCAGACGAGTCCTTTTTAAAAAGTAATACTTATCACCAGTATGAACATCAGCCTCATACAGTCTGCAAACAGACAGACTACCATGACTGTCCCAATTACTACTACTGCTGCTACTGCTACCACTGCTGCTACTTCTCTATTAACAGGGTCCCCTTCATTATAATATGATTAATAACACTCTTCTTGGGCCATCACTGCAAATAAAATCCACTGACACTGATCTTCATTGCTGATGTTAATGGTAAATGTAACTTGATGTAATGTAACCTAAATAAAAGAGTTACTAACCTTACTCTGAGGTGCGGTGTTTGCTGTCGGATCAAGAGTTTTTCCATCATTTACAGACTTTGGTTGTGACTCCACAACATGTGCACGATTAGCACTTTCCGGTCTGTAGAAAATCAAAGAAATATATCAGATCATGCATCAGTTCATCAGGATCAATTAATGTTTGTAAATAAGCAGACGTGCACGCACACACGCACACCTTTTATTGTGAGTTTTCTTAGGTCTTTCAACTGGAAAACAAAGCATATAAACAAGAGTATCAGTCAGGAGGGACAGCAGTCTATGTAGGATGATTTTATTCATGTCAGTGATGTAATTTCTGATACTCTGGGGTCTCAATCAGAAAGAAACAAAAGTAAGTAGCATGGGATCATGGGAGTTCTTCATTGGTGAAAAACAATGCAGATGAAAATCTGTCATCGTGACTAAAGCAGAATTGTTCAGGGACGAGGTAATGTTTCAAAACTTTATTCAGGTTCCATTTAGTCTGGGTTCTCTGACTCTCTCCCGGACGTTATAGCAACAGGAGAACATATGAAATCCGTTACCTTGTACAAAATGACAGATTTGTCCGTGTTTGAACACTGTTGGAAACGTACAATCATTTTAATACACTTCTCAACAGCATATATCACAAAAGTCTCCTCATTGTTAGACACTGTAATGAATGAATGTGATATCTTTCACTAGTTAAATATATTTATATCAACAATAGGAAATAGATAATCAGATCTTTCACTTGTTAAATACATTTATATCATGAAAATGCTGTTGTGAGCATGACAGAAGTGCAGTGAAAATACCTTTGACGTCTGTCGTTTCAGTGATGAACTTCAGGTGCTGCTGTTCCAGGTCTTTCATTCCCTCTCCGTCACCCTTACACAGATCCCGGGCTGAATGGTTGGCTTCAATTGCCATTTTGACCTCTCCCAAGAAGAACAGAGCCTCACAGTAGCGGTAATGACCCTGCAAATACAAACCATACTTTAACTTCTAACTCTTTAACAGTTCCCATAGTGAAAAGAACGTGACAAAGTAGGGCTGCAAAAAATTCTTTTTTAAAAGACAATAAAATACATTTCTTTATATATTGTGATATGATCACATCCAGGAATCTTCACCAGATGACTTGAATAGCTCCATTTTTGCAAAGAATGAATCCTCCTAAAACCTTTCTGTAGCCGGTTTGATACTTTTAAATAAAGGGCTGCCAGTCAGAGTCACGTCTGACACATAATATTACATATCAGACTCTTGTAGATTCATCATGGAAAATGAGACCCATAAGAGTTTTGCTTTTGTATTATGCAGCATGAATGTGGCAGTATTACGTGTTTGAGTTCAGCACCTCCTGTGTTGTGACAGAAAGGATATATTGTGCGGCCCTACTTCAGAGATACAGCTCGATATAAATCACCTACACAAAAGACTGCAAGTCAACCCAATGAATTTACCTTGTCTCTCAGTACTGTTACTGCTGACTGACTCTGGACATCCCTAAGTTTTATGTGTTAATTGTTGGATCAGTCTCATGGTCTTTATTGCATTCCCATACTACATTAGTGTAAATAAATCATAAAAAAGACATACCTTTGCCCAGAGTGGTTTTATCAGAATAGCACGTTTTCCATCACCAACAGCTTTTCTGTAGAATCAAATGTTTGGTTTAAACATCTCTAAAGCCTTGCAACTTTTATAAACACCAACAATTAAATCAAGATTTGCATAATGTCTCATTAACAGCAGCATTTATCAAGCATCACAGAACCTTTCCCAGAAATTCATTCATTCATAATTCAAGTAAAAGCAGACTAGAAAGACACCAATGGATTACATTTGGGATTTAGTTTGACATTGCTGGATTACAACACTCAAGAAGAAATGAATCAGTCAATCATATTTACAAATATCCAATCGGCATGGGACTAGTTGACATTAAAGATAAATAAAAAACGATTAAAGTGAGTTCCCATCCATCTGTTGAAACATTATGCATCAAAACTCAAAACAGAAAATGAAAAGAACCCTCAGAATATTACCAAAAAAGATTCTATGGCTGGATGAACAGATACGTTTTTGTATTGATAAAAACAAAATCCGACAATGGAGTGCAATGGAAAAGAGAGTTGGCAAATATGATATAATGATGTCCACCGAATATTTATCATGTTGTTGAATGAAATAAACATTAGCATTTTCTTCCAATTTTATGGAAATTTGGCTCAATTTTGCACAAAAGTTTGATGAAAACCAAGCGGCATAGCATTTAGTCAGAGAAAGGAGCAACTGAACCAAACTGCATCACTAAGACTTTTTGGTGAGTTGGGAATGACTTCATCATGACTGTGAGACACTTTATAAATGAGGGCCCTGGCTTCCTTTTATTAATTTCCAAGAAAGAAGCCAAGATCAATGCAGACTCTCTCTATTAAACATACTAAATATTATACTCACATCTTTTCATCTGATTCGGACAAACAACTTTTTCTCTTAATACTAGACACTTATTTTAATTACAAAGGAAAGGTGGTACTTACAGATATTTCTTAGATCGAATATAACATAGGGCTCTGTTTCCATAAACTATGTGATTCTCAGGGCTGGGTGGAGAGGAAAGGAAATTCAGTTACAAAAGCTATTGTAAGTATTGCTTTATTTGACATGTGTATCTAATCAATGAGTTACTTAAAATGATAAAAAAAAGACAAACAATCAGAAAATGTGCAACTCTACATAAGATATTCACAACAACACAGATTGTTTTACTCCTGCAAGACACTGTTAAAGGTACCGTTAAATAACTACAGTACTTACTAATATGTGATGGCTCTGGAATAAAATATCACTGCATCTTCATATTGCTTCCGCTGAAAGTTCTCATTTCCTTTCTTCTTCATTTCTTCACTTTTCTGGATGAAGAACATGACATGAGGAAACATTTTGATACTACAGGATGTGAATAGAGGAGATAGACTGATGCTGTTTAAAAATGCACTACTAATATTACAGTGTCATACATCTGTGATAGCACTACTGTTTTTGTGTGACTACTTTGTCATTAGCATTTTGAAAGAAGCAGTGAAATGAAAAATACCTTGTCTGGGTTCTAACTGAGTGACCCTGTGTTACTTACTCAGTTACTTTATGATATATGTATGCCAAACGATCATTTTATTTTGGTATTTATTTTTTATTATTTAGTGTCTATAGTGACTCCTAATTTTCAAATCATGTGCAGTTGCTATCTCATTAAAGCTGCTTGGATCATTTCTCAGTGGAGAGAGCAGAGTCTGTGCTTTAACGAAAGTACAAGTTCAGAAAAGTCACAGGTGCCTGTCAAAGCAAACATCCAGTTATATCAAAGAAACTGTAGTTCATGTTGTTGTGTCTTACATCTATATGAAAGGGGGATGGTAGAACCGTCAGAGCCTTCATCATCTTCGTCACGTTGGTGCCCATTGCCTGAATATACTTAGAAACTGTTTGAGGCAAAAAGAGGAGTGTTAACTATCAACAAGTTCGGGCTATAGTGTTAAAAAAATCCACCAACTACCCAAGCTACTGAGGTTTTCCGGTATACATGAATTACTAGAGATGTGGTGGGTAGGGTTGCAAAGGGGCGGAAAACTTCCGGTAATTTTCCGGAAAGCTTCCGGAAATTTTCCACGGGAAGTTTAGCTCGGGAATTTTGGAAATTTTGAAAAAAAAAAAAAAAATGATGCTATTTTCTCCCCAAAAAACATTGTATGTGTCCTTGTGGTCTAATAAACATGTTGAATGTATTTCCTACCTCATAAGTCATTCGCAAAGTGTTCTTTTGGGAATATGTTATATGTTTACAATGTAAACTGATTTCTTTATTTATTACTAATTGCTTTTGCATATTGAAATGCCTGTAAGTCTCGGCGACATTGTAAATGAGGGTAACCTCAACTGTCTATTCGAGAATAAATAAAGGTTTGAATGAATGAATGAATGAATGTTTTGAATGCTACAAATCAGTAGAATGTTTACATCCTGCTTCAGTGTCTAATACCGATGAGTGGGGGGTTTAGGTTTTGGTTTCCTTATCAGCTGTCCGACGATAAGGAAGCTGAAACCTAAGGAAGCTGAAACCTAAGGAAACTGAAACCTAAGGAAACTGAAACCTAAATCCCCCCAAGGCCCAAGGACTACATCCAGACTACATCCACTACATCCAGTCAGGTAAGTTTTGATGATATTACTGTGGTAAATATATTTGATCTATGGTATTTAAGTTTAACTAGCAAATACTAAATCAACGTGTTTATATAGTTTCTAGCTTGCCAGTTTTCTGTTTATCTATTCATCTAGCCTATTTCTATTCATTTATCCATCAATTGTAAAATATTTTTAAAGACTATTCCAATTGTTTAGCTAACTATTTATATCTCTGTGCATGGCATTGGGCATTAGTGTTTTTCACAAGCTTTTTTCTCACCTTATTCTACAGAACAATGCCACGTGCACTATCTGCCGTGTGGAGACATTTCACCCCAGCCAATGCAGAAGGAACTAAATGCTTTCATTTTACATTTTGAATGGGACTCATGGGAATGAATAAATTAATTTTATTCAACATTCATGGTTTTTTGTTGTTCCGGAATCCATTAAAGTTCTACTCACAAATAGACTTGAGTCAAAAATGTCATTTTTATAATTTGTATTAGGAATGTTTGCATGCATGTGTGCTTATGATAAAACAAAATGTTTATATTTATGTCTGTATATGACAAGGTAAATACAGAAGTATAAATTACCCCAAAATTCCCAGTTTATTCCAGTTTATTCCCTTTAATTTCCGTTAATTCCCATTGAAAGTTTCCAACTTTGAATATTCCCACAATTTTGCAACCCTAGTGGTGGGACTAACGTGAGAGCAACTTGTGTAAATGCCATAGTAGTAGAGCAGTCTGTGTGAAGGCTAGTGTGAATGCATCTTACACTCCGTGAAGATGAAATGCAGAGCCATGAAGCAGGTGTGTGCATGGCCGAGCTCTATGACACGATGGCGAATATCAGGTTCTCCTGTTCGCTCCAACCAGTGTATGGCATCCTCGAAAACTCCAGGGGAATGCTGATGGTACAACGTCACACTCAGATGAAGATGTCAGGAGAAAACTGGCCACATATTTCTACTTATGCCATGACAATACACATATTGTTGGTATTCATTCAATTGTATGACATTTCTGACACTCAAGGTTTGCAGCATTACAATTTAAAAAAAGAGCAAAACTTGAAATGGCTAGGGATCTGTCAGATACCTCGACCCAGAATTTCTGCTGGCATCGAATACTCGTCTAACACCAGTGGCTTGTTTTCCCCAAATTTAAACCATAGCAGTCATGGGTATGTATCACTATAGTGACGGCCATGATCGCATGAATGAGATGCGAGGAATACTGAATTTTGTACAGCAAAAAAAAAAAAAAAAAAAAAAAAAAAAAAAAAATTAGTTTACACCTTGACAAAAACAAATCCTCATAAGAAGCATGAAATATTCCTTTGCTTTTATTAATGGACTTTTTCAGACTTACCGTGTTTAACATGTTGCTTATCCAGATAACATGCTTTGTTTGGTCCTTATTCAACTGGAACAGTAAAGAAAGAGCAATTCAAGCAGAGGTTCCAAAAAGTTAAAAACCAACAACTTGACAGTGATCAACACAATCTACTGTTATTCTACTCAGTGTTGAATAGCGTGTTACATGTTATCTAAGATAAATTGCACATTCATACTGCCTTTTCTGCATAATCATACCTAAGCTACCAACTGGACATTTACATTTAAAACATTTCCAAAAACATAACAAATAGTTTGAACATTTTTAGGGCAACAGAAAACGGCCTACTTGTACACGTTGCCCTCTTAAGCATAATTAAAAGATTTTATGTTGAGCTGTTGCCTTTGAGCCCCTCTTATAGATTCAACTTCCACAGAACATCTCCCTAAACTTTCTGGAATAAAATAAATATGGACAGTAATATTGGCCACGTCTAGGGCTGTGCGACATTACAATCATTTGACAAAATAAAAACAGGAATAATTTCTTATTAAGCTCCAATGTTTGTTTTGTTGTGCAAAAACTCCTCATCTTGAAAGCAATATTGTGGCAGGAAGCGTCTTATTCCCTAATGCTGACAGACATAATAATAATGTGCTGATTGTGGTGTGACATCCCCTCCTGAATAGGCTTACTAAACTTGTTTTCTAAAAGTTCCTAAGTGCCCCATTTTTATTAATAGTTTCAATGTGGCTTTTTCCATTTTGATCTTTACCAAAAACACAGTTTACCCACTGTTGTAAAAACAGAAACAGATCGTCCTGCTGAAGAAGAAACTCAACAGAGCAGACACACACATGTGCGTTTCAACAGTATTATTAGTCCCATTCACAAAGCGTTTTCAATGCGGGCCTACTGCGCCTTTATTCTGCCCCAATATTCTGTGTGAACACAATGAAGGCGTAATGGGGTGTCTCTTTGTTCCACCTCTGTGATGGCAGCGGAGGTAGTAGCCACTTTCAAACAGGCATTGCGCAACAGGCCCAGAATGAAAACACTTACTGAATGGGGCTGGTAATAGCGTTGAATCGCACATCTGTGTGAACGCGAGGTGGAATGGCAGCACAGGGCTGTGACATTTTGATGACGTATTATACGTGCGGCCCAGGCTGGAAGACTTAAAAAATGTCTGAGAGCTCCTTATCATTTAATAAGAGGATGAGATCAACCGTCATGTTAATCCATTCTTCACAAAGCGCTGCTCGACGCATATTTTAGACTAGACTAGTCACACTAGACCCCGATGCTGGCACTCTGCTTAAAAATCACACACCAGAGTGGCATTGTTCCGCCCTTGTATTAATGTAAACAAAAACAGGTGCTGTAAAGCAGGAATTTTTTTTCAACTTACAGTTCCTTTTTCCAAGGCTCTCAGGATTGCTTCCACTGTTTCTATCCTGTGAATGTTCTCCAGACTTAGATCGTCACTGTTATGAGAGGGAGACCTTTACAAAATATGAAATAGTCCAAACATTTCAAATTAAGCCTCTTCATTTTTGTGGTTTCAAAAAGTTATTCAAATACCAATTATAATCATACTTACATTAAGTTAATTAGTCCTACTTGTAAAGCCCAGCAAGTAGTAGTGCTGGACTCATCACGCTGCAGCAGAATGGGAAGCCAGAAGGCAAAAAGTTTCATCTGCTGTGCAGCCTCTTTTCTGGTATCAGCAGATATACAGCTCCATTTGTCATACATCTCATCTGCAAATCAAAAACACACCCAAAACACATTAGTTTAACCCGGCTGAGAGCAGCATTGCATATTTACTATATCTTTTTTGATGAAAAAACATCAAACAGGCAAAGGATGCACCATATTCATAGGACCATCTTTTTTCCCCAGCAAGTAAAGATCTGTGCAATTTCACAAAACGTATTCACTCCGCCAAGGAGGAAATGTTTCCCCCTGATGCTGGTTTGTTTCTATTTCTGTCTGCTTGTTAGCAGAATAACTTAAAATGTTCTGAACGGATTTAGATGAATATTTGTTTGGAGAGGTGGGGTAGAGCACACAGAACAACCTGGATCATCACCTGGATCCAGATTTCTTGAGAGGATTCTGTATCATGGGGGAATAGCGGCAATTACAGGATTGCTGCTTATAACATCATGGATAACGCCTTCAACGCTTGACATGACAGCATTGTTAGTATAGGCATCAAAAACAGCTGCAGATTGATTTTTTTTCTCTCCACCTAAGATATAGACAATTTTCTACATTTTCTGTCCATTCGTCATTGGCATGTGCAAATGGGTCTGAACCTCCAAAAAAACAAAGTTATGTAGTTTATATTGATCTCATATGTTTAATGAGGAAATGTCATGTTTTCCTCATGTATCCTTTGTTAAATGTTATTGCTGCTGTATAACGTATGCTCAAAGTTATACGTCAACTGATGACTTCCTTTTGAAATTAAGACTCTCATTCCAAAGATATAATGTTGGATATTCAGTAAAGACTTAATTAAATATGCAAGTTAAAACTCATGTGAAAGGGTATATTTATGATGTCAATACTCTCGTACAGCATGATGACAGAGAGTTGTAGCTCGATATATTAAAATTAATGATATACTAAAACTTAAATGTTACTTACCCGATGGACAGAAAGTGATATTTCCATTTTTTCTCTGAAGTGACATAAATTTCTGTGGAGAAAACAATAACCTATTAATGGTATACAAAAAACAAAAAGTTGGCTAAATGCTATTATTTTGATTAATGGTTAATTACTCACAGCAGTGATGTCATCCCAGTCAACAATGACGTCAATATCAGAGTCCGTATCCGACATGTTGTCCAACTCTGTAAGAACATTTTAATTAATACTAAGTCCACTTTACAAAACACGTTAAAGTGAATTACTTGAATGTTGCAGACTGATGAATTTAAATTCATTTCACTGTACTAGCTGTATTGTAATAACTAACTGAACTGTAACTGTAATAGCATGTCTGTTTTTATTGCTTAAAAAGTTACAATATTTTGTATAGTTATACAGTTGTTAAGTGCACATTGTCATCAACAATGACCTAACAAGCAACTCGCAAATCTCTTTTTTTCTTTTTTGGATATCTTTATTATTCCCACAGGGGGGAGATTCTTTCTCTGCATTTGACCCATCCCTGAGGAGCAGTGGGCTGCCACTACAAGCGGCGCCCAGGGAGCAAATTGGGGTTCAGTATCTTGCTCAAGGATACTTCAACTTGTAGACTTCTACAGCAGCGTTATGTCTAAAAGAACAGTTGTTCAAACCTCCAGCACCCTGGTTGACCATAGGTAACGACCCAGAATCAGGATCGATATATCTGCCTGCTGCACCTCTGAAACAGGATCAGACCAGCAACCGATACAGCATAAGTCTTTGCATGCCAAAACATTAAGAAATCATCAGTGGCATGGTGGATTTGAAGCCTAACGACATTACAATGGTGCTGTGCTGATGGAATGCCATCATAGGCTTGTGTGTGTGATTTAATTTTTCAACTGTAGCATGTTTAAGCTTTATACAGATATTTTGGTTTCAGCTGACAGATTGAAAAAAAATTGCAAAATGGCAAAGGTACACTCAAGGGATTTAAATATTCACCACACATATTTTGGCCAAATTTGAGGAAACCTTTTCTTCATTTTGTAATTGGTTGTCATCTATATGAGATGCTCTTTATACAAGTTTATTCACATTTGAGTAAGTAGTCTTCACTCTTATAACACAATTTTAAAAGACATAGCCACGGTGACCTCATCCAACCAACTCCAAATGTCACCTTCCTTGTTAAACTAACACACCTCTATAAAAAGGCTGCTCCCGCGTTATATAACCAGAGGAAGAACAACACCCACTGCCCACACCCTGGTCAACTATGTGTAACAACCCAGAATCAGAATGGACATATCCACCAACCATCCCAATATCTGGCATTGGGATGAATTCCTGAATCTGGCTGTTCTTCCCACCCTCCAAGTCGTTGGGTCCAGGAGTGGTATCCCCAGACAAAAACACTCACCCACATGTAGCTTATGAACGTTCAAAGATTCTGGAGGAGAATAATGTCACAGCTCTGGAAAGGCCAGCGATAAGCACTGACCTAAACCCCATTGACAACCTGTGGGATTTTGAGTGAGGGAGTGCGACAGCATGAACATCCTCCACAGAGTCAGCAGTAACTTTGGGCAGCTCTGACTGAAGAGTGGGCACCATCCCACAGATGACATCATCCAGAGGTTGTGCCAGTCCATGAGGATTACTGCCGCAATCAACGCTCATGAGGAACAGACTATATGTGACCTGAAAAGGTGATGGTGCTTGTGTTTTGGCTTCTGTTTCAATCATTTAATCTGTTTGTTATAAATAAGATTAATCATTAGAGGTAAATAAGGAAAATATTTGGCATGTTAACTTTATACAACAAAAATTACCTATGATTTTACATAATTTCTATTACATATTTAACAAATGACAGTACCCAGAGTAAGAACCGCGCTCGGGAAAATACCCTTTAGATTCCCTTCTCCTTCTCCCTGGAATAACAGAAGGAACTGAAATTGTCAGAACTTGTTACTCTGGTTGACTTTAAATCTGTCATTTCTGAAATGACACTGAAATCATTCAGATTGATTCTTTGTATTGACTAATTTTAGATTCTTTGTATTCTCTCATTTTAGTGTATGAAAGATGTACATATATGTATATGTGTATTGTATTATGTCTATTTATTTGTAGTAGCAGTTTCTGTACTGCTCTCTTAGCCAGGTCACTCTTGGAAAAGAGATTTTTCATCTCAATGAGGATTTTACCTGGTAAAATTTAGGATAATAATAATAATAATAGTAAATATAATAACAATAATAATAATAACAATAACATATGTTTCCGCGATATCATGGTCCAGCCTGGCCAGGTGTTCAGACTGAAAACAGCTCGTGACAGATGAGGCTCGTGATGCAGTCTAATGTAAAGGATCTTGACATCAAACATTGTAACTACACACTGAACTATTGCTGACATTGTTTCGCACAAAATGCAGCAAAACCGAGTATTTGAAGTAGTGTGTCTCTCGGGAATGAGGTATCTTAACTAACGCCCTTTTTTTATCATACATTTTGGTGTTAGCATTTTTAGCCTATTGGCTAATCTACGTAATATATTTAACATCCTACCAGTAGTCCACTTACAGTAAGAATTTAGTCCGCTTTTGGTACATTACTTTAAACTGTTATGCTGTTGGAGTAGAAGTTTGATAAAAAGCTGACGCTGTTTTGTCATTACGTGGCCTTTTCGATGGCGATACAACACTTTCTTTCTACTTTGTTTCTGCGCGACGCAGCAAATCACGATGCGCGTCTGGATTACCATTTAGTTATGGTTGAGTTGAAGATGTATATTTAACATTAATTAAGTAACGAATCAGAAAACACTAACCGTGTGGTGATGATTTCGAGAAAGCTTAGCTGTAGACTCGGTTTGTTCCGTTCATGTTATTGTACGGAAGATAAAATCGTGCGTCACCCAGTACCGCATGTCGTCAGCACAGTTCAAAATTTCTTCTTCTACCTTTATTGGACTTCCGGTAAACTGCTTGAAGCGAGGAAGAAGTCCGACATTTTTATCATATCTTTATTAACAAAAATAGGCAACACAAATAAAACATGTGATTCAATAATAATATTACAAACGGAACTTCCACATCTTAAATTCAATTTTACATAGATTTAAAACTGAAACGATAGGAAAAAACAACAACAAATAAATTAATTAAAGTGTCAGAGGTCTAAACAGTCATCAAAAATTGATTTTCTCATAAACAATCAAGGCTTATTTGGTGTTTACATGTTTATTCATATTATACAACCCATTAGATTCCGTGACATGAATGGGATGGTCAGGGTTAGAAGTCGGGTTACAGGCGTTGCTATTGGACCTTGTTCCAAACTTATTTTTGTCCTGTTTTTTTACATATGGGTAGATAATACACTCAAGGGATTTAAAAACACACAACTGTTTGTGCCTTATGTAAATAACAACCCGTGTTTTGTACCTTATTAAAGTTTAAGCATTATCTTAATTTAATCACGAACAAAAACAGACATAACAAAAACAACAGTCAAAACGTGAGCAGCACAAATTTCTCATCTGACACAACAAAATACAAAATTGTACTCAATCAAAAATTAGTCTGTCCCCCATCATAATTGACTACAGCACTATTCCTCCTCTTCATGGACTGGCATATGATGTATGTATCTGCAGCTGATGATGTCATCCTGTGGGATGGCGGCCCACTCTTCAGTCAGAGTTGCTGAGTCTGTGGAGGATGTTCATACTGCCACACTCGCTCACTCAACCAACCCCACAGGTCATCAATGGTTTTGAGTGTATGGTGTCAGACTTTAAGTTCATAATGTGTCAGATGATTTCCTATTGTTTCATCAAATACAAAATTATTATAGGTGTCAAAAGTCTCTGCTGCTGTAGTGGTGGCTGGTCGAAAACCTGTTTCTGAGGTGCCACAGGTGTTAAAGTCTATCCTGATTCTGTGTCGTTATATGTGGTCAATCAGACCATGGGCAGTCTGTGGTTGTTGCTCTGGCTACATAATGCTGGCATAGATGTAATATTGTGGAATGATAAGCATTCACCGCCCTGGTGACTTGTCTGGTGGACCATCTACTTCCATCATGCCAACAGCATGATCTAGCTCATGTTACCCTAGCTGTGACAGTCATTTTCTCCCTAATCTTTGTGCCTTTTCACAGGGGTGAGTTAGTTTAGCAAGGGAGTGGTCATTTGGGATTTGTTGGATATTAGCAGTTCAAATCCTTATAAAGAGTAAATATGCATACCCATTCCTTATACTTACCATGTTAGACAAAGCTATGGCCTGTGTTCAGCCGTGGTTCGGTTCAATGTCTGTGAGAAAAGTCAAACTTAAAGTACAGAGCTGTTCATTTCTTTGTGAGATTGTTCTATCTTCCACCAAAATCAGTGCTTCTCATGTTTCTCTATGTTTGGTGGAGGACAGGATAATGCGGACCCCCTAAAGTCCCATCTGGTGAAATGTTTTTATCTTGTTCACACAAGTTATTAAGTTTTGAGACAACATGAAGTTTACTGTGTTTAAGGAAAATTAATTATATTAAATATTATTTTGTTTGATGCAGAACATGAATTTTGCACCAACCTAAACTGTGGTAGTCACATTTTTGCCCATCTTACAACTTATTAACCCTGCTGTGACACAACACTTGATTGAGGCATCATCTCATCAGGACAAGAATAAAAAGATATGGACAATGTTTAATGTTTTACTGAAGCTGCCAATGGCAGTCATATTATTGTCAATGTACCTCCTTTTGTCTGAGCCTCCTGCTGCCGGCTTTAGTCGCAGTGACAAGGATGATAAGGAAGAAGGCCACAGTCCAAACAGCTGTTACAGGCAGCAACACAGTTGTCAGTATGCTGGAATGAGGTCTGTCTGATATTTTAATTCTGATGGGTCTATACACTAATAGGAATGGGTTCTGTCCATCCATGTGTGTGGGTAAGTGTGTACATCACACTTCAATTTTTGTTGTTGTTGCTACACTTCAAACTGAACAAGTTTTCTCAAAAACAGGAGAACAGGAGAATTAAATTTTGCCAGGGGTATATTGATGACTCTGTCTTCTTATTATCTTATGTGCACAATATAATAACATTGTGGGGACCAGTTAATTATCTAGCATAATTTACAAGAAATATCTACTGCATGGTTTAATGCTTATGGTTCTTTTAGGTACCTTTATCACATGTTTTCATTGACAAGCTTTATCTGTTCTTATTATTTTTTCTTTGCTTCTTTTGATTTCAGAAAATTGAAATTGATCTTTTCTTTGTCACCTAGAATTACTGCACTGGAATATGATTGCACTTTTCTTTATGAGCAGAAGACCTGCTGTGTCTTTTACCCCATTGGCACAGACATGTTTGTCCTGTGATGCGCTTTCATTGCATTGGCATGAGGTTTGTGGCACCCTTCAGTAGGGGATGTGTAAGCATCTTGTTATTACACTTTAAATGGGAAAAATGCACCTTAAGTGCGTCTTCACTTTGCAGATGCTCATGACCATATTAGGACTGTATATTTCTGCTACATAGCATGCAAAGAATGTGCACCAAACTGCAATGCATGAGAACCAAGGATACAGATGAGCAGACTGGTAGAAACTGTCCTGTTCTACCCGAGGACATTTCGACCTCAAGGACAAAACTCAGCAAAACAACACCTGCCTCTCACAGTTTCACCCAACTTCACTGTATAAAAGATTGTTTGTGAAAGCTTATCTTCACGCTCTCTGCTGAACCAGACTGTGTATCATTCTGCTTACAGATTGAGTCTTCTCTGTGCACAAGAATAAAACTCTCAAAGACAACTCGATTTTCTAAAGTCTTTATTTCACCAGTATCTCTACACCCAGTAGAACAATTAGGTACGAATCTCCACAACAATCTGGCGTCACAAACAGGATCCCTTGAAAGATCGCCTGGAACCAAGGACGGATGGTGACTGATCATCTGGAAGGTCTCCTTCCACCTCTACCTCACCATCAAAAAGGTTTGAGAGACGAGGACTGTTCGACCAGACATTCCAAGACCTTCTTCACTGGGATCCTAAGGAGGACTGTTGAGGTCCAATGAACTACTCCGAGTGAGATACTGAAATATTGACAGAATAATAATTTATTGAGTGACATAATATAAAACTTGGTCATATTTTCAATACATGATGATGGTTTGAGATTTCTGGTCTGAATAAATCATGAAGGAAGAAAAGGATTTAGTTTCCAATATTTAAACGTAGTAGTGTTTAAGTACATTCAATACGGTTGGAAAACATTGACCTTTGACTGAAAAGATTACTTGAGTTGGACTCGGTAACCGGCTTTTTCTTAGTTTTAAGAGAGAGACTATGCCCTGAATGCAGAGCGCTATCAAGAAGAAAGTGAGAGAAAAGAGACGGAGCAAAAGAAACGACATGAGAAAGCAGAGATGGACAGAGAAAGCATTTTTCTTTTCGAAGAAAGTGAGATTTATTTCCAAGGCAGAGGCCGAGGACGAAACAGAGGACGAGGAGGAGGAGGAAACAGACCGCGCGGGTCTGAAGGACCAAACGGTGTTTGCTACGTCTGTGGACAACATGGACATTGGACTTGAAGTTGTCCACAGCGAAAAGGGAGCCATGACAAGGGATTTCAGCACATGGACCCGGGCTCCGCATGACTGACCATGGACCCGAGACCTGAGACCTCCTCATCAGGTGATGTAGTCACAAACACACCACTCACCTATGATGAGGCTTTTGTAAATGATGAATGTGATCCTGCTGAGCTAGAAATAGTCTTTTTGAGTGATATTATGGCTTTTTACTGTCCAGACACATATCCTACAATCACTTTGAAAATTGGACAGCACAGCGAAGTTTTTCACTGTAGTTGATCACTGTAGTTGATCAAGAAACACCACAGACACTTGATTTGGAAACTTTGAAATTAATGCAACAACAAGCTTCACACATTGAACTACAACAGTGGAGAAAACATGGTTGTCAAATACAGCACGACATTTGGAAGGGACCTAATGGAAAACTAGTTTTACCAAAATCATTATATCCATATGCTGCTCAATTGAGTCATGGTGTTACACATGTCTCAAAAGGAGGGATGGTGGATATAATACAAAAACACTTTTAGACAACAGGGTTTACAACCCACTCAAAATTTTTTTTTGTGATAAGTGTATCATTTATGCAAAGTACAACCCACAGGGAAAAATTAGACAATCTCTAAGATGTTTTCCAGAACCTACAGGTCCATTCCAACATCTTGTTATGGACTTCATTGAATTAACACCACATGAGGGAAAGATATACTGTTATGTATGTGATAGTGGATGTGTTCTCTAGATGGGTAGAAATATTCCCTACAGGAAAAGCAGATGCTATAGCTGTAACTAAAGCCTTGTGTAATGATGTGATTCCCAGATGGGGGATCCCAGAAAAATTGTACAGTGATAATGGACCTCACTTTGTGAACAATGTTATCAATACTGTTGGAAAAGCATTGAACATTGCATTAAAACATCATTGCAGTTATCATCCACAGTCAGCAGGCTTAGTGGAAAGAACAAATGGCACAATTAAGAGTAAATTAAGGAAAACAATGGCAGAAACAGGCCTCCCATGGACAGAATGTTTACCTATGGTTGCTCTTAATATGAGAATAATAAGGAGCAGTAAAGGGCTTTCTCCTTTTGAAGTCCTATTCGGCAGACCTTATCAGATTCCTGAGTTAGGAGCATTAACACATGCAACAGACAATGTTCCTGACACTCTAGTGGAGTATGTGAAACAGCTGCTCAGACAACTTGATGCTGTCAAAAGCACAGAACTCTGAGGATCCAGACCACTATGAGATGCCAGCCCAGCTGAAACCTGGTGACTGGGTCCTGATAAAGGTCATCAAAGAAAGAACTGGGCATCACCTCGGTGGGAGGGGCCATCCAAATGCCTCCTGACCACTCCTACTGCAGTAAGAATTGCAGAAAGATAATCCTGGATCCATAACACACATTGCAAAAAGTGTCCATTGCCACAACTGGACACACACACATACACTGATTAAAAGACTAGAGACCCTGCTCGTGTATAACACCTGTTGAGAACAACGCCTGAATTAGAATTAGGTTCGAATCTCCACAACATAACCTCTATCTAACTATCTTTCTTTGATGAAATGTACCCATGCTGGCTGTTCTTTAATTCTTCTTGATGCATCAAGCTGCAATAAATACTTATGCTTACAACATCAGCCATCTCCTCACTATTATTCCGTCACAGATAAGAGTGAAACCAGTGTGACAAGAGGCCCTGCTCTCCCCTAACAGCTATATTTAAATTTATAGAGATACTTTAAAACTATAGTGAACAGAAGAGGTAGCCTATTTTATTCACAATTCAAGATTTCAACACTAAAATTCGCAAAAGACTCATTGGTTCTTCTTCTTCTTCTTCTTCTACTACTTCTTCTTCTTCTTCAGCAAATTAGCACATGCGTGCTAAGACGCCTCTGGATGTGATAGGAATAATGGCCGTCGCGATGGAGACGGATGCTTTTCCTTACTTGCCTTCGGGACCGGCGGAGAGTATGCCCTATTTCTTCACTAATTCAACGTATATCTTAAATTAAGTTCATTCACAGCTGGGGTTACATACATTTTAAATAGTTGCCGTGACCGTGTTGCAAGCTAACATTAGCAGGGACTGCAGTGTGAGAGCAGCGTGTTTGACAAACCATGCTAAGCCAAGCTAGCTGTAGCTGTGTTTGGTTCCAAGGTCGATGAGTGCATGTCTGCATCAGATGTTGTTTCACAATAATTGTGAGCTGTCTGCATGTGGACGATTGTAGAACGTGGGGGGATCTTTAGTTTTGGGTCATCGAACATGCACGTTTTAGGGTGGGCCATTTACGAGTTGCACTTCGCTAACGTTGTAACGTCAACCCTGGTCTTGCTTGTGTAACGTGGTTTAGCCTTAATACACGCAAGACACGGTTTTGTCGAAGTAGAAAACTTAACTTTTAATGAGTTGTCTGAATGTAACATCTGTGATTAATATCTGTGTTTTGTTCGCTCACTCGCGTTTGGTTTTCAGGTTTGTTTGAGTGGCCCAAATGAGTGTTGTCAATTCTCCTGTTTGCATATTTAAGTTCAGTTCCTTTATGTACCATCAATGTAGAGGTTGTGGCTTGAGATATGATATAAAATAGGATAGAATATATATTGTGTTGAATTCAGGACTAAAGTAAAGTAGTGTGAAATCAGGGGTGGATACCACTCCTTGCTTGGATGCCATACATACCTGCCTCTGAGAATCACTCTAAAACTGTTGTCTAATGAAGGGGTCATCCCCAAAATCTTGTTAAATAGTTGATACAAGTCAACACTGGCAAAAAATGATGCCAAATGGTGCACTGTTCCAAGGAAATATGTAAACAGAGGACAGAACAGAGGTGTCCACCATACAGAAGTTCATCCCAAAAGATGTTTTTGTGAGATGCATTTTTCTGACATTATATATTAGTCTGTTTATACAGCCTATTTACAAATTAAAAGTGTTAACCAAAGTATTTCGAAGTGAAATTTCAATGACATTTGATTTAGATTGACTAGATGTGTCTGGAACTGTCTAACTTTGTCCAGCTGAGGAGGAGTGCATCCCTGAAGTGCACCCTTGCCTTAAATAAATTGTGGATTTCTCAGGGTTTGAACATTGTTGGAAGCATTTGGGATAAGTACACAACTCAACAAAATGTGTAGCAAATGTATGTTCGAATTTAGACATTCAATGGCCATGCTACATATCTTAAAGTTCCTATAATGTCTAAGTAAAGCTTGAAGAACATGTAATGGACACTTACATCCGATTGACACAAAACTGTTACTTTAACAGACAGATGAAGCCAGAGATGTTGTGTCTCTTTGTCTGACAGACATAAATTAATTAGTCCTTATCAAAACCAACTATGTATAAGACATGATGACGTCTGATGTAACTACAGTGTCATATCCAACATAATTAAATTCCCAAATGTCTTTGAGGTGATGCATCAAGACAGATGGATTTTCCAGTTTGTTTGAAGTGACTCAAAGTCAGCATTAGGCCTACAGTAAAATGGGGTTGGGGAGAGAAAGCTGTTAGAGTAGTGATTTTTTTTCCCCTGTAAATGTAAAATCAGTCTAATACAGAGGATTTCAGTACTACTGAAGATGGACACTACGGAGCGGACTCACCACTCTTGATGAATGAAAAGCATGTTGAATGGAGTTGTTGAGCAGTTGTTTCAACTTCAGCCACAGATAATTTTATGTTATGTGTTATAATTACATGTTCCCAGGTTATGTAACCTCATTTGTCCTGTTTCTCTCTCTTTCCCCCTGTTTGTAGTAAATAAGATGATAAAGGAGCACGGTGACCTGTTTTCTGATTCCCAATGTAAAATCTGCAGTGCTGTCCTCATTTCAGAGTCTCAGAAGTTAACTCATTATCAGGTCAGTGAACACAGTTTTCCGTCGCTGTTTCAGCATCAGGAGAGTTTACGTTTGATGTCTCTAATGCTTAATTATTAGCTTGAAGGTATAATTGTGTAATGTGCTTTGCATGTCATTAATGGGTTTATTACTGTAACAGCAAGGCCACATTAAGTTGGCAAGGTAAGTAGTATTAATGAGGGGGAATCAAATCTATACTTAATCCACAAGTTGTCTGACAAAAGAAACACAAAAGTCTTCATCAAGATTTTTGGCTGTATTAACTATCAGGGGTCACTCCGGTTGAAAAGTGCTGGTCCGATACATTGATTAATATCTCTGTAATGGATTAACATAGGGATGTACTTTGAATATTCTCCTGAAGGGTGCCATTTTGAAATTCCAACAAACCACAATTTGCGATTATAGTTCTACAAGGAGCTTTGTCAATGATCGTTGAAACTGATCATTGAGACATTGAAACTTGAAATGAAGTAGATAAATCAGTGTTTTTTGTCCTTATTTATCAACAGCAAAACAACTATTTTTGTCTTCTGTTTAATGAAGTTGATGGCAGCCACGTCGACTCTATCTTTACCAATCATAAGTTGTGTTGTTGTGTAAAAATCTGAACCAACGAGAGCCACAAAATCGTGTAATGCTGTTTTGTTAAGATGACTGTAGAAGTCTACACTGTGTTTCTAGCATTTACAAATGAGCAGCATAAAAGCACCCTTTAGAGACCAAATAATCGGTAATGAAAGTCGCTAACTTCATGGCCACTCAGAGTATTGTAGTGTGATGTGGTGCACTGCCTTTTCTTGTACAGAAACTGCATGGCTACAGTGAAAAAAATGTATTTAGTTCTGCCTGTGTGTGCAAAAGCGACTTTTGTTTCGTTGTCTTAGGCCTTGGGTGACTCCAAACACCTGTACATAGATTTATAGTGTGGCAAATTAATGAATTCTAATTATGTTTTCATTTTTCTTTTTGGCTTTATGGTCCTATAACAGTAAATTTTATCATGGGGGAGTATAGCAACCTACATCTTCAAACAGCCCTGGAATGAAAAACAGTTTTATTCTTGTATCTTATAGTACTGTATCTCTATGCCTCTTCAAATAGTTAGAGATTTGTGGCACCACTACACTGAAAAAACTGGTTAACTGCTGTCCCAGAGTAACCAAGACTTTTGGCCTCACTGCTGAGCAGATTTTGGCTGTGATTGACATTTTTGTTTTTTTTGCTGGCTGAAAAGAGGATATTAAAGAAGAGATTAAACTGTTTTCCTGTTGGTTAGGAATTTCTGTATGGACTGCGATCTTTACCAAAACGACCTGGAAACTCAACAGTAGAAAACATTTTTACGCATAAACTGCATTTTAAAAATGAACTTATTAATGAGTTAGAGTTGTTGCTGTCAATCATTTTTTATAGTAATGCTGATAGACCTTAGTTTAAATGTTGTTGCTAAAATTCCATTTAGTTTTGATACCTTTTAAGGTCTTTGAAATGTAAGCAGGAAACATAAGACTCTATCTGAGGAGGTAAACGTGATGCCTCAAAATTGCTTATTTTATCTGAACAACAATGAAAAATGAAAAGTTATTTGATTTATAATCATACGAAACAAAGAAAAGTAGCAAATGTTTTTATTTCAAAAGTTATTACATGATATATTTGACATTTACATAGTAGTAGAAGATAGATGACAAACATATTACTGAAATGTTTAATTGACTGTCTTGCTAAACTAATTAATTTGTTATTTTGCAAGAAGTGATTATATACAAAAAACCCTGTTCATCCATAACGAAGATGTTTTTTTTCTTAGAATAAAAACTGTATTACTACAGTAATAGTATTACTGTATTAGAGGTCTTTCAAAAGCAACACACAAGTCATCAGAATACAGAAGCTGTTGCTTTTCTGTGGGACCCCTCGTACAAATAAACTTTCCTCCTATACTGACTTAAATAAGTTAAATACGATGATGTTTTTCATCCAGATTGTGATAAACCTATGTGCTTTTCTTCTCAGAGCAAGAAACATGCCAACAAAGTGCGACGTTATTTTTCCCTCCAAAATGAGAAGGAGCCGGAATTGAAAAAGTTGAAGACATCATCATCTGACAGTGTGAGTAAACTGTGTTCAGTTTTTATTGTGAGCCAAACCCAAGCACTGTTTGTCATCCCAATCTGAACTATGACCTCGACAACCATGAATGGAAACCAACAGCACTTTAAAAAATACTTTTGATCCTGATCTCGCTGAGCAGTTGGATCTCACACGATGCTCTTGCTGCTTTTTGCACCACAAATGGCTTCACCCACAGGATTTCCTGCCATAACCATCTGCTCCATTTAAATGAAGCCCACTCATCAGCCTACAGCAGACTGCCAATGAGAGCCATCTTTAAAAAAATCAAGATAAAGAAATTCAAACCAACACGTCATTATTTGAAACGCAACCTGCATATCATATTCCTTTGGCTGTAGTCGCTCTTGATTTCACCACACATTCATTCTCCCTCTCCCTAGCCACCTCCAGCTCCTCAGAGGGTACACAACGGCGTTTCCAAGCCAGCCGAGAGATATAATCCCTACAGCGCGTCTCCTCCCAGTGGGACATACCCGGAATACCTCATCAGGGAGGCATCCGGGGGCATTCTAACCAAATGCCCAAACCACCTCAGCTGACTCCTCTCAATGTGGAGGAGCAGCGGCTCCACTCTGAGCGCCTCCCGAATGTCGGAGCTCCTCACCCTATCTCTAAGGATGATCCCAGACATCCTGCAGAGGAAGCTCATTTCTGCCGCTTGTATCTGTGATCTTGTTCTTTCGGTCATTACCCAGAGCTCATGACCATAGGTGAGGGTAGAAACGTAGATTGACCGGTAAATCGAGAGCTTTGCCTTGTAGTTTAGCTCCCTTTTCACCAACACAGACAGATACAGAGTCTGCATCACCACAGACCCTGCCCCCATCTGTCTATCAATCTCCCACTCCATTCTTCCCTCACTCATGAACAATACCCTGAGATATTTGAACTTCTTCATTTGGGGCAGCAACTCATCCCTGACCTGGAGTGAGCAATCTACCCTTTTTCGACTGAGAACCATGGCCTCAGACTTGGATGTGCTGATTCTCATCCCAGCCGCTTCACACTCAGCTGCAAACTGTCCCAATGACAGTCAGAGGTCACGGCATGATGAAGCTAACGGGACCACATCATTCGCAAAAAGCAGAGAAGCGATCCTGAGTTCACCACCCTCCACCCCCTGGCTGAGCCTAGAAATTCTGTCCATAAAGATTACGAACAGAATCGGTGACAAAGGGCAGCCCTGATGGAGCCCAATTCTCACTGGGAACATTTTCAGTGAAAAGAGGCTTTTAGCTCAAGGAGTTTAGAAACGCAGAGAACTGACGTACAGCAGTGACATCCAGTACGTCCTTCATTAACAGGACAGAGGACGCCTCTTGTAGCCATGAATGATTTATGTTGCTCTATGTCTTTGTTAGCAGGACACTAACAACAGAGATCCAGACTGGGGGAAGGTGTGCAACTTATGTAACATGACCTTCACTTCTCCTGTGGTGGCCGAGACACACTACCTGGGCAAAGTTCACTCCAAGAACCTGAGGCTGAAAAGTGTTGGTCCCCAGACCCCAGGTCTGTACACATTTCTGTTTTTTTAAAATCATTTTATTCATCACTTCCAGTCATGGGGGGCCCCATGATTGGAGCAGGACTTTTTCCAAACATATGTATGGAGTTCGGTGTCTATGTCTCAGTTCCTGTGCTCGTCATCACATTTGTAAATGTGTAAACTAATCTCTAAATGTGTGCTGAGATTTGCACAAAAAAACCTTTAAATGTATTTAGAAATCTCGTTAAGTGCACGTGGATTCTGATGATGTATCTGCAGTTTGGTGTACACATTTAAAAACCTCATCTTGCATTTAGCTATTTTATTTTATTTTTTGCACATTTACAAATCTAATTACAAGTTATTGGATTGAAACAAGTTACACAACTCTTCACACACATTAGCAAATATCCTTGCTACAGCAATGGCCCCATACTCCAACTCTTTACTCTCCTTCTTTCTGTTTTTAATTTAGCATATTTCCTTAATCGTCTTTGTTCTAAATGTAATAACATTTCTTTAATTCCTGATATTATATCTCCTGATCGACAGTAGCCTCTCAAACACCACCGACAGCTCCTCCAAAGAAGAAACCTGCAGAAGATGCGAGCAGCGAACCCGTGACGGGCGACAATGACAACAACAACCCTGACCGTTTCTGCTCTATTTGCCAAGCCTCCTTTAACAACCCGCTCATGGCCCAACAACACTACGTGGGCAAGAAGCATAGAAAACAGATGACTAAGCGGAAACTAATGGAAACATACGGCCCCTCCACAGCACCAGGTCAGACCACACAACCACACAGTCATGTAGCTACATCACTCTTTGGAGATCAATTAAAGAAATGAGCAATAATTATCAATTTTCTCCCTTATTCAGCTTCCACACTGAAGGGCTACCCATGCACCATCTGCAACATTGAACTAAACTCTGTGGAGCAGTACCAGTCTCATATCAGTGGTGCCAAACATAAGAACCAGTACGTACACACATCTCATGAAGTAACTTTGTTGGCTTGATCATCACTTTTAATTGCCTTTGTGTTTGATTATTCAACCTGACCTTATGGCAGCCAACTTCTTAATGAGAGGGGGGATTTTGAGTGAGCTAATAATTAGTGCAGAGAAACAACTTGTAAAAACCAAAATTTGTTTTTGCACATAAGCAGAAATGTAACTCAAACCCCAGGGGTTTTTCTAAAGCAGGTAAAAGGGGCCCTCTTACCAAAATGCTGATTTAACCTTCAATGTCATACATTATGCCATTACACAACATGTAGTCTTCCTTAAAACATATTTTTTACTGTGAAAATATCAAAGTAGTACCAATAGAGTTGGGTATCCTTTGGATTTTAACGATTCTGATTCCGATTCCGGGTTTCGGTTCCTGTTCTTGGCGATTCTTGATTCCGGTTGTTTGAGGGGCAGGGTTGAAGCAGACCACATGCTTTTTTCACAGAAGAAAATCTATTTAAAAAAACAACCTTGAAACAAGCCATTCTGTATAAAGAATGAATCATTCATTATGAATGACTCATTCATAAATTCGTGGGATCACTGCCACTGGCTTAGCAGCAGTAAACTGGCTACAGTTGTTAGCAATCTGCGGATGGTCATCTACAAAAAAATTATTTCATTTATTGCAGTTTGGTCAAGTATAACTCATTTGCTGTCTTGCTGTTGAGAATAAGACAAACCTTATGAGATTTTCACTTACCTGATGATGACGAGATGCTGCAGGCTGTTGGCTCAGGGTTGACTGAGGATGAGGCTGAGGCAGGCGAGGGAGACCAGCGCAACGCGTCAAACACGGTGCACTCGCTGATATGTACACCGTGTAGGCTAACATTAGTTATGTTCTTTGTGTATGTTAGTCCCTGCACGAAATAAGTTTGGCACAGGTGTTGCACTGTGCCGACCCGGCATTATTCACGGCAAAATAAAGCCACACTTTTGGGCTCAAAGTAGCATCCAACCTGTGAGGCGGAAACTACGGAAGCCGCATGCCACCACTACGGAAACTTAAATTTAACTTGAGTGCGAGTGAAATTTATCTTGGAACCGATAAGCAGAATAAAAATTAAAATGTCTTAATGATTCAGACGAAATCAGAGTTTTCGAACTGGTTCTCTATGCCCAACCCTAGTTAACAATATCTCTGTTCATTAAAAAGTGTATTTATTTACTCCAAAAATATGAAAACCGTGAGCTCTGATGTCCTGTTCATCAGTCTGCCATCTTGTTTACGTGCTACATGTTCTCGAGATTTCATGAAGCTTATATACAGGATCAGCTGACTTAGAACGACATTCTCGCGTCCTTGTGACCTTTCACCCTTGGCACAAAGAGGAAGAAAGCCAAGGACTATCCAGGGCAGAAGAAGATAAAGTTTTTAAGAGGTTACTGAAAGCGAGATCAGGACCAATGAAGGATTGATTGATCAGGACTACAAGAAACAATAATTTCCCCAATTTTCCAACTCAAATTCTCAAAAGCTCCATTCCACATCCCCCATACTCAGTTTTTTCAGGAAAACCCCTCTCAACCCAAACTGCGAACACAAAACAATATTTAAATGTGTCTCGTTTCAGAGTGAAGAAAACAGGCCTAAACACTGCGAACACTGAGAACAAAGATGCAGCAGAACAATCGTTTGCGGGTGACAACGAGTTCACCACCGTAGACTTCAAGTATGCCCCTGAGGATGACCAGTACGCCACTGGAGATGACCAGTACGTCACTGGAGATGACCAGTACGCCGCCGGTGATAACCAGTATGCTCCTGAGGACACAGAGTACACAGAGGAGTACCAGTTTACTTGAGGCTGATGGACTGCAGAGTTTTCAGTCAGGACACAACAACCAGCCCCTCTAACCCATTAACCTCCATGGACCTCCAGCTCCTGCCACAGTCTCCTCCCAGTAGGTTTCCCTTGGAAGTAAGTCTTCTACACCATAGGTTTGGACCTGTTATACCCCAACATGGTATTGCATCAGTTTGTGTTCCCAGCTGAAGGGTTAAAGAATGTGTATTTTTGTTTTCTCCTGTAATGAAACAAATTTTGACTCCATTTGTGGCCATGATAAATAATGTCTCTAAGGCTTCTACTGGCTTCTACTTTAGTTACAAATGTGCACTGAGTAAAAACCACCAGAGTACTTTAGGGCTGGGTATCTGGTGAAACCGGTTGATATTGATATGATCAGTAGTTAACTTTAGAAATAAATGGTTTTTATATCAAGCCCTTTGTGCATGTAACAAAAGTTTTCAAATGTTTTTTTTATATAAGAGGAGCCACAGAGGAACTTCACTAAAACAAAATCAGTAAAATTATGTTTTAAATTAGTTGAATCTGTAAAATACAACTATATATCTGTCTAGTCATTCAATGCCAGCTTTTGATATCCTGTTCCTCTGACACATTTTGGCCAGTACCAAAAAAAGTATACAGTTGTGAAAGCCAGCCTTAGTGTACATACTAAAAAAGTCTTGATCCTGATCCGAGCCATTTCATATTGGGTATGTCCAATCCAGAATCTGATCCGGATCTTAAAGCGACTGAAATGTTTAGCAGCTGTAGACACTAAATCTGTCATACTGTATTTTTTAAGAGGAATCCGATCCAAATGCTGAACGTCATGATTCAAAACTATTATGTCCATAAACTGTAATCATTGTCACGATTTGAATGGAAGTTGAATCTCATGAAAGTAATGAGTGCAGACACCAGCTGCAGAGACACGTTAGAGCCTTTTACAAAGCTACTCACATATTTAACGTTATGTGATGACAGTCGGTCAGATGTTTGTAAAGCGATGGGCGGAGCTGCTGAAAAACGAGAAGCTGCTACTCACCTGTTTTGGACGTGTTTTTTTTTTTAGACGTAGCTCTCTGCTAATGAGGGCTAGTTGTTAATAAGAGCGTAGTGAGACAGTCTATCAGTCGGCTACGGGGAAGTATTTTAGTCGTCAACCCCTACTAACACTAACCAATACTAACATCTAGTACCAGAGCTACATGTAACCAGTGGAGATTCAAAGCTGCTTTCTAGTCCAGTCAGAATCTGTCAACAACATGCATTTTTTTTAGACGTTGATGTCATTTTATAAAAATGGCTTCCTTTTCAGTTTTCAGGAGTCTGGAAATTATTAATCACAAAATGAGATTAAAGGGATTGTGATGAAGAAAATAGGAATACTGTTTTAAATTGCAGTGGCTTCAGTTCAGCTGTAAGTTACTGAAGTATGATCTTTTTTTTGTATGGTTGAATTATGTTTTTCTTGTTTTATTGACGGGTGAAAGACTGACATACTTTTCCCTCTGAGTTCTCCAGAATGGGGCTTTAAAGACTCTAGAAGAGGCTTATCGATGAGCTTTGTAATTTCTATCAATAGCAGAAATTATAATGTTTAACACAGATTTTCAAAAGTGATGTCAAATTAGACAGTGATGTCAATGTTAGAATAATACGTTTTTTTTAAAAATCCTTTTGTCCTCAAAGAAGATGATTGGTTGAATATTTTAGTAATGAATGTCTTCAGATTTCTGACTAAAGAAAATCCTTTCTTTGGATGTAATTTGTACAGACGGCTCATCCATATTGCGTAGTACATGGTGTATCATAGACAAATGGCCTTTTTGTTTCCACCCTGATTGTTTGTGTTCTAGATGCTTGTGATGCAGAGTTGCTTTCAATATAAGTTGTGTGTAACGGGAAAAATAATGCAGCAAAGTTGTGCATTAAATGAAGAAATGTTTGAAGATGGCCGGTTCTTTGGTTTTTCCTTTAACACAAAGGATTTCTGGTGGACTCTGACATAACGCCTCATGAGTGTAAATATTGTTTCCAGCATGAAAAGGAAGGCTTGATTTGCACCCAGAGGGGGTAAAAACACACCATTCACAAATTTGCTTGGGTAGTTTAGTTAGTATTTTGTTCCTGATTAGCTCTTATTGATTATCTTAATCGGTAACACCAAAGATGTATGCACCATTAAAAGTGACACACCTGATGCATGCACCATTTTACACATCATTAATTAGTGAACAGGCCTGTCAAGGGTACCAGTGGTCCCTGTTGCTGTAGCGTTGGCCGGTCAGAACCAGGTTCTGAGGTGCAGCAGGCGGATATGTCGACCCTGAATCTGGATTGTTGCTCATGGTCGACTAGGGAATCGTGGCTATTTCTCTAAAAATGGTATTCACAGACTCAAAACTACTCACAAAAATGTGAGTGTGTCAACAAACCTTGTATGTTAACATAGAGAGATGAACAGCCAACTGTTAAATAGACCCTCTGATTGGACCAAAAAAAGTAGTGGTGTATTTTTAAATCCCTTCAGTTTATATTTCTATCATAGTGAATATCAACAGATGGGCAAAAAGGAATTGGTTACTGAAAATGCTAAAAATGTTTGAGGTATTTTGGAAACACTAACATTTACATAGTTTGTCCACCAGAGAGCACACTACCTGCATTTGACAGGATCAAGGACTATTTTTCATGTCATACTGTAAATTTGGGTTGTTGCATGACTCTGGCAGCCATGTGGAGAAGACCCTCTCCTGTCTTACCATGACAATACCCCTGTGTATAAACCAGGCCCATAAAGAAATTAGAATTGCACTCAGTAGAGCAGTAGGCCCAACTTTAATGAATCAAAACCATCTGATTATCTCTGCTCCACGTTGGTGCTAGTTGCCGGTTTCCAGTCCTGTTTGTTACCATACAGAAGCAGGGAGATGACTACCCCTAATGGAAACACATTTAAATCCGGTGGATCCAGATTTATGTTTGGATTTGCACCAAATTGCGAACACTCAAAGATACCAACCCCCTAAATATGCCTAATTTATTTTAAAGAAAATGTTGAAAAACCGCAATGTTAAAGAAAGACTGAAAAAAAAAAAATCCAGCTCCATTTTCTGGAACTCCACCAAAATTTGATGGGGTCTGTTCTGGCCCATCCTCCCACCAAGTTTCATGGAAGTTCATGCAGTAGTTTTTGTCCTGCTGGCAAACCAACCAACAAACAAATGGATATGGATGAAAACATAGCCGCCTTAGAGGAGGTACAGCCCCCGTTTACATAAAAGCTTTGCAAATAATTCCATACTTTTTTAAAAATTCACATTTTACACAGCGTCCCAACTTTTTTGGAAATGGGGTTGTAATCATTTCCCAGTTTAGTGTGGAACAACTGGATTCTCTGCACAGGACCCTGACCTTAAGCCCTGACCTATTGGATGAACAGGAACACCGTGAACCTGTGGTACTATTGTCCAGCCTCAGTGTTCCTCACTAATGAGGAAGGCTTGTGGAGGCTGTTAAAGCAGCAGATCATTTTGGAATCGGATGTTTTAACAAGCAGATAAGGGTTTTGTCAAAGTGTTTCAAACTTCATTGAAGAGTCAGGAAGTAGACATAATTACCCAACCACAGACCAGAGAGCTGAGCTTCACTCAGCTCTGTGAGCTTGATGCAGGCTGGCATCGCTCAGACCACATGGGGGCGCACTTACTCTTTGATAGTGCAGGATCAGACCAGGGGTTTCTGGTCCCACTCATGAGGAAGGATGTTCAGAGCTCAGGTTCAAGTGGTATTTTCCCCATAAGACCTGACAACAATCAGACAAAGATCAAATGTCTTTTCATTTTATGTTTTTATTATTATATGAATGTTTGTACTTTCATCCTGTGGACTGCTGTGGGATCAAAAACCCAAGGAGGAGATTTCAAGGCTTATATTGAGGTAAGATTTAGGTGCTCAGAAACACATGACATCACCCTTTTTTCAGTGGACCACCACCCACTTCAAAGGAGATATGAAATAACTATACATATTCTAACATTATGTTCATAAGAGACCCCATAGCTTAGAGTTAGGAGTTGTAGTTGTCAGCAGCACATGACTGTTTATCCAAACCTAATACAAAGATGAATGCATAAAAAACACATGCAGATGATTTTCTTATTGTATGAGAGCGTCCTGACCGAGACAAGCAGCAGCACGAACAAACAGGGTCACAAGGGTACTGCGGTAGTAGCAGTACTACCCGCACTCCCACAGACAGACAGAAACCATTCTAATGTCTCCCATCCACTTTGTGGAGGGGGATAATAGATAGCACCGATGAATCCCATTAAACCAGAGTCTAGGTAGGTTTCTCAGGAGGCACTGTTTCTGACCTTCAAATGTTTTTATTGAGCTATGAAAACAGATTTCCAACTGAAATCTTTGTGTCGGTGCTCATGTTCATTTGCAGTCACAGGAGACACTTGCTGGAAGCACGTTCCTGAACGTTTTCTTTATATATCTTCATTGTTCTTTAACACAGACACAAGAGCCTCCTGATAATTTAACCATACTATAATATTAGTGTGTGGTATCAGTCATAACTGTTGCAGAGAGTTTCTCTGCTGCAGGCTTTCACAAAACAAATCACCTAACAGTATCTTTGAGAAAAGCAGCAGGACTTCTATCTTTGGGGCATGAAAGACTGGAATAGCATTTCTAACTTTTAGCACCAGTGTTAATAAAGTGTAGCGGTGCAGCTGGGTATGTATGTTTTGTCCAGAGGTACAGTATTCTGGAGCAACCTGGGTGACATCAGGACAGCCAGACAGGACAATTTGTCTTGGTCCCCTGCAGGCTGAATGGGCTCTTCTGTCATTGTGATCCAACTAAAAGAGACAGATCAGTTAGATAAGCACCCAATGTGGTTTTCATACACACGCTGTATCATTTACCACTAAGAGATGACCTGGAATAAATTATCTCTCACTGTCAGTTAAATTTACCCCAGTTCCTCAAAAAAAGGGCTTTGGCTGCCAGACTGTGTTTATGAGAAACGTAACCTGTCATGGCTCTCTAAATGTCTCATTGTCTGTATGTGAACCTAATGCTGATTTGTAATGATGTGCAATATAAATGCTAAATGTTGCATCCAGATGCTTCTTTCTACTTGCTTTGTGCTCAGAGGCAAAAGGACGCATTAGATCAACGGTTCAGCTGCTATCGGTGTCGCTGCGCTTCAAATGAAGCGCTTGTTGGATCGTGGAGGCGTCTCCTGTTCAACAGTGAGACGAGGAATAACAGAAGATACGAGAATTTTAACTCGCTTTCATGTGATACAAACTACGCACATCCACATACCCACATTGTGATCCTCACAATGTCCCAAAGAGCCAGTGGTCCATGGTTGTTAAAATGTAGAGATGATTGTGACGCCGGGGAAGCAAACAAAACAAAGTCTAATGGCATACAAGGATTTATTGATCAGACGCTTAACGTTTCAGTGCCTGGACTCCGGTTGGTTGCAGAGATCCATCATGAACAGGTTCTTCACTAGAGCCATCCAGACTCTCTCTTCTCTTCTCTTCTCTTCTCTTCTCTTCTCTTCTCTTCTCTTCTCTTCTCTTCTCCTCTCTTCTAGTCTGTCCTAGTCTATTCTATTCTATTCCATTTCATTCTATTCTATTCTATTCTTTAGCTTTCAGCAGTCTGTAAAAGACAGCTCTGATTTGTTGTTAAATTTATTGCTACAACCAATCACAGAGCAGCTCCGTCCCGTTTTAGATCTGTTTTTGTTTTTTGGTGACATTCATTCACGCTGAACGGTGACTCCCTCTCAGTGGGAGCTTTGTGTCACCCATTGGGTGAGCCCGCAGTGACTTCTGCCTACTGTGACGTCACTTGAATACTTTCTATTAACTCAGTGGCTAATGACCATTGATATAAACTCACTATAACTGCAAATTGTGTAGTTTACAATGCTGGTGAATGCCTTCACACAAAACACATGTTTTAAAGCAGCTCCAACAGCAGCAATTTGTAGAAGGACTCAAAAAGTCAGTTGGTAACTACATCCTTTAATCAGAAATGGTTTCGGCTTTCATTGGCACCAACTGTACAATGTAGTGTGTTTTTGTGGGTCACACTGAGGAAACATAGTCCAGTACACAGCTTTGCTTTCCTTTGGTGTCTCGTTCCAGTTCCTGTACCATATAGCCCATGTCTTCACAGGATGAAAAGATGAATGGATCTCATGAAGCTGCAGAGGGTTTTATGGCGTCTGATCTTTGCCTCATCTGTCTGCAGGAAAGAGTTTCTGAGTCGGATCTCAAATCTAAAAGGAAAGATCACAGAGTCTGACTCGGAAAACACTCAGGAAGGAGGTTAGAAAAATCAGGATATTTAAAGCGGGTCTTTATAAATGTATTAAAACCACCAGGGAGCTGATCTGTGTGTCCAACACCACTGAGTATTTTAGGACGAAGCACACAACTTAAAGCTGAAACAACAAAACCAGTAGTAGAA
Organism: Chaunax sp. Z400; assembly: GCA_037577475.1. Classification (NCBI taxonomy): domain Eukaryota; kingdom Metazoa; phylum Chordata; class Actinopteri; order Lophiiformes; family Chaunacidae; genus Chaunax; species Chaunax sp. Z400. The sequence goes on from CM075201.1 coordinate 20,836,147, forward strand.
TTATGGATGGGTGACCAATCTCCAGGTCTGCCTCCACAATAAAACATTATTAAATGTGTTGTGCTCCTGCTGAATGTTTTTGTTTTTTTGCATCATTGTGACAGAACAATCAGCTGATGTTGTGTTTGTATGATGAGGTGAGGCTTCATGTTGCACATTTTGCATGTGTGCTGTTGTTTGCATGATGATAAGAGAAGAGAGCAGACATGTTTGTTGTTCTGCAGGATTTATTTTCAGTTGATGTCAATTCAAAATATTCTTTGGCCTTATTAAGGTGTATCATGTTTGCTTTGAGATGGTTGCCTCCTGTTTTAAAAAAAAATTTTTTTTATTAATAAAACTTAAGACTTAAGTTGCACAAATTTACAACAGCTAAAAGGAGAGAGGTGGAAAAATGACTGAGCAGCAGCTCAAAGAGAGAGAAAACATGAAGAAAGAGGCGGGAAAGAAATGACAGATAAAAACAAAAGTGGACATATGAGACAGAAAGAGAGAGTGTGGAGTTTTATAGAGGCCGTCAGTCTGTGACAGCTTTCAGGGAGATCATTGTCTTGAAATGGAGACATCCGGAGGCCAAGGCATCGCTCTGTTTGACCAAGGAACAAAACAGCCTCCCCCCTCCTCCCTCAGCCACCGTCCAGACCTCTCCTCCACTCCTTATATGGAGGCACAGGTGGCTGAGCTGCACACTGCAAGAAATAATCACCTTTCTCAGACACGAACCAAACACATTCATGCTGTCAGGATGAGCAGCCTATAAAATAATAACAAAATCCTCATTCTTTTATTTAGTTTCATCCAATGCTGACTTAAAGTGTCATCATTGTTATTTGTTCAGGAGCTGATTAAACTTCTACTCTTCCTCATTATAATTTATTATTAATTGCAGTTTAAACTCTTGAGAGATAAACTGAAAGTCAAAGCAGTGACTGTCTGCCTGTCTGTGCTGTAAACGTGCTGAATTATTAAAGCTGTAACACGGTACACTCACTGATTTGCACACCATGTAGGTGAACGTGTTTAGTCATGTTAGCTGTGCATCCTCCTTTGCACCAAATAAGGTTGGCACAGATGTTGCACTGTGCCGACTCTGCATTTTTCAGGGCAAAAATAAAGCCACACTTTTGATCGTGGTCCATGACGGAGCCCGGCTCAAAGTGCCCGTCTAACCTGTGAGGAGAAACTATGGAAGCTGCATGCCACTGGAGACTGAAATAAATAAATAAATAGACAAATAATATAATATTAATATATCAGTACTGTGCTTACAAATCACCAAAATTATAATAATAATAAAATAAGAATCATCTCATATTGCTTTAATCCACACAGATGTAATGTTCTCCTTCATCTGAATAAATTAGATTACTAGGTTTTCTAATAATTATATAAAAACGTATGACTAACGCAGTTCTATTTTTAGCTTGAAGGGCCTTAACACAGCAGAAAACACACAAATCAAACCAAAGCAGGTGGGCAGATCAGGCTGTCATCAGCTCATTCCCCAGCATGCAGCAGGCCCATTTCCCATCAGCCATCTGTTAGCAAGCCACTTTGTTACTGACAGGTGGGCAGGTAGGAAACATCTGCCTCCTGTGCTATCGGATGGCTGCGGGTGTGTGTGAGTTGAAGTGTGTGTCTCTGTGTTTCCAGGCCTTCTCTGTGAGTAAAAGTTGTGAAGACACATTATGATCCTGAATCATTCATCAGGGTGAGGTTTTGATGTGTAAACTGCCAAGACTTAGATAACATGCTCCCAAGTAAAGCTAAGTACATTTCATAATAACCTTTCAGCGCATGTAATTGAAGTGATGGAAAACTGAACGTCTGCACCTCCTAATGGTTCTATTTTCAGATGGTCTATCACAAGAGATGCAGGTCATTCAGGCTATGTTCACAATATATGTCTCTCTGTTCAATTCAGATTTTTAGCTCATATCAGATTTGGTTATCTTGACAGTTCACATTCATGATGCACTGTGAAGTCCTGGAGGGGCATCTTTAAGAAGACAAGTTGCGGTGAGAGGGAATGAGGTCTGGGCGATGCTCACACTCCCTCTGTTGCCATTCAAACTCATGGGCTTGGTGGGAGGGGCTTAGCAGAGTCATACGAGGCAGCAGAGAGTGAGGCATAAGGTTTTACATAGGTGTGCACAGGTTTTGCCTACTGCAGCTCTCAGAGACTTGAGCATCCTTGATGGTGGGGAACTTGATTGAATTGCAGGACACAGGCTGAAAGGACAGATAAGCAAGGATGCAAGGACACAAGGATGCATGATTAACAAAATGGAGAGCACCAATGTTGTGGTCCGACCGGCCCTACTCTGCCTCTGATTGGCTTGGCATGATGATGATGTTTCTCACATGGCCCCTCGTTGAAAGAACAGTTTCTGCTGTTCTGCAAATTCACTAGAAATTGTCATGTGACGTAACACTTTATGTAATTTAATGCCATGCCTTCAATAAAATAAACAACGTTTGATACAATAGTGGGCCATGACTCAACATAACAGACGACCAATAATAACAACAAGACTGCCGTTGATTGAACAATTTATGAATGAATGAGTGCACAGCATGAACCGTATTGAACATATTCCCCCTGTCGACCACTTTGCTCCTCTAAAAATGAGCGGTTGTCTCTGCCTTCCCTCAGCAGCAACAGATCACAGTCCAGGCATGCCTGCTGGTCATTCCAGCTGCAGCCTTGGTATATTCAATACTCACTGTCTTGAGTCATACTTTATAATTATAATCTTAGTTATTATTGTTATGATTGCTACTGAAAAGGGTGTTAAAAGACTTCAGTGCATATTTGTATCTAAACTTATGCATTATTATACGGTCTAAGTGTGAGCTGTTTTCTGTTAAGGTTTCTTAGCAGACACTTTTATCCAAAGTGACTTACAGAAAACATTCCTATCAACCATAGAAGTTTACATTAGAATAACAATCACAGTATAAGGGAGGAAAGAAACCGGAGGGGACCCCTAAGTAGCTTCCTATACTGTGAATTATTACGGTTTAACTGGCCGAAGACAGCAGAACAGCTCAAACTTCCTGTTCTGTCAGTGAGGGCCTACATGGGTATGCCATCATCATGCCAAGCCAATCAGACGCAGAGAAGGGCGGGTCACGTCTGTCCCCTATACATTCTGTACTTTACTTTGGGAGACATCAATAACAGAGAGAGGGAGAGAGTGTGTGTGTGTGTCCTCTTTTCTATGTGTTTCTCAGCCGTCTGCTGCAGGTGGCCAAGTGGTCAGGTTACAAGTGAAAGTACACACACACACACGCACACACACACGCACACACACACACACACACACGCACACACACACACACACACCTCTACTACTATGACATCTGAAAATTCCTATGGATTACTTGTAATTCTTTTGACAGATGGGCAAATGGTGATGTGTTTGTGTGTGTGTGTGTGTGTGTGTGTGTGTGTATGTTTGTGTGTGTGTGTGTGAGTTTGTGTGTGTGTGTGTGTGTGTGTGTGTGTGTGTGTGTGTGTGTGTGTGTGTGTGTGTGTGTATGTGCATGAGAGCAGCTGGGAGCATGAGGTAAAACCTGTAGCAGACCAACCAACGGGCTGCTGCAACAGTCAGACACCTGTTTGACCCCCCTCCCCCTCTCCTCCCTGGACACTTGGTATGTGGGAGTGGGGCAGACGGAGAGAGGGGGTGAGGAGGGTGAGACAGAAACAAATAGCGGAGGAAGGGGAGAAAACAGCTGGATCAACTGAATGTTTCCGTTTTGTGTTTCCCGTCTCAGATTAAGTCAGGACTGAATCCAGCAGAGTCAGGAACATTTTAACTTCTGACCAACACAGAACTGATTGTTGATGATTAACACTGATTATCGTCCTGTTATTGATTGATTTTATGCCACGGCTTTGCATTTCCATTGAATATGTACAACATATAGAGGATTTGAATTCTCAAATGAAAATGGAATGGAATGAAGAGGTCTCCCATTATTAATTATTTCAGATGTTAATGTCTGTGATTTCAAAGTAAAAACATGTCTTGGCTTTAACTGACCTACATTTGGTCGATGTGTGAATAAAAAGTTTTGCATGTTGTTTACGTGCAGCCATGGTGTTGTCTATGCTCAGTGTGGCCAGTATTTAGTCTTTGAGCTGTGAACAGCTGAAACCATTTGATACATAATAAGGACCATGCAAATAGAAATCCAAGAGCAGCAAACTGCAGAAATTTGGTAGCTATTTTGATAACTGATTTATTATTTATCACAAAAAATAAAAGCATCATATCAACACAAAAGGAAAGCACCTAATCATCACAAAATAAGCATCAAATCATCACAAAAGAAAAGCACCTAATCATCACAAAATAAGCATCAAATCATCACAAAATAAAAGCATTAAATCATCACAAACAAGGCAGAAAAGCATAAAATCATCACGAAAAATAAAAGCATCAAATCATCACAAAGTAAAAGCATCAGATCATCACAAACGAAGGAGAAAAGCATCAAATCATCACAAAAAATAAAAGCATCAAATTATCACAAAAATAAAAGCATCAAATCATCACAAAAAATATAAGCATCAAATCATCACAAAGTAAAAGCATCAAATCATCACAAAAAATAAAAGCATCAAACCATCACAAAAAATAAAAGCATCAAACCATCGCAAAAAATAAAAGCATCAAACCATCACAAAAAAAATAAAAGCATCAAACTATTACATCTGAGAAGGTGAAACTAAAGAATTTGGCATTTTTGATTGTCAAAAATCAACTCATTACTTAAGCACTACATATGTTGTAATTATTTTTTCATATCCTCTAGTATCGATCAGTCTGAAAACAAAATATTGATCAGGCTCAAGTCAATATTCTTTGACATTTGAATCTATTGTTCTTGAAACAAATGAACAAACTATTTTGGGTGAATGTAACCTGCATACAAGTGCTATTCAGAGGAAATATTCAAACAGTCCATGTTGTGTACAGTTTGATAAACAGAGAAAACAGTAATGGATATCTTTAAGGATTAACCTCAGAGAACTGGCCTCATTTCTTTCATGACATTAACAAGACATTTGACTGAACTTCTCCCACAGCGGCTGCTTCACTTACTGTACTCGGGTGTTCAGTATTGCTTCAGACTGTCTATGATTTATTCAGTGTCAAAATGTTTGCTGGGAACCTCAGGACAGACAGTTGAGTAGGAGCTGAGTCGGCCTCCTGACCACAGAGAGACTGTGCCAAAGCCACAGTCAGACAACAGGTGAGCAGTTACGCTTCCAGGCACGTCTCATTGATATTCTAACCTATTGCACTTTCCCAGGGAGACGACTCCCCTGTGGAAACACATTACCGCCTCACAGCTCCCCCCCCTCCCCTCCAGGCTTTGATCCTCTCACTGTGAAGCAGATCGTAGCTGAGGGTGAGTGGCGGTGAATATGACCAGCGTGGCTCAGAGGAGACAGCAGCGAGTGGGACTGCATGAGAAAGTATGTCTATGAGTGAGTGGATGGAGGGTGGAGCAGGGTGAACACCACTCAATGTGTTGTCTGTGTTTCTTTCTCTACTGGTACTCAAGCATTGAGCTACATGTACTACAGTATTTTCATCTAATGGTACTTTATACTTATGCTCCAACACATTTCAGAGCCAGCTATATATATTCACAGCTATAGTTACTTTGCAGATTAATTTTTTTTAAACATAAAAATATATGCACCTTATACTCTTTATTTTAATTTTAGTATTTCCTATTTCTGTATTTAAAATTTTTTTTTTTTATAACTAGAAAGCGCTCACAGAGCACACACCAACGCCACTGTCATTAAAATGTCTCCAATTGGAAAATAGTTTCCAAACTATGTCCAAATGAAATCCTGTGACAATTCTCATGGTGGATCTGGACCCAGTTGTACACAGTAGTGGATGAGCTGTCCATGCCTGGGTATTTTGATTTTGATTGGCCTTACATTATTATCATTATTCATGGTATTGGTAAAATCTGAATATTCTGAAAATATGATTATCTCTTGCTTGGCTCAAGATCCACCCCTCCATAAAATCAAAATCAAAATCTGTTTACAACATTTCAAGATACTCAGTGAACAAACAAACAAACAAACAATGGTGATCACATATCCTCCATCTCTCGTATACAGAGACAAATATGCATTGCTTTTGCTTAAACTTTTAGTTGCTCATCATTGAATAGGTTAACATTCTGTTAATGATAATGCAACACTTTGAGTCCATTCTGCATGATGAGTACTTTTACTTTTGGAACTGTAAAAAACAACAACAACAACAAAAATCACATGAGAACATGAAAACCTACAGAGAATTATCATCTAAATCTGCAGCTCCCCTCGTCTTTATAGTTTTATAGTGAGTTTCAGCTCATTTTTAGGCTTTTCAGCCTCAACTTTACGATATCCGTTCACTCTCACAGCTCTCGTAGAGTCGTTTTTGGCCACAGAGGGCACCTCCTATCGGAGAAAAAGCTCTAAAATCCTCTATGTGCTCACCACCGAACAGTGGAAAGACACATCTAACAACTGATTGGTGAACTTAGTGGAGCATTTAGCCACTAAACAGCCTGATATTCAGTCTGCTCTATAATCAGCAATAATCACCCTCCAATGAAAGTGTAAACTGTTTTAGAGGGAGGGAGGTTTGCAGTCATTCAATACAATGACTTCCTTTCAGCAGGTCAGAGCTCAGTGAAGCTCTGAACACACTGTGGTGAAATGAAGCCCTGTCTGAATCCAACACCTCTGTTTTGGCTGACCTCTGGCCGTTTAAGGAGGCACGGGTCACTGCCCTCCCCCTCGCAGGATGATGGTCTGCGGATGTCCGCTCGCTGTGCCGGGCATCTCTCTCTCTCACCTGGGGGTATAGAGCGGTTCCAGGAAGCAGGATTACACAGTTTGCCGAATACCTGGAGAAAACCTGGATAATTAACTTCCAATAAATGAATAAAAAAAAATTAGGACCAGAAGAAAAAAAAGGTACCGTTATAGGTATGCACGAAGCGGTACGGTGGCATTTACTGGAGCCCGTTTTTAAAAGTTTGCGGTTTCAGCCCCAGAAAACGCCGTGCTCGTACAAACGAAAGGCCAAAACAAAAACAAAAGGGTTCTGTTCTTGGGTGAAACGGTCGGAGTGTAAATGGCCCCTGAGAGATTACTCATTTGTCCTGAGTAGCGAGTAACAACATATCATGTATTCTTGTTTTTATCTTGTGGTTAGCCTTAAAACTGAACTTTTCCTCCAAACCAAGTCTCTGTAAAATCTTAAAAGAAAGAACACTTTGTATCCTGCGTATTGATTTAATTATTTGTCACCAGTGAAATTAATTTTGAAAATGAAAATGAAGAAGTGTTCCTCTACATCTCCAGCTCTCCGTCAGAGTAACGCTCATGAAGAGCTTTTGTGTTTCAAATCAGGAGGGATAAAGGGTACGTTAGGCTTCAGAGGCTTGCTCGGGGTTTTAAAGAATGAAGGGATCTTTTGCCTTTGGTGCTGATAATCGGCAGCTTCTCTCATTTCCCCTCAGCACAAAAAGCTTCTCTGTGCGTCTGTTACTCTCCAAGGGAGAGTTTTCACCTCCCCAGGGCGACACTGAACCACCTGTAAAGCCAGACTTACACTCTAAGGGTTTTCTTTTCAGCTTTCTTTACCAGCGTTGGTAGACGGTCAGCTGTCGTGTGTTTTTCAGTAGTTTAGCAGTTTCTTCAATGTGTTCTGAAAAATGTAAATAAGCAACTAAACATAGTTTTAAATGTAAATTCATATCAGAAAAGCATCAAATTCTACCAGTTGCTTCCTTCAAAGCCATTTGTGCAATTCATTTTCAACCATATGTGGGGCACTCAGCTTCCCTGAAGCCTGGTGATAAGAGGCTTATGTCCCCCTGCAAAGAAGAGGAGGAAGTTAAAGGACGATGGGACACAGAGAGGAAGGGAGGGCAGGAAAGGATGAGGGAATCCCTAATGCTTTGCTCCTCAGGAGATCATAGGACTCAGTGTGGGTTTACAGGAAATCAACCATGGGAGGAACTCTGACTATCACTAGAGGGAGGGAGTTTGCATTGTATGTCACAGTTAATGAATAATGTCTGAACCATGCTGACTGAGCAACACAAGGTTAGCTGTTGCAGAAGGAACTCCTCTTACTAAAAATAATATATTTTATTAGCCCGGCTGACACTGTTGCTCCAAAGCCAGCCACTCCTTTCGAATGGATTAGCCCAGAACGTGAACCCAAATGTAATGAATGATCCCCAACTATTTCTCCAGGACCACCATCAGGCTGATATTTGTGGTTTTGTTTTAAATCCCTTGACAATTATCGGATGGATGGTCATAAAATTTGATATACATTTGTGTTAATCAGTCATTGGCAAATGTGAGCATGAAAAATGCCAAACATTGTCCATGTGAGCATGTTAGCATGTGTCGTAGCATGTGGTGTGTGGACTATCATGGCGTCTCCTCTCAACAAACTCTCAGCAAACTACTTCTAGAAGTAATAGGTTACAACTGTTGTTGTTAACATTACTTTAATCTAATACACAGTGCACATTCAAAAGCACATTAAATGCTTGGTTGAAGCCTGTTGAAAAATAAATTTGATGCCTGTTGCCCCTTGTGTAAGAAGACACTTAAATAAGGGTGTGAAGGCATTAGAGTTGCATGGGAAATATTTAAAACACCATAAAAACCACCATCAAATGTATTCACATCTGGAGAATCACTAATGTTCAGCTGCAGCACGACCCAGTCGGCAGAAACAATGTTCCTGCAACCTCTGTTTGGGATAGGGTAGGGTTACTTTTTTGGCCAGTATGGGTGTGAAGTAGGTCTTAAATTTGATAAATAATAGCCTTTAAAAATCTTAAATTGATTTTGTTTTTAAACCTGCAAAAACCACGCATCGGCCTCAGCTGGACTTTGTGTTGAATGCTATTAATGTTAGCATGCTACCATGGGCACAGTAAACATTGCCTGCTAAACATCAACATATTAGCATTAGGATTATGCTAACATGCTGGTGTTTTAGCTCAGTTTACTATGTGTCATAGTTGAATTAATATTGTCTCAAGTGAGTAAAACATACCCAGACGAAGATCTAAAAAAAATGTAAAAAAATTCACCCAGATGCAATTAAACCAACTCTTATAATAATCTGGTTTACATTTTATTGTTTTATGTTTTAATATTTTTATTTAATCTTGATTCATGTCCCCTGTCCCCTATGAATATATAAAAAAAAAAAACAGGTAACAAATGCAGACCTTTTTCTTGCTATAGTTGCGATGTTGCACCAGTAGCCATGTTTGATAAACCTGGGTTTCAAACTGATGTACACTAACATCTAACCCATAAGAAATCTGCATGGAGCACCCTTGCGTTGGTCCAATTCTCCTTCACCCTCCCTGCTTCTCTCTAATCCTTCACATTTTGCTCTTTTTTTACTTTCACTGCTGAGCCAACTCTTATGCCCCTTTTGCCCGACTCCTTTGCAACCTCAGGGGCAAAGCTGTGTGTCCAGGAGCAGACAAACAGAAAGCCGGCGACAGACAGTCAGACTGAGGGTTGAGATGTCAGACAGAGAGCTGCATGGAACAGCCGACAGTCAGACAGTCAGGGGGTCAGACTGTTAGGACGGCAGACAGGCTGGCGGTGGGCGTCTCTCCGTTAACGAGGCCTGACAGCTTCAATGCAGGCTCATGTGACACTGAAAGAGAGGCTTGGGTCAGAATCAAGACTGTTTGATGTCGGGTGGCACTCCGCGTTTGAAGCCACCGCTCATTTTGCCTCTGTTTGCTTTTTTAAGCCCTGTTGTGTCAGAGTTTCTGAGCTGCTGGGGCGTTTGAACCCTTCCAGTGACACGGTGAAAAACAAACCAACTACCCATCACAACCCATAAACCGATCCTAATGCCACTTGTCTGGATCATGAGATTACAACATGCCCCCTTTTTTTTTGGTACATTGAAGAGTTTCGTTCTTTATTGTGCAGCCGGAAAGGTCTGACATTTTTTTTGTAGCATAAGCCAGGAAATGGGTTGGCGTGCTAGCCTGGACGTCGTGTCCATTGTCTGTCCGCTCGCTCACTGCTCCCATTGATGCTCTTCATCCAGCTGTAAAATCTGGTGTGGTGCTGAAATGTGTGTGCGTTTGTCTGTGCGTGTGGGTGGAGGTGGTGTGGGGGTTGAGAGGGTGGACGTAACCCACTCTGAAAACAAGATGTTACCCCTCTTAGATGGGTCAGAGTGAGGGAAGAGTGCAGCAGCGTTGCCATTGGGGGGATAAAAACATGCCGTGTTTGCTTCCTGTGTGCTTCCTCTGCTCGGTGCCCCCCTTTCTCTCTATCTGCAGGCCGGAGCTATAGGTTTTCATGATGCACTTCCCCTCTCCCACCGCGGATGTTCTTCACTGCGCAAAAAAGGAGCAGATTAGCATAAAAGCCTCCGCAGGAACGCTGTCAGCATTAAAACAAATTTCCTCTGGAAGTGGTTTTCTGCATAATCTGTTCCTCCCACCACCATGTCCAACCCCAGAGTAGAAAACAGTTACACCCCTCTCCAGCCCTCTGTCTCCGTCCCTCTCTTTGTCTCTGTCTGTCTTAACTCTATCTGGTTCTTCATCAAGCACTTTCAATGTACACTACTTGGACAAAAGTATTGGGACACCTGGCTTTTACACCTACAGGAACTTTTATGACATCCCATTCTAAATTCATTGGCAGTAATATGGAGTCGGTTCCCCTTTGCAGCTGTAACAGCTTCAACTCCTCTAGGAAGGCTTTCTACCAGATTTTGGAGCGTCTTGTGGGAATTTTTGACCCTTCATCCAGAAGAGCATTTGTGAGATCAGGCACTGATGTTGGGTGAGAAGGCCTGGCTCTCAATCTCCGTTCCAGTTCATCCCAAAGGTGTTCGATGGGGTTGAGGTCAGGGCTCTGTGCAGGCCAGTCAAGTTCTTCCACACCAAACTCACCAAACCATGTGTTTATGGACTTTGCTTTGTGCACTGGGGCCCAGTCATGCTGGAACAGAAAGGGGCCTTCCCCAAACTGGTCCCATAAAGCTGGAAGCATACAGACTTTAATCCATGTAAAGATGCAACATTCATCATGAGCACATCTAATGATGCTGGTTGGATAACCAGGATAATTCTGGGTTTTATTCACTGTAGAGATGACCCCATGTTATCTTATCTCTGGAATTAAACTTGAAAATGTTATTGAAGATAGGTATGATAGCCACAATTATGAAAATACCACACAAGTTCTAAGAAACTGTGTAAATCTACTTAGAAGTGTTGAAATAAAGAGCTTCACTATTCAGCATATTTAAAATCAAACTTAAAATACAATTTAAATCTACACAGATTATGTGCTCTTAAATGATTCCTTCCAGATTAACTTCTGTAGTGTGTTGCATTCTTGGTTTGTGATTGTGATTGTTGTGATTTCCTCCTTTGTCATGTTCTAATGCTTTGTATCCTGCTCTGCGGGTGCTGTTGAGATCAACTGTCATGGTTGACTATTGTTCAATGCCCACAATAAATAAACGAAGAAACAGCTTTGTAATGAGTGTGATTAGAAGTACATAAATATAGCTATAGATTTAATAGATATGTTCAAAAATAAAAGTCAGCCTTGGAAAGTTTCCCTTTACAGACTATTAAATGAAATTATTTGTAATTATCTAATTAAATTGTAAAAGACTATTTGACAGAGAATGTTTAGTCAACAACATCCTTCCTGTGTTTGTGTTTCTGACAAGGACTTAAGGGAAGTGAGATTTGTTGCTGTCAGATTAACAGACACTTACAGTAGTGCTACAACACATGAAAGTGGAGCTGTTCACACAATTATTGTCTGTCCCTGTTTCTTTTTCTTTTTTTTTGTGTTCAGTTTGTGTGCCGACCAAGCACAGAGCCCAAAACCACGTCTCACAGTAAAACACAAGAAAACCCAGCCAACAAAAAGAAGTGAGCACATCCTTTGTTTGTGGATAGTGGAGGCACAGAATTTCAGCTCTGCCACATTCCACTGCAAAACCCATCCGGAGGATAATAAGACTGACTCTTCCGATTCACAAACTTGTTTTCCTTGCAGAGTCCTCCATATTCTCATGTTCCCACATCCGGATCAGGAAGCAGGTCTGAGCGCAAGGAACAGGTGGATCTACAGCACAGTCAGCGTGAGACTGTAACACAGTGTGAAGGGAAGGTTTCTACACTAGAGTGGAGAGATGGCCGACTGTTACTCTCTACTACTGTTACTCTCTTGATCCTCTGATCTCTTCTACTCTGCTTTCTCCTTTACTTCTCTCACTCCAGTCTTATTCTCTTTTTTTACTGACTCTGCTCTGGACATCTTTAATGGTTTACCAAACTGGGAGTCGGACTCCAACGAGAGGTCTAAACAAAATGTCTTATATCCACCGCCATCATTAACATGTCAAAACATTAAACTGATGAAAACGTTGACACATCCATCCATTTGCCATT